>CM055116.1:287217496-288417496 GCA_029206835.1 Rana muscosa
ACATCCTATATAAATGAAAAATATATGATGACAATATAACCTGGTGACCTGTGATAGTAACCATCTGACACTCAAATAACAGTGAAAATTAATGTGACATATAATTCATCCTGCAAAGTGTCCAAGAAAAATTGAAGCAATGATCTTAAATAAACAAATATTGAAGTTCAAAAGTTGTTTTTCTTAAAGGGCACTGTTGAAAAGTTCCTCCAGGTGAAAAATAGTGACTTCACACTCCAAAACACCCAAGAAAAGTGTGTGACACTTGTAAAGAATAGAGTCCTCTACCTTCAATATCAAATCTCCTTACCGACTAGTATGGATCCCTAATGAAAGAGATCACACCCGCCTGTGGCTGTTTCCCCCGCCAAGGGTCTCTAAATAACAGATCAGTACTCGATATCTTCCTCCACAATCAGGCTCCTCAATACCGTTCCCGGAAGTGAGATCCCAAAAGAAATGTAAAGGCCATCATAGTGAAGTACTGGGTTTGGTTTGGTGAATGTTCTGCAAATGTTATTGAAATTCAGATCTGGAATCCAAACCCCATGTGAAATCAATGGAAGCCAATCATTTGTTTTCAGCAATGGCTATTTTCTAAGGTCAAGAGATTTACACAGAAAAGGTATGTTGGTTGGGCACCGATCTGGGGAATCATTCATTCGATTCCCATTCATTCAAATCAAGAAGCATCACCACACTGCTATGTTCTCATCATCTCGGCATCCCAGCAAACACTGAGTGTTTGCTGGGATGCCGAGATGATGAGAACATAGCAGGTCACCAGGTTATATTGTCATCATATATTTTTCATTTATATAGGATGTGGGCATTTTCAATCGTGTCACTAACAATAGTTAACCAATAGGTGTCAGGATAGTGCCTATATTACGCAGCGCAACTGTTACCTATTTACAGTATATATATATATATATTGTGAGCGAGAGAGAAAAAAAACGTAGGATAGAAACGAGTGGGTTCCCATGGAGAGTCAAGGAAGGACTTACCTGGAAGCGCACCCGAAAAAAGGGTTGGGCCTATGTGGCTGACAGCCGGTTCAGAGGTGCCCCAACCCAGATGAGGCGTGCTGGTGTTCCTCCCTCCAGATCGAAACAAAGGGGGGGGGATATGTGAGAGTGAGAGCCCCTGTCTGAGTAAAAATGTGTTTAAAATGGACACCGGACTCTCAAAGAAGCAATTTGAGAAGTTCCAGCAAAACATTGGTGAGCAGAGAAAACATAGCTTTAAGTTTTCTCTGGATTATGTAAGTCTGGATTGGGGCTGGAAACTTGAAGACTTCAAAGAGCTTTGGGAGGGATGGAGTCTTCAGTCATGTGTCCGGGTTTTCCAGAAGCTCTGCAGGTTGTGTGTGTGTCCAGGTGCACACACCTGTTATAAGGCAGAGCTGAGCATCACTCAGTGTGTGTGGGAAAAGAGTTGGTGTGCCAGCAGTTGCTGGAGGGAAGTGTGCTACTGTGTAAGAACTCAGGCAACATCCTTGAGACGGTACTCCATGTGGGAGAGGTTCCAGGTCAGTGGACTGAGAGAGTTGGGCCAGCTGAGAGAGTCTGGGAGACTATGGCTGAGACAACTGGAAGAGAGAGTCTTGGGGACCAGAGGGAACCGTGAGTCTTGGAGGAGTGTGGAAGCCTGGAGTGTCACAAGAGCCCCTTCCTAGAGGCCAGGAGTGGGCCTGTGCAGCAAGGTACTGCACCCAAGGCTGAGCGAACCTTAAGAGCCAGGTGGATTGGCATTTTTCAGTTGTTGTTTTTGGGAGAAGAAACCAAATGCATCTGTGAACTTTCATCTTTTTGTTACTGTAGCGCTACCCCCAGTTAAGAGAGCTGCTGGGTTTTGTTTCGGGCCCTGTATACAGCACCACCAACCCCCGGCAATCTACTCAACCCACACTGGCACAGTTAGTCTAGGGAATGTTACCTCGTACCGGTCTATACCTGATTATACACAATCTGGCAGTATTGATAGATAACTACTATCTGCAAAGATGACACTAATACCAAGACAATAAAATATAACTGTATTTACTTTTGGTATAAAGGTTCAAGGTTAAACACATCACATAGCATGCATGCAGAGCCCTGCAGCAATAAACATATTCATCAGCGATAGTGCAGAGTGATCACCCGCCACGTGCAACTATCTTCCTTCCTTATGCGCAATATGGCGCAACAACAAAGTTTTAACACTCACCCTGGTCAGGCCTGACTCAGATTAAAACTCAGTCCCCTATGAGAACAATTCTTCGCATGCAACTTGAATGGTGGTGCACTTTCAGGAAACAACATTTGTAATCCCAGGGTAGTAAACAAACAAGGTGGGCTAAGGCAGTCACTAGGCCCAACAAAGTAACAGGGTAATGAAGTGAGCAAGTGCTCGCTCACCATTCCGGACGCGATCCCAGTCCGGGCTTCCACTACTGTGTATCCGCACACAGTGTCTCCAACGGCCGGGTCTCCGGTCCAGCCGATGTCAGCAACTCAAGCAGGAACAGGTGCCACCCAGGCTCTGCGGTGGGGTGGAAGGCTCTTTGGTCAGTATGCAAGGCCCAGGCTTCAGGCCTTACACAGCAGAAGATCCACACAGAGAGTCCTATTGCTTGCAGCGCGGTGTCCAAAAAGGCCGACCTTCACCTCGCCCCCTCCTCTTATAGCCCCACCCATGAGTCTCTGCGGCGGCCAAATGCACCCTGGGTGCCGAACGGGGTTCTGGGTAACGTAGTACAGGAGCCATAAAGGAGACCCCGCTACACACTCCCCCCACTTAAACTCTTTGGTCCCCAAAGATAAATGTTAACACATACTACGCACAACATGAGACAGAGGCGTAAGATGTCGGCAGAGGAAGTTCCCACCAAAAACTAGGGGGGTGGAATTCCTTGCCCACAGGTCACACTGTCATTCATGGCCTGCCTAGCTGTGCCAGCGGGTGAGTTGGGGTTGCCCCCCACTAAATAAACAGTGGAGGGATCAGGGTCTTTCACACTCCTCCTGGCAGTGACCACAGTGTCTTCCGAGCTCTTCCCCATCTGTGGGTAAGTCAGTTTTCGGGGAGGCCTTATGGACCTTCTCATCCTTTGTTCTCTTGGGATTTCTGGTTCTGATAATACAGGTTCCTCTTCTGGAACCGACTTGTGAGTTTCCACTGGTTCTGGAACACTCGACTCAGGAGCAGGGAGATACACAGAATCTCTTGGATCCTCCTCTAAGAGTAAGTCACAGGCATCTTCCCAAGAATCCGACAAAGGACTGGACGGGATGAACTCAGTAGCTTCTGCATTCAGTGTACTATCTATGGCGTCTTCAGTAGGTGGAAGATCTATAGCAGAAGTTTCTGGGACCTGGGAAGGCCATAGCCAATCAAGTTCTTCTCTCTCATCCTCACTTAATTCAGAGACATCTGATTCTTCAATCTGAGGAGTCTGGGACCGAGTGCTTGGCTTGGGAGTATCCAGGATGGAAGTTGACTCGCAGGGGGTATCCGAACTGCTTCAGCAAGTGGGAGTAAATGGTTCCGATGCCAAGTCTATAAGGGCCCCACCTTTCCTTCTGGCTTTAGTCTGTAAACAGGTAGGCCCGGCAGTTTCTTGCAAATAATGTAGGGTTCAGGTCTCTATCTGTCTGCAAGCTTGTGCTTTCCAGGGACCCCCAAGTTCTGTAGCAGCACTCTGTCCCCAGGTTGCAGATCCTGAATCCGGACTTTCAAATCAAAGTTTTTCTTGTTGCGGGCTCCCCTTTGATCCGAGGCTGCTTGTGCCTGCTCATAGGCCAATTTTAAACTGTGTCTGAGCCTCTACATATTCCTTGTGAGAAGTGGCCGAGCAATGGTCTATGGAGGTACCAAAGGCCAGATCTACCGGTAATCTTGCTTCTCTTCCGAACATAAGTCGATAGGGTGAGTACCCTGTAGCGTCACTTGTGGTACTGTTGTATGCATGCACAATTGCTGCTATATGTTTGCTCCAATGCTGCTTCTTTTCACTACTCAAAGTCCCCAGCATGTTGAGCAGGGTTCGGTTGAACCTCTCCAGCTGAGCATCACCTGGTGGATGGTAGGGGGTGGTTGGGGTCTTCTTGATCCCTAAGAAATCCAGGAGCTTCCGAATCAGCCGACTTTCAAAGTCCCTTCCTTGATCCGAGTGGAGCCGTTGTGGTAGATTGTAGTGTACAAAGTATTTTTCCATGAGTACTTTAGCTACAGTGGAAGCCTTCTGGTCTTTGGTTGGAAAAGCCTGGGCATACCGGGTGAAATGGTCGGTTATCACCAGAACATTTCCTAGTCCACTCAAGTCGGGTTCGAGGCAGAGAAAATCAATGCATACCAAATCCAGTGGGCTTTGACTTTGCAGATGGCCCATTGGGGCAGCTTGGTGGGGTAAAGTCTTCCTCTGGATGCAGCGTACACATGAGTGGCAGTATTCCTCGACTTCGGCCCTCATGCAAGGCCAATAGAACCGGTTCCTAATGAGCTGGAAGGTCCTTTCCGCTTCCAAGTGGCCATGATTGTCGTGCAGGGCGACCAGGACGGTCTCTCGATGTTTCCCGGGTAGAAACAGTTACCATTTGTCTTCTAGGTCATCAGAGGGGCCCCTTCGGTAGACCACTCCCTGATGCACCTTCAGCCTGTCCCATTCCTTCCTCAGCAGACAAGCTTCTTTTGAAGGGTGGCGTAAGAGTTTATCTGGATCCTGACTCTTCAGGGCTTCCAGGACCAATCTCCCCATGGGATCTTCCAATTGGTCGCACCTCAACTCCTTTTTCAACAGTTTTGGCAAGTCAGCCTCCTCCAGCTGGGTTACCCCACAGTATTGTTTGGGGACCCCTACTACAGTGACTCCTATCTCTTCTGCTCTTGAACCGCCATGGGCCTGGAGTTCAGCCCCCTGACAGAGGGCCCGCACCCCGTCGGGTGCCACTTGGGTCCAGTCTTCTGTACTGCTGGTAGGAGCATGGGATCTTCTTGACAAGGCGTCCGCATCTCGATTTCCAGCCCCAGGTCTATATTTCAGGCTAAAGTTGAACGCAGACAGGGCCGCCAGCCATCTGTGTCCCGTGGCATCCAGCTTTGCTGTGGTGAAAAGATAAGTAAGGGGGTTGTTATCAGTTTTCACAGTGAATTCTGCCCCATACAAATAGTCTTTGAGCTTGTTGACTACAGCCCATTTGAGGGCCAGGAACTCCAACTTATGAGTGGGGTAGTTCTTTTCCGAGGGGGTTAGACTCCTGCTCACATATGCAACGGGTAGCAGTTGCCCTTTGTGCTCCTGATAGAGCACTCCTCCCAGGCCATCATGACTGGCATCCACATGGAGTTCATAGGGTTTCTTTGGGTCTGCGTAAGCCAAGACAGGGGCAGTGGTTAGGCTTTTCTTCAACATCTGGAAGGCCTCTTCACACTTCTTGTTCCACTGGTCTTTGACTGACTCCCCCGGCTTCCTGGGGCCCGAGTCATCCTCTTCCCCTTCCGTCTTGAGCAGCTCTTTCAGAGGTTTGGCAATCCGGGCAAACCCTTCCACGAACCTCCTGTAATAGGAACAGAATCCCAAAAAGGATCTGAGTTCTGTCACAGTGGTGGGCCTTAGCCAGGAGGTGACTGCCTCCAACTTTTCGGGGTCTGTAGCTACCCCTTCTTTGGACACTATGTGTCCCAGATAGTTAACGGATGACTGATAGAACTGACATTTTTCGGGTGATAGCTTGAGTCCCTCCTCACTGAGTCTTCTCAGAACCTTCTCCAGTCTCTCCTCATGCTCTTCCAGGGTTCTCCTAAAGACAATGATATCATCTAAGTAAACAAGAACTTTGATGAGGTTCATGTCTCCCACAGTCTTTTCCATAAGGCGTTGAAAGGTGGCTGGAGCTCCAGACAGACCTTGGGGCATCCTGTCAAACTCAAAGAACCTCACAGGAGTTATGAAAGCTGTCTTCTCCTTATCTTCTGGATGCATGGGGTTCTGATAGTACCCACTCTTGAGATCCATTACACTGAACCACCTTGCTCCGGACAAGCTCTGTAAGGCATCCTCTATCCTCGGGGTGGAATACTGGTCAGGTATGGTTCTCCGGTTGAGGGTCCTGTAGTCTATACATAGCCTTCTTCCTGACCACCACTATCGGAGAGGCATAGGGGCTTCTGAATTCCCGGATAACACCGGTTCGCTTGAGCTCGGCAAGCTGCTCCCGCAAGTCTTCGAGGTTTGCCAACGGGACTCGCCGGACCCTCTCCCTGAAGGGTTTGTCTTCTTGGAGGCGGATTTGGTGGGTGGCACTCTTCGCACACCCCACATCGAACTCATCTTGGGAAAAGATCCTTCTCCACTTGGTCAACTGGGCCTTGGCTCTCTCTTTCCAAGCCCTTGGCAGGTTCGGGTTCTCCATGCAGGGCTTCTCCCAAATAGTCCTTTCTCCATCTGTCTTCTCCACATCCGACAAGACAACCGGGGTAGCAGGGCTCACCTGGCCCAGTAACATCCTGGCTGGGATTTCCATATGGCCATCCGTAGTATTCCTGACACTCACAGGTACTTTGCAGTGTACCTTCTTCAATGCCCTCAACGGGACCACTTCTGGGACTACTTCTAAGCCCAAGTGTTCTTCCCTTGGGTCAGGTTCCAACATGACAAAAGGCCCAGGCTGCTCAGAAGTGAGCTTCACAGTGGCTCTGAGACAGGTTACTTCGCCGGGTTGCAGCACTATTCCTCTTCTTCCCAGCCTCCAGACCTTTCCTACCCCTTCTTCCGGGGCCTTCTGCTCTAAGACCAGTCGCTGGTAGGCTGTCTTCAACATTGGGTGGATCTTGGTGACCGTGGGGTCCTTCTTTCGTACTAGAGGGGCCAAGAGTCTCCAAACCAGGTCCGTGTTGGTCCCTATTATTATGGAGCTCTTGTTAGCTCCAGGTGGTCAGGGGCATACCACAGCCAGGGTGTAGAACACTTCAGCCTTCCCGGCTACAGATGGGTCAAAGGTCAGTTTTATGGACAGATAGCCATCATAAGGGAAGCTCCTGGTCCCAATCCCCCATATCTCCAACTCTTCAATCTTCTGGATGGGTAGGTGGCTTAGATGCTTGTCATAAAAGTCTCTGTATAACAGGGTCACTTGTGCCCCAGTATCCAATATGGCTCTTGTGTAGACTCCCTCCACCTGGACAGGTACTATGGGTGAGGTGCCTACCAGCTTCTCTGAATATTGCTTCGAAGGGGTCTCTTTCTTTTGATCTTTGCATTTCCCTTTTGGACTCCCTTTCTTCCATTTCCCCTTGGACTTTAGTCTCTCTTGGGCTTGGTATGCATTGATCTCCCTCCTCTTAATGTGTGTAGCTACCCGCTGAGGGACACTCTTCTCTTTATTTGGTGTATATTCCCGATGAGGAACACTGTGTTTCTTCTGAGGGGTGTTGTCCCCTCTCTTTCTACACTTCTCATTCAGTTTGGAGCTCACTGGAGATGATGGGCACCCGGTTGACTCCTTCACCGGGGCCCTCTGAAGTTTTCCGCCGGCTTGCGGTTATTTTTTTATCTTTTTTTTTCTTTGGACTGGAGCACACTTTGGCGACATGACCAGCCCCTCCACAGTTGAAACAAATCGCATCCCCCCAATCTTGCAGGGATGCGGGCGCTGAGGTGTTTGGAAACAGCTCCTTCCTCTGACTTTCCCTCTCTGGTACCCCTTGATCCTTGGCCATCAGGGAGGTCAGCATCCCCAATACTTGGGACATCTGTGACTTCAAAGTATCCACCTCTGAGTCTCTCTCTAGGGTCATGGCCGTCCTGCCCATCACAGCCAGAGGATTGGTTGGCTCAACTGGTTGGTTCCTTCTTTTGTCTTCCAACATAGCCTCTTCCTCTCTGACCACTCGGATTAAGTCGGGGTTCTCCAGGCTCTTCCCGTCCTGTCGAGTGCGTAATGCCAATGCGATGGGGTCCAGGGGCTGAGCTCCCTGTAACACCTGCTGAACACGGGCCTCATCCACCTTCCTTGGGTCGATCCCCTTCTTCAGTATAATTTTATGCAGGATCTTATCCAGACGCCTCATGAACTCTGACAGTTTCTCTCCTGTCTTCTGATAGCAGTGCTCCAGCTGGTAAGTGAGCTCAGTGACTTTCTCTGTTCCACCGAACACATTCTGCAGAATGTCCAGATAATCCTGTGCATCACAGTCTTTCTTGCTCAGCTTGAGGTTGCTTATGGCCTCCAAGGCAGGCCCCTTCAGACTCTCTGTGATTCTCTGTTTCTTTCGGTGTCCTGGGACTTCCCATTCTTCTAAAGCCTGAGTGGCACCGTCTAGCCACTCCTCAAATCCCTCTTCCCCCGTGGTACAGGTTTCCTTCCAGAAAATATCCTGAGTTTTCTGTATCCCGACATCGGGTAGTCTGCAGGATCCTTCTTACACTGGGCTACAATCTCCCCCAGGACCGCGCATAATTCTGCGCTGAGGGTGGCCGGAGGTGACCCGGGACTCTCTTTAGCCTTCTGCTTTCCTGCTTTTGGGGACTGCGGTGGAGATATCTGT
This sequence comes from Rana muscosa, assembly GCA_029206835.1. Taxonomy (NCBI): domain Eukaryota; kingdom Metazoa; phylum Chordata; class Amphibia; order Anura; family Ranidae; genus Rana; species Rana muscosa. The sequence continues at coordinate 287,226,026 of CM055116.1, forward strand.
GGAGGTGATGGTTTTGGTGTCTGAAACCATCCTCCCTTGACTGGCAGTGCATGTATTAAGCTATAGGTCTGATCATCCATTGCTTTTATGCTTGGGCTTTTGAAATGCTCTGGGATTTCATTCTTCCATTCTATTAGTGCGTGGGTCAGTGAAGAATTTGATCTGACATCCATCACCCATGCTTTCTGGTGTGGGGACAGCGACATTACTAGCTGCTTCACCGCTACTTCTTGCCAAATCCCTGGGAGTTCAATAACTACTGCCGCGGCTCAATCGGTGCCAGCCACCGTGCACCACTGTTCCACTTCCAATGGGTCCATGCCGGTACTTTTTATCGCATTGCTTGCTGTATCAGGATCCCGGAGTCGAGAGCCCCCACGTGTAGCGCTACCCTCAGTTAAGAGAGCCGCTGGGTTTTGTTTCGGGCCCTGTATACCGCACCACCAACCCCCGGCAATCTACTCAACCCACACTGGCACAGTTAGTCTAGGGAATGTTACCTTGTAACGGTCTATACCTGATTATACACAATCTGGCAGTATTGATAGATAACTACTATCTGCAAAGATGACACTAATACCAAGACAATAAAATATAACTGGATTTACTTTTGGTAAAAAGGTTCAAGGTTAAACACATCACATAGCATACATGCAGAGCCCTGCAGCAATAAACATATTCATCAGTGATAGTGCAGAGTGATCACCCGCCACGTGCAACTATCTTCTTTCCTTATGCGCAATATGGCGCAGAAACAAAGTTTTAACCCCCACCCTGGTCAGGCCTGACTCAGATTAAAACTCAGTCCCCTATGAGAACAATTCTTCGCATGCAACTTGAATGGTGGTGCACTTTCAGGAAACAACATTTGTAATCCCAGGGTAGTAAACAAACAAGGTGGGCCAAGGCAGTCACTAGGCCCAACAAAGTAACAGGGTAATGAAGTGAGCAAGTGCTCGCTCACCATTCCGGACGCGATCCCAGTCCGGGCTTCCACTACTGTGTATCCGCACACAGTGTCTCCAACGGCCGGGTCTCCGGTCCAGCCGATGTCAGCAACTCAAGCAGGAACAGGTGCCACCCAGGCTCTGCGGTGGGGTGGAAGGCTCTTTGGTCAGTATGCAAGGACCAGGCTTCAGGCCTTACACAGCAGCAGATCCGCACAGGGAGTCCTATTGCTTGCAGCGTGGTGTCCAAAAAGGCTGACCTTCACCTCGCCCCCTCCTCTTATAGCCCCACCCATGAGTCTCTGCGGCAGCCCAATGCACCCTGGGTGCCGAACGGGGTTCTGGGTAACGTAGTCCAGGGGCCATAAAGGAGACCCCGCTACATTACTTTCAATAAAAGTGGGCTACCATGCCCTTAAACCCTAGTTCCTGTTGGCGGTGAACTCACTTAAAACACATCTATCACTGAGCTAGACATCCCCCAATGTCACAATATATATATATATATATATACATATGTAGCGGGTGGTCAATTTGAGGGAAGTGTCTGAGTGGTAATCAGGCTCAGACACCTTAAATTGTTAGGAGTTATGGACCATTTTTGTCCTCAGGGGATAGTGTTGGTGTGAAGTTCCCTGTGGCCTATGGGTGGCGCTGCCAATACAGTGCTGTGCCTTTTGGATATAAATGGGGCAGACATCTTCTGATCGGGGTCCGTCTTCGTTCGTCCACGCCCAGGCACCTTCAGCCTGGGTGAGTGGGATCATCTCCGGGTGCCCTAGGCCCGGCGGCTGTGTTCCGGTTCCACCTCAGGCACCTTTAACCTGGGGTGAGGTACTACCTCACCATTCCTGTCCTCCTGGGTATGGAGACCCGGGAGCTGCAGCGACGGCTCGGGGCCCAGTGCCTTCGGCTGGGGTCCGCCAGGGATTGAGGAGTCCAGGGTGCTGACATGCCAGGGGACCCACACCCTAAGAGAAGGGAGGATCATTCTGAGGAACCGATGAAGGAGTCACGGTGAAGGAAGGGTCTGTTGACTCTCTGGGGGGACATCTTCTCATTGATAGCGGCCATGTTCTAGGAAGGGAGTTCAATTTCACCAGGTCTGTGGCAGAGACCAAAAGTTTTGCCAGGTCCGTGGCAGGGGCCTTATTCACCAGGTCTGTGGCAGAGACCAACTTCACGGTCTGTGGCAGAGACTGTGTGCCTAAAACTGTTTGAGAATCTGAACAGCGAAGAGTTTGAGCTACGCTTGTGCCTGGACCTCCTCCACACCTTAGGCTGTCCTGTTTCTTTTGCTCCAACCTTTTCCTATCCAAGAGACTGTTTATTACAAAGTGAGAATAAATATTGAGTTGGAGTTTCAGCTGGTGTGGACATTCACATTACTGGGGAAGTCAAGGACTTGCATCTACCCACAGTAGAGGTGAGAATCATTCTCAGGAGGATTTTGGCTCTGGGTGTGGACACGACCCAACAATAACACCGCTCAACCTCTTTACACGGGAGGGTACAGGCTTGTGGTGTGGTGTGCCTTTCCTTCCTTCTGCGAGGAGCCGAGTTAAATGCAGACTGGGGGAAAGGTGGGTGCGCTACATATATATATATAAATCATTATTGGTTGAAATAGATGGTCTTTTTTCAGCTAGACTAAATATGTAACTATTTTAATGTTTTGAGGTGTATGGTACCAAAAAAAAAAATTGTTTTTATTTTATTTTAATGATTGTGCTATGTTTATAACACAAACAATTAGTACACCATAATTATATATAATTATTTGTAATAAATCCAGTATTCGTATGGTCTATTTATATTACCACAAGATGAAAGCCATAAAATTTGCAGGCTATTTTAATTTTATGTTTGCATTCAGCAATTTCTACTATTTTGTTTCTATCTGTATGTCTTTTACACTGTAACTACCAGCAGCCTTGGTGCCAATAGTTACTCCAATAGCTGTTATGGTGTCTCCCTGATGAAATATTATCACTAACAGAGAAAATAAAATAGATAACAATTTGCATACTATAGGAAAATCCCTGGCCATAGCCCGACGATACAACCCAGGTAATCACTTCTACAAATGCTTAAATTACAGATTTTGCTCAGGGAAAGGCATTATCATTGGAACAACTCCACAGAATTGCAACTTTTGACCTTACTTTCTGTTTTTTCTGGTCATCTTTTCAAAGACACATTTGTAATCAGTCTGTGTTCTGTGGAATGCATGACTTTATGAACAATACAGATAATCCTGTGAAGCTCAGGGTGATGTACAGCACAGATTTATGCATGCGGTCTTATTCAAATATTAAAATATATTTAAAATTCACAACCTCATTAGCTAAAGCCATACACACTGCTCTATAATTCAGGATAAAGCTGAGTCAGTACTGTACCTAGCACAATAAAAGTACTTTACAATTCTGGTCCAAGCTTGTAAAAACTTGTATAGTACAGGCTAGTGAGAAAATGTAGCCCAGCAACAGACAAAATTTCTGTGGTTAAAAGGTAGAGAATTTTTGCTCCCACAGATGGTCAAAGGGCCGTATTTAGATGACTTACTCTGGATAGAAAAATAAAAGTTAACTACATAGTAAGTACTAGACATGTGCATTCATTTTCGTCCGAATGCATTTTCGTCCGAATTTCAGCTATTTTCGTTATCGTTTTAACAAACGAAAACGAAAGCACAGAATCCGAAAACCGAAAGATCCGACATAAACAAATGCTTTATTTTAGTTTTCGTTGCTACAACAGTTCGATATAGATAGGAGATTCGACGTGACGCTGACAATAACAATCTGTGTCTATCGAATCTGTGGTCGAATGTGCCTAACCTTAACTCTATTAGTCCAAGATTATTTTACATAGAGAGAAAAGATTCAACATAGGAGAGAAAAGATTCGACATAGGAGAGAAAAGATTCGACATAGGAGAGAAAAGATTCGACATAGGAGAGAAAAGATTTGACATAGGAGAGAAAAGATTCGACATAGGAGAGAAAAGATTCGACATTATAGAGAGAAAAGATTCATTATTATAGAGAGAAAAGATTCGACATAGGAGAGAAAAGATTCAACATTATAGAGAGAAAAGATTCATTATTATAGAGAGAAAAGATTCGACATAGGAGAGAAAAGATTCGACATAGGAGAGAAAAGATTCAACATTATAGAGAGAAAAGATTCGACATAGAGAGAAAAGATCACTGCTGGAATTGGGTGGGGGAAGTAAAATAAAAATAAAGTTGATGATGAATGTTATTGGCTGATTGTAACCAAAGAGGAGGAGCAAAGCTTCGAAAGTTAGAAGATTCGACGGTGCAGCAAAACTGTACGACGCTGCAATCGTACATTTCCGGTCAAATGCATCCGCCCATAGGCTATAGAAGAATTCTAATGTTGGTTGACTAGTAATAATAATTTATAAATATAATTATTACTAGTCATACAACATTAGAATTCTACTATAGCTTGTAGGCGGAACATTCGACCGGAAATGTATGATTGCAGCGTCGTACAGTTTCGCTGTTCCGTCAAATCTTCTTTGAACATTCGACAGACACCATAAGCCTTCAATGACAGATTTGACCTTAATTAATTCAGATTTTCGGACGAATGCAATTTCTAACGAAAAACGAAATAAATAAAAATGAATTTCGGGAGTAACTAAATAAATTTATTTTTCGGACGAAAACGAAATTCCGAAACGAAATATTTCAGTGTGCACATGTCTAGTAAGTACCACCAATGGTCACCAAGATTTGCAAAGAGCATGCATTAAAACAAAAGAGCAACTCTGAAAACCTGTAGGGTAGGACAAACAAGACAGAATAAGTACAGGTAATTTTTACTACAGCATGCATTCATAAGTAGCAATGTCACTATGATATCCCTGAAACTTCTTGTACCATGCCGTTTCAATCTTTCAGTGCCTTTTACTGATGATGTTAGTGCACACTCCCAATGTTAGTTTAATACATTTTTTTTTTCTGTGAGTGTGACTCCAGTTAGCTGGCTTATGTTTGGAAGCTGGCAAATGTGCTACTTAGCAAACCACATTTGTTAGCACAACCATAGTTGGTGACCAAATGCGCTAGTAGGTGTATTAGTGCAGTGTTATAAGTACATTTTCTTCAGAGAATCAGGCCTACACATGCGTATTTACTTAAAGGAAAAGTTCACCTTTTAGGTTATATTAATAAATACACAAATGTATTTATTTTTTTCCTACAGGAGCCTGCAAAGTCTACAATGCCATTAGTGTGTGGATTATAACAATCACCACTTGTTAACAACTCCTCTCTCTCTCAGCATTGTCAATTGAGGTAAATATCACACTAAGGGGCAAGACCCCAACTTAAGCCTGTCCTATGCAAAGCGCTGGACAAGCATTGTCCTTACGCTGAGGTGTGGGGTGTTCTGTCAATGCCCCAGCTGTTTTTTTTTCACATTTTTGTATTGTCGGCAATGTTTTTTTTTTCATTCCGCTGTCAGAGGGGAAGCCCGCTGACAGCTGCTAGGTCATTCATTGTTAGGTATGCGGCTGCCGGCTTCCCAGTCCATTCCTTAACAATCAGCTATTCACTATCCCCTGATTGGGCAAAGCCTTGCACCTGACCAGCGGTCGAACATTCCAATGAGCGCCCCACAAATTCAGGTGTTTGGCGAACACCCGAACAGGCACTGTTCGGGCCCAAACTGATGTATGGCCTGAGCCATTCGCCCATCAATAGTGGCTAATGATAATATTCAGGAACTGCTTAAAAGGCAGAGGAGTATGCCCTTGCCATAAGAATATCCACATTGCCCCACACACAAGAAGAGGAATTGTCTGAAGTTGATGTGAAAGAAAAAAAAATACAGAAAGTGGAAGAAGCACCATCCACATCAAAGCAGCCAGTCTTTCAGTTTCTTTCAAAATGCCGCAGAAGACCCAGGCAGAGGATCTTTCCAAACAGCATAGAGCAGCAGATCAGTCTGACTGGTAGTCCAGTGTACACACTCCATTTTGCTATGGCCTCCTCCCTGGCCTCAGTGGCCTGTCTTTCCTTAGAGTAAATTTTGTATTTTGAATCACTTAAAAGAGCAGTGCAAATAGTTTGCTGTGGTGCTCTTGCTTGACTTGGTCCATCATTGGAGGTTTTCTGTATCTGTATCTGTGGGGTTGAATTAGGGGGAACATGAACGGCTTGTAATGCGCAGTGAGTGCTCTAGATGGTCTGAGGAGGTCTGTAATGCACACAGTGTTACACAGTGCTCTGGGCGGTCTGAGGAGGCCTGTAATGCACAGTGAGGAGTGCTTTGGACAGTCTTAGGAGACCGGTAATGCACAGTGAGGAGTGCTCTGGATGGTCTAATGAGGCACGTAATGCACACTGCACTGGGCGGTGGACAGAGGAGGCCTGTAATGCTGCGCAGTCCTCTGGACGGTGGTCTGAGGAGGACTGTAATGCACACAATGCTCTGGATGGTCAAGACTCTCAGGAGGCCTGTAATGCAAAGTGCTCTGGATGGTCTTCTGAGGAGGCCTGTAGTGCACAGTTCTCTGGGCAGTTGTGAGTTGGGACTCTCGGGAGCCCTGCAATGCACAGTACTCTGTATAGTTTTCTGAGGAGGCCTGTATTGTTGCAAAGTGCTAAGCACGTCACACCACTAAGAAAGCTATGGTCGCTACCTTGCATGCTGGGAGGGGAGACACTCATGGGCTTTACAGGCGGAGCTCCAAGGAAACTGGAAGCTCACATGGGTAAACATCCCGCCCTCACATTTTCATTCCGCTTTCATTCGTTCACAAAAATGGAATTGATTTTTGTCAGTTTTTATCACTTGACAAAAATGTGGGGCAATTGTATTTTAGTTTTCATCACTTGAAATATGCCACTGACGTAAATCATGATAAAAATGTTAAGGGTGTAACATGTAACATGTTCCTTAAGGTGAAATTATCCTTTAAACAGTAGTCAAGGAATACTAAGTTGCAAAAACTGTTGCTAGCACAGCAAAAACCAACAAACACACAGAACCCGAGAGAAAAGCTTTATAAATGCACTGGTACCTCAATAGAAGGACACTGAACATTTAGTAAATAGCTTACCCATAGTTGTAGATCATCTGCTTTTGCTTTAAAATGCACTAAAAATGTTTCTTAATTCCGTTGTATATCTTGAATGCTTTGTTTATTGTTTTCTAGATGACTGGTGTTGGTGTTGGCATATACTTTTAGAACTTCTCTGTCATTGTTAGAATTAAGCACATTACATGACTAGTGATGAGCCGAACACCCCCGGGTTCGGTTCGCACCAGAACCCGCGAACGGACCGAAAGTTCGTACGAACATTAGAACCCTATTAAATACAATGGATGCGAACGTTCGAATTCTAAAGTGCTAATTATAACGACTATTATGCATGTTATTGTCCTAAAAAGGGTTTGGGAACCCGGGTTCTGCACCAGGGGACATGTATCAATGCAAAAAGAAGTTTTAAAAACGGTCGTTTTTCGGGAGCAGTCATTTTAATGATGCATAAAGTGAAAAAAAAAAGTCAAATATTCCTTTAAATATCGTACCTGGGGGGTGTCTAAAGTATGCCTGTGAAGTGCCATGTGTTTCCCGTGTTTAGAACTGTCCCTGCACAAAGTGACACTTCTAAAGGAAAAAAAGCCATTTAAAACTGCTTGCGGCTTTAATGTAATGTCTGGTCCCGGTAATATGGATGAAAATCTTTAAGAAAAATGGCATAGCTACCCCATGACCCCCCCCCCCCTACCCCAGCCCATTACCAGCCCCTTTGGGTCTTGTATGGATATTAAGGGGAACCCCGCACATAAAATAAAAAAGGCCCTATATACTCTGAACAGCCGTATACAGGCGGTGCATACAAGACAGGGACTGTAGGTTTGTTCTTATGTAGAATGTGTTTGTAATTTTGAACAGGTACATTGTTTAAGTGTAGCTCCAGCCCAAAAATCTATATTTAAACTTTTTGGAAAACATAGGTAAGGGTTATCACCCCTGTAACATTTGTTTTGCTGTCTGTGCCCCTGTTCAGAACATTTCACCTCACTTTCCGTCCCAATGACAACTGTTTTTGAAATGTGGTGTTTTTCTTGAAACAAGGATTGGTGATAAAGCATCAGTACAGAGGAGACACCTTTCTCCCATATTAATTCTTACAGGAGAGAATTTTCCTTCCAAGGGGTAGATTTCCTCTCACTTCCTGTTGTCTTCTTGCGTTTGCAAGTAGGAGTCGTTTGTAAGTTGGATGTTTGAAAGTAGGGACCTGCCGTATATACTCTGCAGAAATAGGCCCCTTAGTTGTTGGTGTTGGCACAACACTGTAAGCACTCACAGTTACTCTTGGTTGGTGCTGGAACGCCCTGCTGTCAACTATTATATCAGGAATTGTAATTACATATAATTGTTGAACAGTGGTAGTAAAAATTGGGCCTTTGATGGTGGTGCTGGTGCCACAACACTGTAAGCCCTGACAGTTACTCTTGGTGGGTGCAGCAATGGGCCCTGCTGTGAATTATTAGATCAAGAATTGTAATTGCATGCCCCTGTTGAACAGGGGCTGAAAAATTGGGCCTTTCGTGGTGGTGGTGGTGGTGGTGGTGTTGCCACAACACTGTAAGCCCTCAGAGTTACTCTTGGTGGGTGCAGGAATGGGCCCTGCTGTGAATTATTAGATCAAGAATTGTAATTACATGCCCCTTTTGAACAGGGGCTGAAAAATTGGGCCTTTCATGGTGGTGGTGGTGGTGGCGTTGCCACAACACTGTAAGCCCTCAGAGTTACTCTTGGTGGGTGCAGCAATGGGCCCTGCTGTGAATTATTAGATCAAGAATTGTAATTACATGCCCCTGTTGAACAGGGGCTGAAAAATTGGGCCTTAGGCACTGGTGGCACAACACTACAACCCCTCACAGATACTGTACTTGGAGCACAGCAATGAGCCCTGTTGCAAAGTATTGCTTCAAAAATTGTAATGACACGCCCCTGTTAAACAGGGGCTGAAAAATTGGGCCTTAGGCACTGGTGACACAACACTCCAACCCCTCACAGATACTGTACTTGGAGCACAGCAATGAGCCCTATGGCAAATTATTGCTAAAAAAATTGTAATTACACGCCCCTGTTAAACAGGGGCTGAAAAATTGGGCCTTAGCCACTGGTGGCGGCACCCATAAACAAAAATGATCTTCCAAGCTATCATCATCAATCGTATCATTGAGGACTCGGAGGAGGAGGATAGCCAGTCAACATAACAGCACAGGCACTCAGCATCAGCATCAGTCTTGAAGGGATGTGACATGTTAAAATCAATTAGTCTGTTATATCAGCATCAGGTGTGTGGTAGCTGGTGGTGATCCAAGACTGGTTCATCTTGATTAAAGTCAGTCGATCAACCGAGTCGGTGGACAGGCACACCCTGTGATCCGTGACAAATCCTCCAGCAGCACTGAATGTGCGTTCCGAAAGAACGCTGGATGCAGGACAGGCCAGTAGCTCAATTGCATACTGTGCAAGCTCTGGCCAGTGATCCATCCTCAAGTCCCAGTAAGCCAGAGGATTTTCGGTGGGGAAGGTGTCCAAGTCTGACCTTGCCCCTAGATATTCCTGCACCATGTTTATCAGACGCTGGCGATGGTTGCTGGAACCGATCATACTTTGGGGCTGCGGACTAAAGAATTGTCTGAACGCATCGGTCAGACGGCCACCTTCCCCACCGCTCCTTCTTTGACTGGCCGAAGCCTCAGCAACTCGTTGTCCAGGACCAGGAGTTTGTAACCTCCCAGTCTCTGGGAACGCGTTGCACAGACCTTTCTGCAAGGCCTCCCGGAGTTGTCTCATCCTCTGCTCCCTCTGCGACGGTAACATAAGGTCCGCAACCTTACCCTTGTACCGTGGATCAAGGAGAGTGGCCAGCCAGTAATGGTCCCTCTCCTTGATCCGAAGAATACGAGGATCCTTCCGCAGACTTTGCAGGATCAGGGAGGCCATGCAGCGTAGGTTTGCTGAGGCATTCGGTCCGGAGTCCTCTGGGTCACTAAGGACGACATGATCCGCAGCCACCTCCTCCCAGCCACGTACAAGTCCACTGGTTTCTTGGGACTGTAAATCATCCCTAAAAGACTGCTGCTGATGATGCTGAGTGCCAGCCTCCACCTCCATGCTGACACAATCCTCCTCCTCCTCCTCCTCCTCCTCCTCTTCCTGTGCGATGGGTGGGACAGAAGGAACACTGTCTGGGTAAAGGGGGCCTTGAGAGGCAAGGAAGTCCTCCTCTTCCTGCCTCTGTTCTGCCTCAAGTGCCCTGTCCATTATTCCACGCAGCGTGTGCTCCAACAGGTGGACAAGAGGTACAGTGTCACTGATGCATGCACTGTCACTGCTCACCATCCTCGTGGCCTCCTCAAATGGTGCCAGGACAGTGCATGCATCCCTGATCATGCCCCACTGGCGTGGAGAAAAAAAAACAAGCTCCCCTGACCCTGTCCTGGTGCCGTAGTCGCACAGGTACTCATTGATGGCCCTCTGCTGCGTGTGCAGCCGCTGCAGCATGGCCAACGTTGAGTTCCACCTGGTGGGCATGTCACATATAAGGCGGTTCTTGGGCAGGTTCAACTCCTTTTGCAGCTCAGCCAGGCGAGCACTGGCATTATAAGATCTGCGGAAATGCACACAGACTTTCCTGGCCTGCCTCAGGACATCCTGTAAGCCCGGGTACCTGCCCAAGAACCACTGCACCACCAGGTTAAGGACGTGAGCCACACAGGGCACATGGGTCAGTTGTCCCTGTCGGAGGGCGGAGAGGAGGTTGGTGCCATTGTCGCAAACCACCATTCCTGGCTTAAGCTGGCGTGGCGTCAACCACCTCTCGGCCTGGCCCTGCAGAGCAGACAGGACCTCTGCCCCAGTGTGGCTTCTGTCCCCCAAACACACCAGCGCAATCACGGCATGGCATCTTTTTGCCTGCGTACTTGCGTAGCCCCTTGAACGGCTACGGAGCACCGCTGGTTCAGAGGACAAAGCACAGGAAGAGGCCATGGAGGAAGAAGAAGAGGAGGGGGTGGAGGAGAGAGGTGTGTCACAACCAGTAGTAGCATTTTGGAGGCGTGGCGGTGGAACAACCTCCAACACTACTGCACCTTGTCCTGCATCCTTCCCAGCTGCCAAAAGAGTGACCCAATGGGCCGTGAAAGAAAGGTAACGTCCCTGTCCATGCCTGCTGGACCATGAGTCAGCGGTAATATGCACCTTACCGCTGACCGCCCTGTCCAGCGAGGCCAAGACATTGCCTTCCACATGCCGGTAGAGAGCCGGAATAGCCTTCCGTGAGAAAAAGTGGCGTTTGGGAACCTGCCACTGAGGAACCGCACATTGCACAAACTCACGGAAGGGGGCCGAGTCTACCAACTGAAAAGGCAGCAGTTGAAGCGCTAGCAATTTAGCCAAGCTAGCATTCAACCGCTGGGCATGTGGATGGCTGGGAGTGAACTTCTTTCGACGGTCCAGCAGCTGGGGCAGGGAAATTTGCCTGCTAGAATCGGACGTCGGTGTACTGCTAGCAGAGTGGCCGCAAGTACTTGGCTGTGACACACCTAATTCTACACCTTCATTCCTCTCAGTGCATGTTTCAGAGAGGACTGAAGTTATAGTGGGGTTGGAGATCCCAGCTGATGCGGTGCAAGGAGAGGTCCGCTTTGTTCTTTGGTGTGGGTCTTTGAGGTAGGCTTGCCAACGAGCTGCATGGCAGGTCAACATATGTCTGGTCAGGCATGTGGTACCCAAGCGGCTGATGTTTTGGCCACGCGATATACGCTTGAGACATATGTTGCAAACAGCAGCTGTGCGATCTGATGCACTAGCCTCAAAAAAGGCCCACACCAAAGAACTTTTTGAATGACGGGCAGAGGCAGCGCCCTGCACAGGCGGAGCTCTGCGGTGTGATTCCGTCGGTGTACTGCCCTTACGCTGGACACCAAAGGGCATCCTGCCTCGTTGGAGATGTGCCTCCTCCTCATCCTCCTCCTCCTCCTCTCTCCTATTAGGCACCCACGTGGAGTCAGTGACCTCATCATCCCCTCCCTCCTCATCACTGGAGCCAATCTGGCAGTATGCTGCAGCTGCTGGAACATGACTGCCAGATTGGTGTCCTTCTTGAGCATCCCCTCTGTCTGCTCTCACGCTACTGCCTTCCTGTAGCTGGGTTTCATCATCAGACCCTTCGAAACGCTGGGCATCCTCCTGGAGCATGTACCCAACACTGTGCTCAAACAGTTCGGGGGACTCCTCAGGAGGAGGACATGGTGGGTCTAGGGAAGGAGTGACTGATGATGAGTCTGACATTGATACCAGGGAAGAGGACGCTTTGGCAGCTGCTTTGCCAGTACCCTGAGCCTGGGTGAGAGAGGATGAGGAGGAGGAGGAGGGCTTGGTCATCCACTCTACCAAGTCTTCGGCATGATGTGGCTCAACATGTCCAGCTGCCGAAAAGAAGGACAAGTGTGTCCCATGGCCATGTGCTGATGACAATGCACCGCGTCCACAACCAGCACTGTTGCCCCCAGACACAGAGCCTGCTTGCCCTCTTTTATTGCCTCCTGACTGTCTGCCTCTCCTTGTTTGCCTTCCAGACATTCTAATAGATGGCCTGCAGGGAGATGGGAAAAAAGCAATAAGGGCTACCTTCAGGTGTCCTTCTCTGTCCCTTTACTTAAGGATTTCTAAATATGGTTGAGGATGATTGCTTTCGCACAGAATAGCACAACGACAATTTCCCTGACTGTCCAAAAAACAAGGATTTCAAAGATGGTTGATGAGGAATGCTTTAGCACAGTATAGCACAAGGAGAATTTCCCTCACTGTCCTTCCCTGTCCCTAGAAACAAGGATTATCACAGTGAAAGAAACTGACACTCTTCCTGCCTATAGTTTTCTGTCCCTAGAAAAAATGTTTTTTTAAAGATGGTTGATGATCAATGCTTTAGCACACTATAGCACAAGGAGAATTTCCCTCACTGTCCTTCCCTGTCCCTAGAAACAAGGATTATCACAGTGAAAGAAACTGACACTCTCCCTACCTATAGTTTTCTGTCCCTAGAAAAAATGTTTTTTTAACCACTTGACCACTGGGCACTTAAACCCCCTTAATAACCAGACCAATTTTCAGCTTTCGGTGCTCTCACATTTTGAATGACAATTACTCAGTCATACAACACTGTACCCATATGAAATTTTTGTCCTTTTTTTCACACAAATAGAGCTTTCTTTTGGTGGTATTTAATCACTGTTGGGTTTTTTATTTTTTGCGCTATAAGAGAAAAAAGACTGAAAATTTTGTAAAAAAATGATTTTTTTTTCGTTTCTGTTATAAAATTTTGCAAATTACTATTTTTTCTTCATAAATTTTGGCCAAAATTTATACTGCTACATATCTTTGGTAAAAATAAGTACAAATTGGTGGATATTATTTGGTCTTTGTGAAAGTTATAGAGTCCACAAGCTATGGTGCCAATATCTGAAAATTGATCACACCTGAAGTACTGACGGCCTATCTCAATTCTTGAGACCCTAACATGCCAGAAAAGTACAAATACCCCCCAAATGACCCCTTTTTGGAAAGAAGACATTCCAAGGTATTCAGAAAGAGGCATTGTGAGTTTTTTGAAGTTGTCATTTTTTCCCACAATTCTTTGCAAAATCAAGATTTTTTTTTTCTCTTTTTTTTTTCACAAAATTGTCATATTAGCAGGTTATTTCTCACACACAGCATATGCATTCCACAAATTACACCCCAAAACACATTCTGCTATTACTCCCGAGTATGGCGATACCACATGTGTGAGACTTTTACACAGCGTGGCCACATACAGAGGCCCAACATGCAGGGAGCACCTTCAGGCGTTCTGGAGCACCAAGGCCAATTCTGACATTTCTCTCCTACATGTAAAAATCATCATTTATTTGCTAGAAAATTACATAGAACCCCAAAACATTATATATGTTTTTTTAGCAAAGACCTTAGAGAATATAATGGTGGTTGTTGCAACTTTTTATCTCGCACGATATTTGCGCAGCAATTTTTTTAACGCGTTTTTTACGGAAAAAAAATGTTTTGTGCTTAAAAAAAAAAAAAAAACAGTAAAGTTAGCCCAATGTTTTTGCATAATGTGAAAGATGAAGTTACGCCGAGTAAATAGATACCTAACATGTCGCCCTTAAAAATTGCACACACTCGTGGAATGGCGCCAAACTTCGCTACTTAAAAAATCCCCATAGGCGACGCTTTAAATATTTTTACTGGTTACATGTTTTGAGTTACAGAGGAGGTCTAGGGCCAAAATGATTGCTCTCGCTCTAACGTTCGCAGAGATACCTCACATGTGTGGTTTGAAAACCGTTTTCATATGTGGGCGGGACTTACGTATGCGTTCGCTTCTGTATGCGAGCTCACGGGGACAGGGGCGCTTTAAAAAAAATATATATTTTATTCTTCATTTTACTTTATTTATTTTAGTTTGACATGTTTTTCCGCCCTAAACATTTTTTTGATCACTTTTATACCTATTACAAGGAACGTAAACATCCCTTGTAATAGGAATATGGCATGACAGGTCCTCTTTACAGTGAGATATGGGGGGGGGGGGTGTCAATAAGACCCCACATCTCACCTCTAGGCTGGGAAGCCTGAAAAAAATACAAAAAAAAAACCAACAATCCTGGCTTTGATCGTAGCGGTGAGTCGGTAGAAGCACCGGAGGGGAGCGGGAGGGGGGGGGGCATCCCCTCTCGCCTCCCGTAAGAATGATCAAGCGGCGGAACAGCCGCTATGATTGTTCTTATGGTGTAGGGAATCGCCGGCTGAAAAAGCTAATATCTGAATGATGCCTGTAGCTGCTCCCATCATTCAGATATCCCCACACAAAGTCAAGGACGTCATATGACGGCCGGAGGGCGGGAAGTGGTTATTGCAGAGTATTGCCGGGCATTGCGGAGTATTGCTGGGCATTGCGGAGTATTGCCGGGCATTGCGGAGTATTGCCGGGCATTGCGGAGTATTGCGGACTATGGCAGGGTATTGCGGTGTATGGCAGGGTATTGCGGTGTATGGCAGGGTATTGCACGGGTATTGCACAGGGTATTGTGGAGGGTATTGCACAGGGTATTGTGGAGGGTATTGCAGAGTATTGTGGAGGGTATTGCAGAGTATTGTGGAGGGTATTGCAGAGTATTGTGGCGGGTATTGCAGAGTATTGTGCAGGGTATTGCAGAGTATTGTGCAGGGTATTGCAGAGTATTGTGCAGGGTATTGCAGAGTATTGTGCAGGGTATTGCAGAGTATTTTGCAGAGTATTTTGCAGGGTATTGCAGAGTATTTTGCAGGGTATTGCAGAGTATTTTGCAGGGTATTGCAGAGTATTGTGCAGGGTATTGCAGAGTATTGTGCAGGGTATTGCAGAGTATTGCACCAGGGTATTGCAGAGAATTGCACCAGGGTATTGCAGAGTATTGCACCAGGGTATTGCAGAGTATTGCACCAGGGTATTGCAGAGTATTTCGCAGGGTATTGCAGAGTATTTCGCAGGGTATTGCAGAGTATTTCGCAGGGTATTGCAGAGTATTTCGCAGGGTATTGCAGAGTATTGCACCAGGGTATTGCAGAGTATTGCACCAGGGTATTGCAGAGTATTGCACCAGGGTATTGCAGAGTATTGCACCAGGGTATTGCAGAGTATTGGCAGGGTATTTTGCAGAGTATTGGCAGGGTGTATTGCAGAGTATTGGCAGGGTATAGCACAGGGATGGCTGAGCAGGGATGGATGGATGGATGGATCTGTGACTGCAATTGTCACAGATCCAGCCCACAGTGCTGCTGCTGCCATCCGCTCCCTCCCCCTCCCCTCTCACACTGTACCGATCGGTACAGAGAGGGGAGGGAGGAACCGGCGTCATCAAATGACGCCGGTCTGTTTACAAGTGATTGCTCCGTCATTTGACGGAGCGATCACGTGGTAAACGGCCGCTATCAGCGGCGATTTACCGCGATTCGTGATCCGCCGGGTCCTCTGGACCCGGCGGTCACGGAGTTTCCCGTGTGCGCGCCCCAGGGGGCGCGCGGGAGCGCGATTCTGGGAGGACGTTATATAACGTCCTCCCAGAGTTAAGCAACCACCTTGTCGACGTTATTTGTCGGCAGGTGGTTGTTAAGTGGTTAAAGATGGTTGATGATCAATGCTTTAGCACACTATAGCACAAGGAGAATTTCCCTCACTGTCCTTCCCTGTCCCTAGAAACAAGGATTATCACAGTGAAAGAAACTGACACTCTCCCTACCTATAGTTTTCTGTCCCTAGAAAAAATGTTTTTTTAAAGATGGTTGATGATCAATGCTTTAGCACACTATAGCACAAGGAGAATTTCCCTCACTGTCCTTCCCTGTCCCTAGAAACAAGGATTATCACAGTGAAAGAAACTGACACTCTTCCTACCTATAGTTTTCTGTCCCTAGAAAAAATGTTTTTTTAAAGATGGTTGATGATCAATGCTTTAGCACACTATAGCACAAGGAGAATTTCCCTCACTGTCCTTCCCTGTCCCTAGAAACAAGGATTATCACAGTGAAAGAAACTGACACTCATCCTACCTATAGTTTTCTGTCCCTAGAAAAAATGTTTTTTTAAAGATGGTTGATGATCAATGCTTTAGCACAGTATAGCACAAGGAGAATTTCCCTCACTGTCCTTCCCTGTCCCTAGAAACAAGGATTATCACAGTGAAAGAAACTGACACTCTCCCTACCTATAGTTTTCTGTCCCTAGAAAAAATGTTTTTTTAAAGATGGTTGATGATCAATGCTTTAACACACTATAGCACAAGGAGAATTTCCCTCACTGTCCTTCCCTGTCCCTAGAAACAAGGATTATCACAGTGAAAGAAACTGACACTCTTCCTACCTATAGTTTTCTGTCCCTAGAAAAAATGTTTTTTTAAAGATGGTTGATGATCAATGCTTTAGCACAGTATAGCACAAGGAGAATTTCCCTCACTGTCCTTCCCTGTCCCTAGAAACAAGGATTATCACAGTGAAAGAAACTGACACTCTCCCTACCTATAGTTTTCTGTCCCTAGAATTTTTTTTTTTTAAAGATGGTTGATGATCAATGCTTTAGCACAGTATAGCACAAGGAGAATTTCCCTCACTGTCCTTCCCTGTCCCTAGAAACAAGGATTATCACAGTGAAATAAACTGACACTCTCCCTACCTATAGTTTTCTGTCCCTAGAAAAAATGTTTTTTTAAAGATGGTTGATGATCAATGCTTTAGCACACTATAGCACAAGGAGAATTTCCCTCACTGTCCTTCCCTGTCCCTAGAAACAAGGATTATCACAGTGAAAGAAACTGACACTCTTCCTACCTATAGTTTTCTGTCCCTAGAAAAAATGTTTTTTTAAAGATGGTTGATGATCAATGCTTTAGCACAGTATAGCACAAGGAGAATTTCCCTCACTGTCCTTCCCTGTCCATAGAAACAAGGATTATCACAGTGAAAGAAACTGACACTCTCCCTACCTATAGTTTTCTGTCCCTAGAAAAAATGTTTTTTTAAAGATGGTTGATGATCAATGCTTTAGCACACTATAGCACAAGGAGAATTTCCCTCACTGTCCTTCCCTGTCCCTAGAAACAAGGATTATCACAGTGAAAGAAACTGACACTCTTCCTACCTATAGTTTTCTGTCCCTAGAAAAAATGTTTTTTTAAAGATGGTTGATGATCAATGCTTTAGCACAGTATAGCACAAGGAGAATTTCCCTCACTGTCCTTCCCTGTCCCTAGAAACAAGGATTATCACAGTGAAAGAAACTGACACTCTTCCTACCTATAGTTTTCTGTCCCTAGAAAAAATGTTTTTTTAAAGATGGTTGATGATCAATGCTTTAGCACAGTATAGCACAAGGAGAATTTCCCTCACTGTCCTTCCCTGTCCCTAGAAACAAGGATTATCACAGTGAAAGAAACTGACACTCTCCCTACCTATAGTTTTCTGTCCCTAGAAAAAATGTTTTTTTAAAGATGGTTGATGATCAATGCTTTAGCACACTATAGCACAAGGAGAATTTCCCTCACTGTCCTTCCCTGTCCCTAGAAACAAGGATTATCACAGTGAAAGAAACTGACACTCTTCCTACCTATAGTTTTCTGTCCCTAGAACAAATGTTTTTTTAAAGATGGTTGATGATCAATGCTTTAGCACAGTATAGCACAAGGAGAATTTCCCTCACTGTCCTTCCCTGTCCCTAGAAACAAGGATTATCACAGTGAAAGAAACTGACACTCTTCCTACCTATAGTTTTCTGTCCCTAGAAAAAATGTTTTTTTAAAGATGGTTGATGATCAATGCTTTAGCACAGTATAGCACAAGGAGAATTTCCCTCACTGTCCTTCCCTGTCCCTAGAAACAAGGATTATCACAGTGAAAGAAACTGACACTCTCCCTACCTATAGTTTTCTGTCCCTAGAAAAAATGTTTTTTTAAAGATGGTTGATGATCAATGCTTTAGCACACTATAGCACAAGGAGAATTTCCCTCACTGTCCTTCCCTGTCCCTAGAAACAAGGATTATCACAGTGAAAGAAACTGACACTCTTCCTACCTATAGTTTTCTGTCCCTAGAAAAAATGTTTTTTTTAAAGATGGTTGATGATCAATGCTTTAGCACAGTATAGCACAAGGAGAATTTCCCTCACTGTCCTTCCCTGTCCCTAGAAACAAGGATTATCACAGTGAAAGAAACTGACACTCTCCCTACCTATAGTTTTCTGTCCCTAGAAAAAATGTTTTTTTAAAGATGGTTGATGATCAATGCTTTAGCACACTATAGCACAAGGAGAATTTCCCTCACTGTCCTTCCCTGTCCCTAGAAACAAGGATTATCACCGTGAAAGAAACTGACACTCTTCCTACCTATAGTTTTCTGTCCCTAGAAAAATGTTTTTTTAAAGATGGTTGATGATCAATGCTTTAGCACACTATAGCACAAGGAGAATTTCCCTCACTGTCCTTCCCTGTCCCTAGAAACAAGGATTATCACAGTGAATGAAACTGACACTCTCCCTACCTATAGTTTTCTGTCCCTAGAAAAAATGTTTTTTTAAAGATGGTTGATGATCAATGCTTTAGCACACTATAGCACAAGGAGAATTTCCCTCACTGTCCTTCCCTGTCCCTAGAAACAAGGATTATCACAGTGAAAGAAACTGACACTCTTCCTACCTATAGTTTTCTGTCCCTAGAAAAAATGTTTTTTTAAGATGGTTGATGATCAATGCTTTAGCACACTATAGCACAAGGAGAATTTCCCTCACTGTCCTTCCCTGTCCCTAGAAACAAGGATTATCACAGTGAAAGAAACTGACACTCTCCCTACCTATAGTTTTCTGTCCCTAGAAAAAATGTTTTTTTAAAGATGGTTGATGATCAATGCTTTAGCACACTATAGCACAAGGAGAATTTCCCTCAATGTCCTTCCCTGTCCCTAGAAACAAGGATTATCACAGTGAAAGAAACTGACACTCTTCCTACCTATAGTTTTCTGTCCCTAGAAAAAATGTTTTTTTAAAGATGGTTGATGATCAATGCTTTAGCACAGTATAGCACAAGGAGAATTTCCCTCACTGTCCTTCCCTGTCCCTAGAAACAAGGATTATCACAGTGAAAGAAACTGACACTCTCCCTACCTATAGTTTTCTGTCCCTAGAAAAAATGTTTTTTTAAAGATGGTTGATGATCAATGCTTTAGCACACTATAGCACAAGGAGAATTTCCCTCACTGTCCTTCCCTGTCCCTAGAAACAAGGATTATCACAGTGAAAGAAACTGACACTCTTCCTACCTATAGTTTTCTGTCCCTAGAAAAAATGTTTTTTTAAAGATGGTTGATGATCAATGCTTTAGCACAGTATAGCACAAGGAGAATTTCCCTCACTGTCCTTCCCTGTCCCTAGAAACAAGGATTATCACAGTGAAAGAAACTGACACTCTCCCTACCTTTAGTTTTCTGTCCCTAGAAAAAATGTTTTTTTAAAGATGGTTGATGATCAATGCTTTAGCACACTATAGCACAAGGAGAATTTCCCTCACTGTCCTTCCCTGTACCTAGAAACAAGGATTATCACAGTGAAAGAAACTGACACTCTTCCTACCTATAGTTTTCTGTCCCTAGAAAAAATGTTTTTTTTAAAGATGGTTGATGATCAATGCTTTAGCACAGTATAGCACAAGGAGAATTTCCCTCACTGTCCTTCCCTGTCCCTAGAAACAAGGATTATCACAGTGAAAGAAACTGACACTCTCCCTACCTATAGTTTTCTGTCCCTAGAAAAAATGTTTTTTTAAAGATGGTTGATGATCAATGCTTTAGCACACTATAGCACAAGGAGAATTTCCCTCACTGTCCTTCCCTGTCCCTAGAAACAAGGATTATCACCGTGAAAGAAACTGACACTCTTCCTACCTATAGTTTTCTGTCCCTAGAAAAATGTTTTTTTAAAGATGGTTGATGATCAATGCTTTAGCACACTATAGCACAAGGAGAATTTCCCTCACTGTCCTTCCCTGTCCCTAGAAACAAGGATTATCACAGTGAATGAAACTGACACTCTCCCTACCTATAGTTTTCTGTCCCTAGAAAAAATGTTTTTTTTAAAGATGGTTGATGATCAATGCTTTAGCACACTATAGCACAAGGAGAATTTCCCTCACTGTCCTTCCCTGTCCCTAGAAACAAGGATTATCACAGTGAAAGAAACTGACACTCTTCCTACCTATAGTTTTCTGTCCCTAGAAAAAATGTTTTTTTAAAGATGGTTGATGATCAATGCTTTAGCACACTATAGCACAAGGAGAATTTCCCTCACTGTCCTTCCCTGTCCCTAGAAACAAGGATTATCACAGTGAAAGAAACTGACACTCTCCCTACCTATAGTTTTCTGTCCCTAGAAAAAATGTTTTTTTAAAGATGGTTGATGATCAATGCTTTAGCACACTATAGCACAGGGAGAATTTCCCTCACTGTCCTTCCCTGTCCCTAGAAACAAGGATTATCACAGTGAAAGAAACTGACACTCTTCCTACCTATAGTTTTCTGTCCCTAGAAAAAATGTTTTTTTAAAGATGGTTGATGATCAATGCTTTAGCACAGTATAGCACAAGGAGAATTTCCCTCACTGTCCTTCCCTGTCCCTAGAAACAAGGATTATCACAGTGAAAGAAACTGACACTCTTCCTACCTATAGTTTTCTGTCCCTAGAATTTTTTTTTTTTAAAGATGGTTGATGATCAATGCTTTAGCACACTATAGCACAAGGAGAATTTCCCTCACTGTCTTTCCCTGTCCCTAGAAACAAGGATTATCACAGTGAAAGAAACTGACACTCTCCCTACCTATAGTTTTCTGTCCCTAGAAAAAATGTTTTTTTAAAGATGGTTGATGATCAATGCTTTAGCACACTATAGCACAAGGAGAATTTCCCTCACTGTCCTTCCCTGTCCCTAGAAACAAGGATTATCACAGTGAAAGAAACTGACACTCTTCCTACCTATAGTTTTCTGTCCCTAGAAAAAATGTTTTTTTAAAGATGGTTGATGATCAATGCTTTAGCACACTATAGCACAAGGAGAATTTCCCTCACTGTCCTTCCCTGTCCCTAGAAACAAGGATTATCACAGTGAAAGAAACTGACACTCTTCCTACCTATAGTTTTCTGTCCCTAGAAAAAATGTTTTTTTAAAGATGGTTGATGATCAATGCTTTAGCACACTATAGCACAAGGAGAATTTCCCTCACTGTCCTTCCCTGTCCCTAGAAACAAGGATTATCACAGTGAAAGAAACTGACACTCTTCCTACCTATAGTTTTCTGTCCCTAGAAAAAATGTTTTTTTAAAGATGGTTGATGATCAATGCTTTAGCACACTATAGCACAAGGAGAATTTCCCTCACTGTCCTTCCCTGTCCCTAGAAACAAGGATTATCACAGTGAAAGAAACTGACACTCTTCCTACCTATAGTTTTCTGTCCCTAGAAAAAATGTTTTTTTAAAGATGGTTGATGATCAATGCTTTAGCACAGTATAGCACAAGGAGAATTTCCCTCACTGTCCTTCCCTGTCCCTAGAAACAAGGATTATCACAGTGAAAGAAACTGACACTCTTCCTACCTATAGTTTTCTGTCCCTAGAAAAAATGTTTTTTTAAAGATGGTTGATGATCAATGCTTTAGCACAGTATAGCACAAGGAGAATTTCCCTCACTGTCCTTCCCTGTCCCTAGAAACAAGGATTATCACAGTGAAAGAAACTGACACTCTCCCTACCTATAGTTTTCTGTCCCTAGAAAAAATGTTTTTTTAAAGATGGTTGATGATCAATGCTTTAGCACACTATAGCACAAGGAGAATTTCCCTCACTGTCCTTCCCTGTCCCTAGAAACAAGGATTATCACAGTGAAAGAAACTGACACTCTTCCTACCTATAGTTTTCTGTCCCTAGAAAAAATGTTTTTTTTAAAGATGGTTGATGATCAATGCTTTAGCACAGTATAGCACAAGGAGAATTTCCCTCACTGTCCTTCCCTGTCCCTAGAAACAAGGATTATCACAGTGAAAGAAACTGACACTCTCCCTACCTATAGTTTTCTGTCCCTAGAAAAAATGTTTTTTTAAAGATGGTTGATGATCAATGCTTTAGCACACTATAGCACAAGGAGAATTTCCCTCACTGTCCTTCCCTGTCCCTAGAAACAAGGATTATCACCGTGAAAGAAACTGACACTCTTCCTACCTATAGTTTTCTGTCCCTAGAAAAATGTTTTTTTAAAGATGGTTGATGATCAATGCTTTAGCACACTATAGCACAAGGAGAATTTCCCTCACTGTCCTTCCCTGTCCCTAGAAACAAGGATTATCACAGTGAATGAAACTGACACTCTCCCTACCTATAGTTTTCTGTCCCTAGAAAAAATGTTTTTTTAAAGATGGTTGATGATCAATGCTTTAGCACACTATAGCACAAGGAGAATTTCCCTCACTGTCCTTCCCTGTCCCTAGAAACAAGGATTATCACAGTGAAAGAAAATGACACTCTTCCTACCTATAGTTTTCTGTCCCTAGAAAAAATGTTTTTTTAAAGATGGTTGATGATCAATGCTTTAGCACACTATAGCACAAGGAGAATTTCCCTCACTGTCCTTCCCTGTCCCTAGAAACAAGGATTATCACAGTGAAAGAAACTGACACTCTCCCTACCTATAGTTTTCTGTCCCTAGAAAAAATGTTTTTTTAAAGATGGTTGATGATCAATGCTTTAGCACACTATAGCACAAGGAGAATTTCCCTCACTGTCCTTCCCTGTCCCTAGAAACAAGGATTATCACAGTGAAAGAAACTGACACTCTTCCTACCTATAGTTTTCTGTCCCTAGAAAAAATGTTTTTTTAAAGATGGTTGATGATCAATGCTTTAGCACAGTATAGCACAAGGAGAATTTCCCTCACTGTCCTTCCCTGTCCCTAGAAACAAGGATTATCACAGTGAAAGAAACTGACACTCTTCCTACCTATAGTTTTCTGTCCCTAGAATTTTTTTTTTTTAAAGATGGTTGATGATCAATGCTTTAGCACACTATAGCACAAGGAGAATTTCCCTCACTGTCTTTCCCTGTCCCTAGAAACAAGGATTATCACAGTGAAAGAAACTGACACTCTCCCTACCTATAGTTTTCTGTCCCTAGAAAAAATGTTTTTTTAAAGATGGTTGATGATCAATGCTTTAGCACACTATAGCACAAGGAGAATTTCCCTCACTGTCCTTCCCTGTCCCTAGAAACAAGGATTATCACAGTGAAAGAAACTGACACTCTTCCTACCTATAGTTTTCTGTCCCTAGAAAAAATGTTTTTTTAAAGATGGTTGATGATCAATGCTTTAGCACAGTATAGCACAAGGAGAATTTCCCTCACTGTCCTTCCCTGTCCCTAGAAACAAGGATTATCACAGTGAAAGAAACTGACACTCTTTCTACCTATAGTTTTCTGTCCCTAGAAAAAATGTTTTTTTAAAGATGGTTGATGATCAATGCTTTAGCACACTATAGCACAAGGAGAATTTCCCTCACTGTCCTTCCCTGTCCCTAGAAACAAGGATTATCACAGTGAAAGAAACTGACACTCTTCCTACCTATAGTTTTCTGTCCCTAGAAAAAATGTTTTTTTAAAGATGGTTGATGATCAATGCTTTAGCACACTATAGCACAAGGAGAATTTCCCTCACTGTCCTTCCCTGTCCCTAGAAACAAGGATTATCACAGTGAAAGAAACTGACACTCTTCCTACCTATAGTTTTCTGTCCCTAGAAAAAATGTTTTTTTTTAACCACTTAACGACCGCTCACTGTATGTATACGTCGGCAGAATGGCACCGACAGGCACAATCACGTAGAGCATACGTGATTGCCTTTGTACAGTTGGGGGGTCCGATCGGACCCCCCTCCTATACAGTGAGCGGTGGCTAAGTGTCCGGGAGCGTTCTGGGATGAGGGGGCAGCCATTCGTTTCTGGCCACCCCCTCGCGATCGCTCCCGGCGAATGGAAATGCCCCCTCTGTCTGTGTCAGACAGAGGGAGCAGGAGGAAGTGATGTCATCTCTGGTGCGGCGCTCACATATACCGAGCGCCGTACAAGAGAAGATATCAGGTTAGTGCACACAACACTACACTGACACCAGGACACATAGGGACATAAATCGCCCCCCAGGCCCCCCAGATCACCCCAGATCACCCCCTAGATCACCCCCCCAGCCCCCAGTCACAGTGTCACTGATTGCAGTGACCATTTATTTAGTGATCACTGCAATCAGTGACATTTGTGACTGTAAAAGTGTCACCAAAGTTTAGTCTTTGGTCCAGTGTAGCCCCCTAACCCCCCCTAATAAAGGTTTAACCCCCTGATCACCCCCCAGATAACCCTTTCACCGCCTATCACCACTGTCACTTAGCGATCATTTTTCTGATCGCTGTCTTAGCGTCAGTGATGCCGATCGGCAGCCAGTAATTTTTTTTAGGTTTGCCGCAGGTTTTTATAGCGTCAGGTACCCCAATATATTATCTAATAAAGGTTTAACCCCCTTGATCGCCCCCCAGGTAACCCTTTCACCCCCTATCACCACTGTCACTAAGCGATCGTTTTTCTAAACGCTGTCTTAGTGTCTGTGATGCAGATCGGTAGCCGGTAATTTTTTTTAGGTTCGCCGCAGGTTTTTATAGCGTCAGGTACCCCAATATATTATCTAATAAAGGTTTAACCCCCTTGATCGCCCCCCAGGTAACCCTTTCACCCCCTATCACCACTGTCGCTAAGCAATTGTTTTTCTAAACGCTGTCTTAGTGTCGGTGATGCAGATCGTAGCCAGTAAATTTTTTTAGGTTCGCCGCAGGTTTTTATAGTGTCAGGCACCCCAATATATTATCTAATAAAGGTTTAACCCCCTTGATCGCCCCCCAGGTAACCCTTTCACCCCCTATCACCACTGTCACTAAGCAATCGTTTTTCTAAACGCTGTCTTAGTGTCTGTGATGCAGATCGGTAGCCGGTAATTTTTTTTAGGTTCGCCGCAGGTTTTTATAGCGTCAGGTACCCCAATATATTATCTAATAAAGGTTTAACCCCCTTGATCGCCCCCCAGGTAACCCTTTCACCCCCTATCACCACTGTCGCTAAGCAATTGTTTTTCTAAACGCTGTCTTAGTGTCGGTGATGCAGAACGTAGCCAGTATTTTTTTTTAGGTTCGCCGGATGTTTTTATAGCGTCAGGTACCCCAATATATTATCTAATAAAGGTTTAACCCCCTTGATCGCCCCCCCAGGTAACCCTTTCACCCCCATCACCACTGTCGCTAAGCAATCGTTTTTCTAAACGCTGTCTTAGTGTCGGTGATGCAGATCGGTAGCTGGTAATTTTTTTTAGGTTCGCCGCAGGTTTTTATAGCGTCAGGTACCCCCATATATTATCTAATAAAGGTTTTAACCCCCTGATTGCCCCTAGTTAACCCTTTCACCAGTGATCACCATATAAGTGTTGCGGGTGACGCTGGTTAGTTAGTTTGCTTTTTATAGTGTCAGGGCACCCGCCGTGTATATAACCCAATAAAGGTTTAACCCCCTGATCGCCCGGCGGGTGATATCAATTAGGTTTTAGCGTCAGAGAGGGTCTGAGTCACACCCCAGGCAGCGTCAGGTTAGTGCCAGTAACGCTAACACCCATGCGTGAAGCATACACCCCCCTTAGTGGTATAGTATCTGAACAGATCAATATCTGATCTGATCAGATCTATACTAGCGTCCCCAGCAGTTTAGGGTTCCCAAAAACGCAGTGTTAGCGGGATCAGCCCAGATACCTGCTGGCACCTGCGTTTTGCCCCTCCGTCCAGCCCAGGCCACCCAAGTGCAGTATCAATCGATCACTGTCACTTACAAAACAAAAACACACATAACTGCAGCATTCGCAGAGACAGGCCTGATCCCTGCGACTCCAGTGCTGTAGGAGGTGATTTCACCACCACAGTTAAAAAAAAAAAGCAAATATGCCGAAGCATTGGGGCAGCAGGGGCGGAGGAGCGATTTTGCTCCTAATGCCGCGTACATACGGTCGAAATTCCGACGGAGGCTTGCCCGTGGAAAAGTCCGACCATGTGTGTGCGGCATAACTTTTTTGCGGGAGGATGCCCCCATGCTTCGGCATATATAAATGGTGCGTGTATGCCCATCATTGGAAGTGGGTGGATGAAGGGCGGTATTCTAATGGTGGGCATACCCACCGATCAATCTCTTTTTTCGTTCAGCCAACTGGCTGCATGAAATAAAAAGATTACAATACATGTCCAACAAGGACCAGCAACGTACTGGAATGTTGCTGGACTTTGAATGTTTATACCAGAATGATGCCTGCGGGTTTAGGTATCATCTTGGTATCATTCTTTTCAGCCTGCGGCCGGCTTTCATGTAAAATCAATCCTAGCGGCTAATTAGCCTCTGGACTGCTTTTACAAGCAGTGGGAGGGAATGCCCCCCCCGGATATAAAAAGCGCCATTGGGAAATTGGGAAAGCATTTTATCACACCGATCTTGGTGTGGTCAGATGCTTTGAGGGCAGAGGAAAAATCTAGGGTCTAGAAGACCCCAGTTTTTTCAAAAAAAGAGTACCTGTCACTACCTATTGCTATCATAGGGGATATTTACATTCCCTGAGATAACAATAAAAATGATAAAAAAAAAAAATACTTGGAAGGAACAATTTAAAAATAAAATAAAAAAGCAAAATTAATAATAAAAAATAAAAATAAAAAAAAAAAGCACCCCTGTCCTGCCCTGCTCTTGCCCAATGGCGAACGCAAGCGTCGGTCTGGCGTCATATGTAAACAGCAATTGCACCATGCATGTGAGGTATCACCGCGAAGGTCAGATCGAGGGCAATCATTTTAGCAGTAGACCTCCTCTGTAAATCTACTGGGGTAACCTGTAAAGGCTTTTAAAGGCTTTTAAAAATGTATGTAGTTTGTCGCCAATGCGCGTTTGTGTGAAATTTTAAAGCATGTTGTGTTTGGTATCTATGTACTCGGCCTAAGATCATCTTTTTTATTTTATCAAACATTTGGGCAATATAGTGTGTTTTAGTGCATTAAAATTAAAAAAAGTGTATTTTTTAACCCAAAAAATGCGTTTGAAAAATCGCTGCGCAAATACTGTGTAGAAAAAAAAATGCAACACCCACCATTTTAATCTGTAGGGCCTTTTCTTTAAAAATATATATAATGTTTGGGGGTTCAACATAATTTTCTTGCAAAAAAAAAATGTTTTCATGTAAACAAAAAGTGTCAAAAAGGGCTTTGTCTTCAAGTGGTTAGAAGAGTGGATGTAAGCTTCCTAATGTTGTGTATAAAATGCCAGAACAGTTCAAAACCCCCCCAAATGACCCAATTTTGGAAAGTAGACACCCCAAGCTATATACTGAGAGGCATGTCGAGTCCATGGAATATTTTATATGTTGACACAAGTTGCGGAAAAACGACAATTTTTTTTTTTTTTTTTTTGCACAAAGTTGTCACTAAATGATATATTGCTCAAACATGCCATGGGCATATGTGGAATTACACCCCAAAATACATTCTGTTGCTTCTCCTGAGTACGGGATACCACATGTGTGAGACTTTTTGGGAGCCTAGCCACGTACGGGACCCCAAAAACCAAGCACCGCCTTCAGGCTTTCTAAGGGTGTAAATTTTTGATTTCACTTCTCACTGCCTATCACAGTTTCGGAGGCCATGGAATGCCCAGATAGCACAAAACCCCCCCAAATGACCCCATTTTGGAAAGTAGACACCCCAAGCTATTTGCTGAGAGGTATTGTGAGTATTTTGCAGATCTCGCTTTTTGTCACAAAGTTTTGAAAATTGAAAAAAAATAAAAATATATATATATATATTTTCTTTCTTCATTTTCAAAAACAAATGAGAGCTGTAAAATACTCGCCATTCCTCTCAGCAAATAGCTTGGGGTGTCTATATTCCAAAATGGGGTCATTTGGGGGGGTTTTGTGCGATTTTGGCATGTTATGGCCTTCGAAACTGTGATAGGTAGTGAGGAGTGAAATCAAAAATTTGTGCCTAGAAATCCTGAAGGCGGTGCTTGGTTTTCGGGGTCCCGTACGCGGCTAGGCTCCTAAGAAATCCCACACATGTGGTATCCACGTACTCAGGAGAAGCAGAAAAATGTATTTTGGGGTGTAATTCCACATATAACCATGGCATGTGTGAGCAATATATCATTTAGTGACAACTTTTTGTAATTTTTTATTTTTTTTGTCATTATTCAATCACTTGGGACAAAAAAAAATATATTCAATGGGCTCAACAGGCCTCTCAGCAATTTCCTTGGGGTGTCTACTTTCTAAAATGGGGTCATTTGGGGGGGTTTTGTGCTATTTTGGCATTTTATGGCCTTCGAAACTGTGATAGGTAGTGAGGAGTGAAATCAAAAATTTGCGCCCTTAGAAATCCTGAAGGTGGTGCTTGGTTTCCGGGGTCCCGTACGCGGCTAGGCTCCCAAAAAGTCCCACACATGTGGTATCCCCGTACTCAGGAGAAGCAGCAAAATGTATTTTGGGGTGAAATTCCATATATAACCATGGCATGTGTGAGCAATATATCATTTAGTGACAACTTTTTGTAATTTTTTTTTTTTTAGTCATTATTCAATCACTTGGGACAAAAAAATAAAAAATTCAATGGGCTCAACATGCCTCTCAGCAATTTCCTTGGGGTGTCTACTTTCCAAAATGGGGTCATTTGGGGGGGGGGGGTTTGTACTGCCCTGTCATTTTAGCACCTCAAGAAATGAGATAGGCAGTCATAAATTTAAAGCTGTGTAAATTTCAGAAAATGTACCCTAGTTTGTAAACTCTATAACTTTTGCGCAAACCAATAAATATACGCTTATTGACATTTTTTTTACTAAAAACATGTGGCTGAATACATTTTGGCCTAAATGTATGACTACAATTGAGTTTATTCGATTTTTCTTATAACAAAAAGTAGAAAATATCATTTTTTTTCACAATTTTCGGTCTTTTTCCGTTTATATCGCAAAAAATAAAAATCGCAGAGGCAATCAAATACCATTAAAAGAAAGCTCTATTTGTGGGAAGAAAAGGACGCAAATTTCGTTTGGGTACAACATTGCATGTCCGCACAATTTACAGTTAAAGCAGCGCAGTGCTAAATTCTGAATTCACCTCTGGTCCTCTAGCTACCAAATGGTCCGGGGCTTAAGTGGTTAAAGATGGTTGATGATCAATGCTTTAGCACACTATAGCACAAGGAGAATTTCCCTCACTGTCCTTCCCTGTCCCTAGAAACAAGGATTATCACAGTGAAAGAAACTGACACTCTCCCTACCTATAGTTTTCTGTCCCTAGAAAAAATGTTTTTTTAAAGATGGTTGATGATCAATGCTTTAGCACACTATAGCACAAGGAGAATTTCCCTCACTGTCCTTCCCTGTCCCTAGAAACAAGGATTATCACAGTGAAAGAAACTGACACTCTTCCTACCTATAGTTTTCTGTCCCTAGAAAAAATGTTTTTTTAAAGATGGTTGATGATCAATGCTTTAGCACAGTATAGCACAAGGAGAATTTCCCTCACTGTCCTTCCCTGTCCCTAGAAACAAGGATTATCACAGTGAAAGAAACTGACACTCTCCCTACCTATAGTTTTCTGTCCCTAGAAAAAATGTTTTTTTAAAGATGGTTGATGATCAATGCTTTAGCACACTATAGCACAAGGAGAATTTCCCTCACTGTCCTTCCCTGTCCCTAGAAACAAGGATTATCACAGTGAAAGAAACTGACACTCTTCCTACCTATAGTTTTCTGTCCCTAGAAAAAATGTTTTTTTAAAGATGGTTGATGATCAATGCTTTAGCACACTATAGCACAAGGAGAATTTCCCTCACTGTCCTTCCCTGTCCCTAGAAACAAGGATTATCACAGTGAAAGAAACTGACACTCTTCCTACCTATAGTTTTCTGTCCCTAGAAAAAATGTTTTTTTAAAGATGGTTGATGATCAATGCTTTAGCACACTATAGCACAAGGAGAATTTCCCTCACTGTCCTTCCCTGTCCCTAGAAACAAGGATTATCACAGTGAAAGAAACTGACACTCTCCCTACCTATAGTTTTCTGTCCCTAGAAAAAATGTTTTTTTAAAGATGGTTGATGATCAATGCTTTAGCACACTATAGCACAAGGAGAATTTCCCTCATTGTCCTTCCCTGTCCCTAGAAACAAGGATTATCACAGTGAAAGAAACTGACACTCTTCCTACCTATAGTTTTCTGTCCCTAGAAAAAATGTTTTTTTAAAGATGGTTGATGATCAATGCTTTAGCACAGTATAGCACAAGGAAAATTTCCCTCACTGTCCTTCCCTGTCCCTAGAAACAAGGATTATCACAGTGAAAGAAACTGACACTCTTCCTACCTATAGTTTTCTGTCCCTAGAAAAAATGTTTTTTTAAAGATGGTTGATGATCAATGCTTTAGCACCCTATAGCACAAGGAGAATTTCCCTCACTGTCCTTCCCTGTCCCTAGAAACAAGGATTATCACAGTGAAAGAAACTGACACTCTTCCTACCTATAGTTTTCTGTCCCTAGAAAAAATGTTTTTTTTAAAGATGGTTGATGATCAATGCTTTAGCACACTATAGCACAAGGAGAATTTCCCTCACTGTCCTTCCCTGTCCCTAGAAACAAGGATTATCACAGTGAAAGAAACTGACACTCTTCCTACCTATAGTTCTCTGTCCCTAGAAAAAATGTTTTTTTAAAGATGGTTGATGATCAATGCTTTAGCACACTATAGCACAAGGAGAATTTCCCTCACTGTCCTTCCCTGTCCCTAGAAACAAGGATTATCACAGTGAAAGAAACTGACACTCTCCCTACCTATAGTTTTCTGTCCCTAGAAAAAATGTTTTTTTAAAGATGGTTGATGATCAATGCTTTAGCACACTATAGCACAAGGAGAATTTCCCTCACTGTCCTTCCCTGTCCCTAGAAACAAGGATTATCACAGTGAAAGAAACTGACACTCTTCCTACCTATAGTTTTCTGTCCCTAGAAAAAATGTTTTTTTAAAGATGGTTGATGATCAATGCTTTAGCACACTATAGCACAAGGAGAATTTCCCTCACTGTCCTTCCCTGTCCCTAGAAACAAGGATTATCACAGTGAAAGAAACTGACACTCTCCCTACCTATAGTTTTCTGTCCCTAGAAAAAATGTTTTTTTAAAGATGGTTGATGATCAATGCTTTAGCACACTATAGCACAAGGAGAATTTCCCTCACTGTCCTTCCCTGTCCCTAGAAACAAGGATTATCACAGTGAAAGAAACTGACACTCTTCCTACCTATAGTTTTCTGTCCCTAGAAAAAATGTTTTTTTAAAGATGGTTGATGATCAATGCTTTAGCACACTATAGCACAAGGAGAATTTCCCTCACTGTCCTTCCCTGTCCCTAGAAACAAGGATTATCACAGTGAAAGAAACTGACACTCTTCCTACCTATAGTTTTCTGTCCCTAGAAAAAATGTTTTTTTAAAGATGGTTGATGATCAATGCTTTAGCACACTATAGCACAAGGAGAATTTCCCTCACTGTCCTTCCCTGTCCCTAGAAACAAGGATTATCACAGTGAAAGAAACTGACACTCTTCCTACCTATAGTTTTCTGTCCCTAGAAAAAATGTTTTTTTAAAGATGGTTGATGATCAATGCTTTAGCACAGTATAGCACAAGGAGAATTTCCCTCACTGTCCTTCCCTGTCCCTAGAAACAAGGATTATCACAGTGAAAGAAACTGACACTCTCCCTACCTATAGTTTTCTGTCCCTATAAAAAATGTTTTTTTAAAGATGGTTGATGATCAATACTTTAGCACAGTATAGCACAAGGAGAATTTCACTCACTGTCCTTCCCTGACCCTAGAAACAAGGATTATCACAGTGAAAGAAACTGACACTCTTCCTACCTATAGTTTTCTGTCCCAAAAAATATGTTTTTTTAAAGATGGTTGATGATCAATGCTTTAGCACACTATAGCACAAGGAGAATTTCCCTCACTGTCCTTCCCTGTCCCTAGAAACAAGGATTATTACAGTGAAAGAAACTGACACTCTCCCTACCTATAGTTTTCTGTCCCTAGAAAAAATGTTTTTTTAAAGATGGTTGATGATCAATGCTTTAGCACACTATAGCACAAGGAGAATTTCCCTCACTGTCCTTCCCTGTCCCTAGAAACAAGGATTATCACAGTGAAAGAAACTGACACTCTTCCTACCTATAGTTTTCTGTCCCTAGAAAAAATGTTTTTTTAAAGATGGTTGATGATCAATGCTTTAGCACAGTATAGCACAAGGAGAATTTCCCTCACTGTCCTTCCCTGTCCCTAGAAACAAGGATTATCACAGTGAAAGAAACTGACACTCTCCCTACCTATAGTTTTCTGTCCCTAGAAAAAATGTTTTTTTTAAAGATGGTTGATGATCAATGCTTTAGCACACTATAGCACAAGGAGAATTTCCCTCACTGTCCTTCCCTGTCCCTAGAAACAAGGATTAGCACAGTAAAACACACTGACACTCTCCCTACCTATAGTTTTCTGTCCCTAGAAAAAATGTTTTTTTAAAGATGGTTGATGATCAATGCTTTAGCACACTATAGCACAAGGAGAATTTCCCTCACTGTCCTTCGCTGTCCCTAGAAACAAGGATTAGCACAGTAAAACACACTGACACTCTCCCTACCTATAGTTTTCTGTCCCTAGAAAAAATGTTTTTTTAAAGATGGTTGATGATCAATGCTTTAGCACACTATAGCACAAGGAGAATTTCCCTCACTGTCCTTCGCTGTCCCTAGAAACAAGGATTAGCACAGTAAAACACACTGACACTCTCCCTACCTATAGTTTTCTGTCCCTAGAAAAAATGTTTTTTTAAAGATGGTTGATGATCAATGCTTTAGCACACTATAGCACAAGGAGAATTTCCCTCACTGTCCTTCCCTGTCCCTAGAAACAAGGATTATCACAGTAAAACACACTGACACTCTCCCTACCTATAGTTTTCTGTCCCTAGAAAAAATGATTTTTTAAAGATGGTTGATGATCAATGCTTTAGCACACTATATCACAAGGAGAATTTCCCTCACTGTCCTTCCCTGTCCCTAGAAACAAGGATTCGCACAGTAAAACACACTGACACTCTCCCTACCTATCCTTCTCTTTCCCTAAACTAAAGGAATCCAGGTTAAGCAAGAAAAAAAAATGTCACTGTCCCTGCCTATGCTTCTCTTTCCCTGCTCCGGAACACACTACACTAGGCCGCCGTGCTGGCGGCCTTTTATAGTGTGGGGCGTGTACTAAACACCCTCAGCAATAATTGGCCACAGGCATCCTGCCTGTGGCCAATCATTGCTCTCCTCGCTGCCGGCGCTGTGATTGGCCAAGCATGCGGGGTCACAGTGCATGCTTGGCCAATCACAGCGCCTGGATGACACTGCAATGGCGTAGTGCATTGTGGGCCGTTCGCGTCACTCGAATTAGGCGCGAACGGCCCAAATCGTTCGATCTTCGTCGAACGATCGAACAGCCGATGTTCGAGTCGAACGTATGTTCGACTCGAACACCGAACTCATCCCTATACATGACTGGTGGTGTTTGTCAAAGGACATTTACCTTTTATGTAACTATACTTAGAGATGATAGCAACTCTATCTGGCACACCTTTTCTCCAATAAATGAATTTAAAGCTATTAACCACTTAAGGACCAGCCACTGTATATATACGTCGGCAGAATGGCTCGTACAGGCACAATCACGTACCTGTACGTCCCCTTTAACTGCCCGACGTCTGGGTCGCGCGCACGCCGCTGGTGGCGCACTCGCGACCCCCCTCCCTTCCCCGTGACTCGGACAGCGGGTCTCGCGGACTCGATCGCCACGGGGATCCCCGCGGTCGTCTCATGGAGGCATGGAGTGGGGAGATGTTAGTGTAAACACAACATCTCCCCGCTCCCCTACTGACAATGTCACCAATCTCTGCTCTGTGTAATCAGAGCGGAGATCGGTCACGTGTCACTCATAGCCACGCCCCCACACAGTAGTTATCACTCCCCTAGGCACACTTAACCCCTGCAGCGCCCCTAGTGGTTAACCCCTTCACTGCCAGTGTCATTTTTACAGTAACCAGTAACCAGTGCAAAAATGTGTCAAAAGTGTCCGATCAGTCCGCCATAATGTCGCAGTCATGTAAAAAAATCACTGATCGCCGCCATTACTAGTAAAAAAAAAAAATTTTAAAAATGCCATAAAACTACCTCCTATTTTGTAAACGCTATAACTTTTGCGCAAACCAATCAATAATCGCTGATTGCGATTTTTTTTTTACCAAAAATATGTAGAAAAATACGTATCGGCCTAAACTGAGGAAAAAATATGTTTTTTATATATTTTTGGGGGATATTTATTATAGCAAAAAGTAAAAAATATTGCATTTTTTTCCAAATTGTCGCTCTATTTTTGTTTGTAGCGCAAAAAATTTAAACCGCAGAGGTGATCAAATACCACCAAAAGAAAGCTCTATTTGTGGGAAAAAAAAATACA
Organism: Rana muscosa; assembly: GCA_029206835.1. Lineage (NCBI taxonomy): Eukaryota > Metazoa > Chordata > Amphibia > Anura > Ranidae > Rana > Rana muscosa. The sequence continues at coordinate 287,261,258 of CM055116.1, forward strand.
TAAATTTTGTTTGGGAGCCACATGCAGTTCTAAGGCATCTCAAAAGCATGTTATTTAAAGCATTTGGGTTATTTCTAATGTTGACCTTCAAGCCACAAATGCCTTCTCTTTGCTCAACATTATTTGTTTAAAGCGAATCTATAGTCTAGTAAGAATTAGAACCCATTCTACACTATACTCGGAATCCTTTCTTACGGAATGGGATGAGACTCTATCCAAATGCTCTCTGAACCTCATGAAGCTAATTCAGACATATTAAGAAAAATTGATAATTAATGTTAATCAAGATATAGCTTCTTTAAAAGAGACTATGACACAGTACTGTTCCTTTTTCCTCTATGGAAATTTAAACACTGATCTTACAGCCAATATCACCAGCTTGGAAGCTGAAATCATGGAAACTAAAAGATCAAAGTTCCTACATGATCTTAAAAGATTATGAAGAAGGCTTTGTCTATGTCAGAGGTTAAAACAACAAGTTTCCACACTCCATTTTAAAAAACAAAGGAAGATTTGACTCAACAGGAAAAAATAAATAATTTCAGTTCGCCGGAATACTCCAGCACAACTGACCTGAGATCTCCCAGCACTTCCAGGGACTCGATCAGCTCAGTGTTCTCGAAAGAGGGATCTCTGGAGAGGCCCACAAAAAACTCCCAAGCCAACATACAAAAACCAAAAGGAAAAAAAGGAGGACAAGACAGGGGAGCTCACATAAGCAAGACAAGTTACAAAAAATACCAAAAAAAGCACAAAGAATTCGAAGGACTAAGTACTGTTTGCAATGATGTAATCAATATGTCTTCCATTGTGTTATCTCATCGTGAACTCTCTCTTTTGTCTGAGGGTCTTTTCTTTGTCCTGGTGTCTTGTTGATAAATGCCCCCTGTCTAATAATTACCGCCCCGTACTGCGCATGCGCAGCGCTTGCGCACTACCAAGCCGCCGAACATCCGAGTTGACCATCAGCTGTACACGGCGCCGACATAGTGCCACACGCTCCCGATGCTTGTGCAAGTCTGCAAGGGGCTGACTTGTTCATGATGGGAGTGTGTGAGGGGCGGGTGGCTACAGAAGGGGGAGCATTTTGTAATGATGGGAAGTGCTGTTAAGATGGGGCCGGAATTTGTCACGAAACTCAAACACATCTCCTAAACAAATATATCTCTGCTATAATTCCTACGCGTGTTGCTCTTTGCTTCATTCCTCACATGACTGGGCTATTAATATTCCTGGCTATGCACTCTTTCGGAAAGACAGGGTAAAAAGGAAAAGGTGGAGGGGTCTGTATCTATGTGAGAAGTGATCTCAAAGCAAGTGTGAAGAGGACCTGGTGGATGGAGAGTGGGATGAGTCTGAAGCATTATGGGTGGAACTGCATACAGATGTGCGTAGTTCAAAGTTAATCATTGGAGTTTGTTATAGACCCCACAATGTTAATGAGGAGGTGGAGACTCAGCTCCTTTAACAGATGGAAAGGGCTGCAAGGGCTGGGATGGTGATAATAATGGGGGATTTTAACTACCCAGAAATTGACTGGAGTAATGGCACTGCTGGGACAGTTAAAGGGCAAACATTTATAAACCTATTACAGGACAATGTTATGGTCCAGTTTATTGAGGCCCCAACTAGGAATGATGCTCTGTTGGACCTGGTAATCTCAAACCATGCAGAGCGTATTACTAATGTTCAGATAAAGGAACACCTGGGTAACAGTGAACATAACATGATTTCATTTGATGTTAGCTGTAAGCAAAAATCACATACAGGAAAGATAAAAACACTTAATTTTAAGAGAGAAAATTTTACAAGGATGAGGGCTGCTCTCCAGGACTTAGACTGGGAGAGAATATTGGCATCAATGGGCACGGAACAGAAATGGGAATTCTTCAAAAAGACTGTTTGTGAACTCACTGCAAAGTATATTCCCATGGGCAATACGTTTAAAAGGCTAAAAATAAAACTTATGTGGCTCATGGCCAAAGTTAAAAAAGCTATAAACTATAAGAAAATAGCTTTTAAAAGTTATAAAAATGAAGGAACACTAGTGTCATTTGAATGTTACAAAGAATATAACAGAATGTGTCAAATGGAAATCAAGGATGCAAAAATTCTAAACGAACGACAGATTGCAAAAGATAGTAGGACAAACCCCCAAAAATTCTTCAAATATATTAATAGTAAAAAGGTGAAGTCTGACCATGTAGGCCCTTTACAAAATAATCTAGAGTGGGTGACTGGGGATAAAGAGAAGGCTTATTTATTAAATACTTTCTTCAGCTCTGTGTATACAAAGGAGCATGGGGGAGCTCATGTCCATAATGGGGGTGGTAGTGACACAGCCCCAAATCCACAATGGCTCAAAAGTGATATGTTCCAGCAATATTTAGACAGAATAAAGGTGGATAAAGCACCTATACCAGATGGCATACACCCACGGATCCTAAGAGAATTGAGCTCTGTAATTTCAAGGACATACTATCTCATTTTTAGGGACTTATAAATGACAGGAATAGTACCACTGGATTGGTGCAGGGCGAACGTGGTGCCTATATTTAAAAAGGGAACACAGTCTTTACCAAGTAACTATAGACCTGTTAGTTTAACTTCTATAGTTGGGAAGATACTGGAGAGATTAATAAAAGACCACATAGACGAGTTCTTGCTGGAAAAAAACATTTTAAGCAACAGACACCATGGATTCATGAAAGACAGAAGTTGTCAGACAAACCTGATTCATTTTTATGAAGAGGTAAGTAAAACCTTGGACAGAGGTGTGGCTGTGGACGTGGTATACTTGGATTTTGCAAAAGCGTTCGATACAGTTACCCACACATGGCAAATGTGTAAGGTAAAGTCTACAGGATTGGAAATATCAGTTTGTAAATGGATAGAAAACTGGCTAAAAGACAGAATTCAGAGAGTATTTGTTAATAATTCTTACTCTGAATGGTCTAAGGTTATCAGTCGTGTACCCCAAGGTTCAGTGCTGGGACCCTTACTATTTAATATCTTTATAAAAGGTATTGGGTCTGGGATCAAAAGTAACATTTCAGTCTTTGCAGATGACACTAAGCTATGCAGTGGAATAACGTCCTTACAGGATGTCTCCAATTTACAAGCCGACCTCAATGCTCTGTCTAATTGGGTGACTATGTGGCAGATGAGGTTTAATATTGATAAATGTAAAGTTATGCACTTGGGGGCTAAGAATAGGCATGCATCATGCATACTAGGGGGAGTACAACTGGGGGGATCAGTAGTGGAGAAGGATCTGGGGGTTTTGGTAGATCATAAGCTCAATAATGGCATGCAATGCCAAGCTGCGGTTTCCAAAGCGAGCAAAGTACTTTCTTTTATTAAGAGAGGTATGGACTCCAGAGAGAGAGGTATAATTTTGCCCCTGTACAAATCATTAGTAAAACCTCATCTGGAATATGCAGTTCAGTTTTGGGCCCCAGTTCTCAAAAAGGATATTGGGGAACTGGAGAAAGTGCAGAGAAGGGCAATCAAACTGATAAGAGGCATGGAGGAGCTCAGCTATGAAGAAAGATTAGAGTAACTGCATTTATTCACTCTTGAGAAGAGGAGATTAAGGGGGGATATGATCAACATGTACAAATATATAAGGGGTCCATATAGTGAACTTGGTGTTGAGTTATTCACTTTACGGTCAACACTGAAGACAAGGAGGCACTCTTTACTTCTAGAGGAAAAGAGATTTCATCTCCAAATACGGAAAGGTTTCTTCACAGTAAGAGCTGTGAAAATGTGGAATAGACTCCCTGCAGAGGTGGTTCTGGCCAGCTCAGTAGATTGTTTTAAGAAAGGCCTGGATTCTTTCCTAAATGTGCATAATATAACTGGGTACTTACATTTATAGGTAAAGTTGATCCAGGGAAAATCCAATTGCCTCTCGGGGGATCAGGAAGGATTTTTTTCCCCTGCTGTAGCAAATTGGATCATGGTCTGCTGGGGTTTTTCGCCTTCCTCTGGATCAACTGCGGGTATAGAGGGTATATGGGATTGTATGATATTATTTTATTTTTATTTTATTTTTATATTTTTTCAATGTTAACAGCATCTACTTCTTTAGTAAATAAACTGCATGACATTAGGGAGAGTAAGCTGGCATTCAACGTTTCAAAAGAATGCAGTAGAATGTGATGTCTTAAAGAGAGAATTGTCCACAATATGATCCAATGTAGTGCACGATAAGGAGGGGAGAATTACTTCAAAAAGGGGAGTATGGGGAACGTCCCGAGCCTTGATGCCCCCAATGAAACTCCTCTGTTGTTTAGAAGGTAAATTGGGTATCTGGCGCTCCAGGAGGCAATGCCCTTAGTTTGTAATAATGTACATTTGATTAGTCAGTCTTTACGTAAAAACAAAGTTGAACCACGGTAAGGAGGTGATTTAAAAAGAGGCAACCATCCTCAGAGTGTCTCCAGCAACCTCTGCAAACCTCTGCAAAACATATAAAAGAAACAAGAGGGGTGGGAGGCGCCTAAGTGTAGTGTTAAAACAGTAACATTTATTGCTCAAGATTAAAAACACTTATAAGATATAAGTGGGAGTCATGCTCATCATAAGTAAGTAGTCCTGCCAGTTCTACTGCGTCCCACAGGCTCCTTGCACGATCCGGGTAGCTGGGAAAGGTTCTGGTGTCGACACCATATCTTGTAAGTGTTTTTAATCTTATGCAATAAATGTTACTGTTTTAATACTACACTTAGAGAGGTGCCCCCCCCCGTCTCTGCTGTTTTGAAAACATAGTTTTCACTGAGACTGAGTTCAGCACCAGAACACGAACTGCCAATACAAGATTTGCAAAAGCTGCAAGAATCCAAGAACAACAACCTTCATAAAGTCATACTCTTTTATATTTTGTTAAAATTGGCTCCCATTTCAAAATGGCAATAAAAGTAGTCTCATCAGCAGACAATGCCATTGCTCCAGTTGCCAAGGGTTAAATAGACATTGAACAGCAGAACATAAACAACTGTAAATATATATATATATGTATATATATTTGTATATACCTGTGTGTGTATATATATATATATATATATATATATATATATATATATATATATAATATCACATTGTAAAAAGAACACATAATGAGTTTCTAACCAAGACTACAACTGACACTTGAATATCATCTGGAATGAAAGTCATTTATGATGGTAGCAAGTTTTTAAATTGAGTAAAACTACTGCACAGAATGACTACATAAAGTAAAGATCTGTTATATTTAGAAAACGATATAACTTTCCAAACTGGTCATATCTCTCAAGGCTATGCCATGACCCATCCTATACATCAGTTAACCTCAATTTGGCCTTTTCGTACTGGTACTGTAAGCTTCTGAGTATACAGTAGTTCCACATTCATTTTATAAACTAGAAACTATAAAAGACCTAAAAAAGCCACATTAATTTCACTGACATTTCTGCTGATGGAGGTTTAACTGGTTTCCCCTGCTGCATTAACTGTATTCCAGCAGAGAGCATTTTAACTTACAGCCATAGAAAATAAATCTGGAAAAAAAAAACTTTATAGGTATTAGAATGCATTCTGATGATTATGTTGCATTGCTTTATTAACATTAAACTGTTTGCTTTACCTACGTTTACCATGTGTAGTATATTATAATGAATGAATATTGAAGTGTCATTTTAAAATTAATGTTAGCAACTCTTTAGTTGAGCACATTAGTAGGAAAAATAAAGCTGAACTCCAAGGAGATATAAAAGACACAAATTAATGCAGCTCGGACTTCTATACTTCACCCACAAATGCATTTTTTAATGCAAGTGCTTAAATATTACTTGGCTTCAGCCTCTCGCAGTCCCTGTGAAGCAAAGCATGTACTGGACAGAGAAACAGCACAAAGAGCCAATCAGTGCTTATGTGCTAAAAAGGAATATGCTGAAGGAAGGAGAAAACAGAGTGATAAGTTCATTAGTCTACTGCATCTACTTTCACTGTTCATTTACAGGGTAGGGGTGGGGGGAGACTTGTAATGTTACTGAAATAAAACAGAGAAAAGCAGGTCCTGTCTTGCCAGTCAGTACTGTGCTGTGTGGCACAGTTGTGTACATCTCAGGACTGGATGGACAGAAATACAAATCCTTTGGCAGAGAAAACAACTCATATATATGTATTTCATCTGTGTATTTAGTTGTTTTCCCAGACTTTAACTAATGCCTTGTACACACGATACAAACTTCCGATGGAAAATGTCCCACAGACTTTTTCCATCAGAAAATCCTACCGTGTGTGTGCCTTATCAGAGAAATTCTGATGAATTCCATCGGAGTTTAAATATAGAACATGTTCTATTTTACTCTGATGGAATTCTGTCAGAATTCCAATGTGCTTTTGGCCGGAGAATAGTCTGACCGTGTGTACGTGGCATTACAGTGTTTTTATATTCACAGTCTTGTTCTTTAGGGCAGTCCAATTAACAATAGTGATATGCAGTGCCATGACTTTAGCAACCAATTGCAAAACTTCTTTTCACTGAACCTTAATTAATTGTTATGGGTTACTACACCTCACTGTTGCTCATTGCACTGATTATGGATCTAATCAAGCAGCAGAGCAGAAAAATAAATCATGAGGTAGTGTAGGCTGAGTTATCTCTATGAACCCAGTAAAGTTTATGTTTTAAACATAAATGAGTCCACAATTGTATTTAAACTTTCTACTTTCACTTGCACGGAGACTTTGATGATTGTTGTATTCTATCCTCCATAAAAGAAATGATTGTTTGCTATAGGAAACATCCCAACTTCCCGCTCCTCCAGTTCTGAAAACTGTTATCTAGATCTTAAAAGTCCTGTATACATCATAGAGACTTGATATATTGTAGCATCAAGAGTTAAATGAAGCAGAAATGATTATTTACTGACAACATTTTTTAAAGTAGTTGTTAACCCACAGGTTTACATTTACATCATCCTCTCGGTTGATTCATGTAATGTCCCCCTGTGCTTTGTAAAAAAAAATGCAGCTATATACCTTGTTTACAGAACGCTGATCGGGGCTCACGTGACCTGCTGGCTCTCATCTCTCTTGGCCTGACAGCTGCGGCGGGCGGGGCGGAGGATCCCCTGCTGACATCAGTAAGGAGGGGAGGAGGAGAGCAGGAGAGGGGCAGCCCCGCATGCTGCAGCTGACATGCGAGAGAGGAGAGAGATGGCGGGTCACGTGAGTGCCGATCTGCGCTCTGTAAACAGGTATATAGCTACATTGTTTTTTATAAAGCACAGTCACAGGGGGACATTACATGCATCAACCGAGGGAATAATGTAAATGTAATCCTAATTTGAGCAGCAGGAGGGGGGGGGCGGGCACGGACACAGAGCTAACAGGCAGGGAGGGGGGAGTGAACGGAGGAGAGCACAGAGGAGGACAGAGGAGAGAGTGGATAACAAAGGCATGTAAACTGACCATGGTTTCAGGGCTCAGCAGCCATGATACATTGTGGTCAGTTTACAACCGGGAGGGCAAAAACTGTCAAGATCAGCCAGGTATTTCAGGTGTTAGAAGGGGCCAAATTACACAGCGCAAGTGTTCTCTATAACAGTGGTCATCAATCCAGTCCTCAGGGCCCACTAACAGGCCAGGTTTTCAAGATAACTGAAATACATGACAGGTGATATCATTTGCTGCTCAGTGATTGCAGTATTCTTGTCTGCATCTCCCCAGGGTAATACATAAAACCTCGTCTGTTAGTGGGCCCTGAGGACAGGGTTGATGACCACTGCTCTATAACATGCTTTAACCACTTGCTTACTGGGCACTTAAACCCCCCTCCTGCCCAGACCAATTTTCATCTTTCAGCGCTGATGCACTTTGAATGACAATTGCGCGGTCATACAACACTGTACGGTGCGCATTATTCCTTTTTTTCACCATTTTATACAACACTGTACCCAAATTATCATTTTTCCCCACAAATAGAGCTTTCTTTTGGTGGTATTTGATCACCTCTGCGGTTTTTATTTTTTGTTAAAAATTTTTTTTTAAAAAAAATTAAATTACATTTTTTTTTTATATTTTGTTATAGAATTTTGCAAACAGGTAATTTTTCTCCTTCATTGATGTATGCTGATGAGGCTGCACTGATGGGCACCGATAGGATGCACTGATGGGCTGCACCGATGGGCACCGATGGGCTGCATTGATGGGCACTCTGGTGGGCACTGATATGTGACACTGGTGGGCACTGATAGGTAGCACTGGTGTGCACTAAGAGGTGACACTGAGAGGTGGCACTGATGGGTGGCACTGAAGGGCATAGATAGGTGGCACTGGTGGGCACTGAGAAGTGGCACTAATAGGTGGCACTGATAGGTGGCACTGATAGGTGGCAGTGATGGGCACTGATAGGTGGCAGTGATGGGCACTGATAGGTGGCAATAATGGGCACTGATCGGCACTGGTAGGTTACACTGATAGGCAGCACTGCTAAGTGGCACTGATGAGGCACTGATTGGCACCACTGGTGGGCATTGATAGGTGGCACTTGTAGGCATTGGTAGGTGGCACTCGTGGGCATTGATAGGTGGCACTGGTGGGCACTGTGGGCACTGGCAGGCGGTAATGGTGGGCACAGATGAGGCAGAATTGCCTCTTCCTTTTCGGGACCGATGTCCCTTGCACATAGGCTGGTGATCGGCTTTTATTTCTCCTCACGCTATCAGTGTGAGGAGAAAAAAAAAGATTACCGAGCTTTTGTTTACATCACGTGATCAGCTGTCATTGGCTGACAGCTGATCACGTGGTAAGGGGCTGGGATCGGCCCCTTACTCGGATCTGTGATCACCCGAGTCTCAGTGACTCAGTGATCACAACGCGCGCGCGCCCTGCATGGGCACACGGGGAGCGTGCAAAGGGGAGGACGTCTATTGACGACCTCCCGGCAAAGCAGATCCACGCTGCGCCCATCATTTGGCTATAGCGCGGATCTCAAGTGGTTAAAGGAACATGATCTTTATTTTTATTTTTAGGTTAACAAACACTTTAATTGTTATTTATAACTTGTGACATTTAACACATTTTTATGTAGAGGGTTCTGCTTGAGATGGGGCTACTTTTCTTAAAGGGGATTGACAAGAAACATAGCTGTACTTTATGAGAAACCTTTATCCATCAATGTGGAACAAATGTGGAGCTAAAGCAAAAAAAATTGGAAATTTTTTTGCAATACATTTATTTTAATTATGTGTGTTTATGTGACAGTATAGGGATCCCATTAATTTGAGTGGGATGCTCTATGTGACAAATGCACCAAAGAAGCTCCTGCACCTTTTTTAGTTGCAGAGTGTTTGGTGTGCCACTAAAAATTAAGGGCACTACAAGCATGGCACATGTTTTTCAAATATGAATTTAGCCTTATGCCTCGTACACACAACCATTTTCCCCCACAGGAAAACTGCCATGACAGCTTTTCGCCAGGAAAAACGGCTGTGTGCATGCTCCATGGCAGTTTTCCTAAAGAGAAAACTGCGGGGAAAAAAAGAGAACTTGATCTCTTTTTTCCTCCCAGGATTCCCAGCGGTCTTTTTTCTGTCATGCAAACCATTGTGTGTATGCTTTCCCGAGGGGAAAAAAAACGTGAATGCTCGTAAACAATTTGACGCATGCGCGGAAGCATAGAACGTCATTTTCTTGGCTCGTCGTAGTCTTTTACGTCACCGCGTTCTTGGCAGTCAAAAGTTTACCGGACTTTTGTGTGACTGTGTGTATGCAAAGCAGGCTTGACAGGAATCCCGTCGGGAAAACCATCAGTTTTTTCCTGAAGGGAAAACTGGTCATGTTTACAAGACTTTAAGACACATTCTGCTAGTTTAAACCAGGTATGAGCTGAATCCATATAGCAAAGCTTCACCTATGTGTATACTACATGTACATAGCTGACTTCTGTCCAGTAATCCTGGTAAAAAAAAAGAGTTAGGTGCATTTATAACTTTTTTACTAGGAACAATTGATGGGATATTGATGGATTCAATTCAAATCACGGATAAGGTGAACTACCAACAGAGTGAATTTGTTTTAAATGTTGCTATTTACTAGGGTTGGGCAACTTTCTGCAAACAGCTGCAATTCCGGTTATTGTAAAAGTAATTACTATGTAATGATTAGGCAAAATGTAATCTATCCAGCTATATAATCTCTCTCTCTTTATATATATATATATATATATATATATATATATATATATATATATATATATATATTATTATTATTATTATTACATTTAAAGTGGAACTAAAGGGATCCTTACTTACATTTTCTTCAATATTCCTTTCCCTCGTTGGTGCTGCCATCGTCTTCTGTTATCCAGTCTTTGGCCATCTGGTCAGTGAGGCATGACATCACTCCTGAGCATGCACAGGGGCCAGTTATCTGCCCTGTGCTGTAAGCTGAGCTGCACATGCACAGCTCAGTTTCAGTGGCAGCCCGTCCATAGGGGGCACACGGGCGTGCCCCCCCCCCCCCCAAGGCAGTCACAAAAAAAACTGGGCCCTTTAAAAAAAAAAGAAAAAAAGAAGGTCCTTTAAGTGCACTGTGTTCGGACGCTGGACACAGTGCCCCATGGGAAGCATGACGTCTGTGCAATCCCGTGATTGCAGATGAGACGCTTCATTTGCCATGTTTAGCTCTGCCTTGTGGCGCAATCCATTGTGCCGTATTTCTCCCATCCATAGTGTTGTTATGGATGCCTGCTTTTTTATTGGCACCGCCCTAGGACATGGGCGGTGCTATTTCTTGGATAGCCCCTGTGCCAGTGATAAACCGTAAGGGACGTCAGTGGAACGCACAGCCCAAGCTGAGCTTTTTTTATCAGAAGCAGCTGGCCGCATTGGTAAGTGACGTCTCTCCTCTGAGTCCTCAAGAGATGTACATAACATAAAATGAAGGATAGAAAATATGTCATCAAATACTTTTAAACAGACTGATTAACCGCTTCAGCCCCGAAAGATTTGGCTGCTCAATGACCGGGCCATTTTTTGAGATACGGCACTGCGTCGCTTTAACTGACAATTGCGCGGTCGTGCGATGTTGTACCCAAACAAAATTGACGTCCTTTTTTTCCCACAAAGAGAGCTTCCTGTGAAAAAAGCTGCAATACAAAAACATGCGATATCCATGCAAAATAAATGTATAAATGGGAATAGTCATGCTACTTAAAGAATATAATTCCTTAATACCTTAAATTAATATATTTCATATATACCAAATATAATACATAAAAAACGTACATTCGGTGAGAAAATTAATCAAATGAGATGCCAATCAGTGTAAGTGAAAAAAATTAATCAATAAGTCCGCATAAATTAATCACATAAAACCAACAAAACAATGTGCAGAAAGTCCACATGTGACAAAGCTCCGCATTGACGTCATCATGCTCCACATGACCCCGGAAGCACGGGCATGCGCTTTGTATTTTATTGCCGGAAAGCTTTTTTAACGTTTTTATACTTTACCTTTGGACTTTTTACGAATAAACAATACCATGTTTAAACTATAACACACTATTGGAGTTGTATTTTCCTTCTCCTACGCACTTCATTCCAGTCTGAGAGAACGCTTAATTCCTCGCTGAGAAAACGTTCCTAAACATACTTGACGGAGAGCAGCTTATGGAGTGAGGAGGACGCCAGGAGCCCTGAGATATCCCGGATCTACCCAAGACCCTGCATAAATTTATATCTGCAGGCGCTAGTGACCTCGCTACTGACAGGAAGTCTGGTCTATCCAGTAAAGCCCTGTACACACGATTGGATTTCCGATGGAATCAAATCCAATGGATTTTTCCATCGGAATTCCGATGAAGCTGACTTCCATCAGTCTTACCTACACACCATCAGACAAAATTCCGACCGTCCCAAACGCCGTGACGTACAACACGTACGACGGCACTATAAATGGGAAGTTCAAATCCAATGGCGCCACCCTTTGGGCTGCTTTTGCTGATTTCGTGTTACCGCGTGTTAGTAAAAGTTTGGTGAGAGCCGATTTGCGCTTTTCAGTCTCTGTGCTTTTCAGTCCGTTACAGCATGACGAATGTGCTATCTCCATTATGAATGCTAGTTTTACCAGAACGAGCGCTCCCGTCTCCTAATTCAGTCTGAGCATGCGTGGGTTTTTTCTCCGATGGAGTCCACACAGACGATCGGAATTTCCTACCGTTTTTTTTTCCATCGGAAAAATTTAAAACATGTTCTATTTTTTTTCACCAATGGAAATAAGTCCGATGGGGCCCACACACAATCGGTTTGTCCGATGAAAACAGTCCATCGGACTGTTTTCATCGGTAAAACGGATCGTGTGTACAGGGCTTAAGAGTTTCCATTTCCCCCGGTGTGTATTCTAAGTACAGGAACCTTTTTCTAAGTCGGAGCGACTCGAGTCGCTCCTATTAGAACGGTTCCATTGAACAGCGCGGGACGCGACTCGTCAGGCGACCGAGTCGCCTGACGAGTCGCCCCTATGTGAACCCGGTTCGAGTCGAGTCGCTCCGACTTAGAAAAAGGTTCCTGTACTTCTTTGGGGGCGACTCGTGGCGACTTGCATTGACTTCTATACAGAAGTCATTTTGCAAATCGCCTCTCAAGTCGTCTTGAGATCGCCTGCGCGAGTCGCCCCCAAAGTTGTGCCGCCCCTGTGTGAACGGGGCTTAAAGTGGAGTTCCACCCTCTTTTTCAACTTTGTTGGATCCTCTTTGTTACTGTCCCCTTAAGAATAAATGGCATATTATTGATTTTTTTTTATACTCACTGTTTTATTGATCTTTATTTGTTTCTCCGGCCGCGGCGCTGAAGCCTGCTTGTGTCATCCAGTGACCGCTATGCCTCCTGGGAGATCTTTGTCACCAATCCCAGGAGGCCCTGGACGTAGCATTGCGTTCCTATTGTCATCCAGGCACGCCCATCCTGCCCTCCCTCGGTCCGCCTGGTGTGTGTGTCCTTCATCCTCTGCTCCTCCCTCCCTACCCAGCGAGCCAGCGTACAGGCTCTTGCAGGTACAAATCCTGTAATGAAGCCTGTGCCGTCCTGGAAACCCGTCCCCCGCCGACACCGCTGCAAGCAAGTTTCAGCTGAGTGGAGGACAGAGCGAGGAGTAGAAGCAGAAGTGACATTAAGCACACCAGACCAGAGCTCCTTCACAGACATCAGAGCTGTACGGGGATTTCTTCCTCCTCTGCTACTCTGAGTCACCCCCTCCCTCTCTGCACTGTGACCCGAGCTGCTTTGTACGGCTCTCTGGATGTCTTCACTCAGTCACTACACACCATTCACCTAAGAGGGAGGAGAGGGGAAGCTGTCTGCAGTGTTCCTACCCAGTGGTCTCTTTCTACTAGATGGGGGCGAGCAAGGTCCCCTCTTATCAACCCCCCTCAGTCCTCACAGCTGGTGTTTTTTTTTTTTACTGGAGGGGGATGAAGGAGAGTCTGTTCCTGAATGTTGATCCCCCTTACCATCCCATTCATTCCTCCTAGCTGCAGGTCTTATTTAACTGCAGGTAGGTCCCTTCTTATCAACCCCCCTTCAGTCCTCCCAGCTGGGGGTTTTTAACTGGTGGGGGAGGGAGGGGACTTCCTATCTTCCTGGATGGGGGTCCCCTCTTTTCACCCCCTGCAGTCCTCCTAGCTGGGGGTCTTCTTTATCTGGAGGGGGGAGAGAGGAGAATTCCTGGATGAGGGTCCTATTTGATCACCCCCCTGTATTACTCCTAGCTGCAAGTCTTCCTTATCTAGAGGGGAGTTCCTGTATTCCTGGATGGAGGTTACCTTCTGATCACCCCCCTGCAGTCATATTATCCAGGGGTCCCTTTAACTGGAGGGAGAGGGGTTCCTGTATACCTGGATGGGGGACCCATATCATCACCACCCTGGGTGACTGACCTGGGGGATTACACTGGGGGGACGGACTGACCTGGGGGGATTAAACTGGGGGACGCACTGACCTGGGGGGATTACACTGGGGGACGGACTGACCTGGGGGGATTACACTGGGGGACGGACTGACCTGGGGGGATTACACTGGGGGACGGACTGACCTGGGGGGTTACACTGGGGGACGGACTGACCTGGGGGGATTACACTGAGGGACGGACTGACCTGGGGGGATTACACTGGGGGACGGACTGACCTGGGGGGATTACACTGGGCTACGGACTGACCTGGGGGGATTACACTGGGGGACGGACTGACCTGGGGGGGATTACACTGGGGGATGGACTGACCTGGGGGGATTACACTGGGGGACGGACTGACCTTGGAGGATTCCACTGGGGGACACACTGACCTGGGGGATTACACTGGGGGACGGACTGATTGAGGGGATGTACTGGGTGACAGACTAACCTTTTGGACACAGCTTTACAGCTCTTCTTGGGGCACCCAAAGGTGTCCCAATTATTTTACAAACCTATAGGGTATACTGTAAAAAAAAAATTAAAAATTGCAGTGCGCCGCTAAAGTGTTCGGGTTTGGCTTAATGAAAAGTTGGCAACCCTATACAAGCTCCCCTCGTACATCACAGTTTATAAAGAGGCAGCGGCAGTGAGTGCAGTGCACAGGAGGTGGGGAAGGTTATCTCTAGCAGCAGAGAGCCGGTGGAGGAAGCAGATATCGTGCAGCAGTGGCACAGAGAAAGTCTGCAAGTTACAACACACACAGGGGTTGGGGGCATGGACACTTACTGTGTGCTCTTTTGGTCATGATGAGATCTGCAGGACTTCCACACACAGCAAACCCTATCCCATCCCCACCCCATCCCACCCCACCCCATCCTACCCCTCCCACCCCCATCCTACCCCATCCCATCCCCATATTACCCCTCCCCACCCCATCCCCATCCTACCCCATCCCATCCCATCCTACCCCACCCCACCCATCCTACCCCTCCCCACCCATCCTAGCCCTCCCCACCCCATCCCATCCCATCCCACCCCACCCCATCCTACCCCTCCCACCCCCATCCTACTCCATCTCATCCCATCCCCATCCTACCCCTCCCCACCCCATCCCCATCATACCCCATCCCATCCCATCCTACCCCACCCCATCCTACCCCTCCCCACCCCATCCCATCCCACCCCATCCCATCCTACCCCACCCCATCCCCATACTACCCCAGCCCATCCCATCCTACCCCTCCCCACCCCATCCCCATCCTAACCCACCCCATCCCATCCTACCCCATCCCATCCTACCCCTCCCCACCCCATCCTACCCCTCCCCACCCCATCCCTATCCTACCCCACCCCATCCTATCCCACTCCATCCCATCCTACCCCACCCCATCCCATCCTTCCCCATCCCATCCTACCCCTCCCCATCCCATCCTACCCCTCCCCACCCCATCCCCATCCTACCCCACCCCATCCCATCCCCATCCTACCACTCCCCACCCCAGGGCCTTCTCATCCCTCATCCCTCACCTTCGGCCTTCTCATCCCTCACCTTCGGCCTTCTCATCCCTCAACTTCGGCCTTCTCGTCCCTCATCCCTCATCTTCGGCCTTCTCGTCCCTCATCCCTCACCTTCGGCCTTCTCGTCCCTCATCCTTCACCTTCGGCATGCTCGTCCCTCATCCCTCATCTTCAAATACAGAAATCTGCTGCTAAAGGTAAGAGCTTTAAAAATATCCTAATTGTAAACTAAATCATGTGTTTCTGTGCAGATAAATCTACAATATATATATATATATATATATATATATATATATATATACATATATATATATATTGTAGATTTATCTGCACAGAAACACATGATTTAGTTTACAATTAGGATATTTTTAAAGCTCTTACCTTTCGCAGCAGATTTCTGTATTTCTAGAATAATATTGCTTGTACATACTGGAGGGAAGGAGGGGAGGAGATGTTTACATAAATAGGGGGCGGCAACTTGCTATGAAACTGGAGAGAAATTATAACATGAAACTGAAACCGATTACACTGCTTGTGCGAGATTTGCAAGCCTGATATCCAGGAAGAGATACAGTCTGGCTTCAGATGCCCACACTTAAAATGGCCACGGTCTAATTCTAGTTTATAAACTATCTAAATGCTGTAATAACCTAACAAAACGGACCTTAGTTTACAGACTAACTTTACTAGAATACATTAAAATTGTGTATTCTAGGGGGATTTTTATTTAAAAAGTGTAATTTCGGCTGGAACACCACTTTAAGGAGAGGCCTATTCTAAATCCCCTCGGTGGTGGTGGACAACCTCAAATATCTTCTCATCCTTTAGTGCATCTTCCTTTCTTCACTTTTTGAATTAGATTCACTGATCATCCCATGTGGACTTTGTGCACATTGTTTTGTTGGTTTTATGTGATTAATTTATGCAGACTTATTGATTCATTTTTTTCACTTACACTAGACTTGTGCACAACGGAAAAATTTGTTCCGTTTCGGTTCGTTTCTTTCCGGTCCTGTTGATTCGTAATCATTCGTAATTTTGCTAGACGGGATTTTTCGTGTTCGGACTCATTCGTATTTTTGCAAGCGACATTTTTCGCTGAATTTTTTGTTGCTTTATAATTCGTACTTTCGGTAGAGTACGTTGTTTTTCGTTGATTCTGGACACAACTCCTACTTTCGTAACTTTTTTTGGGTTCGTTGATTCGTAATTTTCCGTGTCTCTCTCACAACGACGCTGCCTATTATGCCTAATGTGCTTTGAATGGATTTGTACTTTTCTAAATACATAGCGGTTATTTGTAACGATTCGAAATCTCGTATTTTACTTTCGTTTTTTACATGCGGCTATAGGCTCTGCCCCTGTACACCATTTTGAGAGGGTTCAGCACGGTGAGGGAGAAGCAGAGAGCAGAGCAGAGTGAGTGTTATTGTGCTTCGAATGGATTTGAAATCTCGTATTTTACTTTCGTTTTTTCATGCGGCTATAGCCTCCGCCCCTGTACACCATTTTGAGAGGGAGTTCAGCATGGTGAGGGAGAAGCAGAGAGCAGAGTGAGTGTTATTGTGCTTCGAATGGATTCGTACATTCGTAACTTTTTTCATAACGAATTATGCCGAAGACCTTCGGGCATTCGCTATTTTGCGGTATAATTTATTTCGGATTCGGTTTTATTCGTAATTGCTCTGTTCGGAAATTCGAATGCTTCCGAATGTCCGAAAGTTGCTAAATTCGGACGAATTTTGATTCGTTACGAAACGAATTGCACAAGCCTAACTTACACTGATTGGCATCTCATTTGATTCATTTGCTCACCAAATGTACGTTTTTTTATGTATTATATTTGGTATATATGAAATTTATTAATTTAAGTTATTAAGGAATTATATTCTTTAAGTAGCGCGACTATTCCCTTTTATACAAACATATGCACTGATTACTATGTAAATGTCACTGGCAGGGAAGGGGTTAACACTAGGGGGCGATCAATGAGTTAAATGTGTTCCCCATTGTGTGTTCTAACTGTGGGGGGGATGGGACTAACTAGGAGAGATGTCAACTTGTGGTTTCTACTTTGTAGAAGCACACGCTCAGTCACCTCTCCTCTGACAGCATGGGGATTTTTTGTGTTTACACACACAAACCCCCGTGCTGCAGCTCGTGCACGAGATCGCACGTGGCCGGCGGCGATTGCGCCCGCCCGCCACACGCATCGTGTTCCCCACCAGCGGCGCTCGACCCACTCTGGTGGCTCTCCTGGGCGAAGCCGTATATATAAGGGATTTTGCCCAGGAGAGCCATTCTGCCACAGTATATTTGCGTGAGCCGGTCGGGAACCGGTTAAACTCTGCGTACCTTTGACTGTATATTTTTATGTTTTTTCAAAAGAAGAAATTAGGCGTAAGGTGATTCTTTGTAATGACTGCATTTCACCTCAACAAATATCTGCTGGTGGACTTTTTTGACAGCTGGTGATTATAATAACCTGCTGTGGGAGCTCATATTTCCTTTGTAGCTACGTGTATAAATACCGTAGCATATATAAATAACTGGGTGATTTGCATCCTACTAGAAAATTAATCCTAATCTAATAGCTGCATGCATAGCATTATTGATGGAGAAGATCTGAATTCTTGCTGCCATTTGGGTGATTAGAGGAAGGAGAAACCCATCAGCCAGTTCACAGATGAGACTGAACTGGTGGGCACAGATGAGATCGCACTAGTAGGCCCAGATGAGACAGCTCAGAATTGTGAGAAATGCTATATATCAGGATTTGTGAGACATGCTATATACCAGGCTTTGTGAGAAATGCTATATACCAGGATCTGTGAGAAATGCTATATACCAGGATTTGTGAGAAATGCTATATACAGTGGAACCTCGGATTACGAGCATAATCCGTTCCAGGAGA
Source organism: Rana muscosa (assembly GCA_029206835.1). Taxonomy (NCBI): domain Eukaryota; kingdom Metazoa; phylum Chordata; class Amphibia; order Anura; family Ranidae; genus Rana; species Rana muscosa. The sequence goes on from CM055116.1 coordinate 287,279,631, forward strand.
ATGTTGGTAATCCAAAGTACTCGCATATCAAAGCCATGTTTCCCCATAGAATTCAATGGAAACAAAAATAATTTGTTCCGCATTGACTTCAATGGCATGCAATACCGCATGTGGCCAGAGGTGGGGCGCCGGAGAGCCTCGGAAACACCCGGAAAGGCCCGAGGACAGCTCGGCTGAACTCAGAAAACCTCGGAAAGGCTCGGAAACTGAGTATTTCCAAGGTTTCCCAAACATTTCCGAACGGCTCCGATCAGCTCCGCTCTGCTCCGCTCGGCTCTGCTCAGCTTTCAGGTACCAATAATTTATATTACAAATGATATATAGTTCACACGTTTCCAAAAAGGGGTAATTTGGGGGGTTGTACTACCCTAGCATTTTAACACCTCAAATGTGATAGGCAGTCAAAAAATTAAAGCTGCTTAAATTCCACTATATATATACCATAGTTTGTAGATTCTATAACTTTTGCGCATACTAATCAATATTTGCTTATTGGGATTTTTTTTCATCAAAGACATGTAGCTAAATATAAATTTGGACTAAATTAATGACAACATTTTAGTTTATTAGATATTTTTTATTACAAAAAGTAAAAAATATATATATATATTTTTTTAATTTTCAGTCTTTTTACATTTATATCGCAAAAAATAAAAATCATAATGGTGATCGCATAACACCAAAAGAAAACTCTATTTATGTGAAAAAATAACATAAATTTTGTTTGGGGCCAGCATTGCATGACTGTGCAATTTCCATTTAAAGCGAAGGTTCACACAAAAAGTGAACCTCCATTTTTTGGAACCCTCCCCCCCCGGTGTCACATTTGGCACCTTTCAGGGGGGAGGGGGGTGCAGATACCTGTCTAATACAGGTATTTGCACCCCGTCTGGGTTCTGACTCCCGCTGTCTTCTGGGAAACACACTGTTTCCAGGAGAGAGCGGGGACCAGGGACGGCGCGCCGTGATACTAGCGCATGCGCAGTAGGGAACCGGGCAGTAAAGCCGCAAGGCTTCACTTCCTGATTCCCTCACCTAGGACCGAGCGATTGCTCAGCCTCGTCTGCTGACATCGCGGGCGCGCTGGACAGGTAAGTGTCCATTTTTTTAAAGACAGCAGCTGCAGTATTTGCAGCTGCTGGCTTTTAAAGAAAAAATTGGGTGAACCTCCGCTTTAAAGAAACGCAGTGACGAATAGCAAAGAATGCTCTGGTCAGGAAAAATTATCCTGCCATAAAAGCTCTTGTTCAGGCATTTTCTGTTATAGGGTGACAACCCTTGGCATCAGTCTCTGTACATGCATTGCTACACTATTACAAGTGCTTCTGATTGAGACTACAAGTGGCCATTTCAACACACATTAAGCAGACATGGTCCACTATTGTCACCATCAAACGTACCCCAAGTAAGGCCATGAAGCCATTATTGGAGTGTAGTATAAAAAAGTGGCTGCAAACAGGTTACAGGAGATGAGCAGCTCTATAATGACACAAAGGATAACAAAAATGAAAACAAATACTTTATTTCCCAAAAATATTTTTATTTTTTTATGATACAGACTGGTTTAGCAAACGAAAAGTCACTAAATTACAGTTTATATCCACCAACTATTGCATCAAATTCTGTATTCTTTACCTTATAGCAAGACACTCAAGAATACATCATTTCATGTTATAAAATGTTCTGGAATAGTTGATTTGTATATGCAACACTTTTCTATAGTGAGGTTTTAGCTTACAGCTGGACTTCCTTAAATGCATACTTTGTCAACATGTTAAAAATAAAAATGTGCTATTTTAACTCCACAGCGGATGCCAAGAAGAACCCATGGAGATCTCGGCAATATGACAGATTGCCTCTTCATATTAATATTTGTCAGCAGATGTGTTAAGAAGTGATTTCACATTAAAATATGGTGTTAAGCATGCAGAGAGATCACTGGAGAGATCACTAATTATACTTGCAAGCAGAACAAGATTCAACTTCATTAGCGCAAGGTTTGATAGAGAGGAAGAAGGTTTTGACCTATGGTAAACATTACAGTATTTCTTTATAAAGTAGGTTTATTAACTCTTCTGTGACAAGAGGTGTTTTTTAATTTAGTGACATAAGAAATTTTGGTTATAAGGCTTTAGCTTTAATGTTAACTTTTCTTCACAGATGGTTTCAACGTACTTTGGCACAGCGTTCTCTCTGTTGCAATTTTTCAGTAACAGATATGACATAAGAGCCTGGAAACATTGGGGGGGGGATTTACTAAAACTGTTCCACACAGAATCTGGTGCAACAGTGTATAGTAACCAATCCGTTTCTAGGTTTTATTGTTAAAGCTTAATCAAACAAACTGAAGTTAGAAGCTGATTGGCAACCTACCAGTTTAGTAAATCTCCCCCAATGTGTCGTTGGGTGGTCAATAAGTAACTTTGAAAGTTAGAAAGGGATAGAAAATCAGCAGTACAATTGTTTGTAAAGTCTTGTAAACATTTTTCTTTACAAAAGAACATTCAAGAAGAGTAGTAAGAGAATCTACTACGGCCCTAGAGGCATGGGTCACAGTTGTCAATGATTGTGAACCAAGGGGACTGGGAATCAAGGATAAATAGAAAGGCACTGGGAAAAGAAGAGCGTGAGGTAGTAAAAAGGGTAGCAGTAAAAAAAAAAAAAATGAAAGGAATGAGGGGGGAGGAAGAGAAAGATGTAGCCAGGTTCTCTCACAGAGCATCAGACCAAGCCAAGAGATCAGCAGCATTGGAATACAATCCAAAGGATTTGTATTTAAAATTTGTAGTCAATAATGACACACAATTCTTAAATAGATTAGATGTTATTTAATTCGAGTTTACATCACATTATTGCCAACTTTACACCTGTGCATTACATTAAAGTGGTTGTAAACCCTTACAACTTACTTTATGCTACAGGTAAGCCTATATTAGGGCTTACTTGTAGCTACCCTGGATATCTCCTAAACCTGCACGGTTTAGGAGATATCCCCCTGTGTCTGCATGTGCCGAAGAGATCGGCACATGCACACTGAATCAATGGCACTTCGTGCTGTTGCTTCAGCTAGACGTACCGTTACGGGCAGCTCCTGCGTGCATGCGTGGGCCAATCACAGCACCGGAGCTGCGATACCTGGAAGAAAGCCCCGGGTGAGATGTCGGCCACCGGAGGAGGGGACGAGGACAGCTGCGGGGGCTTTGATCAGAGGTGAGTAATACATAATGAGCTAGTATGCTATGCATACTAGCTCATTATACATTTGTCTTGCAGGGTTCTTTATTTTTTTTATTCAATTTTTTGTGTTTACTTCCTCTTTAACAAATAAATGTTAATGCTTGAATAGGCTGCAAACTTACACAAAGCCATCCCTGACACGTTTTGGTGGTGGTGTGTTGTAGCATACTACAATGCAGGTGTAGTGCATTGGAGTGTCATTAAAAATAATTACATTGGCACAATAATGTGTGCATTGTGTGGTACTGTGCATACAAGGGTTTTAAGCCATCCTTCAGGACAATTTTTCGAAGGAAGCAAATAATCAGAGAAAAGAAGATGAGGGAATTTAAACAGAATTATACAATAGGTATGAATACCCAGTTCTAGATGGGAAAGGAAGTGCCTTCAATGTATTCAGCAAGAGACAAATTAGTGATGTGGAAGATGTAAAATGGATCCCTTGCTTGCTTACCTCCACTAGCAAGTGGGACACACCCTGCCACTAGGGATGAGCTTCGAGTTCGAGTCGAACTCATGTTCGACTCGAACATTGCCTGTTCGCCCGTTCGCCGAACAGCGAACAAATTGGGGTGTTCGTGGCAAATTTGAAAAATCTATGGGAGAAATCTAAAGTGCTAATTATAAAGGCTTATATGCAAGTTATTGTCCTAAAAAGTGTTTGGGGACCGGGGTCCTGCCCCAGGGGACATGTATCAATGCAAAAAGAAGTTTTAAAAACGGCCGTTTTTTCGGGAGCAGTGATTTTAATAATGCTTAAAATGAAAAAATGAAAGTGAAATATTCCTTTAAATTTCGGACCTGGGGGGTGTGTATGATATGCATGTGAAGTGGCGCATGTTTCCCGTGCTTAGAACTGTCCCTGCAAAAAATGTCATTTTTGAAAGAAAAAAATGCATTTAAAACTGACTCGCGGCTATTAATGAATTGTCGGCTCCCGGCAATACATACAAAAGTCATTGATAAAAAAAAAAAAAAAAAGCGTGGGGGTTCCCCAGAATTCAATTACCAGGCCCTTCAGGTCTGGAATGGATATTAAGGGGAACCCTGCCGCAAATTAAAAAAAAAATTGACGTGGGGTTCCCCCAAATATCCATTCCAGGCCCTTCAGATCTGGCATGGATTTTAAGGGGAACTCCACCCCAAATTAAAAAAAAAAATGGCGTGGAGTCCCCCTAAAAATCCATACCAGACCCCTTTTTCGAGCACGCAACCTGGCCGGCCGCAGGGAAAAAGGGGGGGACGAGAGAGTGGCCCCCCTCCCTCCTGAACCGTACCAAGCCACATGCCCTCAACATGGGGAGGATGTCCCCATGTTGATGGGGACAAGGGCCTCATCCCCACAACCCTTGCCCGGTGGTTGTGGGGGTCTGCGGGCGGGGGGCTTATCGGAATCTGGAAGACCCCTTTAACAAAGGGGACCCCCAGATCCCAGCCCCCCCTATGTGAATTGGTAAGGGGTACATTGTACCCCTACCATTTCACGAAGAAAGCGTAAAAAAATGTTTAAAAAAACACACAAACACCTTGAAAAAGTCCTTTATTTAAAAAAATAAATAAATAAAACATTCCAGTGGTGAAATCCAGTGTCCCGCGGCGATCCGATGTCCAGCGCTGTCCTTCATTGGTTGTGCCTGAGCGGACCTGATGGGGAACTCCCTCTCAGTATTTTAAATGTATAGACCCGCCCCTTCTAAAGTTCCCCATCAGGTCCGCTCAGCGGACCAGATGCGGAACATGAGAAGGGGCGGGTCTATACATGTATTACCAAAATGAGAGCAGTTCCCCATCAGGTCCGCCCCCTCGGTATGTCGGACCCGCCTACGTCATTGGCTTGAGCGGGGAACTTCCTTCACTGTGTAATTTAAATTTACATAGTGAAGGAAGTTCCCCGCTCAAGCCAATGACGTAGGCGGGTCCGACATACCGAGGGGGCGGACCTGATGGGGAACTGCTCTCACTTTGGTAATACATGTATAGACCCGCCCCTTCTCATGTTCTGCATCTGGTCCGCTGAGCGGACCTGATGGGGAACTTTAGAAGGGGCGGGTCTATACATTTAAAATACTGAGAGGGAGTTCCCCATCAGGTCCGCTCAGGCACAACCAATGAAGGACAGCGCTGGACATCGTGATCGCCGCGGGACACTGGATTTCACCGCTGGAATGTTTTTTTTTTTTTTTTTAATAAAGGACTTTTTCAAGGTGTTTGTGTGTTTTTTTTAAACATTTTTTTACGCTTTCTTCGTGAAATGGTAGGGGTACAATGTACCCCTTACCAATTCACATAGGGGTGGGGCCGGGATCTGGGGGTCCCCTTTGTTAAAGGGGTCTTCCAGATTCCGATAAGCCCCCCGCCCGCAGACCCCCACAACCACCGGGCAAGGGCTGTGGGGATGAGGCCCTTGTCCCCATCAACATGGGGACATCCTCCCCATGTTGAGGGCATGTGGCTTGGTACGGTTCAGGAGGGAGGGGGGCCGCTCTCTCGTCCCCCCCTTTTCCCCTGCGGCCGGCCAGGTTGCGTGCTCGGATAAGGGGTCTGGTATGGATTTTTAGGGGGACTCCACGCCATTTTTTTTTTAAATTTGGGGTGGAGTTCCCCTTAAAATCCATGCCAGATCTGAAGGGCCTGGAATGGATATTTGGGGGAACCCCACGTAAAAAAATTTTTAAATTTGCGGTGGGGTTCCCCTTAATATCCATTCCAGACCTGAAGGGCCTGGTAATTGAATTCTGGGGAACCCCCACGCTTTTTTTTTTTTTTATCAATGACTTTTGTATGTATTGCCGGGAGCCGACAATTCATTAATAGCCGCGAGTCAGTTTTAAATGCATTTTTTTCTTTCAAAAATGACATTTTTTGCAGGGACAGTTCTAAGCACGGGAGACATGCGCCACTTCACATGCATATCATACACACCCCCCAGGTACGAAATTTAAAGGAATATTTCACTTTTATTTTTTCGTTTTAAGCATTAATTAAATCACTGCTCCCGAAAAAACGGACGTTTTTAAAACTTCTTTTTGCATTGATACATGTCCCCTGGGTCAGGACCCAGGTCCCCAAACACTTTTTAGGACAATAACTTGCATATTAGCCTTTATAATTCACACTTTAGATTTCGAACGTTCAAGTCCATTGTATTTAATAGGGTTCTAAAGTTTACACAAACATTTTGTCTGTTCGCAGGTTCTGGTGCGAACCGAACAGGGGGGTGTTCAGCTCATCCCTGCCTGCCACGTGCCCAGTATCCTCCTTGTTGAAGAGGGTGAGCGGTGTTATCTATTTTGAGTCCTGCAGCGAGTTACCTCTTTCCGTTGGTTCTTCACCCTAGAGTGTAGGAAGAAGTCTATTCTCTCTTAATGAAGGCCAATGTCCAGACAGTATTAAACTGAACTTGACAGGAAAAGTTGGAGAAAAAGAGGAGTGAACAGGGACGCAGGTTCAGGCACGCGGCACTTAACTATCACTCGTCGCCACTCAGGCCTGAGTGGGTTTTGCTCAGCCGGATAGTCCCCCTAAGAGCGGTCCTAGCAGCCGGTGTGGAGCACGGAACATTTCCTTGTGGTTTCCTAGGGAAACGATCAGGAGATTATCTCTAAATCCCGAACTTCCCAGTCTAGTAACACTTGAGTCCTTAGGTGCCAATGGGGCAAGTTACTAGGCTTGTGGCGGACTACGGAATCCTTCCCTCCGATAGGTAACCAGGCCTCTCCCGAGACAGTGACTTCTCTCACCGATCCCCTTGGGTAGATCCTCCCCTGGTTGCCTCTCCTTCAGAGCGGGTCACCCCTCACTTGGGTACCCTGGGATTCCTCTTTGTTGTAGACCCCAGCCAAAGGTGCTAGGCCTACTTAAAGCGATGCAGCCTCAGGCTAAAGGTGCCTGGGGCTGGTACACACACGCACCCCTGGCCTGGAGGGCCGGGAGGCGCGAACTGCCCCCCGAATAATGGCGTCTGCCCCTTATGTATCCTCTCCCAGCATGCACAGTGGGTAGACCACGCCCACTGTACGGCTGCCGAAAGAGGACACCCAATGGCGCTGCAACGCTACCTGTGGTTTGACTTGAGCCTGGGGAGACAGTGCTACCCACAGGCCACAGGGAACTGTACTGCCAGGCAACATTATCTCAGAGCAGAAGCCAGTTTTTGAAGAATTCAACAGCCTGAGTCCAACTATGGGCTCAGGCTATCCCCTAAATTTAAGCATAGCGACCCCCAATTATTGGGGGGTCCGCTACACACACCTCCTCCTAAAGAAGACACTGTCCCAGTGGCTAGAATAAATCAAAGACCATCTCAATCCTGAGTAGGTGTTGATTTATTCACAAACTATATACACATTTTTTTTTTTTTTAATTGGTGCCTGAACCAACAAACTTTTAGGAAGTGGGGAGGGAAAGAAGACAAGAAAGACATAGGGGCTGATTTAAGAAAATGTTGGCGCATTTGCACGGGCAGGAATAATTATTGCGACATGGCTCATGCTGGCGACTTGCGCCGGATTCGCGGAATCGTTGCGCGTACGGGCACAGACACATTCTTAAATATGAAACAGACATCGGGCACTTGCTCATTGTAATGCTGATCATGTTAATGAGCTTTTCCTTATCACATGGAGAATATTGCTTCCAATTTTATTCCTTTCATTCATTTCTTTTTGAAACAACTCAATATTCATTCTAGACATTTTCCTCCTATCAACAACTGTGCAGATGTTTACTGGACTTGTAATTGTGCATTTTATGGTGATAGTCTATAATCATTGGTGGAGCCAAAACTTCCATGAAAACATCTTCTCAACACATGTCTGTGTATTGTGTATTCTGGACAATTCTTTTCCCATACACTGTCCAATCAGATTGCACAGTGTATGGGGAAAGAATTGTCCAGAATGCACAATACACAGACATGTGTTGAGAAGATGTTTTCATGGAAGTTTTGGCTCCACCAATGATTATAGACTAACACCATAAAATGCACAATTACAAGTCCAGTAAACATCTGCACAGTTGTTGATAGGAGGAAGATCTCTAGAATGAATATTGAGTTCAAAAAGAAGTGAATGAAAGGAATAAAAGTGGAAGCAATATTCTCCATGTTATAAGGAAAAGCATTTAAACAATATTATATACATACTTTTTAGCCTGGTAAAAGAAGATGGTAAACTAATAAAGTTATCTACAGTATTCAGACAAAAATTTTGAATATTACATTGGCTGTGCTTGCTAATGGTAGGCGCGAAAGATTGCGCAAGTGCGCAACAGCGCGTCCTATGTAAATATGGTTTGGTGCATATATGTGCACCATAATTTTTGATAAATGTTTTGAGTCCCGTTTTTTGTGCAATTGCTCCAATTTCTCCACTGCACCACAGGTGCAGGTCTTTAGTAAATCACCCCCATAGAGTAACATACAAATTGACATCCCATTCTCAATGTCATATTTAGCAATGCACAAAAACACGTATCACACATCCCACCCTCTCCTAAATAACTACCCCACCCCATTCTCCAGTGGAGTTGATAGTAGATCACACACCTGCAGAGGGAGAGAAAAAAAACAACATGCATCATAATACACATCCTATCTTCTAACTGTACAAAGAAGTGAGCCATCTCTCCGAAAATAAATTTCTTCCTTCTGTAAGTAAAGTACGCTTAAGCCCTGTACACACGATCGGTTTTACCGATGAAAACAGTCCGATGGACTTTTTTCATCGGACAAACCGATCGTGTATGGGCCCCATCGGTCTTTTTTCCATCGGTGTTAAAAAATAGAACATGTTTTAAATTTATCCGATGAAAAAAAAAACGATAGCAAATTACTATCGTCTGTGGGGAACTCCATCGGATAAAAAACACACGCATGCTCAGAATCAAGTCGACGCATGCTCAGAAGCATAGAACTTAATTTTTCTTGGCTCGTCTGAGTGTTTTACGTCACAACGTTTGGGACGATCGGTTTTTTGACTGATGGTGTGTAGGCAAGACTGATGGAAGTCAGCTTCATCGGATTTCCGATGGAAAAATCCATCGGTTTAAAATCCATAGGAAATCCAATCGTGTGTACAGGGCTTAAGCCTAGCTTAAGCCTAGCATCACTTTATATTATCATATATATTATTCCTTCTTTTTTTTTTGAGTTCAGCAAACTGCTGCCACCTGGTGTTAGCACAAAATCAGTACATCCAAAGCAGTTGCGCATGGGAGTGAATCACGGCACACATAAACATTTCCCATCTTGACCACGACGTCTCTGTTGCTTTGGCCCTGACTAATCTACCCCCAAAGTTCAACTCAGAAGGAAAAAAACGTCTCTCTTTCTTTTAAAGAACAGAGGAAAGAAAAAAAAACAACCGCTCTCCAATTTCCTCAACGGAGCAAACTTCTTCTGTAGCAGAGGACAGAGTTACTTGAATCCAGGGCAGTTTGTCTGTGTAAAGACAGGATAATGAAGAAACAGAACAAGTTCCTGTCTTTCGGTCCTTTAAAGGTAAAACCCTGGATTCGGGAGAGTCACTGATCTTCCGAACTCATCTCGGGTGGTGATCGAATGTTCAACATCTGCTCCCCATTCTGTACAAATGACCACTCGGTTAGCATAAGACCCCTTTCACACTGGGGCGGGCAGGTGCGGTGGCGGTATAGCAGCGCGATTTTCAGCGCTGCTATACTGTCGTTCTTACCGCGGTATGCGGTCGCTAGGGGGGTTAATTTAACCCCCGCTAGTGGCCGAAAAAGGGTTAATACCGCCCGCAAACCGCGGCTATTGCCGCGGTTTGCGGGCGGTATTACCGCGCTGTCCCATTGATTTCAATGGGAGACCGCGGTAAAGGAGCGGTGAACACACCGCTCCTTTACCGCTGTAAAGAAGCGGCTAGCAGGACTTTTGGAGCGGTCCTGCTAGCGCACCACTTCAGTGTGAAAGCCTTCGGGCTTTCACATTGAAGACACAGGGCAGGATTTTTTCATGCGGTATAACAGCGCTATTATTAGCGCTAAACCGCATGAAAACCGCCCCAGTGTGAAAGGGACCTAAATGTGCCGATCATAGTTCCAGTTTCTACGGAGCGAAAATAATTCTTCTCTCTGGTCAAATTTGTACTTTCCTCGGCGGGATTCAGGAGTATCGAAATAATCCCAAATAGTCTCGTCGTACCACGATTTCCTATTGTCCTCAATCTCCTTCATCGCATCACAAGGCACATAAGGGAACTCAAGACCGTAATTCCTTCTCACACGGTCTAACAACACTTTCTGTAACTGGGCAAGTCTTGGCAATGTCCTCCGGTCTCTCCTCCCAGGTAACACACACAAGTCGGGTGATCGTTTGGCTGCAATAGGATTTATAGGAAGTCTCTTTCTTTACTATAATATCACCCAGGGCCTTGGCCCGTGTGGTCGTGCCTAGAGGGGGCTCCTTGACTACCAATTTTCCATAACTACACACAAGAGTGGCAACTGCACACTGATCACTCAACAGTCCCTTGGCCTTGGTTTTGGCCTGTCTGTCTTTATCACAAGGCATTGCCTCCTTACCATCACCTGGCTTGGATTTCCCGGAGATCCCTCCGCTTTAAAGATCCAGTTCAGGCAGGTGCTGGGGCAGGCTTCTACTGCGGCCGCGGAGGCCTTAACGTATCCCACCTTCCGTTTGGCGGGCGGGATGGAAGTTTCTGTGGTGACGGAGGCAGCATCCACTGTGATGTCCGTCGCTGGCTCCGTGGTGGCCGGAACCTCATCCTTGCATCCGTTGCAGCCGCGTTGATGCGCGTGGGCTCGGCTGTAAGGGTGTAGTTGTCTTCCTCGGAAGTAACAGCCCCTGTAATACAATTGACCCGGAAGGCTCGGGGTGACTCGGTGGGCTGGTCCACCTCGAACAAGAATTCCCCACAAGTTAAACACCTTCCGAATGGCCTTAGTTGTACAGCCAATCCACCGCATCTGGGACAGAGCACGCCAAGGGCCTCCACATCTCAGCAAGTGTACAGTGCGAAGCGGCCCAGAGGCTTGAGTCGGATCCCCGTATCTGTGAGTGGGGCTGTAAGGGGAGCAATGTCAATGGTAGCAGTAGTTGGGAACATCCGAGGTCCCGATGAAATGGAAGTCCATGGGGTAGCAGACATATTGCTTCTCTTACTAGTCCAGGCTCTCTCTGTCAGTTGGCGCCAAATGCACCACGTGTAACTCACAAATGGCGGGGGCTCCTCCCCCTTTTTCTCTTCTGCACGCAGCTTGCGGACTTTTCTTCTTTTAGGATATGCCCACGAACTACGCAGCTAGAAAAAGTCAAAGAACAGTCCTGTACCTCCTTTTCTCTCGTTAAAATAGTGACGCAGTCCAACTTTCCTCAATGGCCGACTTCCACAAAACACACAGACAAGAGAAAAAAATAGTCCAACTTCCAGGGGTAGCTGCACAATCCCAGACTCCAGCCCCCACGTGTAGCACACAGATCCCTTGCTTGCTTACTTCCACTAGCAAGTGGGACACACCATGCCACATGCCCATTATCCTCCTTGTTGAAGAGGGTGAGCGGTGTTATCTATTTTGGGTCCTGCAGCGAGTTACCTCTTTCCGTTGGTTCTTCACCCTAGAGCAGGGGTGTCCAAACTTTTTTCAAAGAGGGCCAGATTTGATGAAGTGAACATGTGTGAGGGCCGACCATTTGGCCTGACATTCTCTGAACTATTAAAATTCGGTCTAAGTGTGTTCGTTCGAGCACTGATACACTGCCCAACAAGAATTCTCTTGCCTTTGTGGCTGTGTGTGAGTAAAGCGATGAGCTCAGGCGTATTATTTGGATATACCATATTTATTAGCGTATAACACGCACCTTCACTTTAAGAGGGAAGTTTCAGGAAAAAAAACTTAAAATTTTAAATAAATATTTGTGAAGCAAAATAAGGGTCAGTGCCCATCTGCAGACCCTCAATTGCCATGAATGCAGCACCCACCATTGCTAGGAATGCAGCACCCATCATTGCCAGGAATGCACTCACCCATCATTGCCAGAAATGCAGCACCCCACTTTGCCAGGAATGCAGCACCCATCATTACCAGAAATGCAGCACCCAACATTGCCAGGAATGCAGCACCCATCATTGCCAGGAATGCAGCACCCATCATTGCCAGAAATGCAGCACCCATCATTGCCAGAAATGCAGCACCCATCATTGCCATGAGTGCAGCCTTTGAGGGGACATGAAAGAGGCAGGACGAGCGCCAAAGATATCCAGGAGAATGTCCTGTTTACACAGCAGCCTCTTTAAGAGAAAGTCCCGCCTCCTTTGATGGACAGAACAGTCATCCAATGGCAGCGCCGGAGATGGGACTTCCTATTAGCAGAGGCTGCAGTGTAAACAGGAAATAATCCTCCAGTGTGCACGGCACTCGTCCCGCCTCCTCCCTCCGAGGCAGCCAGCCTAATACCTATATATCTTTTGTGGCCCCCGGCGCTGGCAAATTGTCGGGGGCCACAAAAGATATATATGTTTAGATAACCTGGCGGGGGCCTTCAAAACCGGGCCGCGGGCCGCGATTGGCCCTCAGGCCGGACTTTGGACATACCTGCCCTAGAGTATAGGAAGAAGTCTATTCTCTCTTAATAAAGGCCAATGTCCAGACAGTATCAAACCCAATAAAAAGGTTTATTTTGCTTTGGGTGAGAATTTGACAGGAAAAGTTGGAGATAAAGAGGAGTGAACAGGGAGGCAGGCTCAGGCACGCAGCACTTAACTATCACTCAACGCCACCCAGGCCTGAGTGGGTTTTGCTCACCCAGATAGCCCCCCTAAGAGCGGTCCTAGCAGCCGGCGTGGAGCACGGAACATTTCCTTGTGGTTTCCTAGGGATACGATCGGGAGATAATCTCTAAATCCCGAACTTCCCAGTCTAGTAACACTTGAGTCCTTAGGTGCCAATGGGGCACGTTACTAGGCTTGTGGCAGACTTTGGAATCCTTCCCTCCAATAGGTAACCAGGCCTCTCTCGAGACAGTGACTTCTCTCACCGATCCCCTTGGGTAGATCTTCCCCTGAAAAGAATAAAGTGCCTCAGCGCAAAGGGAATCAGACACTGCACAGCAGGTAGAACTGCTTCCCCTACTAATTACTGCCACTAAAAGTGGAGCAAGAAATGGGAAGGATGGGAGGTGTAGTTATGGCGCTGTTCTAGTGTACAGAGTATAAGTTACTTCATAAAAGTGCAAAGTAGTAAAAAAAGCATAAAATTCCCAAAATTTCCAATGTTTTGAGCACAAACCGGGTGGAGCCCCAGCCGGGTGTTTGCTAAAGTGGGAAAGATAATTTTTTATAAAATGCAAATGATGTCCTCAAATTGTGTCAATGCTCTTAGTGTTGTAGTGGGATAAATATGAATACCCTGCCAGGAGTTTGTTGCGAGTGTTACACCCTCAGCCGGGTGTTTGGAAAGTTAATATGTGGTAGAAAACAGGTATTGAAGTGAAGTGGTAAAACCTGCTAAAACCACGTTACATAATATATAAAAACATATATAAACTGAAAACACATGTATATACGTCCAATGTGGGTTTAAATATTCACAATAAAACAATAAAGTCCATAGATGAAAAATAAATAAATAAGTGAGTGATGGTGACTTGTGCTTTAGACTTCAGTGCTGAACCATAAAATCTTGCTTTGTGCGTGATATCCGTGCTCTTTACAAAATGGCATTCACCAGAAACTTCTTACCCTCTAGGGGTATGATGCAGTCACAGTATAAGTGCCACTGTGTAGCAGCCTTGGAAACAGGAACACCTTCAAGGGCCTCTCGCGCTCCTCCAGGACATTTATTATGGAAAGGAAGAAAGGATGCTCATAGTGTGAATCCGTTTATAAAATGGTTTATTGTGGATAGAGGATTAAAAATACTCACATTGTATCAAACAATATTAGGCAAAGAAAATAGTTTGTGCTGGCGCTGTAAACTGTGTTTGCAGCCCAGACCAGAAGTGATGAACCGACGTGCCTTGACTCCTCCCTACGCGTTTCATCAGCTTGACATCATCGGGAGCGTAACATCAGGCTTCACTTCCTTAACTTATATACCCTTTGGAGTCTCATGTGCGCATGCTCGCTGAAAAAAGTTCCAGCGGCCATTTTGTGGGTGACTTTGAGAGACCGAAGTCCTCTATTCTATCAGAATTTGCTGTGGCTATTTTAAGGTGGATATTTAGCAGACCAGAGCCTACTTTGTGGCCATTTTGGAGGTGATATTAAAGACCGGAGTCCTACCTGAGTAGCGTAACCGGCTTCCATATTTGGGTGGATTTAGAGGACCAAAGCCCTTATTTAAATGGTATAGTGCCGTGGTGCTTCCATGCACTATGCTGTAAACATAGCCGTTTTTGATTTCTGGGTACCTGGTGCTGATGGGCCTTCAGAGGACATGAGCTCCGTGGGGCTTACAAGATGTATAAACAATTAATGATAGTCATCGTAGAATACATAATGGAGCATAATAAAAACATGTTAAAAATGCATATGTTAAACTATTAAAATATATAAACATGAAATTAGATTAAATGTATAAAGGATATATATATATATATATATATATATATATATATATATATATATATATATAAATTAATATGGAAACTATACAGATTCTATTAGATAAAAAGTGCTAAATGTTTGAGGAAATGGTTATGTACCCTTAAGAACGCACAGACCAAATGCGGGTGGGAGAAAAGTAATTATATGAGAGTACATATAGTAGGGACGTATGATAGACCATCATATGTTATATGTTGTGTGGACCATGGTGATGGATATATATGTACAGACAGAGTGATGTAGGAAAAAACTAAAATATATATATGTGTTCGAACTGAGTTTAGAAATTTGTGAGGAAACAATTCAAGTCCAAATCTATGTTTATTCCTGCTGGCTGGAGGGTGTCAAGCTGGAATATCCATTTTGTTTCATTTTGTGAGATTTTTACTCTCTTGTTTTCCCCTCTCCAATGACCCTCTATTCTGTCGATGGCATAAAAAACATACAAGAAGGGTCTTTTTTGTGGTAGTCTCTGAAGTGTCTTGAGACACTGTGCTTAGGGAACCCATTTCTAATGTTATTTATATGTTCTCTTACTCTAACGTGCAACTCTCTGGTGGTTCTGCCAACATACTGTTTGTGACATGGGCATTCTAGAACGTAAGTCACATGTGTGCTGTGGCAGGTGATTAGCTCTCTTATATTGTGCTCAGATGCATTGCTTGTTGAAGTGAATTTTTGGGGGGCGTGGCCGGCAGCCGAGGAGTATGGTCGCAGTGTAAGAGAGCTCCGTCTTCCACAGCTATATCGGAGCATATATCTCAGTGCCTGAGCCTCAGATTGCGGCGATTTCTTCTCCTACCAGGTCGGGCACATCTCAGGAACATGTCCAGGAAAAGAAAAGACGCTGGGAGATTGTGCAGAATGACGGATTTTTATCCACAGCCCCGCGGTGAGCAAGCCCAAGATGGCGCCGGTAAGCAAAATGACAGGGAGCGTGGCAGGTTCTCTGGTCACTTCAACACATCACAACGTTACTCACCTCAGCCGCATAAAGCAAACAAGGGGCAGGCCAGTTCATCACAATCTTCCTCCTCATCTTCCAGCCCTGTTAAGGCCAAACAAAAGCACTTGCAAGAAAAAGATGAAGAAGAGGAAGAGTTAGCTGCATAACTCAATGATACCCTTAATGACACAAGGGAACTCCAGGACTCGATCTTAGAATTTCCCACTAAGAACCAGCCGATGTTAGATACAACTTTAAAAGATATGCTGGTGTCTTTACGCAGTACTATACACTCCGACATATTAACCCTTACAAACAACTTTAAGGCTGAAATTAAAGCTATTGATAAATGGGTTAACCACATAGAACGCAAGATGGGAAACTTCGCAGGCACCATCAATGAGGTAATTGACGCCCATAATGAGAGGGAGGATGATTTACAATTGATTAAAGCTAAATTAGCCGATCTCGAAGATCGTTCGAGATGAAATAATATTAAAATCCGTGGGATACCTGAGTCGGTCAAACCACCAGAATTGGATGCATATTTTCAAAAAATCCTCCAAGAAACGATACCCGAAGCCTTGGCCGTAGATATCTCTATTGATAGGATCCATAGACTGCCAAAACCCAGACATCTGCCCGATCATCTATCAAGAGACACGATCGCTCGCATCCATTTTTATCAAACTAAACAGAAATTCCTCCAACTTCTGAGGAATCCTGAAAACGCTCCACCTGTTACTCAGGGCCTTTCCTTCTACCCAGATCTGTCGGCCTACACAATGCAAAGAAGGAGGAATTTGGCCACTATTACAAAACCTCTGAGGAATCATCAAATCACCTACAGATGGGCATATCCGGCGAAACTTCTGATTACCAAAGAAGGGAAAACATTCCCCATCAACTCAGTGGAAAATGGTATACAGCTCCTGAAAGAGTGGAACATCCTGGACAAAGACGAGGACCCTCCATCAACATCCTCTTCACCTCGGCCTAAATCACCCACCTGGCTACAAGATGTGAACGATATGGATGAGCTTGGAGTTCGAGTCGAACTCATGTTCGACTCGAACATTGCCTGTTCGCCCGTTCACCGAACAGCGAACAAATTGGGGTGTTCGCGGCAAATTCGAAAAATCTATGGGAGAAATCGAAAGTGTTAATTATAAAGGCTAATATGCAAGTTATTGTCCTAAAAAGTGTTTGGGGACCGGGGTCCTGCCCCAGGGGACATGTATCAATGCAAAAAGAAGTTTTAAAAACGTCCGTTTTTTCGGGAGCAGTGATTTTAATAATGCTTAAAATGAAAAAATAAAAGTGAAATATTCCTTTAAATTTCGTACCTGGGGGGTGTGTATGATATGCATGTAAAGTGGCGCATGTTTCCCGTGCTTAGAACTGTCCCTGCAAAAAATGTCATTTTTGAAAGAAAAAAAGTATTTTAAAACTGACTCACGGCTATTAATGAATTGTCGGCTCCCGGCAATACATACAAAAGTCATTGATAAAAAAAAAAAAAAGCATGGGGGTTCCCCAGAATTCAATTACCAGGCCCTTCAGGTCTGGAATGGATATTAAGGGGAACCCCGCCGCAAATTTAAAAAAAATTGACGTGGGGTTCCCCCAAATATCCATTCCAGGCTCTTCAGATCTGGCATGGATTTTAAGGGGAACTCCACCCCAAATTTAAAAAAAAAATGGCGTGGAGTCCCCCTAAAAATCCATACCAGACCCCTTATCTGAGCACGCAACCTGGCCGGCCGCAGGGGAAAAGGGGGGACGAGAGAGTGGCCCCCCCTCCCTCCTGAACCGTACCAGGCCACATGCCCTCAACATGGGGAGGATGTCCCCATGTTGATGGGGACAAGGGCCTCATCCCCACAACCCTTGCCCGGTGGTTGTGGGGGTCTGCGAGCGGGGGGCTTATCGGAATCTGGAAGACCCCTTTAACAAAGGGGACCCCCAGATCCTGGCCCCCCCTATGTGAATTGGTAAGGGGTACGTTGTACCCCTACCATTTCACGAAGAAAGCGTAAAAAAATGTTTAAAAAAACACACAAACACCTTGAAAAAGTCCTTTATTAAAAAAAATAAAAAAAAAAACATTCCAGCGGTGAAATCCAGTGTCCCGCGGCGATCCCGATGTCCAGCGCTGTCCGTCATTGGTTGTGCCTGAGCGGACCTGATGGGGAACTCCCTCTCAGTATTTTAAATGTATAGACCCGCCCCTTCTAAAGTTCCCCATCAGGTCCGCTCCCTCGGTATGTCGGACCCGCCTACGTCATTGGCTTGAGCGGGGAACTTCCTTCACTGTGTAATTTAAATTTACATAGTGAAGGAAGTTCCCCGCTCAAGCCAATGACGTAGGCGGGTCTGACATACCGAGGGGGCGGACCTGATGGGGGACTGCTCTCACTTTGGTAATACATGTATAGACCCGCCCCTTCTCATGTTCCGCATCTGGTCCGCTGAGCGGACCTGATGGGGAACTTTAGAAGGGGCGGGTCTATACATTTAAAATACTGAGAGGGAGTTCCCCATCAGGTCCGCTCAGGCACAACCAATGAAGGACAGCGCTGGACATCGGGATCGCCGCGGGACACTGGATTTCACCGCTGGAATGTTTTTGTTTTTTTTTAAATAAAGGACTTTTTCAAGGTGTTTGTGTGTTTTTTTAAACATTTTTTTACGCTTTCTTCGTGAAATGGTAGGGGTACAATGTACCCCTTACCAATTCACATAGGGGGGGCTGGGATCTGGGGGTCCCCTTTGTTAAAGGGGTCTTCCAGATTCCGATAAGCCCCCCACCCGCAGACCCCCACAACCACCGGGCAAGGGTTGTGGGGATGAGGCCCTTGTCCCCATCAACATGGGGACATCCTCCCCATGTTGAGGGCATGTGGCCTGGTACGGTTCAGGAGGGAGGGGGGGCCGCTCTCTCATCCCCCCCTTTTCCCCTGCGGCCGGCCAGGTTGCGTGCTCGGATAAGGGGTCTGGTATGGATTTTTAGGGGGACTCCACGCCATTTTTTTTTTACATTTGGGGTGGAGTTCCCCTTAAAATCCATGCCAGATCTGAAGGGCCTGGAATGGATATTTGGGGGAACCCCACGTCATTTTTTTTTTAAATTTGCGGCAGGGTTCCCCTTAATATCCATTCCAGACCTGAAGGGCCTGGTAATTGAATTCTGGGGAACACCCACGCTTTTTTTTTTTTTTTTATCAATGACTTTTGTATGTATTGCCGGGAGCCGACAATTCATTAATAGTCGCGAGTCAGTTTTAAATGCATTTTTTTCTTTCAAAAATGACATTTTTTGCAGGGACAGTTCTAAGCACGGGAAACATGCGCCACTTCACATGCATATCATACACACCCCCCAGGTACGAAATTTAAAGGAATATTTCACTTTTATTTTTTCATTTTAAGCATTATTAAAATCACTGCTCCCGAAAAAACGGCCGTTTTTAAAACTTCTTTTTGCATTGATACATGTCCCCTGGGGCAGGACCAGGTCTACAAACACTTTTTAGGACAATAACTTGCATATTAGCCTTTATAATTAACACTTTAGATTTCGAACGTTCGAGTCCATTGTATTTAATAGGGTTCTAAAGTTTACACGAACATTTTGTCTGTTCGCAGGTTCTGGTGCGAACCGAACAGGGGGGTGTTCGGCTCATCCCTGGTGAACGACTAACAACTCAGGCACTATTACACCACTACTTCATATCCTTTGCTCCGGAAGATCCATGGAACCTTATCTGGTTCTCTTTTCGTCCCTTTGAAAGTACGGGAAAATATCCCTACAGTTTCGGTTGAATCGTTTCTTTTTTTTATCTTTATATTTTTCATCTGCATCGGAGATTGTGAGTTTTATTTTTAATCTCTGGTGTATACTAATTTAGAATTTGTAACACAACACTCTGGACTCTGGCTCACAGTTAGTGCAATGTACCTGAAGATCTTTCTTTCGTTTTTTTTTCTTTCCTCTTCCTTTTTAATTCTTTTTTATCTGTGTCTCGAACAGTCACAACAAGATCTGCAGTTCAACAGACTCTAGTGACTCTTCTCATCAACGAAAGGTACAATGGGGTTTAAAATGTCTTCATTTAATGTTCGGGGGCTGAACAGTCCACAAAAAAGATGCTGTTGTGGAAGGAAGCAAAGCATCTTCAGAGTGATATTTTATGTTTGCAAGAAACTCACTTCTCTGCTTCACATCCCCCAAAATTTTCCAATCAGCACTTCCCAACGCTGTTGTGCTCTAATGCCCCAAAAAAGAAGAGAGGGGTGGCTATCCTCATTAAAGATACTGTATATTTTAAGCAGCTCCATACAGAACTAGATGACTCGGGTAGATATATTATACTTGTATGTGAGATAAATAACATAATTTACACAGCAGTGAATGTTTACCTACATAATGTGAAACAGCTGTCTTTTTTAAATAAGGTGTGGAAACGGATTTGTGCAGTGCATAAGGGCTATACCATATTATGCGGCGACTTTAACGCCATACCCAACAAATCCTTGGATGTTTCGATTGGGACTCAAAGGCTTCGAGAAAGAGCCACCCTTTCGCGCTTCATGACCTCTGAAAATCTACATGATGTGTGGCGCTGCCAACACTCGACTGAGCGGGATTACTCCTACTTCTCAAGTGCACATCGCACATACTCGAGAATCGACCTATTCCTGGTTGATAAATTTATTTTGCAGAATATTAGTGTATCCACTGTACACAATATAACGTGGTCGGACCACGCCCCAGTCTCAATTGAAGTGGAGGGATCTCGCACTGAGACACGGGCAAATAGTGTTTTTCTTTTTGAGCATCCGGACCATAAGCAAGGAGCTCTGTGAGTTCTTACGTACTAACGCCCCATCAGTGTCAGATCCCTTCACACTATGGAACTGCCATAAAGCATACATGAGGGGAATTCTCATGAAACTAGGCAGTGTTACCAAGAAACAAAGAAGCCAACAGCTTAATGAGTTACTTACTCAAATAGAAAGACTGGAATCGATAAACAAACAGTCACCTGACCCTACAACCAGCTCCCAACTTGATAAAATTAGACATGAACTTAGGCTGCTACTTATCTCCCAACATGACCACACTGATAGGAAATGGAAGGCACAATTGTATACTCAAGGTAATAGGGTGGGGAAATTACTAGCCAATCAAGTAAAAGAGAAAGCAATCGAACAAAAAATTCCTTTTATTTTCCATCCAACCAAGGGCACCAAACTTTTTAATCGAAAAGAAATTGCCAATGCATTTAGAGATTATTATAATAATCTCTACAATTTAAAAGATGACACTTCTACTCCACAACCCTCTCCTGAGATGATACAGGAATTCTTAGACTCCATTTCTGTGCCCACGCTAAATTCTGACCAACTTAACCACTTCAACACCAGCTTTTTTTACCACATCAATACCGGGCCTATTCTGGCACTTCTCTCCTACATGTACAAATCATCATTCTTTTGCTAGAAAATTACTCAGAACCCCCAAAAATTATATATGTTTTTTTAGCAGACACCCTAGGGAATAAAATGACGGTCATTGCAACTTTTTTTCTTGCACGGTATTTGCGCAATAATTTTTCAAACGCCTTTTTTGGGGAAAAAAATGGTTTCATGAATTAAAAAATAACAAAACAATGAAGTTAGCCCAATTTTTGGGAAAATATGAAAGATGATGTTACGCAGAGTAAATAGATACCTAACATGTCACGCTTTAAAATTGCGCACACTCATGGAATGGCGCCAAACTTCGGTACTTAAAAATCTCCATAGGTGACGCTTTAAATTTTTTTAAAGGTTACCAGGTTAGAGTTACAGAGGAGGTCTAGTGCGAGAATTGTTGCACGCGGCGATACCTCACATATGTGGTTTGAACGGCATTTACATATGTGGCCGGGACTTACGTGTGCGTTCGCTTCTGATCGCGAGCTACCGAGGACAGGGGCATTTTAATTTTTTTATTTTTATTTTTATTTATTTTATTTTACTTATTTTTATTTATTTTTACACTTATTTTACTTTTTATTTTTTTTTGATCACTTTTATTCCTATTACAAGGAATGTAAACATCCCTTGTAATAGGAATGTGTGTGACAGGTCCTCTTTATTGAGAGATGCGGGGTCAATAAGACCCCATATCTCTCCTCCAGGCTGGAAAGCATGAGATCGTGATTTTTTTTCACTGATCTCATACTTACTAGCCGCAATGGCGGCTTTGTTTACATCTGAGGACCCGGGCGTAACGTCATCGCGCCCGGGCCTCCGACGATCATCATTGGTCACCAGTCATCTCTATGATCATCACGTGACCCACCACCGGCACCGGACGATTCTCTCCGGGTCCCCGATGGCACGGGAGAGCCCGGAGAAGCACCGGATGGCGGCGGGAGGGGGGATGTCCCCTCCCGCCACCTATAAGAACGATCAAGCGGCGGAACCGCGGTGGAACCGCTGCTATGATTGTTCTTATGGTGTGCAGAATCGCCGGCACAAGAAAAGGATATCTGAATGATGCCTCTAGCTGCAGGCATCATTCAGATATCCCCCCACAAACCTGAGGACGTAATATGACGTCCACCCAGGATGGGAGATCCCATCTGTGGACGTCATATGACTATGGGCAGTAGGGAAGTGGTTAAAATTCTAAATGAACCAATTTCCTTAGAGGAAATTCAAAAAATTATTATGTCCCTTCCTAAAAACAAATCCCCGGGCCCTGACAGATTTTCATCTGAATACTACCGTATATTTCATTCCACATTAAGTCCACACCTCTTGAGGGTATTTGAAGCCGCTACCTCTAGAGCTTCATTCCCCCCAGAAATTCTTTCGGCCACGATTGTGACACTACCTAAACCTGGTAAATCTCCTGACACCCTGCAAAACTTTAGACCCATATCTCTATTAAATGTCGATCTGAAGGTCTATGCCAAGATAATAGTAAACAGACTGGCCCGGTTCCTGCCCGCCTTGGTAAGACAAGACCAGGTTGGTTTTGTCTCGGGACGGCAGGCGCCGGATGCAACACGTAGAATTATTAATCTACTTCACGCTACAGAGTCATCGGGGGTCCCTTCTCTGCTTCTGTCACTCGATGCGGAGAAGGCCTTTGATAGAATCCATTGGGGATATCTAGATCAGGTATTAGACAGATTTGGAATATCGGGTACAATTAATTCAGCCATCTTAGCATTATATACTAATCCCTCCGCAATGGTATTTACAGAAGGCATGTTCTCTGACAGCTTCAACATTACCAACGGGACAAGGCAGGGATGTCCATTGTCCCCCTTAATATTTGGCCTTTTTTTTTTTTTTTAAACAAATTTTTATTGCAAAATAAAAGACAATTGAACAAGTGTAAAGATAAGTACAAAAGTACAAAAAAAAAGGTTGTCAGTCAGGTTCAAACAATGGTACATAGAAATATGGGGTACAATAGGTCATCCTAGACAAATACCGATACTGCAATGTGACCAGAAGGTGAGTACTGGATGGATCTGTCTACGCACCCCTATGTTTAGAATCGGGTATAGGGGAAAGATCATAACAGAAACTAATAAGTGAAGAGGGGGGGAGGGGAGGGGGCAGGAGCTCCAGAGACAATGGCAGGCTGTCCGTTCCAATACGTGGATGGTCCCGAGAGTGAAACAGCCATGGTGGGCTATCCGGAAAGTATAGTCTATGCAGTGCCACCAATTTTTACAGCCCTTTTGAGATAGGGTCAGCGTATGAGAAGGAGAGTTGTTCCAGAGCCGCCTGATCAGCTGATGAGAGGGTTGATATGATGAAGGATTCCCATCTGTAGTAAAAGTGAGCTCTAGATCTGGGTTCTTTGAAGTCTGTAAGAAGTTGTTCTTTATAGAAAAGGTTGAGGCAGTCCTTTTCGAGTTGGATGAGAGAAGGGCTTTGAGGAGAGATCCAGTGCCTGAGAATGAGTCTCCTGGCGACAAGCAAACAGAGCAAAATCCAGTCTTTGGAGGGGGGACGTTTGGTGGTCCCAGAGGAGATTGATGCAGCTGGGGACAGAGACCAAGGTAGCAATAGAGGGTCCCAGTATCCGAATAATAGAAGTAAAGGGTCTTTGGGGAGTTTCAATAAAGTGGTTTTGAATATGTAAGACATGACTTGCTCCCAAAATGAGGAAATGAAGGAGCAGGACCAGAAGCGGTGAGAGAGAGAAGGTCTGGGTACCTTGCATAAAGGACAAGAGGCGCCATCTTTATTGGATTTAGGGGAGGGAAAAGGGATATAAGCCCGGTGTGCGATCTTGAGTTGGGTTTCTCTCCAAATTTCGTTGAGTGTCAGTCGGAGAGTTTTCTGTAGACCAGATAGGATTTTGTCAGTTATATCTGGTACTGGGAAATCCACAGCCCAGTTAGCAATAGATGAGGAGGACAAGGACGGTGATGATTCTTGCAGGAGAGGTTTGTAGATGTCCGAAATTTTATAACGTCCACCTCGCAATAAAAGTTCAGAAAAGCTGTTTTCGATTCTCCGGAGATTGTCTTTGCAGGTGTTAGATAAGAAGCTAATGCAGGGATATACAATTAGCGGACCTCCAGCTGTTGCAAAACTACAAGTCCCATTATGCCTCTGCCTCTGGGTGTCATGCTTGTGGCTGTCAGAGTCTTGCTATGCCTCATGGGAATTGTAGTTCTGCAACAGCTGGAGGTCCGCTAATTGTATATCCCTGAGCTAATGCATTGGTTGTAATGGAATACGTGAGAGGGGGGCAGAGAAAATGACAAGGATATTGTGGAAAAGGGAAGTGGTTTTCCAGTGTTGCCATCGCACAATGAGGAAAAATTTGACAGTCCTTGAGCCTGCCAGACAGAAAAGGCTTTGCAATGAAGACCAGGGACGAAGTTGGGATTACCTTGGATTGGCAGATGGGGAGAGATAAAGGGAGATAGCTTGAGTGTTTTCCTGATTTCTCTCCAAGCTAGAGCTGTGTCCCTCAGCAGGAGATTATGTTGATAAGGGGGGGGACAGTTTTCCATCTGCAGTGTAGGAGGGCCACCAGAGTGTAAGGGTGAGCCATTTCGGATTCCAGGACATAGTTAGAGTATTGTGATTTGAGTGGGCTATCCAATCTAAGCTGGTCCTGAACAAACATGCTAAATTATACAATCTAATATGAGGTAGACTGATACCCCCATCACGTCTAGGAAGGTGTAGTTTTTTAAAGGCTCTCCGAGGTCTTTTGCCGTGCCAGATGAAATGTGAAATTTTGGAGTTGAGGGATTTGACATCTTTGTGTTTCAAGAGCAAAGGTATGGTTTGTAAAGGATAAAGCAGTCTGGCGAAGCTAATCATTTTGACAAGGTGACACCTTCCCAGGAGTGAGAGGGGGAGATCCATCCAGTTTTTACAGTTCCTGGTATAGTTTTGTGAAAAGGGGGGGGTAATTGAGGTGGTAGATGGAAGAGGGTAGTTTCCCAATCTTTATACCTAGATAGGTGATGTAAGAAGAGGCAACCTTAAACAGAGAGTGTTGAGTCCAGGGGGGTGGGGAGTGTGTCCCTATGGGGAGAATTTCGCTCTTGGAATAATTAATATGGAGGCCGGAGCACAGTCGAAAGTCATCAAAGGTGGTTTTAATGGTCAAGATGTCATCTCTGGGGTTACCCGTAAATATGAGGACGTCGTCGGCGAATAGTGAGGTGCGAAGTTCCGTTTTGCCTATTTTGATGCCTCGTAAGGGGGCTATCTGGGAAAGGTATCTAGACAGAGGTTCTAAGGCTAAGTTGAACAGGAGGGGGGAGAGAGGGCATCCCTGCCTGGTCCCCTTATGAAGGCGGAAGTCCTCTGAAAGGAGTCCAGCAGCAACAAGTCTAGCTGAGGGCGCTGTATACATGGCATTGATAAGGTGGCAGAAGGGGCCTGAGAATCCCATTTTAGACAGAGTAAGGGAAAGCCAGTCAAAACTTACATTGTCAAAGGCTTTTTCTGCGTCTAGCGTGATGATGGCATAGTCTCCCATGGGGTCTTGTTTGGCTCGCTCAAGGGCCAGGAGTACCTTACGTATGTTAAGGGTGGCTGTCCGCCCTTTCACAAAGCCTGACTGGGCCGGGTGGATGAGGTCCGGGAGGATGACCACTAGTCTGGAGGCCACAATCTTCGAAAGAATTTTAACATCCAGGTTGAGTAGTGAAATAGGCCTGTAGGAACCCGGTTCTAGAGGGTCTTTGCCCTTTTTAGAAAGTAGCTTGATGATAGCCTGGTTGCCTGTCGGGAGATAGGGACCACCCGCCCAGATATTGGAATAAACCAAGTGGAGTATGGGTGCAGTTATATTATGGAGAGTTTTATAAAATTCACTTGTGAAGCCATCTGGGCCTGGGGCTTTTGAGGGGCGGAGAGCATGTATGATGCCTTCTATTTCATTGAGGGAGGTGGGGGCATTCAGGGATTCCAGATGGGCAGTGGAGATAGTTGGTAGATTCATTTTTTCGAGGAAGGCCTGGGCTATTTTATGGTCGATAGGGTCGGGTGCGTAGAGGGCCGTGTAGTATTCCAGCATGGTTTTATTTATGTGAAGTGGGGTAGAATGTGCAGTTCCCGTGCGGTCCCGCAGCGAGGTAATGTGCGTCGGACGGTAGGCGCCCTTGCAGAGTCTGGATAGGAGTTTGCCAGCCTTATTACCATATTTATGTAGAGAGGCATCTAGATGTGATTTTTTTGTGAGTTCCAGGGTGTCTGCCCAGGTGTCTAAGGCATTTTTAGCCGCCGACCACTCCGCCGTGTCAGCCGGCGAAGTCGAGGTGGCGAGAATGCGTTGTGCGAGGTGAAGTCTATCGCTGGCCAGTTTAAACTTCGAAAGTGCATTTCTTTTAAAGGAGGTGACATATGAGATGATCCGACCCCTCAAGTATGCTTTTCCTGCATCCCAGAGAAGGTTCGGATCCCCTGCGTGTGGAGCATTAGCGGAGGAGAACTCCGCCCATGCTCGTTCCATGTATGCGCTGAAATCAACATTATTGTGGAGGAAAGATGGGAAGCGCCAGATATTAGGGTGGGGGGGAGGTCTAGATTGTCAAGGGTAAGGTGTATTGGGGCATGGTCCGATATGGCTATGTCCCCAACCTCTGTGTCTGAAACGAGAGGAATAAGATTATTGGTCCCAAAAAAGTAATCGATCCTAGTGAGGATCTTGTGAGGATTAGAGTAAAAGGTGAACTCCCTGTCCACCGGGTGCGTTAAGCGCCAGATGTCGGTGAGATGGAGGGAGTCCATGGTGGAGGCAAATAGGGTGGAAGCAGATGTAACGGGTGCTGGGGTAGATTGTTTCGGAGAGGACCTGTCGTCTGGAGGATGCATGAGGTCATTAAAATCTCCCCCAACTAGGTGAGGTAAGTGGGAGGTATTGAGGAGCCAAGTAGAGAGTTGAGAGTAAAATGTCTTTGTGGGACTATTAGGAGCGTATACATTGGAAATTACTAGGTCTTTAGTGCCAATTCTAACCCTGGAAGAGATGAAACGTCATTGGTCATCCGTGTGTGTGGATAGAACAGTACATGGGAGGTTTTTGTTGAATAGAAGGAGGACACCAGCCTTCCGTCCAACTAATTCTGACCCCAAGACCGTTCCGACCCAAAGTTTCTGCATACGACTGAAGTCAGATGCCGAAAGATGAGATTCCTGAAGTAGTGCTACGTCAGCTTTTAGCCTTTTGAGATGGCGAAGAATCTTCATTCTCTTGTTAGGAGAACGGAGACCCTTCACATTCCAAGAGATTACCTTAAGATAACACGGATGATGAGGTGTATAGGCGGCGATTTAGTAGCTGTAAGAGTATAAGTGGGGATCAGGAGGCATAGCTTAAGCTCGGGAGGGATGTGAGCATCTCTATGTGGAGCCCTCGGGTCAAGAGTGTAGGTTGATATGTGGAGTGGGGGGAGGGTGGATGAAGGGGGGGAAAAGAAGAGAGAACAAGGTAAAACAAAACAACTAATTAAAGTAAGCATCAGAAAGAACTTCGCTTTTTTCCGCATGAGTTCGCTGTGCAAGGTAGCTCCCCATACAGGACCCTTTATGGAAAAAGGAGATCAGTTATGGTGTCTGAGCGCCCCAGGGACATCAATAATGTGCGAGGGACCCCCAGAGTGGAGATTATGGCAGGGAGCCAGAAAAGTCGCACAGCGGAGCCATGGAGGGCAATTTAAATGTAAACAAACTTGTGTACAGTGCGGCTTGTTCGCAATACTCCCCTAGTGGGAAAAAAAAACTGGTTTCAGGCATAACATACAGAACAGTAGATTGAGTAAAAAAAAGAAACGACAAATGAGTTCAGGACAGTTGTGGGAGAGAACACTGGGTAATCACCCAGGTGTCAGTGCCCGGTCGTGGACTCATGGTGACCATGTAAATTAGATCTAGCATCACCAACACCCGGAATGACAGCAAAAAAAAAAAACATACGACCTGTAATGGCGTGGATGGAAGTTCATGGCGGTGAAAGGAAGTTCATCACCGGGAGTTTTGGTAGCGCTGGTCCGGAGCAGAATGTCTAAAACGTTTTGGAGAGTCCTTGCGAGGGCTTCTCTGTTCCAGAGATCGGAGACTGGAATTCGACTTGGAGGGCGTGTGCGGGTTTGCTTTACCCCGTAGGGAGCGGAAAAATGATTCAGCTTCCGAAGGATCCTGGAACGAAAGTTGTTCCCCTTTAGGTGATTTGAGGCGTAGAGTTGCAGGAAATGCCAGGGTAAATTTTATTTGTTGCTTGAAGAGTTCAGAGCAGATTGGTTGAAAAGCTTTTCTTTTCTTGGAGACTTCGATCGAGTAGTCTGCAAAAATGAGGATTTTTTACCCCGTCTATTTGGAGAGATGGGGACTGCCGGAATGTCTGTAGAATGAGGGATTTGTCAGCATAGTTGAGGTACTTGGCAATAATGGGACGGGGAGTATTGCGCTTTGAATTGAAGGACCCCATACGGTGTGCGCATTCCACTGTGAACAGGCCTGAAAGGCCCAAAGCCTCCAGGATGCGTTTTAAGCAGAATTCTGCCAGAGCTGCAGAGGGAAGCAATTCGGGGACGCCTACAAATCGCAGGTTGCTCCTTCTGGATCTATTTTCCAAATCTTCCAATTTTTGAATGATATATTGGTTAGTTTTGTCCTGCGACTGTTCCGTGGCCTGCGCTTGGTAGAGTTCGTCTTCTACCTCTGAGAGGCGGTGTTCCATCTCATTAAGTCTAGTGGAGTGTTCAGCGATTTGGGCTTTGATTTGCTGCATGCCCGCATTGACTGCCTTTTCCACCGAGGCAGAGATCATGGGGGAGAGAATGGCTGTTACAGCAGCAGCAATGCGGTGTGTGTTGTCCGCGTCCCCGGGGGGTGTGGGATTGGAAAAACCCCCTGGTGTGGCTGGCTGG
The DNA here is from genome assembly GCA_029206835.1 of Rana muscosa. NCBI lineage: Eukaryota > Metazoa > Chordata > Amphibia > Anura > Ranidae > Rana > Rana muscosa. Next base: position 287,308,817 of record CM055116.1, read on the forward strand.
GTTAATAGCAGAGCTGGACCCTGAGATGGATGGTCTGCTGGGAGGGATGTCCGCTCACCTCCATGTCGGCCGCCTGTGGTTCCTCCGCGGCGTGTGTGTAGGCCGAAGCCGGGGCCTCGATTTGCGGCTTGCCCTGTGGCGCCGCTGCGGCCGCTAACGAGTGGGCGCCGGTCTTTTCCACGAAGCGGTCCATCTCAGTGAGGGGGGGCACCCGGGTGTGGTGGATGGCTATGGGGGGCCGCTCAGGCTGGTTTTATATGCCGTTTTTCGGGCCCTGGTGCGGGAGCTGTGAGAAGGCGCAGCTACCTCATGCGGCGCCGGAACCGGAAGTGATATTTGCCCTTTTAATGGAATCTCTGGCTGAAAAAATAAGATCCCGCCCATACATTTCAGGCATTTTAGTCTCCAGTGAATCGCATTCCATTTCTTTATTTGCGGATGATGTGATCCTGTCACTCTCGGATCCACATATTTCCCTCCCAGCTGTACACGACACATTGGAATATTTCAACCAAATAAAGTGAATGCAACCAAATCTAATTTACTCGCCATAAACATAGACAAAGGTTTACAACAATCCCTTTCTTCTACATATCCATATCCGTGGACTGATAAACCCATCCAATATTTGGGTATTCAATTGACAACCCCTAGTTCCAAATTATTTAAAGTAAACTTCTTACCCCTCATTTCTTCCATTCAATCGAAACTAAATAGGCTAAAAAAAATGTATTTGTCATGGGCGGGAAGACTAGCAGCATACAAAATGCTCATCCTACCGAAAATCCTCTACTACTTCAGAGCTCTCCCAATTTTTATACCAGCAACATTCTTCAGAACGGTACAATCTCAATTGCACAAATTTGTGTGGGCAGGTAAAAAACCGAGGTGCTCCCAGTCTTCCTTGTCAAAACATAGAAAAGTTGTAGGGATGGGACTTCCTATATTATACTTTTCAGCTAGCACACTAGACCAAACAAAATTCTGGTTCCATTCTCAATTATCAAAGCACTTGGCAACAATAGAGAACGTCTGGTTCAGGCCCAATTCTTTGAGATCCACACTACTAGCCAACTAATTTTCAAATGTTAGTTTCAAATCCACTTATCCCACTATACAATTGGTAATGGATGTATAGAAAAAAATCTGCTTCTCTGCAGTAAACTCCACAAATCTCACTGAGATCCCCACACCACTGTCTTCGATCCAAACCCACGTTACAGATCTAAAAACTATATCATGGGGGAAAAAAAGGAATTACCTTAGTTACAGACTTATTTGACAATGAAAAGATCATCTCATTCAACACGTTAGCCAAAAGATATTCACTTTCTCCACCAGATTACTACATGTATGTGAGAATTGCATCATTTTTACAAACACATCCTTTAATTCCTACCAAAATCCCACATGAAGCTTGGTCCTATTGGAATGACACGACTAAAACGACTAAAGGAATTTCTTTATTTTATAATTTGCTACAACACAAAAAATCTTTCACTAAATTACCAGCACTTCAAAAATGGGAAATAGACCTCTCTACTTCCTTTTCAGAGGAACAATGGAAAAAGGCAATTAAAACGAATCAATGTTACACGAAATCTACGACATACTGGGAAACAGCTCAGAAACTACTCCTCAGATGGTATTATACCCCTTATCTTACTGCAAAATGTTTTCCAAATTGCTCCAATGAATGTTGGCGTGGCTGTGGCAAAGTGGGCACGCTACTACATATGCTATGGGATTGCCCTAATCTTAGGAGTTTTTGGAGAGCTATATTCCGATTGATTTCCCAAACTACAGGCATCATTGGACCAGGGAATGCGGAATTGGCCATATTAAGTATTCATGTGGAGCAATATCCTACTTCACTTAAACCAATGGTAATTAAAATTCTGATGGCAGCCAGATTGACAATCACTAGCAAGTGGAAATCTATCACTTCACCAAATATTAGTGAGGTTATTAAAAAAATTGATGAAGCATTTAAACATGAACAGATTATGGCTAATGTTGAAGGAAATCTGCCCCACTTTTACAAGCAATGGGACCCTTGGATCCTTCTTAGACAGATTAAATGAAAAAATGCAACCTGTAATTGCTCGTGCCTTTTATACCTTTTATTTGTCTCCCTAACTTCCTATTTTTTTTCTTCTCTATGTTTGCCCGATATTGAGCTGGAGCCCACATTATTGTGTTTTGTGTTACTGTTTCTTTGTGCCTTAATACTGTTGAATGCATATTTCTCAATCCTAGTTATTTCCATAAAAGTTCATTACTGGATGAGACTACTTAAACAGCGGCTGTTATGTATGGGTCGTATTTATGGTATTATGCTGTTCTGCAGATACGTTTATTTGATTGTAATACTCATATTTTAATGTCTTACATGCCCTATAACTGGAGTATGTATGTTACAAAATCTCAAAAAAAAATTACTAATTGAAGTGAATTTTGAAGTTTTCCTATTTGTTTTTTTACTCACTCTACAGCATTGTCCACACTTAAAGAACCCTTTGAGGTTTTTGAAAATTTTGATTTATATTGGGGGGTCCAGAACATTGTGTACCAGTCTATTTCTTAGGTTTGGTGCCTTCCTGTAGATGAAGGAGGGTTTTGGTGGCAATATAATTTTAAAAATTGTATCCGATTGCAGGATGGGCCAATGTTTTTTTTTACTATTTTTTCAAAAGTTTTGTGTTGCCTGTTAAAGCCTGTGAGGAATGCCATATCCAGATTTTTGTTCTTCTTTTTGGTTGCAGTGGTTCCTTCTATCATGGTGTTTCTATTCATACTCTTGACCTTTTCTTTTAGATTTAGCAGTTCTTTCTCTTTATATCCTTTGGCTATGAACCTTTTGATAATAATGTCTGCTTGGTGTTTATACTCATTTAGATTGCTGCAATTTCTATATACACGCATGAGTTGCCCTTTCGGTATGTTTCCGATCCACTGTGGGTGATGACAGCTTTTCGTTGGGATGTACCCATTTCTGTCTGTTTTCTTGAAGAAAGTTTGGGTGTTTAGAAATCCATCGTTTTTATAAATTTGTAAGTCAAAGATCCTCCCCTGGTTGCCTCTCCTTCAGAGTGGGTCACCCCTCACTTGGGTACCCTGGGATTCCTCTTCGGGTGTAGACCCCAGCCAAAGGTGCTGGGCCTACTTACAGTGATGCAGCCTCAGGCTAAAGGTGCCTGGGGCTGGTACACACATGCACCCCTGGCCTGGAGGGCCGGGAGGCGCGCACTGCCCCCCGAATAATGGCGTCTGCCCCTTATGTATCCTCTCCCAGCATGCCCAGCAGGTAGACCACGCCCACTGTATGGCTGCCGAAAGAGGACACTGCAATGCTACCTGTGGTTCGACCTGAGCCTGGGGCGACAGTGCCACCCACAGGCCACAGGGAACTGTACTGCCAGGCAACATTACCTCAGGGCAGAAGCCAGTTTTTGAAGAATTCAACAGCCTGAGTCCAACTATGGGCTCAGGCTATCCCCTAAATTTAAGCATAGAGACCCCCAATTATTGGGGGGTTCACTACATGTCGTTAGAGAATTGAAAGTGAGAAGATGAAGAGTAAAAGTATAGAATAGAATGGAATGAGCTCTGCGGGATGTCAGCGGCTATCATTGGCTGTAGCGCCACAAACATTTAGAGTTTTCTGACTAAATGATTAGTTCTGACATACCTGCATGTCTATTATTGAGCAAATGGGCTTGATTCTATTAGCCTTTCTTAGGGTACTCATGATATTATATTTCTTGTATTAATCAGTTTATAATGTAGCATTATAAAAGATAGCCTATTCTGCCCTCTGCTTACTACTTCTGGTATCCATTCATTTCAAAATGTGCTATTTTGGGCTATCACATAGTAGTACAAAACAAGCACTTCTGCAGTACTGAATAATGTATGTCTTGAGATAGTTTTAGATTAGTCTGAATTCCTTTTGGGATAACACTAGTTGAATCTGTATATACTCATACATAACCCATGATATTTTAAATTCATCCATAGATTATGAGAAGCTTGAGATAAGGAACATATGAAAGGTCACAACAAAAGTTTCCTCAAGCTTTACAAAAAATGTCCAAAGTGTGAAGGAGCAATTTCTGCATCTGGTGTCAGCTCATTTGTATGCACTACAATGTTTTTCAACAATGGAGTAAGTGCATGAATGTCCTTTGTACTTTTAGGTTACTAATGGTGAAAGATAGAGGGTTGCAGCAAGAAGGTAAGTGTAGGCTACCGAGGGATTCTAACTTTGTATTTTTTTCTGCCTGTGAACAAATTTAGTTTCAGCCATTCTTTCTCATTCAATTTTCTGAAGAGACTCAGACTGCAAATGCTCTGCTTTGTTAATTCTCCGCATTCCTCACCTTACCAATGGAAAAACAAACATTAAAAAAGTAAAAGGAGTGACAGCAATGAAAGGTACATTTGTGACTTAAAGTTAAAATGTTTACTGAGCACTTCTGGCAAAACAAGCAGTAAAATCTACAATATTAACCCATCATTTTATTTCAATCCTCCTGTCAAGCTTTCTAAAGATCCTTCAGTCATTACTTTTGTACAGTCAGAATCAAAGGGCCCTGCTCGAAAGAGCTACCAATCCAAGAGGGAGGGTCAAGAGATACAAAAGGGAATTACTGTGGGGGATGAGCTGATGGACAAAATAAAGGTACAGTTGTTAGGTGGGGGGCCGGATAGACCTCTCTGAAGAGATGAGTTTTCCGGGATCGTCTGAAAGTGGACAGAGTAGGAGATAGTCGGACAGATTGGGGTAGGGAATTCCACAGGATGGGAGAGGCGCTGGAGAAGTTCTGGAGGTGAGCATGGGGGGGAGTTGACAAGGGAGCTAGAGAGCAAGATGTCTTGGGAGGCATTAAGAGAACGATTTGGTTGGTATTTTGAAACTAGGTTAGTGATTTAGCTGTGACAAGCCATCCAGCCACTCAGGCTGATTCTACTCATAGTTCTGGTGAGTGCATAGTAGCACTTTTCAGTGTTGTTATGTTGATACTATTGTGTACACTCTGGGGATACTCGTATTTATTTTGTTCTATAAATCTTTTTTTTTTGTCAGAGATGTGGAAATGAGGAAGGAGATTTGATACATATGGTTTGGAGGTGCCCCAAGCTGTATAGGTATTGGAAAGAAATAATAGATGGAATAAACTTTGTATTCGGGACATCTCTACAACCAGAGGCCAGGTTATGTGTGCTAGGCTTGATGGAAGAAAGGGGAATTCCAGGAGACACGCAAACGGCAATATTAAGATGTTTATTTCAAGGTAGGAAACTTATAGCACAAAGGTGGCAAGAAAAAGATCCTCCAATAGGAATAGAATGGAGGAAGGTAATAGACAACACTATTAGGAAAGAAGAATTTACATATAATAAGAGAGGAAATAGAAAGAAATTTATGAAGATATGGAAACAATGGATGGAGGTGAAGGTGTGGTAGAGGGGGGTGGGATGGGAGGGAGGAACAAAAGGGAGGGGAGAGGAGGGGAAATGTGTGGGGGGTGGAAGGGAGAATGGGTTTATTGTTTCATTATATGTGATAAAGGATATTTACAATGGTGTATATGGAAAGGAAGTATATATGTATAAGTATGCTTATATAAAAGAAATAAAGAATATCTGAAAAAAAAAATTACTTTTCTCTCTACGATCCTAGAGAGAAAAGTAATTAAAGTATACTTTTTTTGAGTCCTCCCTCTTCCAGTCCTAACACATATTTTGCAAATACTGCTAAAACAAGATCTTAACCACTTCAATTCCAGGCACTTTTCCACCTTCCAGCCCAGGCCAATTTTCAGCTTTCAGTGCTGTCGTACTTTGAATGACAATTGGGGCGGTCAATCAACGCTGTACCCAAAATTTTTATAATTTTGTTCACACCAAATAGAGCTTTCTTTTGGTGACCGTTAATTACCACTGGGATTTAAATTTGTTGCTAAATAAATTAAAAAAGACTGAAAATTGAGAAAAAAAAATGTGTATTTCCTCGTTGTTCATACATTTTGCCCAAAATAAATTCTGCCACATCTCTTTGGTGATAATAACCCGAATCAGTGTTTATTATTTAGTTCAATCCTGATGTACTGACATAAAAATATCAATCCCACACGCTAAAGGTACTAATTAATGATTAGGCCTGCCGCTGCTGTACATGACATAGGTCAAAACATGGAAAAAAGTGTATGAGTATCACAGCGCTGACAGCCTGAGTAAATACAATAAAGTGCAACTGTAGTGCATACAAAATTAAGTGCAAATTTAATCCAAAAATACAAAAATATATCAAGCATGTAGCCAGTGAAAACTTAAAAAACATGTGGAAATAAGCATAAACTTTTAGTTGGAAGGTTCCTTTCACAGGTGCCTTCCACAGGTGCTGTTGTGCTTGAAATAGTGCAAATCAATATTAAGCATGTGACCAGTGAAAGTCCAAAAAAGACATGCACATAAACATATAGCTGATGTACTGATGGCCTATCTAATTTCTTGAGGCCCTAAAATGCCGGAACAGTAGAAATACAGTATCTCCCCCCAAAATTTTTTAAAAAAAGTAGACAGTCCAGGGTATTTAGAAAGAGGCATTGTGTGTTTTTTAAAGTTGTAATTTTTAACAATTACATTTTTTATTTTTTTTTACATATTGTGCAGTACAGCATAATCATATAACTGGTTTGGTGGTGATCAAGGACACTGGCTGGTGACAGTACAAAAAAAATATATAGTTTATTTTGTATTACATTTTTTTTCTTTTTTTAGGATTTTTTTTTTTAACACACTGTGATCAGAGCAATATAATGTTACCATCGTAACATTGTACTACTCTGGGGAGGTGATCAGGATTTTTTTTTGTGCACATTATATTTGCTTATAGCAGTGCATTACACTGCTATAAGCAAGTATTTTACTGAATAAAACTTCCCGTCAGGATTGAAAGGTTCTGGTTTTGTTTGGTTCTGTTGGACCTTCTTGGCTCGAGCTGGACTCAGGATCTGTGGAAGTCTCTCTGACCGGTCGGATATTCAAGACACCAATAAACAGTGAATGGGTATACTAGAATATGTGTTTTAATGGTTAAATGTCCTTTTTTATACACAGCGAGAAAAGTTGCCTCCCTCCTATGGACCTATCAGCAATAAGCAAAAACCTCATGATTTAGACAAAAATAAATTCTAACAGGTTTTTTGACTTCTGCAAAAGCGGTCAGTTAACATATGTCAATTGTGGTCAAACTAGACATGTTCTGACATTTGAAACAGGAAGATAAGAAACGCCAGATGTCAGTGTGGTCAATCTGTCAGTTAAAAAGCAGAAGTGAGATAAACTTTTTCCCGGAAAAGGCCTAACCACAAAGTCACATTTCATGCTTGTCAGTTACACAGAAGAAAGATTAGCCTGACCACACATCTTGTTCACACTCATGTCAGAGAAACATTATTGTAAAATATATATATATTTGAGGAGAACTCTAACCATGAATATTGGTTCATGATCTTCTTATACCTTACAACCCCTCCTTATGATCATGGCTTCAAGAATTGAAGCCCATCGATCATTGGATTATTAAGGACGACAGGTGGTGTGCCGTTTAGGAGAGGGGTGAAGTTTAGAGGTACTGCCATTAGGGGGATCCTAGCAGTGCTAGGATGGAGTTTACTACATATCCAACATTTTTCATATCCTGATTTTTGAGCATAAGCATACTTAAATTTAAGCAGCAGCATTTTACCACTAAAATTGTCTTCCATACTTCTTTTTGGTCTGTTAGAATTATCTGACCAACAGTGTCCTATGATTATGAGCATTAAAATAAACAATGTAATCATTAAGGAAAAAAGAAAAAGTTTTGCCGAAGTGTCCCCTCCTTTTTGACCATTAGTGTCTATGGGTATGGAACTCTGAGTTTCTTGTTTTTTATGGTCAACTAGGGAGTATTTTCCTGATCCTTTTCTGGAATACTCTCCAGAACAGAGGTCTTTGTCTTCTCCTTCACCTTCTTCCAGTTTCCCTTCGGAAATGTCTTTAGTCTGGATGCATGGATCCATTGTGGTCCTTGATCTGTAAGAACGGCTGTTCTGGCAACCTTCAGAATTTCAAATGGTCCTTGGAAGATAGGGCCTGGTTGTTTCCGGACAGCAAGTTGTTTTATCAATACTTTGTCTCCTGGAATATACGGATGTGTAGGCTCTGTGGAGAGAGGAGGAAAAGTGACAGCAACCTTGTCCTCTGTTTCACTAAGGCTACTTACCAGATGTTTCACGTACTCTTCCTGCAAAGAATAAAGATTAACCTCCTCTCCCTCATCAGGTTTCCTCTGTGCTGGCCTACCAATAAGTATCTCAAAAGGAGATATTCCTGTTCTGTGGGGGGGGGGGGGGTAGTCCTGATTTGATATAAGACTGCTGGCAAGTAATCTAACCACTTTTTCATTGTGCCACCTGTTGCTTTTTTCAATTTGTCTTTTATGGTTCTGTTTATGCTTTCCTCTACTCCTGAGCTCTGTTACTAAGGCCGAGGTAAATGCTGGACCTTGATCTGACCATATAGTGGCCGGAAGGCCAAACCTACAGATCCACTAGTACTCTAGCTGTCTCTCCTGTGGTAGGGATTGCTTCTACCCATCCTGTAAATCTGTCAACTATAGCCAAAAGATATTCTAAATTGCCCTTCTGTGTGGGGACTTGTGTGTAATCTAGGGATTCTATCATGTGGTGCACCCCTTTTATTCCCTATTATTCCCTCCTTGGTTGACCAAATTCCAGTAGGATCTTTTGTCAACCCTTGTACCCATATCTGCTGTCAGTGTAAATGTTTACATCTTTTCCTTCAAAAATCTGACAAACCATAGTTATAGCAATGAGTTCTGCAATCTGGACTGAACTAGCATTCAGAGATTTGGCTTCAATCATTAGATCTGGCAATTGAACAATGGCATAACCAGTTTGATAAGTTTTGTCATCAGGTCGGGAGCAGCTGCCATCTACATAAACATTTTCCGCATTTGGATACGGAACATCTGTGAGGTCTGGTCTAGGGAGGGTAGTTTCTGCAAGTACCTCAGTGCAATCGTGTTCCTGAGTGTAATAACTAGGCTTGTGCAATTCGTTTCGTAACGAATTGAAATTCGTCCGAATTTAGCAACTTTCGGACATTCGGAAGCATTCAAATTTCCGAACAAAGCAATTACGAATAAGACCGAATCCGAAATAAATTATACCGCAAATAGCGAATGCCCGAATGTCTTCGGCATAATTCGTTATGAAAAAGTTACGAATGTACGAATCCATACGAAGCACAATAACACTCACTCTGCTCTGCTCTCTGCTTCTCCCACACCGTGCTGAACTCCCTCTCAAAATGGTGTACAGGGGCGGAGGCTTTAGCCGCATGTAAAAAACGAAAGTAAAATACGAGATTTCGAATCCATTCGAAGCACAATAACACTCTGCTCTGCTCTCTGCTTCTCCCTCACCGTGCTGAACCCTCTCAAAATGGTGTACAGGGGCGGAGGCTATAGCCGCATGTAAAAAACGAAAGTAAAATACGAGATTTCGAATCGTTACAAATAACCGCTATGTATTTAGAAAAGTACAAATCCATTCGAAGCACATTAGGCATAATAGGCAGCGTCGTCGTGAGAGAGACACAGAAAATTACGAATCAACGAACCCAAAAAAAGTTACGAAAGTAGGAGTTGTGTCCAGAATCAACGAAAAACAATGTACTCTACCGAAAGTACAAATTATAAATCAACTAAAAATTCAACGAAAAATGTCGCTTGCGAAAATACGAATTAGTCCGAACACGAAAAATCCCGTCTAGCAAAATTACGAATGATTACGAATCAACAGGACCGAAAAGAAACGAACCGAAACTAACCGAATTTTTCCGTTGTGCACAAGCCTAGTAATAACCTAATGGGCTTTGAGGTTTCTGAACATGATTTTATGGTTAGATTATGTGTTTTTAGCAAGATAATCTCATAGCCGCTGCACCTTTGCATTGTCATGTGTTGTGTGTTCATGTTTGTCATGAGGTGTGTAGTATACAGTGTGAGGTCATGTCCCAGAACCACCTTTGAAGCCTCTTTTACTGCCATTGCACAGGCTGCTACGGCCTGTAAGCAATGTGGCATACCTTGAACTTGATCTGGAAGTTTCTTTGAGATGTATGATACGGGTCTCAGAGAATTCCCATGTGATTGTGCTAGGACCGCTGCAACCGTAGGTCCAGATACCACACAGTACAATGAAAAAGGCCCTGCGCACTCTATAAGTCCCAATGCAGGGGCTTGCCTTAGAGAGCTGATTAATGCTGTGAAAGCCTTAACCCTCTCTGTTGTCCAATCAATAAACTTTGGGGCATCCTGCAGGGTAGCAGACCTTAGGATAGAATCATAATAAGAGCAATCAGGTATCCACTGCCTGCAGTATATTATGGACCCTAGGAAAGAGAGAAGCGCTGACTTGTCTCTTGGTGGACTCCAGGAGGACAGTGCCTTGACTCGAGCTGGTGACACCAAACGTTCGGTTCGGATTATACACCCCAAGTACTCAACCTGCGACCTGCACCACTGGATCTCTTTGCGAGACACCAAGTGACCTTTTGAGGCGAGGTGAGTTAGTAGGTGCTCTGAGTCCTCCGCACAGCTGACCTCATTTTCATTACACAGCAATAGGACATCCACATACTGAAGAAACACTGAGCCTTCTTTTGGTACCCAATCGCTCAAAGATCGATTCAAGACCATGGAGCACGCTGCAGGACTGTTCGCAAAGCCTTGCGGGAGCCTAGCCTAGGTCTAAAGTAATTTTGGGCTTCCTCTGCAACAGGTATGGAAGAGAACGCGATACTTAAATCAATGACCATGTAGATCTTGGACGTTGCCGGTATCTCACAAAATATTGTAGCAATATCCGCAACAAAAGGTGGAAGGGGGACAATAGCTTTGTTCAGGGCCCTTTGGTCCTGTGCAAAGCGCCATTCACCACTGGCTTTGACTGGGTGAATGGGGGTGTTCCAGGGACTGATTGTATGTTTCAGTATTCCTTCTGCTAAATATTGCTTTATTTGTGGTGCTATGCCTGCAATTTTTCCTTCTGACAGGGGATATTGTTTTTGGTAATGTACTACTGCTCCTTCCCCAATGATGGGCTTGTATGGTGTACAATGTATGCAGTGCCCATATAGGGTGTGCTTCAAGGTGTGCCGGTAGTAACATAAAGTACCCTCTAAAATCCTGTCTTTTTTTGGGGGTTAGACAAATCACAGATTTCTGATGTAGCTAGCAGGCCCCCATCTTTTGTAAATTTGATGTGAATGTTTAAACTTGACATTAAGTCTCTTCCCAGAGGAAGTGGTCAGTCAGAATGGCAAAACTCATTTAAAAAGATGTTGGTCATGAACTGTACCAACGGGCAATCTGCCTCTTCCCATATTACCCCTGTGGTTAGCTGCCCTACTTGTTCCTCTCCTAAGGGGGCATTCTGACTTCCAATGTCCCATGTCCCTGAATGTGAAACAACCCTGCTGGTTATCCTGGGGATATGCTTGGTATTGTACTTGTTGGGATTGTTGGGGAACTGGTTGTGTATAAGGGACAACCATTTGTTCAGCAGCTAACTGCGGGCTTTCTATCTGTTTGGGGTTAAATGAGGGAAATACCCCTCCTTTTGTAGTGAATAAGCCCGAGGATGCACGCTTTTTTAATGTCTTTGAGAAAGGCATCAGGTTTTAATGTTGACCAATTGGGGGTAATTAATTTAAGTAACTGTGTTGTTTTGGGATCTCCCCCGGACATGACTGTGCTCACATACAGTTCAGGGTTCTCCATTCCTGTATCTTTGTATAACTGGTGTACCCGTTTACAAAATGAATAAAAGTTTTCTCCCGGTCCCTGCTTTGCAGTGCACATTATCTGCAAAGCGCTCTCTCCTTTGTAACTTTACTGCCAAACAGCTGTCACAGCTGCCCAAAATGATTCCCATCCCTTTGCATTTTTAAAGGGGTCATTATCAGCAAATAATGTCTTAACTTCTACATCGCAGATGGGATCTGGATCCACTGTCTGTATTATTATTGCACAGTCATCGGCATTCATGCCAGTGCCCGCGCAATGTCTCTGTAAGAACAGAGCTGCCTCTCTGGGGTGTTTGCGTGGCTTTGGGCAAAGATCTTTAATATCCCTTAACGTCCCGAGGGGGAGTGGGATATGGACCGGGGTTTCTCCCATGTGAATAACTGGGAATTTGAGGGCTTCTATCCCCGAGGTCAAGCCACCCACTGCCTCATCATCCTTATCCTCCTCAGCTTTTCTTCTATCACTTTTTCTTCATCTTCCTCTTTTTTTAATACACTGTTCTTCCTCTTTTACTAATTGACTTAAACGTTCCTTTATCTGTCTTCTATCTTCCCCCTCCCGTAACCAATTAGTTCCCTTTTGTTTAGCTATGGTTAATACTCCTGCTATAACATTTGGATCTAACGAGGGGTATATTTTCTTTGGGACAAGGGATTCATCTTTTACCATAGCATATGGAGGGGGTTTTTCTTGATAAAATTTAGGGGAAGCTGATGGACTTCCTATTGCGTCTTCTAATTGCTCTTTCTTTTCCATTTTTACACTTGTATATTTCTTTCTATATTCCTTCATACCCTTTGCCCAAATCTTACAACATTTAGTCATGTAATCTTTGTCAAGGTCTTTTATGGGATAATTATACTGTTTATGTTGGCCACATATTCTGGTCACTTCCTCCCACTCTTCCTCGGAACATGATCCGTATTCCCCCAAACATGGCACTTCTAACTGATGTGCTCTTTTTAAAACTAGTGACCAAAAAGGATCAGTATAATTTTTCCCATAATTGACTTTAATGTAATCAATCGGAGAGGGTTGGTGCTGCTTACCTTCAGCTTCCTTTCCTGCTTGATTACCCATTATAGCAAACAATAATACTTATACTTTAAAATTAAAAAAATTCGGTCTTGCTTTCTCTATTTCGTTCCAGGGGCGGAAAATGTCCTTAAACTTATGACAATTTATAGATTTATGACAAGGAACCCAGTGTTCTCCTTTTTTTGGTATATAATTAGACACTGGATTTCAGCCACACTTAGGCCCTCGAGTGTCAAACTATATGATAAAGAATTATGTATATTAAATCTTAACATATGTTGTTTTGATCCCTGGAACATAGGACCCTTGCCAATTTTGACATGATACCCCCCTGGAACAATTGCCACTAATGACGTGGTCTTCCCTTTATAAGCAAACAATAAACCAGTTTTACATTCAGGACAACAATATACAGTCGACATTTAAAAAGGTAACCCTTTTTGTGTATACCTTTAGATATAGAGTTTCCACAGATCCGTCCTATATAGAGAAGAATTTAAGATTCTTTCTCAATCTAATAACCTGGTCTGGCCAACCTAGCGAGACCCTCTGTATCTATTCTAAATCTACCTTTCAATCTTAACAGAGTCCCATAAAACTTGTAGTTTTCTCGAGAGTCTACTTTATGGTGAACCAATTGACAAGGCAAGACTGTTGTTCCCAATAATAATTAAAGGGGGTCTTACCTGTTCAATTGGATCATCCCACTTCTGACACCACTGAAAGGTTCTGGTTTTGTTTGGTTCTGTTGGACCTTCTTGGCTCGAGCTGGACTCAGGATCTGTGGAAGTCTCTCTGACTGGTCGGATATTCAAGACACCAATAAACAGTGAATGGGTATACTAGAATATGTGTTTTAATGGTTACATGTCCTTTTTTATACACAGCGAGAAAAGTTGCCTCCCTCCTATGGACCTATCAGCAATAAGCAAAAACCTCATGATTTAGACAAAAATAAATTCTAACAGGTTTTTTGACTTCTGCAAAAGCGGTCAGTTAACATACGTCAATTGTGGTCAAACTAGCCATGTTCTGACATTTGAAACAGGAAGATAAGAAACGCCAGATGTCAGTGTGGTCAATCTGTCAGTTAAAAAGCAGAAGTGAGATAAACTTTTTCCCGGAAAAGGCCTAACCACAAAGTCACATTTCATGCTTATCAGTTACACAGAAGAAAGATTAGCCTGACCACACATCTTGTTCACACTCATGTCAGAGAAACATTATTGTAAAATATATATATATATTTGAGGAGAACTCTAACCATGAATATTGGTTCATGATCTTCTTATACCTTACAAGGATGTCATATGATGTCCAATCAGGATGGGAAAGCCACCTCCCAGCCTTCATTTGTCTATAGGCCGGGAGTAAAGTGGTTAAAATGTTTGTTGGACTCTTGTAAACCCAAGATAGCCCACTTTTGCTCTACAAAACTAAACCCTTAGGGGGGCTGAATGTCCCACATCCCACAGAGTAGCTACTACTTAGCTGCCCAATTTACACAACTCTCCCTTCTCCACACACAAATCAATACCCCACTCTGGCAAAGCTTGTAATCATATGCTGTTTCTCCACTCAATATTACGGGAACCCTCAGATTTCCATCCCTTATTAGACAAAATGTTGCTAATCCCATCAATAAACATTCCTTGTGGATATGGGACAACAAAAAATACTCATCATTCCTAATCTTCACTCTCTACCTTGCAGGGTAATGCTGCCTTCTCCACTATTTTTATTCCCAACAATTTTTTGAATAGGGGCATTCAGTTAAATTCCATATAAGAATCAACCAACTGGGAAAACATCTGGCTATCTACAGCTAAGTCTTCAATCAATACTTTAACCTCAGAAACAAATTACGCATTATTAATGTGCTGGTATCTCCTACCAACCCGAATAGCCAAGTCATTCCCTAGCTCTGCTTCTCAATGCTGCCTTGCTCAAGGTGACCAAACCATGTTTGGTGGTCCTGTTTAAAGAGGAAGTAAACCCTCAACGACTTTTTTTGCTAAACAAACCCCTGCAAGAGAAAGGCATAATGAGCTAGTGTGCATAGCATACTAGCTCATTATGTGGCACTTACCTGAAATCGAAGCCCCTGAAGTCCTCCTCGTTCTCCGCCGCTGCAGTCACCATGTCCGCTCGGAGCTTCTTCCTGTTATAGCCACTCCGACACTGTGATTGGCCGGAGCGGCAATGACGTCACACGCATGCGCGCTCGGGCTGGCAAGATCCCATTCAGAAAACCGGCAATGATGCCGGCCCGCTAGTGCGTCGGTGCCGTTGTCTACGGCGCAAATTCCCTGTAGACATTGGTGCTGTGTTATCTGCAAATATCTCCTTAACCGTGTAGGTTAAGGAGATATTTCATGCACCTACAGGTAAGCCTTAATCTAGGCTTACCTGTAGGTCCATGTTGTCAAAGTGGGTTTACAACTACTTTAATCAGCAACAAATTTGACAAGATGTTTACTATATAATCTCTATCCTCCTTGGCAACTAGTTACACATGGATCTATGGGAAGTCCTTTTAAACAAACCACCATATTCCTGCAATGAAACTGAATCTCGTCTACTCACTCATGTAAAAAAAAGGTAAACAAACCTTGGCTAAACCTTGGAAATCACTGACCCTCCCTGCAGAAGCCTTTAAAACATGAATGCACCTTTGAATGCTGAATGAAAAACTAACTGCCATTCAACAAGATAACCTACTCAAATTTCAAAACAAACAAACAAGATTCGGCACCCTTGGGTACTGCCCCCTTCATTTGATCTAGCCATCTAATCAATCTGAACTCTTGCATTTGGTCTAACCCTCTAATCAATCTTAACTTGCTTTTCTTACACACCTGGTTCCCCCTTCCTACCCCCTCCATTTTCTCTTCTCCTTCTTTCCCCTTTCTTTTTTTTCTACCCTTCTTCCACTCCTCTCTCTTATTCTTCCCCTACCATTTCTTCCGAAATGTATTTAAATTTTCTTTGCACGTGTAATAAAATTGAGCACAGCTAAACTTTTTTCACTAACTTTGCTAAGCGACCATCCTCTACTATCTCAATATACTAACCCCATTATCTAAAATATCTCAAACTTTAAGAAGAGCTTGACATTTTCACAGGCTCGCTTGTAATGCTTAAGTCCTCCCAGCCTAATGTGATATAGATATTTTTATACACATTAATAGTAAGTCTGCCTGTATTTGATGTGACCCGTCCATGCCTGTTCATTCTATTTTAAGAATCAGACGTATTATGATGTTTAAATCAAAAAGCTATTTTTTTTGTATCTTTAGATATGATTCAAATAAAAGGTTAGAATGCTTGAACTCTTAAAACCTTATAGGGGACATTTTATTTTTCCCATTTCCTGTTCCTCCAGCAAAAAAAGAAATGAGAGGAAATCTCCAATTGTGTCACAGGCAGGAGTGAAAATTTAAAAGAAGTAAAAAAACAAAAAACAAAAAAACCCAAAAACCTAAAGTTTAGTACAGTGACAGGTTGAGCAACAAAGTTTTTTTAGTAGGGTGAGGAGAGGTTAGAACCTATGTATGTTTTTATTAGGAATGAGAAAAATGTACCTTGGTTTGGTACAAGGCAGGTTCTGCAAATAACATAGGAGGTAAGGCCCACACGATAAGAAAAGCCGATTATCTGATCGTTAATACAGCATTGTGCTTTTGACAGCCGATTCTGACTATTCGGACAACAAAACCTGAAGGTGCAGGCTATAAAAATGTTATTGTAAGTGAACACAATGTCCGATTTTCATTTTATTAGTACAGTTTTCATAAGAGCAAGACTATGCATGCTCTGAAACAAAAGAATACATTACAAAACAACATTACAAAACAATTCAACACATTACATCACTTCCGAAGTCTATCGTCCGAGAATTTTTGTATGTGGAGTAATCTCTTCATTTTCGATATGAGACAACAATGCAACAAAAAATTGTTTTTATTTGTTATTCGTCCGATAATCTCATAGTGTGTACCAGGCTTTAGGGTGAGAGATCTGAACCCTATTGAAGTCAATGGAAGGTGAATGTTAAAAATAGATTCTGGCCATTTTCTAGGCTAATAGGCAACAGAATGTCAAGCAAATATGTAGCAAAGCAAACATTAAATTTAGGTGTGAGCAATAATTTTAATAATGCTTAAAGGGCTACATTAACAATGCAAAAGTCCTTTAAATAATGTCTCAGGAATGCCCTTAAACTGCCTGTGAAGTGGCACATCCTACTATAACAACATTGATATTTATAAAAGAGAAAAAACTGCCTTTTAATTTGCAGGCAAATGATTGCTTAAAGGTTTGTTTTTTATTTTCTAAATAGGTTCCTTTAAGCTAGTGCATTGTTGGTTCACTTACCTTTTCCTTAGATTTCCCTTCTAAATATTTTTTTTCTTTGTTTTCTTTGTCTGAATTTCTCACTTCCTGTTCCTCCTCAGTAAGCTGTTCAGTAAGCTGTTCTGGGTGACTCAACACCACTCGGATGATGGTGTGAAGTTTAGTGGGGAGAAACAGGAAGTGAGAAATTCAGACAAAGAAAAAAAAAACATTTAGAAGGTAAATCAAAGGAAAAGGTAAGTGAACCAACAATGCACTAGCTTAAAGGAACCTATTTAGAAAATAAAAAACAAACCTTTACAACCCCTTTAAGCCACTTTACTTCTGTTTGTAAACAAAGTAGCCTGGGATTCTTTTCATTTATACTAGACCCTTAACCTAGATAAAGGTCTAGTACAGACGGTAATGGAGAACCCCACTCAAAAAAAAAAGGCATGGGGTTCCCCCTCAAATACATACCAAACCCCTATCCTTGATGACGGTCTGGTGGGAATGTCAGGGGAGACCCCACACCAAAAAAATAGTGTGGGGTCAACTCACTTGGATTTATGCCTAAACAAGCAAAGTTTTGTCTGATTCTGTGTTTAGACCGAACTGGGAGCTCATCCCTATTTTTTAAATTTCTGTCTGTGTCTACATTTGGGATATTTTACCCCACTTCCTATCCTGGGCGAAAGAGAAGACAGATACGAGCGAAAATTATCCTAATGGTGATACACATATTAGTAAAATCTGCCATAAATTCTAATTTTACTCAAACTGAAAAGAAACTTACCCCGTAGGTTACTTGGGTTTGGACTCTTGCCTGCAAATACAAACCCTTGTTTGGGTTTGTATTTGGCTTTCTGATTGCTTTCACGTCTTCCACTTGTTCCATCAGACAAATAGACTGTGCACTTTACAAGTGCAGCTGTCAGAGCTTAGTAAATTAGGGGAAGTTCTGCTGACTTCCATCATCCAATTATGTGCAGGCAAAAATTCATTTTTTTTTTTTTTTCCTTATATGTGATTGGGTATTCTTTTCAAAGTGAAGTTTCTCCTCATTTACTAAATGCTGTAGTAACTGTACTTGCAGAAGGAAACTGCATTTGCAAAATGCATAGTCTGCTTGCCTTTAGTAAATCAACCCCAATGTTTTCTTGTCTGTTCTTTACTGCTTGTGCTTTCCGGTCCCTGTTCTGCTTCCCTGTCTCTAGTTTTATGTTTATTTTGTCCTCCTACTGCTTGTGTATGTTCTATGTACTACTGTTGGAAAACTTCTGCAGATATGACCAGGGCTGCTTTTAGAAATCACGGGGCCCGTATTAAAACTATATTTTTAACTAAAAATACAGTAAAATCATTATTAGGGGACACAAGCATAACATAACTTACAAAATTCCTGCAAAATTGAAAAGATAAAACCAGTAAGGAGGGGGGCAGAGACACAGGAAAGGCTTGACAAATGCTGGTAGTAAGGGACTCAATTATTAAGAGGACAGAAAGGGCAATCTGTCAGGAAGACCATGGTTGCCGAACAGTATGTTGTTTACTGGGCGCTCGGGTTCGGCACATCGTGGATCTGATGGACATATTACTGGGTGGGGCTGGGGAGGACCCAGTGGTCATGATACACGTTAGCACCAATGACAAAGTGAGAGGAAGGTGGAGAGTCCTGAAAAATTATTTTAGGGACTTAGGGAATATATTGAGTAAAAGGACCTCCAAGTTAGTTTTCTCGGAAATACTACCTGTACCTCGAGCCACACCAGAGAGGCAGCAAGAGCTTTGGGAACTGAACAAGTGGCTTAGAAATTGGTGTAGGAAAGAGGGGTTTGAGTTTCTGGAGAAACTGGGCTGACTTCTCAGTCGGCTACAGGCTCTTTAGTAAGGATGGACTGCACCTTAATGGAGATATTGCAGTCCTTTTGGGAAGAAAGGTGGCCACAAAGTTGGAGGGGCTTTTAAACTAGGTATTGGGGGGAGGGGGCCAGAGGAAGCAATAGCCAGCAGGGAGCAAAGGACAGAGGGTAATAGTGGAGTCAGCAGGGATAATACAGTCGTAACATCTAATCCTGCGGTGAATGCAGGGACAATTCAAAAACAAAGTACAAGGAAGTCTAATGGGAAGTTAATATGCACCCGTACAAAGTTGAGAGCAGTATACACAAATGCTAGTAGCCTATCTAACAAAATGGAGGAACTGGAGCTGCTATTGCATAAGGAGGACAGAAAATAACTAAAACTTGGTTTGACAGCTCAAACCGATTGTCAACATACAGGGATATTTCTTGTATCGGAAAAACATGGAAGGTAGAAGAGGGGGAGGGGTGTGTCTATATGTAAAAAAATTATGTAAGGGTGGTAGAGAGGAGCGACAAGGGGATAAGGGGAGGTGGAATCAGTATGGGTAGAACTTTAAAGAGAAGAAGTAAGTGGGAAATTAATAGTGGGGGTATGTTATAGGCCACCCAACCTTAAGGAGGAGGAAGAGCGGAGCATACTATGACAGTTGGGAATGGCAGCGAGGCAGGGAAATGTCATCATAATGGGTGGACTTCTATTATCCTGATATTGGCTGGGCAGAGGGGACAACTCATTAATTAAAGCCTGTCATTTCATGAATGTCTTACAAGACAAATTCATGTCCCAATTGGTAGATTCCCTAACTAGGAAGAATGCCCTGCTAGATTAATTAATTATGAACGATCCAAGTCTGATCTCAGATGTGGAAATACAGGACAACTTGGGATCTAGCGATCATAGGATGATCACATTTAACATAAAACATAGAAAAAGGAAGCACGAGGGTAGCACAAGAACTATAAATTTCAAACGAGCCAATTTTTATGAACTACGATCATTACTACATTACATTAATTGGGACTAAATCCTGAGAACAGTGAACACGGAAGAAAAATGGGAATGTTTTAGGAGCATATTAAACAAAGGTATCACACAGTGCATTCCAATGGGCAATAAATATAGAAGAGCGAAGGTTAAACCTGAGTGGCTAAACCGTGATGTTAAAAGAGAAAAAAATGGCCTTTAAACAATATAAAGGGGATGGGTTATTGTCAGCATTCAAACACTATAAGGAATGCAATAAGAGGTGCAAGAATGCAATAAGGGTGGCCAAAATAAGATTACGAGAGACACATAGCGGAGGAGAGTAAAAATATTCCAAAGAAATGTTTTAGATACATTAACAGTCAAAAGGCAAAATCAGAGCATATTGCCCACATTAAGGATGAGGAAGGGAAGATGGTTACGGATGACACAGAGACAGCAACTGTACTAAATGCCTTCTTCTCCTCAGTTTTTACACAGGAAAGGGAGGGGTATAACGACCGTGGGAGTACTGGTGTTGACAAATCACAGGACGTACCTTTGCGGCTAACAGAGGCCAGAGTGAAGGAAGGACTAGATAGACATAATACAAATAAATCACCAGAACCAGATGGCTTACACCCGCAAATTCTCAGAGAACTCAGTCACGTTATAGCCAGACCATTGTTACTAATCTTTGTGGACAGCATACTGACAGGATTGGTACCATCTGATTTGAGAAAAGCCAATGTGGTACCAATATTCAAAAAAAGGACAGAGACAAATCTCTGGGAACTACAGGCCAGTTAGCCTAACATCAAACGTTGGTAAATTATTGGAGGGGATGATAAGGGACAATATTCAAGAGTTTACTGAAAAAAAATCTTAAGTAGTCATCAGCATGGGTTTATGAAAGGTCGTTCTTGCCAGACCAATCTGTTAACATTCTACGAGGAAGTGAGCTGCCATTTAGACAGGGAAAGGCCTGTAGATATAGTGTACCTAGATTTTGCAAAGGCATTCGATACAGTCCCCCATAAGTGCATAATCTACAAGCTGAGGTCCGCAGGCATGGACCATAAGCTTTGTTCTTGGGTTAAAAACTGGTTACAGGGGTGTGTCCAAAGGGTAGTGATAAATATTGTGTACTCAGACTGGTTAGTGGAGTGCCCCAGGGTTCTGTCTTGGGACTGATTCTATTCAATTCATTCATAAATGATACAGAGAATGAGATAAATAGCTCAATCTCAGTTTTTGCCAATGACACAAAATTAAGCAGGGCAATAACTTCACATCAGGATATAGAAATCTTACAGAAAGACCTGCACAAAATAATGGAGTGGGCAACTACAGTACATGGCAAATGAGGTTTAATCACTTTCTGACTGGCTCACGTATATATACTGCGGCAGGTTGGCATCCCTGCGCGAACCGCCGTACAGGTATGTTGGCTCCTTTAACCACTAGCCAACCAGCCGTCCCAGTTTTACTGGGCAAAACTTACTCGGCTGGGCAAATCGACATTACCTTATGTCACTTCCCACTGTGGCCACTAGGGGCGCGCGCATGCCCGTGCTGGAGCCGATGCGAGTGCCCGCGGGCACGATAACCGCCGGGCACCCGCGATCGTTTGTGACAGAGTGAGAACCGGGATCTGTGTGTGTAAACACACAGATCCCGGTTATTTCAGGGGATAAATGACCAGTGGCGGCTGGTGAAGTTTTAGGATGGGGGGCGCACCCCTCCACGGTTGGCCCCTCCCACTTCTAATAAGCTACACCCCTTATAGAATCCACCCACTCTGTCCCCTGTATTCCACTTGCTTCAACTCATAGTGTCAGCATTATACACCAGGCTCTGCACATCATATACCAGGCTGCACATTATACACAGGGCTCTGCACATCATATACCAGGCTGTATATTATACACAGGGCTCTGCACATAATATACCAAGCTGCACATTATACACAGGGTTCTGCACATCATATACCAGGCTGCACATTATACACAGGGCTCTGCACATCATATACCAGGCTGCACATTATACACAGGGCTCTGCACATCATATACCAGGCTGCACATTATACACAGGGCTCTGCACATCATATACCAGGCTGCAGATTATACACTGGGCTCTGCACATCATATACCAGGCTGCAGATTATACACCGGGCTCTGCACATCATATACCAGGCTGCACATTATACACCGGGCTCTGCACATCATATACCAGGCTGCACATTATACACAGGGCTCTGCACATCATATTCCAGGCTGCACATTATACACCGGGCTCTGCACATCATATACCAGGCTGCACAATATACACAGGGCTCTGCACATCATATTCCAGGCTGCAGATTATACACCAGGCTCTGCACATCATATACCAGGCTGCAGATTATACACCAGGCTCTGCACATCATATACCAGGCTGCAGATTATACACCGGGCTCTGCACATATTATACCAGGCTGCACATTATACACAGGGCTCTGCACATCATATACCAGGCTGCACATTATACACAGGGCTCTGCACATCATATACCAGGCTGAACATTATACACCGGGCTCTGCACATCATATACCAGGCTGCAGATTATACACCGGACTCTGCACATCATATACCAGGCTGCACATTATACACAGGGCTCTGCACATCATATACCAGGCTGCACATTATACACAGGACTCTGCACATCATATACCAGGCTGCACATTATACACAGGGCTCTGCACATCATATTCCAGGCTTCAGATTATACACCGGGCTCTGCACAACATATACCAGACTGCACATTACACACGGGGCTCTGCACATCATATACCAGGCTGCACATTATACACAGAGCTCTGCACATCATATACCAGGCTGCACGTTATTCACAGGACTCTGCACATCATGCACCAGGCTGTACATTATACACAGGGCTCTACACATCATATACCAGGCTGCACATTATACACAGGACTCTGCACATCATATACCAGGCTGTACATTAGACACAGGGCTCTGCACATCATATACCAGGCTGCACATTACACACAGGGCTCTGCACATCATATACCAGGCTGCACATTATACACAGGGCTCTGCACATCATATACCAGGCTGCACATTATACACAGGGCTCTGCACATTATACACAGGGCTCTGCACATAATTAGTGATGAGCCGAACACCCCCGGGTTCGGTTCGCACCAGAACCCGCGAACGGACCGAAAGTTCGAACGAACATTAGAACCCTATTAAATACAATGGATGCGAACGTTCGAATTCTAAAGTGCTAATTATAACAACTATTATGCATGTTATTGTCCTAAAAAGGGTTTGGGAACCCGGGTTCTGCACCAGGGGACATGTATCAATGCAAAAAGAAGTTTTAAAAACGGTCGTTTTTCGGGAGCAGTCATTTTAATGATGCATAAAGTGAAAAAAAAAAGTCAAATATTCCTTTAAATATCGTACCTGGGGG
Source organism: Rana muscosa (assembly GCA_029206835.1). Taxonomy (NCBI): domain Eukaryota; kingdom Metazoa; phylum Chordata; class Amphibia; order Anura; family Ranidae; genus Rana; species Rana muscosa. The sequence goes on from CM055116.1 coordinate 287,332,386, forward strand.
GTGTCTAAAGTATGCCTGTGAAGTGCCACGTGTTTCCCGTGTTTAGAACTGTCCCTGCACAAAATGACACTTCTAAAGGAAAAAAAAGCCATTTAAAACTGCTTGCGGCTTTAATGTAATGTCTGGTCCCGGTAATATGGATGAAATTCTTTAAGAAAAATGGCATAGCTACCCCATGACCCCCCCCCTACCCCAGCCCATTACCAGCCCCTTTGGGTCTTGTATGGATATTAAGGAGAACCCCTCACATAAAATAAAAAAGGCCCTATATACTCTGAACAGCCCTATACAGGCGGTGCATACAAGACAGGGACTGTAGGTTTGTTCTTATGTAGAGTCTGTTTGTAATTTTGAACAGGTACATTGTTGAAGTGTAGCTCCAGACCAAAAATCTATTTTTAAACTTTTTGGAAAACATAGGTAAGGGTTATCACCCCTGTAACATTTGTTTTGCTGTCTGTGCCCCTGTTCAGAACATTTCACCTCACTTTCCGTCCCAATGACAACTCTTTTTGAAATGTGGTCTTTTTCTTGAAACAAGGATTGCTGATAAAGCATCAGTACAGAGGAGACACCTTTCTCCCATATTTATTCTTACAGGAGAGAATTTTCCTTCCTAGTGGTAGATTTCCTCTCACTTCCTGTTGTCTTCTTGCGTTTGCAAGTAGGAGTCGTTTGTAAGTTGGATGTTTGAAAGTAGGGACCTGCCGTATATACTCTGCAGAAATAGGCCCCTTAGTTGTTGGTGTTGGCACAACACTGTAAGCACTCACAGTTACTCTTGGTTGGTGCTGGAACGCCCTGCTGTCAACTATTATATCAGGAATTTTAATTACATATAATTGTTGAACAGTGGTAGTAAAAATTGGGCCTTTGATGGTGGTGCTGGTGCCACAACACTGTAAGCCCTGACAGTTACTCTTGGTGGGTGCAGCAATGGGCCCTGCTGTGAATTATTAGATCAAGAATTGTAATTACATGCCCCTGTTGAACAGGGGCTGAAAAATTGGGCCTTAGGCACTGGTGGCACAACACTGCAACCCCTCACAGATACTGTACTTGGAGCACAGCAATGAGCCCTGTTGCAAAGTATTGCTTCAAAAATTGTAATGACACGCCCCTGTTAAACAGGGGCTGAAAAATTGGGCCTTAGGCACTGGTGGCACAACACTGCAACTCCTCACAGATACTGTACTTGGAGCACAGCAATGAGCCCTGTTGCAAAGTATTGCTTCAAAAATTGTAATGACACGCCCCTGTTAAACAGGGGCTGAAAAATTGGGCCTTAGGCACTGGTGGCACAACACTGCAACTCCTCACAGATACTGTACTTGGAGCACAGCAATGAGCCCTGTTGCAAAGTATTGCTTCAAAAATTGTAATTACACGCCCCTGTTAAACAGGGGCTGAAAAATTGGGCGTTAGGCACTGGTGGCGGCACCCATAAACAAAAATGATCTTACAAGCTATCATCATCAATCGTATCATTGAGGACTCGGAGGAGGAGGATAGCCAGTCAACATAACAGCACAGGCACTCAGCATCAGCATCAGTCTTGAAGGGATGTGACATGTTAAAATCAATTAGTCTGTTATATCAGCATCAGGTGTGTGGTAGCTGGTGGTGATCCAAGACTGGTTCATCTTGATGAAAGTCAGTCGATCAACCGAGTCGGTGGACAGGCGCACCCTGTGATCCGTGACAAATCCTCCAGCAGCACTGAATGTGCGTTCCGAAAGAACGCTGGATGCAGGACAGGCCAGTAGCTCAATTGCATACTGTGCAAGCTCTGGCCAGTGATCCATCCTCAAGACCCAGTAAGCCAGAGGATTTTCGGTGGGGAAGGTGTCCAAGTCTGACCTTGCCCCTAGATATTCCTGCACCATGTTTATCAGACGCTGGCGATGGTTGCTGGAACCGATCATACTTTGGGGCTGCGGACTAAAGAATTGTCTGAACGCATCGGTCAGACGGCCACCTTCCCCACCGCTCCTTCTTTGACTGGCCGAAGCCTCAGCAACTCGTTGTCCAGGACCAGGAGTTTGCAACCTCCCAGTCTCTGGGAACGCGTTGCACAGACCTTTCTGCAAGGCCTCCCGGAGTTGTCTCATCCTCTGCTCCCTCTGCGACGGTAACATAAGGTCCGCAACCTTACCCTTGTACCGTGGATCAAGGAGAGTGGCCAGCCAGTAATGGTCCCTCTCCTTGATCCGAAGAATACGAGGATCCTTCCGCAGACTTTGCAGGATCAGGGAGGCCATGCAGCGTAGGTTTGCTGAGGCATTCGCTCCGGAGTCCTCTGGGTCACTAAGGACGACATGATCCGCAGCCACCTCCTCCCAGCCACGTACAAGTCCACTGGTTTCTTGGGACTGTAAATCATCCCTAAAAGACTGCTGCTGATGATGCTGAGTGCCAGCCTCCACCTCCATGCTGACACAATCCTCCTCCTCCTCCTCCTCCTCCTCCTCCTCTTCCTGTGCGATGGGTGGGACAGAAGGAACACTGTCTGGGTAAAGGGGGCCTTGAGAGGCAAGGAAGTCCTCCTCTTCCTGCCTCTGTTCTGCCTCAAGTGCCCTGTCCATTATTCCACGCAGCGTGTGCTCCAACAGGTGGACAAGAGGTACAGTGTCACTGATGCATGCACTGTCACTGCTCACCATCCTCGTGGCCTCCTCAAATGGTGCCAGGACAGTGCATGCATCCCTGATCATGCCCCACTGGCGTGGAGAAAAAAAACCAAGCTCCCCTGACCCTGTCCTGGTGCCGTAGTCGCACAGGTACTCATTGATGGCCCTCTGCTGCGTGTGCAGCCGCTGCAGCATGGCCAACGTTGAGTTCCACCTGGTGGGCATGTCACATATAAGGCGGTTCTTGGGCAGGTTCAACTCCTTTTGCAGCTCAGCCAGGCGAGCACTGGCATTATAAGATCTGCGGAAATGCACACAGACTTTCCTGGCCTGCCTCAGGACATCCTGTAAGCCCGGGTACCTGCCCAAGAAGCGCTGCACCACCAGGTTAAGGACGTGAGCCACACAGGGCACATGGGTCAGTTGTCCCTGTCGGAGGGCGGAGAGGAGGTTGGTGCCATTGTCGCAAACCACCATTCCTGGCTTAAGCTGGCGTGGCGTCAACCACCTCTCGGCCTGGCCCTGCAGAGCAGACAGGACCTCTGCCCCAGTGTGGCTTCTGTCCCCCAAACACACCAGCGCAAGCACGGCATGGCATCTTTTTGCCTGCGTACTTGCGTAGCCCCGTGAACGGCTACGGAGCACCGCTGGTTCATAGGACAAACCACAGGAAGAGGCCATGGAGGAAGAAGAAGAGGAGGGGGTGGAGGAGAGAGGTGTGTCACAACCAGTAGTAGCATTTTGGAGGCGTGGCGGTGGGACAACCTCCAACACTACTGCACCTTGTCCTGAATCCTTCCCAGCTGCCAAAAGAGTGACCCAATGGGCCGTGAAAGAAAGGTAACGTCCCTGTCCATGCCTGCTGGACCATGAGTCAGCGGTAATATGCACCTTACCGCTGACCGCCCTGTCCAGCGAGGCCAAGACATTGCCTTCCACATGCCGGTAGAGAGCCGGAATAGCCTTCCGTGAGAAAAAGTGGCGTTTGGGAACCTGCCACTGAGGAACCGCACATTGCACAAACTCACGGAAGGGGGCCGAGTCTACCAACTGAAAAGGCAGCAGTTGAAGCGCTAGCAATTTAGCCAAGCTAGCATTCAACCGCTGGGCATGTGGATGGCTGGGAGTGAACTTCTTTCGACGGTCCAGCAGCTGGGGCAGGGAAATTTGCCTGCTAGAATCGGACGTCGGTGTACTGCTAGCAGAGTGGGCGCAAGTACTTGGCTGTGACACACCTAATTCTACACCTTCATTCCTCTCAGTGCATGTTTCAGAGAGGACTGAAGTTATAGTGGGGTTGGAGATCCCAGCTGATGCGGTGCAAGGAGAGGTCCGCTTTGTTCTTTGGTGTGGGTCTTTGAGGTAGGCTTGCCAACGAGCTGCATGGCAGGTCAACATATGTCTGGTCAGGCATGTGGTACCCAAGCGGCTGATGTTTTGGCCACGCGATATACGCTTGAGACATATGTTGCAAACAGCAGCTGTGCGATCTGATGCACTAGCCTCAAAAAAGGCCCACACCAAAGAACTTTTTGAATGACGGGCAGAGGCAGCGCCCTGCACAGGTGGAGCTCTGCGGTGTGATTCCGTCGGTGTACTGCCCTTACGCTGGCCACCAAAGGGCATCCTGCCTCGTTGGAGATGTGCCTCCTCCTCATCCTCCTCCTCCTCCTCTCTCCTATTAGGCACCCACGTGGAGTCAGTGACCTCATCATCCCCTCCCTCCTCATCACTGGAGCCAATCTGGCAGTATGCTGCAGCTGCTGGAACATAACTGCCAGATTGGTGTCCTTCTTGAGCATCCCCTCTGTCTGCTCTCACGCTACTGCCTTCCTCTAGCTGGGTTTCATCATCAGACCCTTCGAAACGCTGGGCATCCTCCTGGAGCATGTACCCAACACTGTGCTGAAACAGTTCGGGGGACTCCTCAGGAGGAGGACATGGTGGGTCTAGGGAAGGAGTGACTGATGATTTGTCTGACATTGATACCAGGGAAGACGACGCTTTGGCAGCTGCTTTTCCAGTACCCTGAGCCTGGGTGAGAGAGGATGAGGAGGAGGAGGAGGGCTTGGTCATCCACTCTACCAAGTCTTCGGCATGATGTGGCTCAACATGTCCAGCTGCCGAAAAGAAGGACAAGCGTGTCCCATGGCCATGTGCTGATGACAATGCACCGCGTCCACGACCAGCACTGTTGCCCCCAGACACAGAGCCTGCTTGCCCTCTTTTATTGCCTCCTGACTGTCTGCCTCTCCTTGTTTGCCTTCCAGACATTCTAATAGATGGCCTGCAGGGAGATGGGAAAAAAGCAATAAGGGCTACCTTCAGGTGTCCTTCTCTGTCCCTTGAAACAAGGACTTTCACAGTGAAAGAAACTGACACTCTCCCTACCTACAGTTTTCTGTCCCTAGAAAAAATGTTTTTTTTAATCACAATATAGCACAAGGACAATTCACTCACTGTCCTTACAGGTCCCTGGAAACAAGGACTTGCAGAGTGAAAGAAACTGACACTCTCCCTACCTACAGTTTTCTGTCCCTAGAATAAATGTTTTTTTTAAGCACAATATAGCACAAGGACAATTCACTCACTGTCCTTAGAGGTCCCTGGAAACAAGGACTTGCAGAGTGAAAGAAAATAAACACTCTCCCTACCTACAGTTTTCTGTCCCTAGAAAAAATGTTTTTTTTGAAGCACAATATAGCACAAGGACAATTCACTCACTGTCCTTCCAGGTCCCTGGAAACAAGGACTTGCAGAGTGAAAGAAAAAAAACACTCTCCCTACCTACAGTTTTCTGTCCCTAGAAAAAATGTTTTTTTTAATCACAATATAGCACAAGGACAATTCACTCACTGTCCTTCCAGGTCCCTGGAAACAAGGACTTGCAGAGTGAAAGAAACTGACACTGTCCCTACCTACAGTTTTCTGTCCCTAGAATAAATGTTTTTTTTAAGCACACTATAGCACAAGGACAATTCACTCACTGTCCTTACAGGTCCCTGGAAACAAGGACTTGCAGAGTGAAAGAAAAAAAACACTCTCCCTACCTACAGTTTTCTGTCCCTAGAAAAAATGTTTTTTTTAATCACAATATAGCACAAGGACAATTCACTCACTGTCCTTACAGGTCCCTGGAAACAAGGACTTGCAGAGTGAAAGAAAAAAAACACTCTCCCTACCTACACTTTTCTGTCCCTAGAAAAAATGTTTTTTTTAATCACAATATAGCACAAGGACAATTCACTCACTGTCCTTACAGGTCCCTGGAAACAAGGACTTGCAGAGTGAAATAAACTGACACTCTCCCTACCTACAGTTTTCTGTCCCTAGAATAAATGTTTTTTTTAAGCACAATATAGCACAAGGACAATTCACTCACTGTCCTTAGAGGTCCCTGGAAACAAGGACTTGCAGAGTGAAAGAAAATAAACACTCTCCCTACCTACAGTTTTCTGTCCCTAGAAAAAATGTTTTTTTTTAAGCACAATATAGCACAAGGACAATTCACTCACTGTCCTTCCAGGTCCCTGGAAACAAGGACTTGCAGAGTGAAAGAAAAAAAACACTCTCCCTACCTACAGTTTTCTGTCCCTAGAAAAAATGTTTTTTTTAATCACAATATAGCACAAGGACAATTCACTCACTGTCCTTCCAGGTCCCTGGAAACAAGGACTTGCAGAGTGAAAGAAACTGACACTGTCCCTACCTACAGTTTTCTGTCCCTAGAATAAATGTTTTTTTTAAGCACACTATAGCACAAGGACAATTCACTCACTGTCCTTACAGGTCCCTGGAAACAAGGACTTGCAGAGTGAAAGAAAAAAAACACTCTCCCTACCTACAGTTTTCTGTCCCTAGAAAAAATGTTTTTTTTAATCACAATATAGCACAAGGACAATTCACTCACTGTCCTTACAGGTCCCTGGAAACAAGGACTTGCAGAGTGAAAGAAAAAAAACACTCTCCCTACCTACAGTTTTCTGTCCCTAGAAAAAATGTTTTTTTTAATCACAATATAGCACAAGGACAATTCACTCACTGTCCTTACAGGTCCCTGGAAACAAGGACTTGCAGAGTGAAATAAACTGACACTCTCCCTACCTACAGTTTTCTGTCCCTAGAATAAATGTTTTTTTTAAGCACAATATAGCACAAGGACAATTCACTCACTGTCCTTCCAGGTCCCTGGAAACAAGGACTTGCAGAGTGAAAGAAACTGACACTGTCCCTACCTACAGTTTTCTGTCCCTAGAATAAATGTTTTTTTTAAGCACACTATAGCACAAGGACAATTCACTCACTGTCCTTACAGGTCCCTGGAAACAAGGACTTGCAGAGTGAAAGAAAAAAAACACTCTCCCTACCTACAGTTTTCTGTCCCTAGAAAAAATGTTTTTTTTAATCACAATATAGCACAAGGACAATTCACTCACTGTCCTTACAGGTCCCTGGAAACAAGGACTTGCAGAGTGAAAGAAAAAAAACACTCTCCCTACCTACACTTTTCTGTCCCTAGAAAAAATGTTTTTTTTAATCACAATATAGCACAAGGACAATTCACTCACTGTCCTTACAGGTCCCTGGAAACAAGGACTTGCAGAGTGAAATAAACTGACACTCTCCCTACCTACAGTTTTCTGTCCCTAGAATAAATGTTTTTTTTAAGCACAATATAGCACAAGGACAATTCACTCACTGTCCTTAGAGGTCCCTGGAAACAAGGACTTGCAGAGTGAAAGAAAATAAACACTCTCCCTACCTACAGTTTTCTGTCCCTAGAAAAAATGTTTTTTTTTAAGCACAATATAGCACAAGGACAATTCACTCACTGTCCTTCCAGGTCCCTGGAAACAAGGACTTGCAGAGTGAAAGAAAAAAAACACTCTCCCTACCTACAGTTTTCTGTCCCTAGAAAAAATGTTTTTTTTAATCACAATATAGCACAAGGACAATTCACTCACTGTCCTTCCAGGTCCCTGGAAACAAGGACTTGCAGAGTGAAAGAAACTGACACTGTCCCTACCTACAGTTTTCTGTCCCTAGAATAAATGTTTTTTTTAAGCACACTATAGCACAAGGACAATTCACTCACTGTCCTTACAGGTCCCTGGAAACAAGGACTTGCAGAGTGAAAGAAAAAAAACACTCTCCCTACCTACAGTTTTCTGTCCCTAGAAAAAATGTTTTTTTTAATCACAATATAGCACAAGGACAATTCACTCACTGTCCTTACAGGTCCCTGGAAACAAGGACTTGCAGAGTGAAAGAAAAAAAACACTCTCCCTACCTACAGTTTTCTGTCCCTAGAAAAAATGTTTTTTTTAATCACAATATAGCACAAGGACAATTCACTCACTGTCCTTACAGGTCCCTGGAAACAAGGACTTGCAGAGTGAAATAAACTGACACTCTCCCTACCTACAGTTTTCTGTCCCTAGAATAAATGTTTTTTTTAAGCACAATATAGCACAAGGACAATTCACTCACTGTCCTTAGAGGTCCCTGGAAACAAGGACTTGCAGAGTGAAAGAAAATAAACACTCTCCCTACCTACAGTTTTCTGTCCCTAGAAAAAATGTTTTTTTTTAAGCACAATATAGCACAAGGACAATTCACTCACTGTCCTTCCAGGTCCCTGGAAACAAGGACTTGCAGAGTGAAAGAAAAAAAACACTCTCCCTACCTACAGTTTTCTGTCCCTAGAAAAAATGTTTTTTTTAATCACAATATAGCACAAGGACAATTCACTCACTGTCCTTCCAGGTCCCTGGAAACAAGGACTTGCAGAGTGAAAGAAACTGACACTGTCCCTACCTACAGTTTTCTGTCCCTAGAATAAATGTTTTTTTTAAGCACACTATAGCACAAGGACAATTCACTCACTGTCCTTACAGGTCCCTGGAAACAAGGACTTGCAGAGTGAAAGAAAAAAAACACTCTCCCTACCTACAGTTTTCTGTCCCTAGAAAAAATGTTTTTTTTAATCACAATATAGCACAAGGACAATTCACTCACTGTCCTTACAGGTCCCTGGAAACAAGGACTTGCAGAGTGAAAGAAAAAAAACACTCTCCCTACCTACAGTTTTCTGTCCCTAGAATAAATGTTTTTTTTAAGCACAATATAGCACGAGGACAATTCACTCACTGTCCTTACAGGTCCCTGGAAACAAGGACTTGCAGAGTGAAAGAAAAAAAACACTCTCCCTACCTACAGTTTTCTGTCCCTAGAAAAAATGTTTTTTTTTAATCACAATATAGCACAAGGACAATTCACTCACTGTCCTTCCAGGTCCCTGGAAACAAGGACTTGCAGAGTGAAAGAAACTGACACTGTCCGTACCTACAGTTTTCTGTCCCTAGAATAAATGTTTTTTTTAAGCACACTATAGCACAAGGACAATTCACTCACTGTCCTTACAGGTCCCTGGAAACAAGGACTTGCAGAGTGAAAGAAAAAAAACACTCTCCCTACCTACAGTTTTCTGTCCCTAGAAAAAATGTTTTTTTTAATCACAATATAGCACAAGGACAATTCACTCACTGTCCTTACAGGTCCCTGGAAACAAGGACTTGCAGAGTGAAAGAAAAAAAACACTCTCCCTACCTACAGTTTTCTGTCCCTAGAAAAAATGTTTTTTTTAATCACAATATAGCACAAGGACAATTCACTCACTGTCCTTACAGGTCCCTGGAAACAAGGACTTGCAGAGTGAAATAAACTGACACTCTCCCTACCTACAGTTTTCTGTCCCTAGAATAAATGTTTTTTTAAGCACAATATAGCACAAGGACAATTCACTCACTGTCCTTACAGGTCCCTGGAAACAAGGACTTGCAGAGTGAAAGAAAAAAAACACTCTCCCTACCTACAGTTTTCTGTCCCTAGAAAAAATGTTTTTTTTAATCACAATATAGCACAAGGACAATTCACTCACTGTCCTTACAGGTCCCTGGAAACAAGGACTTGCAGAGTGAAATAAACTGACACTCTCCTTACCTACAGTTTTCTGTCCCTAGAATAAATGTTTTTTTTAAGCACAATATAGCACAAGGACAATTCACTCACTGTCCTTACAGGTCCCTGGAAACAAGGACTTGCAGAGTGAAAGAAAAAAAACACTCTCCCTACCTACAGTTTTCTGTCCCTAGAAAAAATGTTTTTTTTAATCACAATATAGCACAAGGACAATTCACTCACTGTCCTTACAGGTCCCTGGAAACAAGGACTTGCAGAGTGAAATAAACTGACACTCTCCCTACCTACAGTTTTCTGTCCCTAGAATAAATGTTTTTTTTAAGCACAATATAGCACAAGGACAATTCACTCACTGTCCTTAGAGGTCCCTGGAAACAAGGACTTGCAGAGTGAAAGAAAATAAACACTCTCCCTACCTACAGTTTTCTGTCCCTAGAAAAAATGATTTTTTTTAAGCACAATATAGCACAAGGACAATTCACTCACTGTCCTTCCAGGTCCCTGGAAACAAGGACTTGCAGAGTGAAAGAAAAAAAACACTCTCCCTACCTACAGTTTTCTGTCCCTAGAAAAAATGTTTTTTTTAATCACAATATAGCACAAGGACAATTCACTCACTGTCCTTACAGGTCCCTGGAAACAAGGACTTGCAGAGTGAAAGAAACTGACACTCTCCCTACCTACAGTTTTCTGTCCCTAGAATAAATGTTTTTTTAAGCACAATATAGCACAAGGACAATTCACTCACTGTCCTTCCAGGTCCCTGGAAACAAGGACTTGCAGAGTGAAAGAAACTGACACTGTCCCTACCTACAGTTTTCTGTCCCTAGAATAAATGTTTTTTTTAAGCACACTATAGCACAAGCACAAAACACACTGACACTCTCCCTACCTATCCTTCTCTTTCCCTAAACTAAAGGAATCCAGGTTAAGCAAGAAAGAAATAACAGTCACTGTCCCTGCCTATGCTGCTCTATCCCTGCTCCGGAACACACTACACTAGGCCGCCGTGCTGGCGGCCTTTTATAGTGTGGGGCGTGTACTAAACACCCTCAGCAATAATTGGCCACAGGCATCCTGCCTGTGGCCAATCATTGCTCTCCTCGCTGCCGGCGCTGTGATTGGCCAAGCATGCGGGGTCACAGTGCATGCTTGGCCAATCACAGCGCCTGGATGACACTGCGATGGCGTAGTGCATTGTGGGCCGTTCGCGTCACTCGAATTTGGCGCGAACGGCCCAAATCGTTCGATCTTCGTCGAACGATCGAACAGCCGATGTTCGAGTCGAACGTATGTTCGACTCGAACACGAAGCTCATCCCTACACATAATATACCAGGCTGTACATTATACACAGGGCTCTGCACATCATTAAGGATGAGCGCTGGCGTGTTTGCATACTCCACGTGCAGAGCCCGCCAGGAAGTCGGCACGGCGCTGCGCTAATCACAGGCAGGGAGACATTTCCCGATCTCTGCAGCCGAGCATTGGGACAATGTCTCCCTGCCTGTGATTAGCGCAGCACCGTGCCAACTTCCTGGCGGGCTCTGCACGTGGAGTTGGTGAACACGCCAGAGCTCATCCCTACACATCATATACCAGGCTGCACATTATACACAGGGTTCTGCACATCATATACCAGGCTGCACATTATACACCGACGAAGCTTCAATTTGTTTTAAAACCCAGATGGTATCTGGAGATCACAGACTAGGAAATGGTTTAAACTTGCATTTTAAGTTCTGACTTTATTAACCCATTGCATAGCCTCTCTACAACATTAAACGTTAGACGACAAGACTTGCATTTAAAAGGTAATTTCGCTTTTGATAAGAAAAAAATTTAAGTACTACACTACATTTTGTATTTTTACAATTACAATTACCTCAGTAGTTTCATCTGCTGCCCGCTATGACTCATAAAACTGGCAAATGTTTAAACATGGTGTACATGTAGGGTTGTGTTTTGTACACGGTCAATTTACAGAACACCAACTGTGTGATGTAAGTTTCAATACAAGCAATAACAAGTAGGGATCTGCAATGACATTTGCCAACTTACAACCTGGAAATATGCTTTGTTTTAGGTCCAAATGCAGGCAAAAATTCGGGCCTGATTCATCCCTGAAATGGAGAACAGGGACGCATCAGACCCCTGCTCTGAGCCTCTCTGCACAACAGTGTGAATCTAGCCTGAACGGGGCCTTAAACTTACTCTGAAGCATGAATCGGACTGATGGTGTATCAAGCACAGAAAAAGACTTGTGATGATCGCTTAGGAATATGGCTACATGAGATTACAAAGGGCTTTTTTCTCAGCCTGTAAAAGCACCTGTATGTTAGCTTATGTGTCCATGTGCACACAGGCGTTTACAGACATATTAGAAGCAGAGCAATTACAGTCTGAAAAAAACCCCCATGGAAAGCACGTTTAGGAGAGGAGGTGAAGCGCAGAAAAAATCTAAACACACTGAAATCCTAGACGCATTTAGGCGCATTTGAGAGATAATGCATTTAAAGGGCCAGAACAAATAAATATTTTGGCCAATAGGATACATTTACGATAAAACGCATGACGCGCCTGCAAAGGGCTTTTCTCCTGCCAGGAGTTCTGACGTTTAGAGGAGCAAAGCAAACACCCTGTGTGCATGAGGTCTATTGGGTAGATCATGAAATTTTATGGACATTAGACTATTATTAAAGAAGTAGGGAATCTGCGCTCAGGAAAACACCAGACAGAGGTTGCAGCCCCCCTAAAAACTCCCTAGGGAGAATAGGATATAATATAAAAGAATGGGGTGTTAGCGCTACCTCCCACTATAAAGACCCACCGGGTCTAAGTGATCTCAAGTAAATGTATAAGGACAGGCTGTACTGAGTTCCCGGGTCTGTACACCTACGGTGCCCATTATGAGGGGTTCCCACCATCCCTGTACTGAGTTCCTGGGTCTGTACACCTACTGTGCCCATTATGCGGGGTTCCCACCATCCCTGTGCAGAGTTCCTGGGTCTGTACACCTGAGGTGCCCATTATGAGGAGTTCCCACCATTCCTGTACTGAGTTCCCAGGACTGTACACCCGCTGTGCCCATTATGAGGGTTCCTCCCACCATCCCTGTACACCTACTGTGCCTATTATGAGGGGTTACCACCATCCCTGTACTGAGTTTCTGGGTCTGTACACCTACTGTGCCCATTATGAGGGATTCCCACCATCCCTGTAACGAGTTCCTGGGTCTGTACACCTGCTGTGCCCATTATGAGGGTTCCCACCATCCATGTGCTGAGTTCCCGGGTCTGTACACCTGCTGTGCCCATTATGAGGGGTTAATTTTGTTTATTGAAAAATCTTACAAACAACAAACTTATATACAATAAAACCATAATAAATAAAACATATTTACAAATAATTGAATATGACTATACAAAACAGAAAAAAGAACACAAGAACATAATAAACGGTGCAAACCAAATTGCGCGCAACATAATCCCTACGGGAGAGCCAGACTAAAGAACATCACCGTCACCATGCATGTAGCCTTTTATATAAAATGAGTAGGAACTGCCATTAGGGTAGTTGGGGCAGCCGTTTTCCAGCCTGGCTACTCCCTCTCCCTGGAGAACCAGCGCGCTTCGTTGCACCCTGGCACTCATCATCCATAGAGGATGCTGAACTGAACGAGTCCCATTCATCATCATCACCATCATCATCATCAGACAGTACCTTAAATTTATTTGCCAAAGGCAAAACCTTAGGACTCAAGGTAACTGTACCTCTTTTTTTTTTTCTTCCTTTTGCCTCTCCTCCTTTTATCCAACCACTCCATATCATCCTTGGACAACACGGAGTCAACAGCCTTCCCACTCCTATCCTTCCCTCCACCCCATTCCCCCCACACTCCCTTCCCTTATCTACCACCAGGCCAACCTCTTTACCATCCTCCCCACTCCTCTGCACCCCACGATCCGTAACAGGAACCCTGCAACGTCGAGGGAGGGGGACTGGCATCACACTTGATGCACCTGCCTCAGCACCTCTTGCTGCCTCTGCTATTCTAGAAGACACAGAAGGATTGGACACATTCTCTGCAACTGACACCTTACCTACAGACTTGGAAGACATGGGCACACAAGGTAAATGCACAGACTGGGGAGACACAGACACTTTGGGTATTAGCACAGACTGGGGCACCACAGACTGGGGAGACACGTTGGGTATTGGTACAGACTGGGGGGACACAGACACATTGGGTGTTGGCACAGACTGGGGCACCACAGACTGGGGAGACACAGACACATTGGGTGTTGGTACAGACTCAGATGGACTCACAGGCACTCCAGCTGCTGAGCTCTGAGCATCCTCCATGTCCAGACGGAAGAACTCTCTCATGAGCTCAGGCTTGTTATGCATTGCCTCAGGACACTGACTGTAAGGATGTCCCACCGCATTGCACAGATTACACCTTATAATATTACAGTCCTTAGCCAAATGTCCTTCCTCCTGACACAGAAAGCACTTCATCACTGGACAGGAGGATGAAAAATGCCCTTTATCTCCACATTTGTTGCACAGCTTTGGCTGGCCTGGATAAAATATGGTAAGCCTGTCACTCCCCAGAAAAGCAGAGGATGGCAGATGCTGAACAACATTATCAATGACCTTTAATTTTAGCTGTACAGACCACCCCCCATCCATATTCCCCTATCGTCCTAAATCTTTTTTAGGGAGCTCAGGATGTCTCCATACCTCCTCAACCAAAGACATAAATCCCCTTGTGGTATGGACTCATTGTGGACCAGAATTGTCACCATTTAATGAGTGGCTGGCGGGATATAAGCTTGGGGATGAGCCCTTTCCAGTCTGGCAGGCCCCTACACACGTGTTCATATTTCTCCCAAAATATGTCCAAAGACTCCGGACGGATAAAGGACAAATCATATTCATAGGAACCCGCCGGACTGATCAGGGCGAAGATATCTGCGGGCGTAAACCCCATCTGTAGGATTTTATCCACCGCTGCCCTCCTATGTGGGGGGATTCCACCGCCTTCCCATTTTAACTGCACAACATTCCTCCTTTTAAACAGGGAGGAAGACAAAACATTCCCATATTCCTTCCCTGCTTGCTCCCCCTTCCCAGATCTTGCAGCAACACCAGCATAAGATTTCCTTACACCACCAGTATTTGCAGTCTTGTCCTTCACATTCAAAGCTGCTGGCATAGAGTCTAATTCAGCTGAGATAGCAGTCACTGAATTAGCAGAGGCAGGACCCGTCCACTGCTCTGAACACACAGCTCCAATCCTGTCCACTGAAGACTCCTGGAGAGTTGTGGCACTACTACACCCAGCATCCCCTCCACCATTCACAGGAACAGCCGCTGTGCCTGGTCCAGGCAAAGTCTCTGTATTGTCCATGGACCTCTCTGCAGGCTCTTCCCCCAGAAGCTGACTATTGCTCTCAGCAGACTCAGCTGAAGCTTTGTTTTCAACAGGTAAATCAGACTGCATTGTATGTTGCACATTGTCTATGGGATTGGGCTGACTGCCCATAGTACTACAACCCCCAGCAAACCCATTGTCACCAATAAAGTTCACACCACCATCCTGCACACACACTGTACCTGCTTGCTGGGTTGTTACATTTACAATGTTATGGCTGACGGTGGGATCGGACTTCCCCCCAGCTGCTGCAGATTTCATGGTGGATCTTGCTCTTGCCACAGGTTTGTCCTTCACAGGACTAGGAATGGTGTCCATCTTCTCATCACCATCTGGGGATGCCGCATCCGGAGGGGATTCCAGCTTGGTGATGAACTTCAGCACATCAGAACCTTCACCCTCCTGAGATGTTCCACATTGCTGGGGTGTGAAGGGGACAGAGGCAGATGTCTGAGGTGTTGAACAGGTGGGCTCATCCTCCGGGCCCACTTTCTCACTCTCTTCTGAGTCTGTCTGTTCCTGCATCTCCTCACTGGTCTCCTCACCCTCCATGCAGGATGCGGCTCCTCTCCTCATGCAATTAAATCGCTCCTGATTTTTATATTTCCCTTTAAAAATTCCGTTATTCTTCTTCAGAGAACTCACCAAATCCTTCTGCTTCCTCACAGCTTGTTCCAGGTCCTTCAACTCAGGCCTTTTCTTGCTGTACACTTTAGCACAAATCTGCTTTTTCTTTCTAAATTCAGCCATCAAGACCATCAATTTCTCCTTTTCCTTCTCAATCCTCTTTAGTTTGCTGACAGTCCTCTGTCTAAAGGCAGATAAGAACTCATCTCTCCTTTGGCTAGGCCCAGAATCTTCCACCGGCCTATCCAGGGGGCCCCTGCCAGGGTCCTCCCCAGGATCCAGCATCCCTCCTGGGGCAGAGAAGCAACTCTAGCCCCTGGTCTCTGGAAGCACAGGAGCAAAGGAACTAGCAACCGCACACCTCACTGACAAGGAGCAGAATGGCAGTTTCCCACCATCCCTGTGCTGAGATCCTGGGTCTGTACACCTGCTGTGCCCATTATGAGGGGTTCCCATCATCCCTGTGCTGAGTTCCTGGGTCTGTACACCTACTGTGCCCCCCATCTGTCTACTAATCTCTGCATTCTTATCTCCCATCAGTACAACTCTGCCCCTAACTCATCATCTGCTAACCTCTGTCCCCCAAACCCCTACTTTGCTAACCTCTGCAATCCAACCCTTCCTTCCCATCCACTCTGCACCTCTGTACACCACCTCTGACTGCACACCTCCTCTGCTCATCTCTGCACCTCAACCCCCCTTTTTGATTACCTCTACATGCCCCCTATGCTCACCTGTATGCTGTCTAGGTGGGCGGCATGCAGAGGATGGGGCGTGATTTGCATATGAATCGCGGTGGCCGATCTAATTTGCATAACAATGCCCCGCGATTTACATGTGAATAATGTTAATTTAAGAACAATGCCTTTTGTTTCTCTTCCTATAGCAGCTGAAGGCAGGGGAGAAAATGGAAGGTGTAGAGAAGTGCATTACATGGAGAGAGGTGAAGTAAAGTTGGAGACTAAAATGCTGCTGTACAGTCACTCAGGACACAGTGATAATAGCCCCTTCTGCCCCCTCCCCCTCCAGTCCTGGCATGTAGTGTACCTGAAGATTTCTGTGTGCACTGCTGGATGCCGAGTCTGTGTCACAGGGAGATGAATGGAGCTGCCTCTGCACATCGCTCCCTGTCTGCCCTGACCAGTTCTCTTCTGCTGGGGATCTCCCCCTCACTTACTGAAGGAGACAGGCAGCCTGTGAGCCAATGATGCTGCAGGTCTCATTAAAGCCCCACCCTATGGACCCAATCAATTACAAGCACTGGAAACCTAATTCTAGAGGTGGAGTTTTCATGGCTACAAGCTTTGCGCCCCGAACACACTCTAAACTACGCCAATAGAGCTTCTTAGCCCTAATCACGTGTTTACACACAGGTCATGCCTCCAATAGCACCCCGGTTCCGGCGCCCTTAACACTCCCACTTAAAGTGACACTTTAATTTTTTTTAATAAGCAGCTTGGGGGGGGGGGTGGCGCCCCTGCGCCCCCTATTGATGGGCCGCCACTGGAAATGACTGATCGTGTGTTCATACAAAGTATGAATAGCGATCTGTCAACCCCTGGTAAGTCCCATCCCCCCTTCAGGTAGAACATAGTGAGGGAACACAGTCAACCCCTCGATCGCCCCCTAGTGTTAACCCCTTCCCTGCAAGTAAAATTTTTACTGTAATCAGTGCATTTTTATAGCACTGATCGCTGTATAATTGTCAATGGTCCCAAAAATGTGTCAAAAGTGTCCGATCTGTCCGCCATAATGCCGCAGTCCTGATAAAAATCGCAGATCACCACCATTACTAGTAAAAAAAAGAATAATAATAAAAATGCCAAAAATCTATCCCCTATTTTGTGGACACTATAACTTTTGTGCAAACCAATCAATATACGCTTATTGCCCAAAAAAATGTTTTACCAAAAATATGTAGAAGAATACATATCGGCCTAAACTGAGGGAAAAAAAAAAAAAAAAAAATTGGGATATTTATTATAGCAAAAAGTAAAAAATATTGTGTTTTTTTCAAACTTGTCAATCCTCTTTTGTTTATAGCACAAAAATAAAAACCACAGAGGTGATCAAATACCACCAAGAGAAAGCTCTATTTGTGGGGGAAAAAAATATAAAAATTTAATTCGGGTACAGTGTAGCATGACCTGAAAACTGAAAATTGGCCTGTGCAGGAAGGGGGTGAAAAATGCCCTGTATTGAAGTGGTTAAATTACAAAGGGGCTTTTTCACTGTCAGGGCAATAGGGATGTGGAACTCTCTTCCACAATTGGTGGTGGCTGCAGGGAGTATTGATAGTTTTAAGAGATTCTTAGATGTGCATCTCAAGGAACACGACATACAGGGATATGGGAAATATAGACACTGACACACGTGCACCTACACAGGTTGAACTAGATGGGCTATTGTCTTTATCCGACCTTACCTACTATGATAATATGATGATATTGAGTTAATACATAAAGCTTATGCGCTAACAATAATGGCACCAAAACCACAACTAGTAAATTTTACGTGTATAAATGTGGCCATACACTATACAGTCTTATTGTACAATCTCTGTACATTCTTCTTTAGCTTTACCAAAATGATATAATAGGAGGACACACTATCTATCCAATCACTTTGTATTCAATCAGACAGGCCTATACACTACACAATTGATGGTAGAACTTGTAGATCGTACAATCATATTTAATTGTATAGTGTATGGTGAGCTTTACAAACCCAGGACATACTTCTCCTGTTTTAAGGCCAGTTCACACCACAAAAAGGCACTCCAGAGTTTTTGCTTACAGTTCACACCACATGCAAAATAAGTACATTAACCACTTGCCGACCGCTCACGGCATATATACGTCGGCAGAATGGCTCATACAGGCACAATCACGTACCTGTACTTGGCCCTTTAACTGCCGACGTCGGGGTCGTGTGCGCGCCGCCGGTGGTGTGCTCGCGACCCCCTGCCTTCCCCCGTGAGTGGGACCACGGGTCCCGCGGACTCGATCGCCGTGGGGATCCCCGCGATCGTCTCACGGAGGCTCGGAGCGGGGAGATGTCTGTGTAAACACAGCATCTCCCTGCTCCTCTACTGACACTGTCAGCGATCTCCGCTCTGTGTAATCAGAGAGGAGATCGGTGACGTGTCAGTCGTAGCCACGCCCCCCTCAGTTAGTAACACGCCCCTAGGCACACTTAACCCCTTCAGCGCCCCTAGTGGTTAACCCCTTCACTGACAGTGTCATTTTCACAGTAACCAGTGCATTTTTATTGCACTGATCGCTGTAAAAATGACAATGGTCCCAAAAATGTGTCCGATGTGTCCGCCATAATGTCGCAGTCACGAAAAAAATCGCTGATCGCCGCCATTACTAGTAAAAAAAAAAAGGAATAAAAATGCCTTAAAACTATACCCTATTTTGTAAACGCTATAATTTTTGCGCAAACCAATCAATAAACGCCGATTGTGATTTTTTTTACCAAAAATATGTAGAAAAATACGTATCGGCCTAAACTGAGGAAAAAAAATGTTTTTTTATATATTTTTGGGGGATATTTATGATAGAAAAAAGTAAAAAATATGTAATTTTTTTCAAAATTTTCGCTCTATTTTTGTTTATAGCGCAAAAAAAACCCGCAGAGGTAATCAAATAGCACCAAAAGAAAGCTCTATTTGTGGGAAAAAAAGGAGGGCAATTATGTTTGGGAGCCACGTCGCACGACCGCGCAATTGTCAGTTAAAGCAACGCAGTGCCGAATCGCAAAAAGGGGCCTGGTCATAATGGCCCGTATTGGTCCGGGGCTTAAGTGGTTAATGCTATATTGGTAAATTTTGAAAAAAAAAAATGTTGCAATTAACTGTTGACAAAAGCAATTGACTGTTCCTAGCAAAAAAAAACTATCCTATGCTAAAACAGCAACTGCTGCTATTTTTTAAATAAATAACCTTATTCTTTAAAAGCCTGAATTTGTATTTACTTAATGTGCTATTTAATTTACTAGAATATGTTCCACTAATTTGGACACTTTAATCATACAAATTCAAGTTCAAATAATGTCATAATTTAATAAAGATTTAACATCTTACATTTTGCCCAGAAAAAAAGCAGTATTAAAGGAATGTAACAGACTCGTGATAAGAGTTCTACATATGGGACTCCTGACACAGAAAAGCACATGGGATAATTTTATGATGAATACATCTGATACTGAAAATTAGATTACTTTGATTCTTCCCCTTTTTTAATCTTCAGAAAAGAGAAAAAAATACTTCAGACACTTTACATAATTATGGAAATCCTGAATTACATAAAATTGCAATTAATTTTTGTTAACATATATTGTACATAAAAAAAAAATGATCAAGCGTGTGGAGGTTGGACATATAGGGGATGATTTACTAAGACTGTAGAGTGCAAAATCTGGTGCAACTGTGCATTGTAGCCAATCAACTTCTAACCTTAGCTTTTTCAAATAAGCTTTGACAAAAAAAATAATCTGGAAGCTGATTGGTTTCTTTAACTCCTTCCGGACCGCCCACCTTTGTTATACGTGATCTGTTTGAAGAGGAATACCGTTGTTATGGCTAGCTACCATAACCCTGGTATCCTCTTCTTCAGCGGGCAGTCTGCTACAAGATAAAAGTGGTCTCTGCGGCAGGCACGCCGCAAGATCACTTTTCTCGGGGGCGGGAGAGGCCCCCCCCTCCCGTCGCTCTCCGGTGCCATCGGCAGCGGCGGAGGCGATCGCGTCTGTCCCCTTGCTGTGTATGGAGAAGAGTGAAGGGAAGATGGCCCCCACCCGTCTCCATATCACTGCAGGGCGGAAGCGACGTCAAAATGTCACTTCCGCCCATACGTCTTAAAGGGACATTTTTTGTTGTCATTTTTTCAAATGACAATTTTTTTTTTTATTGCACTTAAGTCCAAATATGAGATCTGAGGTCTTTTTGACCCCAGATCTCATATTTAAGAGCACCTGTCATGCTTTTTTCTATTACAAGGGATGTTTACATTCCTCATAATAGGAATAAAAGTGACCCAACTTTTTATTAAAAAAACTGTTTTAAAATCAATAAAATTAAGTAAAATAAATAAGAAAAAAAAATTAAAGCACCCCTTCCCGACGAGCAGAAGCGAATGCATACGTGAGCAGCGCCCGCATATGAAAATGGTGTTCAAACCACACATGTGAAGTATACGTTAGCTTGAACATTGGCAGTACTCTATTTATCAAGTCCACCCAGAATTGAACAGAGGGGAGGATAGGGTTTTTCCATTTGAGTGCTAGGACTTTCTTAGCATAACATGTTTAACATGGTCTTTTTATTGCTGGACAGATCCTCCTCCCCAAAGTCTCCTAAGAGAGGTCTAGCTGGGGAGTAAATATTTGGGATGGTCATCCTTTCCTCCAGAAATACAAGGACTGCCGTACAAAATCGTGCTACATGTGGCACTACCATATCATATAAAAAGTCCCCTTCCTTAGTATGACAGTGATGGCATTCCAGGGAGTCTGCTCTACCCATCTTGTACAAGCGAGCTGGGGTATAGTAAATTCTATGCAGGTAGTTAAATTGTGTTATTTTGTCCCTAGCAGATATTTCCAAGGGCTATAGAACCCCCACCACTTCAGACCATGTTTCATCAGTCAGGGTTGGGCTGTCAGAAGCCCATTGTCTAGTTATTTTCTCCATCCTCCTTAAGGACGAGGATAAGAGAAGGGAATAATATCTAGATATACGTTTGGTATGGTCATCTTCAAGCAGAAGTTTCTCTAGTCTAGAGGGGGAAAGTGACACCCCTGTCAATCCAAACTGGGCCGTCATTGCATGATTCAATTGCAGATAGCTATAAAAGTACTTTTTGGAAATCTTGTATTCCAATTGGAGATCCCTAAACGTTTTACAGATCCCATCAGAAAAAAATTGGTGAACATACTTAATAGCATACCTAGCCCATTGTGTTCCCTCAGGTATCTTGTATACTTCAGCCAGTTGGGGTTTAAGCCATAGGGGAGCGTTGGGTGATGTATTAAAAGGGGAGCCCCCTGTTTCTTTATTGCAGAGGTGAAAAATTATATGCAAAAGTTTAAGAATACCCATGCCAGTCCCAGGCTATGGGCCATTTTTATATATTACATTAATCAATGCTTCATAGGAGTGAACCAGGGCAGCCTGAGCAGCCACAGAGGCATTATCTAGATCTGGAAAAACACCAGTGTATATGCGTCAGTTGGGCTGCTAAGTAATAGCATTGAAGATTCGGTAAGGCCAGGCATCCTTCCATGATGGGTAGGTACAATGTTTCCAAGGAGATCCTAGGTGGTTTAGATCCCCATAGGAACAAGGTAAGCATCCCATTTATTTCAGTAAATAGTTTTTCGGGGATGTAAATTGCCGCATGCCAAAGTATATAAAGAAATCTGGGTAGGTACATCATTTTGAAGATGTTTAAGCGGCCTAAGAGATTAAGAAATAACTTGGACCAAGTCTGCAAATCGGTTTTCAGACGAGTCACCAGAGGGGTAAAATTATAGGAGCTATAGGTACTCAAAGGAAATTGGATCTCCACTCACAAGTATCAGAATTTATTGACCACCTTTAAAGGAATATACGGGGGTATCGTAGGGGCAAATATTGGGTCTACAGGGAAGACAATGGATTTACTCCAATTGACTTTAAACCCTGAGTAAGTACCAAAACCTGAAAATTATATTCAGTGCTTGGTTCAGGGATTCCCCATCATCTGCCAAGTACAGCAGCATATTGTCTGCATACAGGGAGGTTTTCTCTTCCAGGGCATTTATCCAACAACCTTTAACTGTCTTGTCTGCTCTAATCATGGCTGCCAGTGGCTCTATAGCTACAGCAAACAGCAGGGGGGACAATGGACACCCCTGTCATATGCCTCAACCTATCTCAAAGGTGTCAGTTATAATATTATTTACTCTCAAACAGGCCAAGGGACTAGCATATCCAGAAATCTCGAAAAGCAGCCGCACAAGTACTGCCATTAGATAAGGCCACTCAATGGAGTCAAAGGCCTTATTTGTATCGAGGGAGACCACAATTCGGGTGTCAAATTCAGGTCCTTCCGACTGCAGGGTCATAAATAATCTACGCAGATTAATAGTCATGGATCGCATTGGTATAAAACCGGTCTGGTCTGGGTAATAATGGAAGCTATCACCTCAATCGGTCTTCTAGCAAGGAGTTTTTTTGGCATCAACATTAAATAGTGAGAAATTTGTGGTCCTTGTGCGTTTTAAAAATCAGAACTATCAAAGCCACTCTGAGAGAGTCTGGGAGTATACCCTTATCAAACATCCATATAAACCTCCAATAATTTTAGGGTGTAGAGAGTGTATTTCTGCTTCAATCTCTGGCACAGATAGAATAAGATCTAGTTCCGCTGCTGCCTCCTGGGACAGAGCAGTAAGTGGAGTTTGTTCTAAATACCCCTGTACCTCTGCCATTTCGTAACTCACAGAAGAGAAGTATAGGGTGGAGTAGAATTGGAGGAATGCGTTCGTTATATATCATCTGGAGATGTACATAAAATTTGGTGTGCAGCATATATGCGAAGAATAGAAACAGGGGCATGTTGAGAGTGAGCTAATTAACCCATCAGTTTACTGTTTCAAAAATGCGCTGGGATTGCTAAAGTATTTATTTTTTTTTTCAAACAGTACCAGTTCTAGTTGTCAGGCAAAGTCCCTCCATACCCTAAAGTTAGAGGAGGATGGATTCCTGACATATTCCACCTCAGTGTCTGTTGCCACCCGTTCACTTTCTCTAAGTTTTCTTTTTTTTTTTATATAATTGACAATTTTTATTGAATTTTAGCATTTTCAATACAAAAATATAAAACACAGTTGAGTGAAGAAAAAGAGGAGGGTAGTAGAAAAAAACATCTCCGGTAAGGGCATAAATGGTCTCAGTACAACAATTCAAACACAATGTCCAGTGGCATAGTTAGCTAGATCAGTGTTTCTCAACTCCAGTCCTCAAGGCGCACCAACAGGTCATGTTTTCAGGATTTCCCTCAGATGAAACAGCTGTGGTAATTACTAAGGCAGTGAAACTGATCAAATCACCTGTGCAAAATAATGGAAAGCCTGAAAACATGACCTGTTGGGGCGCCTTGAGGACTGGAGTTGAGAAACACTGAGCTAGATCACAACACTGCACAGCCCTGGAACGCAATATCGTAAATGCAGTAGTTATATATATTTTTCTGTCAGACATTCCATAAGCATGTGCAGTTACAGATAAATGCATAGCCTGCTTTTCCAGAGAGGGAGAAAAATAATAATAATAAATAATAATAAAAAAAGGGAGAGAGAAAGGAAAAATGGGGGAGTAAAAGGAGCAAGAGAAAGATGTAGAGAAAAGGCCCCAATGGGCTTGTCTCTCCTGGGCACCGAGTGCACACGGTATACAGAGTGGAGGAGGGGTCTCATAGAATCAGGGTGGATCCATGGATCCCATGTCACTGAGTGTGGATCTATCCAATCCCTCAATCTAGCCGACATGGACTCCATGACCTCTACATCCTTAATCCTGGTATAAAGGTCAGAAAGTGTTAAGGAATTACGTTGTTTCCATTGAAGAGCCACTAGATATCTAGCCGCTGTTACGAATTTTTTAGCCAAACTGGGTAATTTAGGGGGGGGGGCCCAATAAGAAAAATTTGGGTGAGAGAGGGATATTCATCTCAAACAGCCGATAGAGAAGCTCCCCAACCGATCGCCAGTAAGGTTGAAAGACTGGGCAACTCCATTAGATATGATATAACGTGCCCCGGTCCTGGAGACATCTAGAGCTAGCTTATAATCGGTGGACCCAAATAGACAAATTATGGTTGGCTCCCATCCACCCAAACAATCTATTGTGAAACTCCAATGCCGATGTCCCTTCCACCTCCCTACTGCACATTATGAACCTGCTAAGAACCATTTGGAGACAACTAAACCGCAAAACTCCCCTACAATCTGAGGCCTCCCTACGCACGACTTTCCTCTACAACCCTAAATTGCCTGACAGCTTAACTTTCCAGATGATAGCTCCATGGTTGCAGAGGAATCTTTTTCATTATGGAGAACTGGTGGACCCGGTGTCGAGGGCCCTACTACCCTTCGACAAACTCAGAACTAAGCATGACCTCCCCCGTAATGCCTTCTTTGGCTACCTCCAGATTCGGCACTACACACTTACTTTCACCCCAACCCTTCAATTTTCCAAGCCATCCCCATTCGAATGCTTAATCCTATCCGGCCCCACACAAAAAGGACTGACCTCAGACATATATAAACTTTTAAACTCCTATGATATGGTCTCTCAGGGGAAACATAGATACATGTGTAAATGGGAGGAACATCTTGGAGAGGAAATATCTTCAGCACAATGGTCCACTATATGGTCTTGGGCGGCCAAGAGCTCTATGTGTATGCTCTATAAGGAGAACACGTACAAGGTGCTCTTTTACTTGTACCTAACACCATCTCGCCTACATGCTAGCTCTTAATAGCTCTTAATTGGGCAGCCTGGTAGTAATGGTGGAGGTGTGGAAAGGCCAAACTCCCATCTTTGCGGGAGGCAAACACGACAGTGCGGGCTATTCGTGAGGTTCCATGTAAAATTTAAGAGGTCAGTCTGGAGTTTTCTGAGATGAGCAGACGGGATTGGCACCAGGAGAGTCAGAAAGCAAAACAGGAGTTTAGGCAATATAGTCATTTTGACCGAGGCAATGCGTCCAAACCAGGATATTGGAAAATGTCTCCATTTAGACAGGAGGGACCGAATAGACGCGAATAAGGGGCTTAAAATTTGCATTGTATAGGGATTTGTAGTGGGGGGTGCGATACTCTACCAGATATTTGATGGCATGGGATTTCCACAAGTATGTGAAATTATCTGAGAGACAATGCACTTCCAAGGGAGCTAAATTAATTGGAAGGGCTTCTGATTTAGCAGGGTTAACCTTGTATCCCGATAGGGACCCATATTCTTCCAGGGGTTTATGTAGATTGGGGAGAGTCACATGCGGTCGTGTCAAGGTCAGGAGTATGTCGTCCGAAAACAAAGAGACTTTGAACTCGTGGCCTCTAACCATAACGCCACTAATACTGGGGTTCTGTCTGATCTGGGCTGCCAGGGGCTCGATACACAGGGCAAACAGCAAAGGGGAGAGCGGGCAACCTTGCCTAGTCCCGTTTGAAATGGGAAAGGAGGTAGAAGCCGCAAAGGGTGTTTTGATAGAGGTGGATGGCATCGGGTATAGGTGTCTAATTGCCCCGAGGAACGGTCCCCGGACGCCCAGATATTCAAGCGTGGAAAAGAGAAAGGGCCAGCTAAGCCTATCAAAAGCTTTCTCAGCGTCTAAACTGAGTAACAGTGCTTGATCTTTTTGCCTATTAATAATGTCTATTAGATTGATGACTCTCCTAGTGTTGTCCCCTGCCTGGCGCCCTGGGACAAAGCCCACCTGATCCTTATGAATTAGGGAGGGAAGGACTTCATTCAGTCGGAGGGATAATAATTTCGCAAAGATTTTCAGATCTGAATTCAGTAAAGCTATGGGTCTGTAATTCCCACACAATGTGTGGTCTTTGTCAGGTTTGGGTATGAGCGTGAGATGTGAAGTCTGCATGTCTCGCGGAATTTCGTCTTTGCCCATGAAACCATTAAATAAACTAGTTATATGTGGAAGTAGGATGGTCAGAAAGGTTTTATAATATTCATATGGAAGGCCATCAGGGCCCGGGGCCTTGTTATTTGGGAGGAGCTTTAGAGTCTCCACAATCTCCTCAACAGTGATCAGAGAGTTGAGGGACTGCAGTGCCTCTACTGATAAGGTGGTTACTCCTCTGGTAGCAAGGTAGGTTTGCACACGGTTAGTAAAACTTGCTTGAGTTGGTAAGTAAGGTATGGAGGGATTGTTAAAAAGTTCAGAGTAGTAATCTCGAAATAGTTGGGCAATGCGATCAGGGTGAAATTGGAGCGTCCCTGCTGGGTCCCTTAGGGCCTGGGGGGCCGAGGAATGGGTGTGTTCTCGGAGCTAGCGCACTAATAAAGTGTGGGCTTTGTTGCCCTTGTCATAGAATAGTTGGCGCAGTCTCTGAAGGGCTTTTTCAACCTTGCCTATGTCTATACTTTTAATAGCTGCCCGTAGGCATATAATTTCTCTCGAAAGACAAATTGAGGATGAGGTCGTGAGTCTAGGCTCTAATTCCTGCAGACGCTGCACTGTCTGCTGTCTCAACAGCCTGGTGTTTTTCTTCCAGGCCGTGGTGACCGCTAGGCATTGTCCCTGTAAAACTGTCTTATGTGCTTCCCAGAGAGTTCCAGCTGAAATCTCTGGGACGCTATTCTCTGCAAAGTATAGTTTCAAAGTGTTTTCTAACTCTGTTCTAAGTGCTAGATCTTTCAGGAGGAAGTCATTAAGTCGCCAGTGGCACCGCTTGACCTTGGAGGGTTCTAGGTTGAGTTTCAAAAGGAGTGGGGCATGGTCTGACCAAGATATGGGCAGAATGTCCACTTTAACAAGTACCCGTAAGGAGGGGGCATTTTCTCTAAGTTTTCATTACCTATCAGCTCTGAGTTTTTTAATGATCTCTGAGGTAGACCCTCTAAGGGTAGCTTTAAACGCATCCCAGTTAACACCTAATGGGACATCATCCTGGTTAGCATTACAAAAGTCACCAATAGCTGTGGCAGAGAAAACATTCTTCCTTTAACCATAAGGGACTTAATCTCAAAAAGTTGTACCCACACACATAATCCACAGCCAGAGTCAACATCAATGGTGAGTGATCCGAAATTGCCCTTGGAAGATACTGGACCACTACCACCCTAGGTAAGATATCCTTAGTCATAAAACACATATCTAACCGTGAAAGAGTATTGTAGGTAGATGAATAGCAAGAATAAGCACGCATATCTGTGTTTTTCCATCTTCAGGCCTCCACCATTCCATATTGTGTCATACATACTGCTAGTGGGGAGCTGCAGTTGGATTTGACATTCAATCTTTCCTTATCAGGAGAGAGCACAGTGTTTAAATCACCAGTTAAATGATAGGTCCTTTAGCCACCTGGAGTACCTCATCATCACCATCTCCCAAATGGCTAAAGTAAATGGTGGAGGGACATAGACTGCCACAAATGTATGAGGTAAGTTGTTAATGCGGAGGACCAACACAAATAACCTCCCAAACGGGTCAGTGACAATAGTTTTAGGGGTACAAGATAGGGCTTGGGCACCAGTACAGAAACCCCTCTAGCGTAATTTGAGTACAGGGAATGGAAAGCATGACCTATAAATGTCAGTTTAAGAGCTAGAATTTTAGATCCCACTAGGTGGGTTTTTTGTAGTATTGTAGGTTTACGTTTTTGTATATAATGAAATATCAGTGCCAGTTTAACCTTAGAATTAAGGCTCCTCACATTCCAGGAGATTAGGTTAAGAGTTTGTGTGCGTAATGCCATGGTATATAATATATTACGGTCCGTTAAGGCGTGATGGTGAAGGGCTTCCAGAGACTACAAAAAGCAGCCTCCCGCTCGGACACACTTGGAGAATGTGACGACAATTATATACTTTCTTGAATGAGTGAAACACAGCAGTTTTACAGGTTAAAAGAAAAAAGAACGTTGAAAACATTACGAAATCAAAAGAAAATAATAACTCAGTCTAAAGTGATCCGGAATAGTGAATCTTTACCCCAAACCCCCCTCCCTGACCACAGTCCCAAACATATTACAGGCTTTAACCCCAAACAACATTACAACTAGTGGGGGAATTCATCTTCGTCCAGCCGGAGATGAAGAGAAAGGTGTAAATACGATGAACAGCAGAACAGTCAGCGAACCGCAGTATGTTACATAAACATTACGGGCAGCCAAGCAACAGGAGATTGCAAAAAAGGCCATAACCCGCCAAATGCAAACATAAATGGCCAGACATAAGTGATATCATGACATTAAGAGTGACGCAGAACTCAGTTTTCATTTGTGGTTGCAAAAACACTTACATTTGCCAAACATTAGGTGCTTCCCAATGACTACAACCATCTATTAGCTTCTTTGGTGATGTAAGGCAGTGTTTCTCAACTCCAGTCCTCGAGGCGCCCCAACAGGTCATGTTTTCAGGATTTCTCTCAGATGAAACAGCTGTGGTAATTACTAAGGCAGTGAAACTGATCAAATCACCTGTGCAAAATAATGGAAATCCTGAAAACATGACCTGTTGGGGCGCCTTGAGGACTGGAGTTGAGAAACACTGATGTAAAGAATTGGGTTTTGCCTTTGTGTACCACATGGAGCCTCGCAGGGTACAGCGTACTGTACAGCAGACTTCGTCCACATAGGCGTTGCTTCACACTTTGAAATGCTGCACGTTGTTTCTGCGTTGCAGCAGAGAAATCCGGGAAGATGGTAATGTGGTTGTTTTTATAAAGTAGGTCGGGCATATTCCTAGCATGGTGCAGGATGGTTTCTTTATCCCTGAAGTAAAGGAAACGTGCCAGTAGAGGTCTAGGGAACCTTTCCGGTGGAGGGGCCCTCAGCGGCACCCGGTGGGCTTGTTCAATTTTGAACAGATGAGAGAAACTTTCTTCTCCAAAGGTTTGCTTTAGCCAGTTAAGTAGAAATTCTTCAGGATATTTTTCCTCCGATCCCTCTGGGAAACCCAGGAACCGGAGGTTATTTTGGCGGAGTCTGTCTTCTATGTCCCCCAAATTAGCCTTCTGGGATTTGTGGTCCGCCGCCACCTCTCTCTTGGTCACCATAATAGGGTTGAGATTATCCTCCACAGCACTAATGCGCCGTTCCGCATTAGACACTCTATTCCTGACTAGGGATGAGCTTCGTGTTCGAGTTGAACCTATGTTCGACTCAAACATCGTCTGTTCGGTTGTTCGCCGAATTGCGAACATTATGGGCCGTTCGCGCCAAATTCGAGTGGCGCGTCACGGCCCATAATTCACTGCGTCATCGCAGTGCATTGCTGGCTGATGATTGGCCAAGCATGCACTATGACCTGCATGCTTGGCCAATCACAGCGCGGTCTGAGCAGAGAGCCGTAATTGGCCAAAGCCAGGGTGGCTTTGGCCAATTGTGGCTCAGGGGGTTTAATACACACCTCACACTATATAAGGCCGCCGGCTTGGCGGCCTTCTGTAGTGTGTTGGAGTTGTTTAAAGAGAGATTACAGAGAGAGAGACAGTGTCATTTATATTGAATTAGATAGAGCAGGCAGGCAAGTCAGTTAGCTGCAGTTACAGTGTTTTCGAGGATATATATGCATCCTAGGTGTTGTATATATATTTATACACTGTATTCAGTTTAGCTAGATCCGTTCCTGTTATTCTCTATACTGTGACGGGCAGGCAGGTGATTGTGCTAGCTGCAGTCAGTGTTTCATTTAGTGTACTGTGTGCTTTGCATAGCGTTCACCTAAAGCTTACCTGAATACAGTTAGTGACTAATAGTGGTGTTCTCATAATAAAACCACAGGCAGAGAGCTGCAAGTATTTTCAGTTAGTGTACTGTGTCCTTTGCACAGTTTTCACCTAAAACTAACTGAAGACAATTGCTGCTCACCCATACTAATACCACAGCAGGCAGTTGATTCTGATAGCTACATTATCAGTACAGATATATATATATATATATATATATATATATATATATATACATCCCACCTTTGTGCAGCTACATCTCACTGCAGGCCATTAGTACGTCTGGAAGGCAAACAAGGAGAGGCAGACAGTCACGAGGCAATAAAAGATGGCAAGCAGGCTCTGTGTCTAGAGGCAACAGTGCTGGTCGTGGACACGGTGCATCCTCATCAGCACATGGCCGTGGGACACGCTTGTCCTTCTTTTTCGGCAGCTGGCTATGTTGAGCTGCAACATGCCCAAGACTTGGTAGAGTGGATGACCAAGCCATCCTCATCCTCCTCATCCTCTCTCACCCAGGCTCAGGGCACTTTGTCTGGCAAAGCAGCTGCCAAAGCGGCCTCTTCCCTCGGCTCAATGGCATCAGTCATTCACTCCCTAGCCCCACCATGTCCTCCTGAGGAGTCCCCCGAACAGTTTGACCACAGTGTTGGGTACATGCTCCAGGAGGATGCCCAGCGTTTTGAAGGTTCCGATGATGGAACCCAGCTGGAGTAAGGCAGTAACGTGAGCTCAGAGAGAGGGGGTAGTAACGTGAGCCCAGAGAGAGGGGGTGCCCAACAAGGACAGCTATCTGGCAGTCATGTTCCCCCAGCTGCAGCATACTGCCAGATTTGCTCCAGTGATGAGGAGGGAGGAGGTGATGAGGTCACTGACTCCACGTGGGTGCCTGATAGGAGAGAGGAGAAGGAGGAGGAGGCACACCTCTAATGAGGCAGGATGCCCTCCAGGGGCCAGATTAATGTCAGCACACCAATTGCATCACACCGCAGAGCTCCGCATGTGCAGGGCGCTGCTGTCTCTGCACGTTATTTCAAAAGTTCTTTGGTGTGGGCCTTTTTTCAGACGTGTGCAGCAGATCGCGCCGTTGCCATTTGCAACATATGTCTAAAGTGTATCTCGCGTGGCCAAAACATCAGCCGCTTGGGCACCACGTGCTTGACCAGACATATGCAGTTCGTTGGCAAGCTTACCTAAAAGACCAACACCAAAGAACAAAGCGGACCTCTCCTTGCTCCTCATCAGCTGGGATCTCCAACCCCACTATACCTTCAGTCCTCTCTGAAACCTGCACTGAGAGGAATGAAGGTGTAGAATTAGGTGTGTCACAGCCAAGTACTTGCAGGCAATCTGCTATCGGTACACCGATGTCCGATTGTACCAGGCAAATTTCCCTGCCCCAGCTGCTGCACCGCCGAAAGAAGTTCACTCCCAGCCATCCACATGCCCAGTGGTTAAATGCTAGCTTAGCTAAATTGCTAGCACTTCAACTGCTGCCTTTTCAGTTGATAGACTCTGCCCCCTTCCGTGAGTTTGTGGAATGTGCGGTTCCTCAGTGGCAGGTTCCCAAACGCCACTTTTTCTCACGGAAGGCGATTCCGACTCTCTACCAGCATGTGGAAAGCAATGTCTTGGCCTCGCTGGACAGGGCGGTCAGCGGTAAGGTGTATATTACCGCTGACTCATGGTCCAGCAGGCATGGACAGGGACGTTACCTATCTTTCACGGCGCATAGGGTGACTCTGCTGGCAGATGGAAAGAATGCAGGACAAGGTGCAGTAGTGTTGGAGGTTGTTCCGCCACCACGCCTCCAAAATGTTACTACTGGTGATTCTAACACACCTCTCTCCTCCACCCCCTCCTTTTCTTCTTCCTCCATGGCCTCTACCTGTACTTTGTCCTCGGAACCAGCGGTGCTTCGTAGGCGTTCAAGGGGCTACGCAATTACGCAGGCAAAAAGATGCCATGCGGTGCTTGAGCTGGTGTGCTTGGGGGCCAGGAGCCACACTGGGGCAGAGATTCTGTCAGCTCTGCAGGGGCAGGCTCAGAGGTGGTTGACGCCACGCCAGCTTAAGCCAGGAAAGGTGGTTTGCGACAATGGCACCAACCTCCTCTCCGCCCTCCGACAGGAACATCTGACCCATGTGCCCTGTTTGGCTCACGTCCTTAACTTGGTGGTGCAGTGGTTCTTGGGCAGGTACCCGGGCTTACAGGAGGTCCTGAAGCAGGCCAGGAAACTCTGTTGGCATTTCCGCCGGTCATATAATGCCAGTGCTCGGCTGGCTGACCTGCAAAAGGATTACAACCTGCCCAAGAACCGCCTAATCTGTGACATGCCCACCAGGTGGAACTCTACATTTGCCATGCTGCAGCTGCTGCACACGCAGCAGAGGGCCATCAATGAGTATCTGTTGCAATATAGTGCCAGGACAGGGTCAGGGGACCTTGGATTTTTTTCCCCATGCCAGTGGGCCGTGATCAGGGCTGCATGCACTGTCCTGGCACCATTGGAGGAGGCCACGAGGATGGTGAGCAGTGACAGTGCATGCATCAGTGACACTGTCCCTCTTGTCCACCTGTTGGAGCACACGCTGCGTGGAATATTGGACAGGGCACTTGAGGCAGAACAGAGGCAGGAAGAGAAGGACTTCCTTACCTCTCAAGGCCCCCTTTATCCAGACAGTGTTCCTGCTGGCCCAGCTATCACACAGGAAGAGGACGATGAGGAGGAGGAGGAGGATTATTGTGTCAGCATGGAGGTGGAGCCTAGCACTCAGCATAAGCTGCAGTCTTCAAGGGATAAATTACAGTCCCAAGACACCCATGGACTTGTAGGTGGCTGGGAGGAGGTGGCTGCGGATCATGTCGTCCTCAGTGACCCAGAGGACTCCGCACTGAATGCCTCAGCAAACCTACGCTGCATGGCCTCCCTGATCCTGCAAAGCCTGCAGAAGGATCCTCGTATTCGTGCGATCAAAGAGAGGGATCATTACTGGCTGGCAAACCTCCTTGATCCACGTTACAAGGGTAAGGTTGCGGACCTTATCTTGCCATCGCAGAGGATGAAGCATCTTCGGGAGGCCTTGCAGAAAGGTCTGTGCAACGCGTTCCCAGAGACTGGGAGGTTACAAATTCCTGGTCCTGGACAACATGTTGCTGAGGCTTCGGTCAGTCAAAGAAGGAGCGGTGGAGAAGGTGGCCGTCTGACCGTTGCGTTCAGACAATTTTTTAATCCGCAGCCCCAAGGTATGATCGGTTCCAGCAACCATCGCCAGCATCTGGTTTACATGGTGCAGGAATACCTAGGGCAAGATCAGACTTGGACACCTTTCCCACCGAAAATCCTCTGGGTTACCGGGTCTTGAGGATGGATCACTGGCCAGAGCTTGCACAGTATGCAATTGAGGTACTGGCCTGTCCTGCATCCAGCGTTCTTTCGGAACGCACATTCAGTGCTGCTGGAGGCTTTGTAACCGATCACAGGGTGCGCCTGTCCACTGACTTGGTCGATCGACTGACCTTCATAAAAATGAATCAGTCTTGGATCACCATCAGCTACCAAGCACCTGATGCTGATGTAACCGAATAATTTTTTTTGAAATGTCAGATCCCTTCAAGAATGCCTATGCTGATGCTGAGTATCTATCCTGTTATGCTGAGTGACTATTCTCTTCCTCCTCAATAATCATGCTGATAGCTTGAAAGAAGATTTTTGGTTCTGGGCACCACCACCAGTGGCTAATGCCACGTACACACGACCGTTTTTAATGTCATTGAAAAAACTGCATTTTTCTCGATGTGATTTTTTGTGTTTCCTCTCAAGCCTGCCTTGCCTACACACTATCGTGGAAAAAAATGTTTGAGTAAAGCGCGGTGACGTACAACACGTACGACGGCACTATAAAGGGGAAGTTCCATTCGGATGGCGCCACCCTTCATGCTAGTAAAGTTTGTTGAGCGACGATTCGCCCTTTTCAGCCTCGTGCTTTTCAGTCTGTTACAGCGTGACAAATGTGCTATCTGCATTACGAACACTAGTTTTACCAGAACGAGCACTCCCGTCTCATACTTGATTCTGAGCATGTGCATTTTTTTTCACGTCATTAAAGCCCACACATGGCCATTTTTCATCATGAGAAAGAAGACGATGTAAAAAACTATGTGAAAAATTAGAGCATGTTCCAATTTTTTCAGGGCCGTTTTTCACGTTGTGAAAAATGCTCTGAAGCCCACACACGATAATTTTTAATGACCATTTAGAAAAATTACATTTTTTTAAATGGGGGGCGTGTATTTACAATTTTTGATGCAATGCTTTGCAACAGGGCTCATTGCTGTGCTCCAACTACAGTATCTGTGAGGGGTTGCAGTGTTGTGGCACCAGCACCAGTGCCTAATGCCGCGTACACACAATCGTTTTTAATGATGAGAATTTTTTATTTTTTTTAAATGGTCATTAAAAATGATCGTGTGTGGGCTTTCCAGCATTTTTCCCGACGAGAAAAACGCAGAGAATCACGACGAGAAAAATTGGAACATGCTCTAATTTTTCACGTCGTTTTTTACATCGTCGTTTTTCTCATCATGAAAAACGGTCGTGTGTGGGCTTTAACGACGTGAAAAAAAATGCACATGCTCAGAATCAAGTATGAGATGGGAGTGCTCGTTCTGGTAAAACTAGCGTTCGTAATGGAGATAGCACATTCATCACGCTGTAACGGACTGAAAAGCACGAGGCTGAAAAGCGTGAATCGTCTCTCAACAAAGTTTACTAACATGAAGGGTGGCGCCATCCGAATGGAACTTCCTCTTTATAGTGCCGTCGTACGTGTTGTACGTCACCGCGCTTAACTTGAAATAAAATTTCCACGATAGTGTGTAGGCAAGGCAGGCTTGAGAGGAAACACGAAGAATCACGTCGAGAAAAATTACGTTTTTTTCAATGACATTAAAAATGATCGTGTGTACGCGGCATAAGGCCCAATTTTTCTGCCCCTGCTTAACAGGGGCGTGTAATTACAATTTTTGATGCAATACTTTGCAGCAGGGCTCATTGCTGTGCTCCAAGTACAGTATCTGTGAGGGGTTGCAGTGTTGTGGCACCAGTGCCTAAGGCCCAATTTTTCTGCCCCTGTTCAACAGGGGCATGTAATTACAATTCTTGATCTAATAATTCACAGCAGGGCCCATTCCTGCACCCACCAAGAGTAACTGTGAGGGCTTACAGTGTTGTGGCAACACCACCACCACCACCACCAAAGGCCCAATTTTTCTGCCCCTGTTCAACAGGGGCATGTAATTACAATTCTTGATCTAATAATTCACAGCATGGCCCATTCCTGCGCCCACCAAGAGTAACTGTTTGGGCTTAGTGTTGTGGCAACACCAACACCTAAGGGCCAAATTTCTGCAGAGTATATACGGCAGGCTCCTACTTTCAAACATCCAACTGACAAACGACTCCTACTTGCAATCGGATGGAGACAACAGGAAGTGAGAGGAAATCTAGCCCTAGGAAGGGAAATTTTCTCCTGTAAGAGTTAATATGGGAAAATGGTGTCTCCTCTCCACTGATGCTTTATCACCAATCCTTGTTTCAATAAAAACCCCAAATTTTCAAAAAACATTTGTCATTGGGACGGAAAGTGAGGTGAAATGTTCTTAACAGGTGCACAGACAGCAAAACAAATGTTACAGGGGTGATAACCCTTCCCTATGTTTTCCAAAAAGCTTAAAAATATATTTTTTGGCTGGAGCTACATTTAAAAAATGTATCTGTTCCAAATTACAAACATCTTCTACTTAAGAAAAAACCTAGAGTCCCTGTCTTGTTTGCACCGCCTGTATACTGCTGTTCAGAGTATATAGGGCCTTTTTTTAATTTGGGTGCCGGGTTCCCCTTAATATCCATACAAGACCCAAAGGGGCTGGTAGTGGGCTGGGGGGGGGTACCCATGCCATTTTTCTAAATGATTTTCATCCATATTGCCAGGACCAGACATTACATTAAAGCCACAAGCAGTTTTAAATGACTTTTTTTCCTTTAGAAATGTCATTTTGTGCAGGGACAGATCTAAACACGGGAAACACATGCCACTTCACAGGCATACTTTAGACACCCCCAGGTACGGTATTTAAAGGAATATTTCACTTTAAGCATCATTAAAATCACTGTTCCCGAAAAAACTGACGTTTTTAAAACTTTTTTTTGCATTGATACATGTCCCCTGGGGCAGAACCCGGGTCCCCAAACCCTTTTTAGGACAATAATTTGCATATTAGCCATTATAATTAGCACTTTTGATTTTGACTGTTCGAGTCCATTGTATTTAATAGGGTTCTAAAGTTCGCGCAAACTTTCGGTCCATTCGTAGGTTCTGGTGCGAACCGAACCGGGGGGTGTTCAGCTTATCCCTATTCCTGACTTTATGCACATCATCTTTCAGGATAGCAAAATCAACACAGAGGGTCTCTATTTGTGTGGAGAGAGATGCATGGCAGGACTTATTGGTGTCCATGGTTTGTGTTAGAGATGGCTCCCCTACCTTAACACCTGAGGCTTCCGGTGTCAACTCATCTGAGGGAAAGACTATTGGGATAGCCAGAGGGTCTGTGGCATCCATCCATTTCGGCTCTCCCTCAGCCCATGGCTGATCATCAGCAGCAAGGGAGCGCGGTGGGTCCTGTATGTCCCGGGCGCCATTTTGGCCATCCATGTGGGCGAATCGGGAGTGCCTTTCGGCGGGTGTCTGCAGAGGAATTGGCCCGTATTTCACCATGGCTAGATGCCTGAGGTATTCGGACAGCTATCCGGTCAGTTTGAGGCAGTGTAGAAAAGCTTTGGGCTGTGTAGGATAATGCAAGATCTTGGTGTGGTCCGGAGCTCTAGGAAGAAGCTGCTTACATACCGGAAGTCAGGCACGCCCCCAACGAGATGGCAGCATCTTTAGGTGTATGTATGTATGTATTTATTTATCTTTGATTAAAACTGAACATCAGTTTTGACAGTACTTTAACCACTTGCCGACTGCCTCCTGTACTTATACGTCGGCAGAATGGCACGTACAGGCACATCCACGTACCTGTACGTCCCCTTTAACTGTCTGACGCGGGGGTCACCCTGCTGCCTTCCCCGTGAGTCGGTACGCGGGTCCCCCGGACTCGATCACCACGGAGATCCCCGCGATCTCCCTGCTCTGCCTAGTGACAATGACACGGATCTCGGCTCCGTGTACTCGGAGCGGAGATCGGTGTCATGTGACACAGAGCCCATCCCCCCTACAGTTAGAAACACAATGCAAGGAACACTTAACCCCTACAGCACCACCTAGTGGTTAACCCCTTCACTGCCAGTGTAATTTTTACAGTAATCAGTGCATTTTTTTTTTTTTTTTTACTTTCAAAATATTTTATTTTCATAAGATAAATAATACAGAACATTACATCATGTTATATAAAAATAAAGAAAAATAAAGAAAAAAGATTTATGTTTAGGAATAAACATACATTAGTCAATAAATGGATAAAATAATAAAAACATCCTAGAAAAAAGGATAGATTCATGTAAGCAATCAAAAGTTTGTCAGGGGGAGATCTCTTCATCCTTATAATATAATGGAAGGGAGAAGGGAAACCCTCACTCCTTGGTAACCTGGAGCCCCTTATCGGGAACTAACTGCTCCAGGCATAGAGACCTCCTTCTGACTCTAAGGCCCCGAGAAGATTATCA
Organism: Rana muscosa; assembly: GCA_029206835.1. Lineage (NCBI taxonomy): Eukaryota > Metazoa > Chordata > Amphibia > Anura > Ranidae > Rana > Rana muscosa. The sequence goes on from CM055116.1 coordinate 287,370,254, forward strand.
GGGCCAACAGATCGGGATGGACTAAACAAGGCCGAACAAAACATTTGATAGTATCCCATTAAATCTAAATAAAAGAGACATAACATGTAATGTGAAACTAGAATTCTCAGAAAAAGAGTTTCCATAAATCCTTTTTAGAAGGAAGAAAAGAAGAGGAAAATAAAGACAGCGGGTAAAAAAGAGGACGGAGGGAAAGGGATGGGTATGTGTCCAATCAGTGCATTTTTATAGCACTGATCGCTGTAAAAATGACAATGGTCCCAAAAATGTGTCAAAAGTATCTGATGTGTCCGCCATAATGTTGCAGTCACGAAAAAAATCACTGATCGCCGCCATTACTAGTAAAAAAAAAATAATAAAAATGCCATAAAACTATCCCCTATTTTGTAAACGCTATAACTTTTTCACAAACCAATCAATAAACGCCGATTGCGATTATTTTTACCAAAAAAATGTAGAAGAATACGTATCGGCCTAAACTGAGGAAAAAAAACGTTTTTATATATATTTTTGGGGGATATTTATTATAGCAAAATTTTTCAAATATTGCATTTTTTTCAAAATTGTCGCTCTATTTTTGTTTATAGCGCAAAAAATTAAAACCGCAGAGGTGATCAAATACCACCAAAAGAAATCTCTATTTGTGGAAAAAAAAGGACGTCAATTTTGTTTGGGAGCCACGTCACACGACTGCGCAATTGTCAGTTAAAGCGACACAGGGCCGAATTGCAAAAAGGGGCCTGGTCTTTAACCAGCCAAAATGGTCCGAGGCTTAAGTGGTTAAATAGTTTCCGTAAATCAAAACTGGAGTTAGGCTTTATGTAGGAAAGCATCTAAGCCCTAACTGTTTACTTCTTGCTGTCTATGTCTTGCTTTGGGACACAACAGGGAATGATAAAGCATCTTACCAAAGAGAGGAGAATTACCATCTTGAACATTTTCACCAGGAAATTTGCAATTTTAAAAGAACATAACAGACTCGTGGTACAAGTTCCACATACAGGAGAAACTATTATTACCAGACACAGAAAATCACATGGGATCATTTGATGAAGAATAAATCAGATACTGGAAATGACATTACTGAGATTTTTCCTTTTTTTGTGATTTTCAGGGAGAGGAAATAAAGATTGCAGAAGTTTTATATAGTTACAGAACTTCTGAATTAATACATGACGTCATTGGACCTGATTTATCATTGCATTGATAGGTAAACAACCTAGTGTATTACTATACGCATGCAAGGTCAAAAAAGATACATACAATTGCGTCAGTGTACACATAGCTGTTCACTTACAAATGTTGTTTGCTAAACAGTTCCTTCTCCAGTATCTAAATGTACTACAAAGCCGTGTACATTAAATCCTGACTGCACTTTAATGGGGCTATTCTATATGAAATAGCCAGTTTGAATATTTGTTTAATGCAAAAATAATACATCTTGGAATACTGATATCAATAAATGTGACTGTAAGTTACCACTGACAGTAAGTACATCATAGTGCACGCGGTACTGTGGGTAGCATAGTGCTCAATGGCAGATGTGTACTGGTGACCATGATGAGTGCACGTACCTGATTTTACACAGTGCTACATGTGACTGAATGTTGTAATGATGAAATCTTGCACTTACGCCACATTATTTCCTCCAGTGAACAGGTTCTTTGCACTAATCCTTTCTTTAATAGATGCCGATTTTTTTGCCTTTTTGATCAAATATGGTGTTTATCACATTATAGTTTTTAATAGTGTACATTCAAATGGCTAAGATTTGCATTTTTACTAGTTCACTACTTTGTTTAATTATTTCATACAAGTGCAATACATTTTTGTTAATATATATGAAATAAAATATAAAAACAATTAAATGAAAATGTATTTGTTTGTGGGTTGAAGAGAATATATACTGTATATGCATGTGAGGAGACAGCATCTTTAGGTGTATGCATGACCATCTTTTTGGATGTTATGTAGGGAAGGGTTTAAATCCTTATAAATGTACTTTATGCTGTCTGTGTAATGCTTATAGGAAATAAAAAACAAGGGGGATTTCACATTTTAGACATTTATCACCAGGAAAATTGTCTTTATTGGATGGTTTTGCCCTACCCTGTTGCTTTGATAAGAGCTCTAAAATGTTGGAGTTCCCAGCACTTTCTGTATCACAGACAATGATTGCTGGGTCAAAAAGGGGGTGAATACAGACAACAAAGGAAACTTAAAAAGGGAATCTAACCTTCCCTTTTTCATCCAAGACAAAACAAAACAAAAAGGTTTTGCCACTCAATATACCTTAACACACACTCTTTTAAGTTCAATTTTGTCCAGACATTGAAAATTAAAGTTACGGGGTGCATGCGCGGCTGCCTGAGGAGAAAGTAATGTCTCCTTAGAGCTCCGCTCCACAGGAGACATACCGGAGAACTACGGGTCCCAGCGGCACCGGAATTCTTTCATATTTGCTGTGGAAGCTCAGAACAGTACACCAGTCCTCCTGGTATGGTGTTTAAAGGTAAAAAATCACAATTTAAACCGAGTAGACCTAGAAGAACGGTCTATGCGCTGACAGCTGACATGTCGGCTTCACCCTCCTTCTCACAGTGCTCTTCAAACACCTCAGTGAAGACACAGTCTCTCAGTCAAACAATTCCTCACAAAGTTGGTGTGAATGATGGTGAAACCTCACCTATACATACTGAGGTCCAGCTTGACATGTTTAAAAATTTTTAATTAATGTTACAGAAAGCACTTAAAGAGACCTCTGACCATATTACAAATAAACTGACAAGGGAGATTAGAGAGCTTGGTCAGAGACCTGCTGAACTGGAAAAGAGAGTTGATGTAATTGATAACTATACACAGCACCACATCTCTCTCATCTATTAAAGAAGAAAATTTAATTTTACAGACACGTTTAGAAGATCAGGAAGATAGGGACCGCAGGTCAAATTTAAGGATCAGAGGTATCCCTGAAACTGTCCTTGACTTACAGGCAACCATAACGGCACTTTTTCAGGAACTGATACCTGGTACCCCTATTGATAGACTTGAAATGGACAGAGTGCACAGAGCTTTAGCTCCACGTCAACTAAATGGTCTCCTAGGGACATTATTGCCAAGCTGCACTTCTACCGTACCAAAGAACAGCTTCTAGCAGCTGCTAGAGACATCAGCTTCCAGGGGAATACCTTTCAATTGTTCACTGACCTGTCTCCACTTACAGTTGCCAAGAGACGTGCACTTAAACCACAATTGCAAGTGCTCCAGCATAACCAAATCTCCTACCACTGGGGATTTCCCTTTTGCCTCCGATTCACCCATCTGGAAACTAAATATGTATGTCGCTCCTCAGAGGATTTGCAATCGGCCTTGATCGACATGGGTCTTGCAGAAAAAGCCATAAATGAGGACCAACCTCGCAGACGTTCAGCCTCTCGATCTTTCCAGCAATGATTTAAATCGGGCCCTAGATCATCCTCCACCACTCATCAAAATCTTCATAAGCGCGGTCGCTTTGACACTATATCACCTGTCAATGAGGACACTATGGACTGAGCTATTCTTTCAACTAGAGACATTTTTTTTCTCCTTTTTTCTCACCTTACAGGTCTCCAGCATTACTAAACAGTCTTGCTACCTGTTTGCTAAAACAATTCTTGGACTGAAAAGGTTTATGTTTTTTTAAGCTTGTTCACAGTTTGTGATATAGAGCAAATTTATTTTTGTTCTTTTTCTTAACATATTTTTCGGTACTATACTCTTAAGTTAATATTTTTGAAGGTTCCTGTTGTTCTCCGGTGTTGTTCTTCCCGTAGGAATTTCTTGCTGCCCCCTACACCACCAGGAGACTCCTGACATAGTTATGTGGGACTCTCCTGGTGGGCCTGGACCTTCTCAGAGGGTTTTGATTACTCTTCTGAGACGTTCCTACACCCTATGGTTATTCCTTAATTTTATGATACAAAGTCGTTATACTGGGTTTGAAATATCATTTTATTTGGTACTAATTTTTTTCTCTTTTTTCCTTATCTATTCTTCCTCTTTCCTTTCCCCCCGGTGTGTTACTCTGGCTCTTGCTAAGTGCTATGATTGTAATGAATTAATGCTTATCTCATTGGTCTTATGGCTCCTATAAATGTATTATCTCTAAATGTACAAGGGTTTAATATTCCTCACAAACGAACTAAGGCTCTTCGATCTTTTATGGCTAAAAAAGCCCATATTATTTGTCTTCAGGAAACTCATTTTACAGATAAAGCCCACCCTAAATTTCTCTCAACCTCCTATTCACAATTTTATTCTGCATCAGCGACAGTTAAAAAGTGTGGAACTCTTATTGTTTTTCACCGTTCCACTCCGTTTAACCTTTTTTTTTTTTTTTTTAAATAGATTTTATTGAAGGCATAAGTCATACAGATTACTACAGCAATAGAAGTAATCCTATTTTAACATATCAATAGTTGTGTCAAACCAGTAAATATGGTAAAAGAAGACAACAATGCATAGACAACAATACGCATCCTAGGAGACAAAAGAGACAAAAGAACAAGGTCCCATGCGAGGGATGCATAAACAATGTAGGAGGTAAGAGCTTTCAAAGCTAAACATCCCTATGTAAGGGGGGAGAATAAATGAATGGATCCTGGAGCAGGGGAGGATCCTAGGAAAACTGGAGAGCAGAGAACAGGACAAAAACAAAAAACCGAAGAAAAAAAAATAAAAAAATAAAAAACCTAGGGAGAAAGAATGGGAGATGATGGGGGGGGGGGGGGGTGGAAGTAGACGCCAAGCTACCATTATGAGAGGTAACAAGGAGGTAGACATCAAATTACACTGGAAATATCTAGAGTGCATCACACCATATAGATTCAGATCCAGATTTAGAATTAGAATTTGTCCCATCAAGATAGGTCACCTAGGGGGGGGGAGAGTAGAGTCACTGGAGGTGATGGGAGGGGTGTCCCGTAATAGGAGAATGAAAACAGCTCGAGGTTTGCCCGGTCTTCAGGGGAGTGCGCATAGACCAAGTATGCTTGCCATCTGTGGTAGAAACGATGCTTAGCAGTGTCAAGCGAGAAGTCTGTATTTAGTCTGTCTTTGAAAAGAAGCAGCAGAAGTTCCTTTTTGACTTGTGATGTATTCGGGGGTATATTGGATATCCAATTTTTCAAGATGGCTCTCCTGGCGAGTAGTAGGCATATCAAAGACCAATCTTTATGTGAAGGGGGGGCCTTCGGGGACCATGGCAGCAACAACGGGTCCCAATAACCAAAGATGAGGAGGAGTGGGTCTTTAGGTAGTTTCATCAGGGTCACTTTGAAGATATAAGCCAGGACTTTATCCCAGAAGACGGATATGTGGGGGCACGACCAGAAGCGATGCGTCAGGGAAGGTTTGAGTTGACGGCAGAGAGGGCATGAAGAGGAGGTTTGTGATTGATTGGCATAGAGAAAGGGAATGTGAGCACGATGCATAATTTTCAGCTGAGTTTCCCTCCAAATTTCATTGGGGATCAGTTTATGTACAGTATTAAGACCCTGTAATAGTTTGTTGACCAGTTCTGTGTCTGGGAAGTCTTTGGTCCAGTTGGCCACTGATGAGGAGGCTAGGGATGACGTTGTTTTTAGTAGAAGAGGGCGATATATATCTGAGATCTTATACGAACCTTCCGAAAGAAGGACTTCCGTTATAGAATTTTTGAACCGTGTGCTATCGTGTCTACATGCATTCTTTAGGAAACTGACACATTGTCCATAGTGAAACGCGTGGGAATGTGGAAGTGAGAATGTGTCGGCTAGGGATTTGAAATTTATGGGACGACCTGTCTCCGGGTCACAGAGTTGTGAAAATTTCGTGAGACCTTTCCGATGCCAGGAGGCAAAGGGATGTTGCTCTAGGCCTGGGATGAAACTCGGGTGGCCTTGAATTGGAAGGTGGCCGGATATGAAGGGCGAAAGATGTAGGCTTTTTCTGACTTCTCTCCAAGCAATGGCCGTGTCTCTTAGTAAAAGGTTATGTTGGAATGGTATTGGAACAGATTTCCACTTGCAGTGGAGGAGAGCTACTAGGGAGTATGGGTGTGCCATTCGAGTTTCCAAGGCATAATTGGAGTAGCGGGACGCTTGGGCTATCCAGTCTAGACCTGTCCGTAGTAGGCAGGCTAGGTTATAGGTTCTAATATTGGGAAGACTAATACCCCCGTCGCGCCTGGGAAGATATAGTTTCTGGAGGGCTATACGCGGTCGCCTACTTTTCCAAAGGAACTTAGAGATAGCTGCATTGAGAGCTTTTGTATGCTTGTGGTGTAGAAGCAGTGGTATAGTTTGGAGTGGGTAAAGTAAACGAGCAAAGCTGACCATTTTCACCAGGTGACATCTTCCCAAGAGCGAGAGAGGCAGATCTATCCAGTTATCAAGTTCCTGAGTTATTTTCGTGAGTAGAGGGGGATAGTTGAGATGATAGAGAGAGGCAGGTGTTTTCCCTATTTTGATCCCTAGGTATGTGATATGTGAATGTGCTACCTTGAAGATAGAGTGATGCATCCATGGAGGGTCAGGGCGTGGGCCTATGGGAAGGATTTCACTTTTGCTATAATTTATATGAAGGCCCGAACATGTTCTGAATTCATCGAATACTGATTTGATCGTGGGCATATCCAAAGATGGGTTAGAAGAGAAAATAAGGACATCGTCGGCAAAGAGGGAAGTACGTAGTTCGTGATCACCAATGTGAATGCCATGTAGTGGGGCCGTTTGGTTTAAAAATCGCGATAAGGGTTCTAATGCTATATTGAACAGGAGCGGGGACAAAGGACATCCCTGCCTGGTGCCTTTATGTAGACGAAATTCCTCTGAAAGAAGGCCTGCTGCCACCAGCCTAGCTGTTGGAGCAGTATACATGGACTCTATGAGGCGGTAGAAGGGGCCGGTGAATCCCATTGAGGACATTACTAAAGAAAGCCATTCGAAACTAACGTTATCGAAGGCTTTCTCCGCATCTAGAGTAATGATTGCAAAATCACCCCTCAGATTATTTTTGGCATGGTCCAGGGCCAGCATCACATTCCTGATATTTAGAGTGGCAGTCCTGCCTTTAACAAAACCCGATTGAGCGGAGTGGATCAAAGAAGGAATGATGGATGCTAACCTGGTGGCAATAATTTTTGAGAGAATCTTGACATCTAGATTTAGAAGTGAGATAGGCCGATATGAACCTGGGTCTAGGGGGTCTTTGCCTTTTTTGGACAGCAATTTTATGGTGGCTTGGTTCCCTGTGGGTAAGTACGGGCCACCAGACCATATATGTTGATATACCTTACATAGGGTGGGTTCCAATAGTGATCTTAGGGACTTTCGCCTGTGAAACCATCAGGGCCAGGGGCTTTAGAAGGGGCTAGGTTCCGGATGGCCAATGATATCTCAGAGAGGGATATGGGCAGGTTCAGGCTTTCCAATTGTGAGGTAGTGACTTTGGTGAGGGATATTTTTTCAAGGAATGAGAGTGCCAATGGTTTATCTATGGGATCGGCAGCGTATAGGGATGAGTAGTATTGGAGCATAGCTTCGTTGATGTCTCGCTGTGAGGTCTTGATAGAACCTGTAGCGTCTCGGAGGGAGGAGATACATGTCGGGCGTTGAGGACCCCTGCAAAGTCTGGATAGTAGTTTCCCTGCTTTGTTCCCGAATTTATGTAGGGAGGCGTCAATGTGCGCTTTTTTCGTCAGTTCAAGGGTGTCTGCCCATGATTCAAAGGCTCGTTTAGCTACCTGCCAAGCCTTCCTATTTTCAGGGGAGTCCTTTAAGTACAGGGATCGTTGGGTGTGGTGTAGCCGGGAGCTAGCCAATTTGTAATTTGCCACGGCATTCCTTTTGAAAGAGGCGGCATAAGATATGATCCGACCTCTCAGGAAGGATTTTCCAGCTTCCCAAAACAAATTAGGGTTATCTAGGTGCAGAGCATTGGCCGAGGCGTATTCGGACCATGATTTTTCTATGTACTGTAAAAAATCAGAGTTATTATGTAGGTATGTGGGGAATCGCCATAGTCTGGGGTTTGGGTGAAGGTCGGGAATGTCGAGTGATACCGAAACAGGAGCATGGTCTGAGATGACAATGTCATGTATGTCAGATTCCGATATCATGGGGACTATGTCGTCAGAGCAGAAAATGTAGTCAATCCTGGTGAAAACGTTGTGGGGGTTGGAGTAGAAAGTGAATTCTCTGTCAGCTGGGTGCCTGAGACGCCAAACGTCATGAAGTTGAAGGGAGTCAATCATGGAGGCAAAGAGGGTCGTGTCTCTGGGGACAACTAGAGATCGGGGGCTTCTGGAGCAAGACCTGTCGTCAATAGGGTGAAGGATAGTGTTAAAATCTCCGCCGATAATATGTGGGATAAGCGGATCTCGAAGGAGCCAAGTAGACAGTTCGCTAAAAAAAAGTTTGGGGGGGTTATTAGGGGCGTAAATGTTAGAGATAATGAAATCTTTTACCCCTAACTGAACATGAATCGATAGGAGACGTCCTTGTGTATCTGAGTGGGTAGAGACCACCGTGCATGGAAGATTTTTGTGAATGAGTATTAGGACCCCTGCCCTGCGCCCCTGAGATCCGGAGCCGAGGACTGAGCCCACCCATAGTTTTTTCATGCGTGGGAAATCTGAAGTGGAGAGGTGGGATTCCTGAAGGAGGGCAATGTCTGTTTTGAGTCTTTTTAGATGACGGAGAATCTTCAGTCTCTTATTAGGGGAGCGAAGGCCTTTAACATTCCAGGAGACTATTCTCATAATAAGGGGTCAATCGAGAGGAGTTGGGCAGGTATGACAGGATTAGATTGACGTAGGTAACGGAAGCGAGCTATGAGAGTAGTGTGGGACAATGAGGTGTCTACGGTATAGGGAGGTGGTGATGAAGTGATCAGTGTTGGAAGCATAACTTGGCTTAGGTGAGGTAGAAGAAAAGAAGGATAGCGGGGGAGGGGTTGTGAAAATAAGAACAAAAAAATATATCGTATGGACTTCACTCTTTTCCGCATGGAGTCGCTGTGTAGTCCAGCTCCCATTGCAAGACCCGAATAATGCAGCCTTGACAAAAGGAAAACCCACGTTTTCAGGGGTGGTCAATGGAGCAGATTCGGATCGTGTACGGAGAGATATAAAGGCTCTACGCAGAGAGGCCAGAGGGAACAACATTTGTACCAGCAATTTAAAAAACGAGAGAGAGAAAAAAAAAGATTTTCATAAACATGTAGAGAGCAAGGAGAGAAAAGGGGAAAAAAAAAGAAAAAAAAGGAAAGGACTGGCCTACCATCAAAATGCAAGTCTGGTTTTCAAAGTCTGTAGGAGAGACCGGTGAGGTACCTCGCCTCAGGGGTAGGGCTAATCAGTTCAGTTGGGTCAGGCGTGGCTATAGCCGCGAAGGTGGAAGAAGGGTATTAGTCGATTCAGCTGAGCATGGGTTGGTGTAGGTCTGGTTTCGAGGGCCTGAATCTTTTTGGAGAGTCCTTACGCGGGCTTCTTTGGTCGAGACCACGGTTGATTGGAGGCGTCCTGGGTGAGGGGCTGATGTGAGGTCCCGAGTGAAGAGAGCGTAGGAAGGCTTCCGCTTCAGATGGGTTTTGGAATGATAGCTGGTCGCCATTGGGAGCTTTGAGCCGCAGGGTGGCAGGGAAGGCCAAGGTGAATTTTATTTGTTGGCGGTGTAGTTTCGTGCAGACTTGCTGGAAAGCCTTCCTTTTTTTTGACACTTCTATGGAGTAGTCCGCAAAAATTAAGATCTGCATTCCATCTATCTGGAGAGATCTGGATCGCCGGAAGTTTTGCAGAATGGAGGCTTTGTCTGCGTAGTTTAGATATTTGGCAATAATCGGTCGTGGCGACTTGCGCTCTGAGTTAAAAAGACCCAATCGGTGTGCCCTTTCCACTGTGCAGGGGCCGGGGAGGCCTAAGGACTCTGTAATACGTCTTGCACATAGATCCGTGAGGGCTGATGGTTGCAGAGATTCTGGTATACCAATAAAGCGCAGATTGCACCTCCTGGACCTGTTTTCCAAATCGTCCAGCTTGTCTAATATGAACTGATTGGTTTTATCCTGAGCATGTTCCAGGGCCTGGGCTTGGTACAATTCATCCTCCAAGGTAGATATGCGGTGTTCTGCCTCATTGAGCCTAGTGGAATGTTCTCCTAATTGAGCCTTGAGCTGTTGCATGCCTGCACTGACAGCTTTCTCCACAGAGGCAGCTATCATGGGGGTGAGGAGAGCTACTACAGCCTGTGCAATCCTTTCTGTGGTGTCGTCCCCAGCAGGAGGTGAAGGAGGAGAAGGCTGTGGTGGGAAGGTGAGCGAAGCACTGCTTACCTCCATTGCAGGCACCGTTTCCGAGAAGGGAGCCGAGTAGGCCGAAGCCGCGGACTCGATTTGCGGGTGCGCTTGTGGAGCCGCCGCGGTCGCGTGCGGGCCAATGCCGTTTTTTTCGACGAAGCGGTCCATAGCGTGGCCGTGAATGACCAGGGGGGTGAGCGGGTGATAAGGGTAGGCGTCCTGATGATTTATATGCCGATTTTTTGGGGTCGAGCTGCGGAGCTAGTGAGGGAGGCAGCTACTCCATACGGCGCCGGAACCGGAAGTCCCGTTTAACCTTATATCACAAATGAAAGACCCTGAGGGTAGATATATTCTCCTTCCTGGTTACATTTCTGATAATCCCATCACAAGTGTATCTTACTACGCCCCCAATAAACGTCCAATTGCTTTTCTTTCTCATCTCTTCCAAGTGGTAGAAGCTCATAAGTTTGGCACTGTTATTCTACGTGGTGATTCTAATGCAACTGTTTTTCCTTTTCATGATAAATCTCTGTCAGGTCCAACCGATAATTTGTCTAAACGAACATTTCAACATTTACTTACAACACATAATTTAGTTGACACATGGCGAGAAATAAATCCTACCAGTAGGCGCTATACCCACTACTCCTATCCACACAAATCCTTTTCATGCATTGATCACATCCTAATCCTATCTAGTATGTTACCTGAAATCATCTCTTCCAAAATCATACCCTTTCCATGGACTGACCATTGCGCAGTATTTACAACCATTGCCTCTTCTATTCCCAGATCACATGATAAAATTTGGTGTATTAATGATTCCATTTTGACTCATCCATCCCATAGCATTGAAATCGAGAAGATGATTACCGACTACTTGAAAACGAATGATACAGATGACATTTCTGACCTCACACTATGGGAAGCTCATAAAACTGTCATTAGGGGAGGTTTGATACAACAGGCATCTAAACTTAAGAGAACGTAAACTATTATTTGCGAAGCTCGAGACTATTTTCAACTCATGCCACTTGGCTTTTCAAACAACCCCGAATGCCATTAATAATTCCAAACTCGAAAAAGGCACAACAGAAAACCCAATTCACGAACAATACTAAATAGTTCAGTATGTAAATAAACAAACAATGTTTCAAAGCAGTCCCGGTAATTAAGTTCAAAATCTGTGGGCGGGTAAAAGTTTTCATTCAATGAATGACCCCCGATTCTCACAGATTGTCCTTAGGGTCGATTGTGACTACCCTAATAGAATCAACCAGCTGCTGCTTCACAGATGAGAAGAATTCCAGTTCAAAAGACAACATATGAAGAATAAGTGACTTGGTGCGATTCCTGCTCATGCGATCCTACAGCGACTTAGGGTGACTGTGGTGCTCCCCCTGAGTATAATAGCGCTTACCACAAAGTAGCACCCCTGCAGGGGTATTTGGCGTCTCAGGGGTTAACCGGATGGTCTTCTGATAGTATCCGGACTGCACGGCTCGCTGTCCTCCCGCTGTGGTCACACTGAAGGAATAAATGGCTCTCTCCTTCCTCTGGTCTCCGCAACAGCTCCTCCGGAGGTTTCAAAGAAAAAAGTGGGCTCCCATAGTGTAAATCAACAGTGATTTATTAAGTAAAAACGTTTTGCATAGACAAAAACAAAAAACTTAAGGCAATACGGGGGACCCTCGTGCAGTGAACATGCAAGGCTGCACGCGATCCTATTGCCGTGGAATAAAAGCAATGTGCGAAGGTGTATCGCACTTCTGGGTAACGTGTCAGTGGTAACCAGCAACTGTCCGTACGCTCCTCCACTCTGCCCCCGACCTGGAAGTCACGTAGACGTTTGCAGCAACCAATCCACTGACGCGTTTCAACGTCAGTCGTTCTCAAAGGTGATGTCACCGCGCTGCATGTACCGTCTACTTAAGGACAGCATCTGGGTTCCTCCCACGTTAGTTTGCAGAGGGGGCGGCTGGACTACACTACAACCCCACCCCTCCACTCCTCCTGTTAATCCCTCCTAGTGAAGAATGCCTTAGTGGCGTAGCCCAGATGCTCTCCTGTGGTATTCACACAAACAGTTCAGATGGAGATACTTAAAGCTTGAAGTTTAAAACTTGGAAATGAAAGTTAAAAAATTAAAACATTAATTAAAAAATTAATTAATTAAACAAAACCGGTACGATATCAGTATGTTGAATCCATATAGATTTGGGGAAATTTTGTTACAGTAATTAGATGTATAATGCTTACCCCTGATAAAGAGGGTGATTGATGCTCCATTACATACCTACAGTAAGAGTAGGTCCTGAATCAAGAATGATGGTTCCGAATAAGGGAAAAAATTTAATCTATATGGTAGAGTGGGGTAGATATCCCCCCTAATTTCTAATAGATTGTAAATATCCATCCTATTGCCAGGAACTGGATATAATGGCAAGTGCGAGTGGGCTAGTCATATGTTGAACATCACAAGTGGCCCCAGATGTGTGCACATGCTAACTGCTAATGTGCTGGTTCAATCAGGTGTCACACCTGCATGGGGAAGACTATAATTCATGTATGCAAATGGAGTAAATAGCTGGCCCAAATATGGCCAACATATACAGACTTCATAAATTAGCCAGAAATAAGTGGAGAATCATACAAAAAGGTGTCAAACAATCTGTCAGAATTATTCAGAGATGTATAGGTGAGGAGTAGGTGGGCCACATATAGAGGAGTCTAAATGGCTAATGTGGGATGTCCCATGGGCCCTTCCTTAACTATGGGTGACTAGCTTCACCCTGACATATGTGCATTCCACCCACCATTCAGAGGGAGAGAGGATAAATGCATGCTCCATGCATGAATAATGCCCAGGCTAGATACATGATGATATAAGAATGAGGGCTTAAAAAAATATTAGGCAGATAGCAAAATCATATAAAACAAGAATGTGACAGACAAGCTGTCAGATTTGTTCAAAGATATGTAGGTAAGAGGTGGTTAATCCATATATGAAGTAGTCTAAAGGGCTAATGGGGAGTAGCCTATAGGTCCCTCCTTCATTATAGGTGACTGACTTTACCCTTGAATATATACATCCCCCCACCATTCAAGGGAAGATGGAATAAATGCATGCTCCATGCATATATGTTACCCAGGCCAGATGGGTGGTGATTAGAGTTGAGCGGACACCTGGATGTTCGGGTTCGACGGGTTCGGCCGAACTTCGGAAAAAAGTTCGGGTTCGGGACCGAACTTTAACCCGAACCCCATTGAAGTCAATGGGGACCCGGACTTCTAAGGACTAAAAAGGCTCTAAAAAAGTAATGGAAAGGGCTAGAGGGCTGCAAATGGCAGAAAAATGTTGTTAAGAGCATGGCAAGTGCTCTGCAAACAAATGTGGATAGGGAAATAACTTAAAATAACATTTAAAAAAATATATATATATGCTGGAGGCCCCCTTTTCAGCAGAATAGGTACAGGAAGTCATTAAGAACCTCAGAAACTCAACGGCACGATGCCACACATATGGTGGGAATGCCCCAGAATACGCCCTTTCTGGAATAAATTATTCAATTTAATGGATAAGCTAGTGGGAAATTAAAATACTTTGAAATAAAAATGTAGCGGGGTGCTAAATTTAAGGGAAGTGTTTGAGTGGTAAATAGGCTCAAACACCTTAATTCTGTAGGATTCATGGACCATTTTGTCCTCGGGGGACAGTATTGGTGTGCAGTTCCCTGCGGCCTACAGGTGGCGCTGCCATGGTAGGCTAGGGTTGAACCGCCGATTCAGTGCTGTGCCTTTTGTGTCCCCTCTTGGCAGTAGTACAGCGGGGCGGGGAACCTGCTGTGCATGCCGGGAGAGCATATAAAAGGGGCAGACATTTGGCCTGGGGGCTGATGTCCAGTGGGGTCCGCGCCCAGGTGCCTTCGGCCTGGGTGCATGTGTTCCTGTTCCATCTCAGGCACCTTTAGCCTGGGGTGAGGTACTATCCTGGAGTTCCTGCTGCCCTGGGTATGGAGGCCTAGGGGCGGGAGTAAAGCCTGGAGTCCAGAGCCTTCGTCTGGAGTCCGCTAAGGGTCGAGGATTCTTAGGGTGCCGCCTCGTGTAGGGGACCCTGTTCCAGGGAAGGGAGGATCATTCTGATGGACCGATGCGGGATTCACGGTGAAGGAAGGGTCTGTTGACTCCCTGGAGAGATGTCTTCCCCTTAATATGGGCTAGGTTCGTAGAAGGAGAAGCTCAAGGTCATCTTGACTGTATCAGAGGCCTTATTCACCCGGCCCGTGGCAGGGGCCTTATACATCCTGGTATGTGGCAGAGACCAAAGTTCTCCAGGTCCGTGGCAGGGGCCTTGTACACCCGGTCTGTGGCAGAGACCAACCTCAAGGTCTGTGGCAGAGACCGTGCACCTAAAACTGTTTGAGAAACCTAAGCAGTGAAGTGAATGTGCTACGTTTGTGCCTGGACCTCCTCCACACCTTAAGCTGTCCTGTTTCTTTGCTCTAACCTTTTCTATCCGAGTAGAGTTTATTTTGCCATGAGAGAATAAGAGTTGTAGTTTCAGCTGGTGTGGACATTGACTTTACTGGGAATTAAAGGACTTGCCTCTACCTACAATAGAGGTGAGAATCATCCTCTGGAGGAGTTTTGACTCCGGCTGTGGACACGTCCCGTCAAGTACACCGCTCAACCTCTTTATATAGGAGGGTACGGGCTGGTAGTGCGGTGTGCCTTTCTCCCTCCTGCGAGGAGCCAACAACATAAAGGCAGGTAAGGGGGAAAGGATCTGTGCGCTACAAAAAA
Organism: Rana muscosa; assembly: GCA_029206835.1. Taxonomy (NCBI): domain Eukaryota; kingdom Metazoa; phylum Chordata; class Amphibia; order Anura; family Ranidae; genus Rana; species Rana muscosa. Next base: position 287,385,377 of record CM055116.1, read on the forward strand.
TAAAATAAAAATTAATGTTGTTTTTTTAGTATAGCACAGTAGAAGACAAATATATAGAAATTGTTTATTTCACACACCTCCACATATGTATAACACACTGCAAAATATTTTTTGTGGCCCTAAATGGCGTTTTTTGGAACACCACAACACACCCACAGTACGTAACCGCTGAATCGCAGAGCTACAGAACTGCAGAAAATGCTATTCAAAAATTTTTTTGTTTTTTTAGTATAGCACAGTAGAAGACAAATATATAGAAATTGTTTATTTCACACACCTCCACATATGTATAACACACTGCAAAATATTTTTTGTGGCCCTAAATGGCGTTTTTTGGAAGACCACAACACACTCACAGTACGTAACCACTGAATCGCAGAGCTACAGAACTGCAGAAAATGCTATTCAAAAAAAATGTTGTTTTTTTAGTATAGCACAGTAGAAGACAAATATATAGAAATTGTTTACTTCACACACCTCCACATATGTATAACACACTGCTAAATATTTTTTGTGGCCCTAAATGGCGTTTTTTGGAAGACCACAACACACCCACAGTACGTAACCGCTGAATCGCAGAGCTACAGAACTGCAGAAAATGCTATTCAAAAAAAATTTGTTTTTTTAGTATAGCACAGTAGAAGACAAATATATAGAAATTGTTGATTTCACACACCTCCACATATGTATAACACACTGCAAAATATTTTTTGTGGCCCTAAATGGCGTTTTTTGGAAGACCACAACACACCCACAGTACGTAACCGCTGAATCGCACAGCTGCAGAACTGCAGAAAATGCTATTCAAATTTTTTTGTTTTTTTAGCATAGCACAGTAGAAGACAAATATATAGAAATGGTTTATTTCACACGCCTCCACATATGTATAACACACTGCAAAATAGTTTTTGTGGCCCTAAATGGGTCTTTTTGCAAGAGTACATTAAAGTGCAAATTTCTATTTATTTTTTTGCCCTAAATGGGTCTTTTTTTGCACGAGCAAAATAAAATGCAATTTTTTTTTTTTGCCCTAAATGGGTCTTTTGGAAAAGAGCACAATAAAGTGCCTTTTTTTTGCCCTAAGTGGGTCTTTTTCCAAGAGCAGAATACACCCACAGTATGGAAACGGTGTATCTCTCAATGTAATATATGCAGTGCTGGTGCACTGAGCTTGCAGATAAAAGTTAGATTTTCTCTGACACTGGGCTCATGGCAGTGTAAAAAGACTGTGCACTGCAACACAAACAGGTAAACCTATGCAGATCGCTGAGTTATATCTCTGAATCTGGACTCCTATTCCTATATAATAAATCTCTCTCCCTGAAAGCACCAACAGGAACCTGGCCCTACACTACACTGTCTCTCTATCTTTTCCCTCAGATTCCAGAATCAGGACTAACTCATGTATTTTCAATCTCTCCCAATAAGCAACAGCAGCAGACAAGATCCTCTCCCTATCTATTCTGAAGCAGAGTGACGTGTGTGCTGTGTGCCTCTAGCTTATATAGAAGCTGGGTCACATGTTGCACTGACCAATCACAGCCATGCCATTAGTAGGTATGGCTATGATGGCTTCTAAGGGCACACCAGCTAATCAAAAGGTGATTGGCTGGCCCCTGAGGCATTTCTAACTGTGCCATTAGATTGCTGAACCCGAACTCGAACTTTCACGCAAAGTCCGGGTTCGGGTTTGGGAAAAAGCTAAAGTTCGGTACGGACCCGAACTTTACAGTTCGGGTTCGCTCAACACTAGTGGTGATGAATGGTGGGCATAGGAATGGAGGCTTAGAAATTGGACAATAAGCAATTAAGGTCCAGGTTTAACCCTTTGGGGGCTAAAGACCCTAACCTGTGGATCCATCTCGTTTCGTTTTGCGACACCAAGATGGTTTTGTTGCTGCCCCTCCAGTGATCTTTAACAATATCCACACCATAAAAGATCAGAACTGAAGTGTCTCTATTGTGTACTTTGTCGAAGTGCTTTGACAAACTGTGCTTGGGAAATCCTTTACGGATGTTGTTGATGTGCTCCCTTATCCTTAATCGGAGGGGTCTGGTGGTACGTCCCACGTATTGTAAGTGACAGGGGCACTCTACTACGTATGTCACGTGTGTGCTGTTGCACGTTATTAGTTCTTTGATCTGGTACTCCTGGTTATATACATTTGATTTAAATGAAATTTTCTTCCTGGGTTGCTTCTTGCTCTTTCTGCATGGCAAACATCTTTGGCATCTGAAAAAGCCTTTAAGGTCGGGGCAAATTTGGACTTGGGTGGGGGATCTATAACATTGTGTACCAAGTGACTTCTTAAGGTAGGGGTCCTTCTATATATAAACCTGGGTTTCTGTGGTAGTAGTTTCGCCAAAGTCCGGTCTTCTTTCAGGATAGGCCAATACTTTTTAAAGATGTGCTCTAGTTGCATGTATTGATTGCTGTACCCTGTGATGAAGGCTACATCCTTGTGGTTGGTGTTCTGGGTCCTACTTTTCTTAGTAAGTAATGTTCTTTGTTCAATACTCTTTACTTGTTCCTTCAATTTTAACAAGCTTTGTTCCTGGTACCCTTTTTCCTTGAACCTTGCGATAAGGATGTTAGCTTGTTTGTCGTAGTCTTCTATCCTGTCACAGTTTCATCTCATTCTTAGCAGTTGTCCCTTTGGAATGTTAGACTTCCACTTCGGGTGGTGGCTACTGGAAGTGGGTATATAGCCATTCCTGTCGTTTTTTTTGAAGAACGTTTGAGTATGAAGTTTGTCCCCTATCTTAAAGATTTCAAGATCCAGATATTCAATACGCTCCTTATGCCATTTGCCCGTAAAGGTAATCCCATACCTGTTGTTGTTAAGTTCCAGTAGGAATGCTTCAAAGGATTCAGCTGTACCGTCCCACAGGATTACCAGATCATCTATATAGCGTCTGTACATTCTTATCTGGGGTACATTTTTCCGGTAGACATACTCCTCCTCCCACATGTCCATGAATAGGTTCGCTACGCTGGGTGCGTAGCGAGCCCCCATAGCGACCCCTTTCGTTTGCATATAATATTGTTTTTTATACCAGAAATGGTTGTTCTCCATTGCTAGTTGCAGACCTTCTAAAAGAAACGCTATCTGTTCTTGTTTCATGCTTGTATGCATGTGTAAGGCTTTTTCTACTCCTAGTAATCCATCGTGTTGTATGATACTCGTATACAAGGAGTTTACGTCGATGGTAGCCAGCAGGAAATCCTTTACATCCGTTGACTGTTGTAATTCTATAATGAGCTGAGTGCTATCTCTAAGATGTGAGATGCCTTTGATGACTAATGGTTTGAGAAATTTATCTAGGTACTCTCCCAGTCTAGAAAACACGGAGTTAGTCCCGCTAATAATCGGCCTCCCTGGTGGTTTGTTCAATCTTTTATGTATCTTCGGGACTTGATAAATCACTGGTGTCTTTGTAGATGTGGATATTAAATATTCTGCCTCCTTTTTATTAAGAATCTGCATATCTTTACCTTTCTGTACGTATGACCTGAGCTTCATGTCAAGGTTTGCTCTAGGGTTGCCCCTTAGTTTTTTATATGTGTTTTCAACCTTTAGGAGGTTATTATTTGCCAAGCTCAAGACTATTTTAAACTCATGCCACTTGGCTTTTCAAACAACCCCGAATGCCATTAATAATTCCAAACTCGAAAAAGCCTGCCTTGATCTCGATTTCTTCTTGACAGATTCAGCTGATAAACTTATACGCAAACGACAACATATACAATATCTTAAAGCTAATAAACCCAATACTCCCGTGGCTAGAGGTCTTAGATCCACACAACATACTCAGGTACCCATTAGATTGAAAGTATCCCGGGAAGCATATACCAGTAACCCAGTTAAGATTATAGAGATTTTCCATTCTAATTTAGCAAAATTATACTCCCCGGCTCAGAACTTTGATACTACAAAAGCTGATGCTCTATTTTCTAATATCAACCTTCCAACTCTTGACCAAGAACAACGTGAGTTCCTTGAAAGTTCTATAACAGACACAGAAGTTTTAAATGCTATAAAAACTCTAAAACCTCATAAGAGACCGGGTCCTGACGGATTTACAGCAGCTTATTATAGGAAATTTTCACACATCTTAGCACCAGTCTTGACCAAAGCCTTTAACTCGATCCTGACTGGACAATCATTCAAAGCGGAAACTCTGACTTCTATTATAGCTATGATAACTAAACCACACTCCGATTCTACTTCTTGGGTCAACTATTGACCCATTTCCCTTCTAAACTTAGACATAAAATTAATAGCTAAAATTATGGCCACTAGATTAAATAATATTATTGGCCGCTTAATATACAGAGACCAAACAGGTTTTATACCTAAACGCCAAGACGGTGATAACATTAGGCGAGCACTCTTACTCATCCATGCAGCCAAAACTAGGCGAAATCCAGCTTGTCTAGTGTCCTTAAATCTAAAAAAGGCATTTGATTCTGTCTCATGGCCATATATGCAATTCGTTCTTAAAAAATGGGGTTTTGGTAATCATTTCCTGACCTGGGTCTCTTCATTATACAATAACCCGACCCGACAGCCTATATTAAATATGCTGGCTACAAATCGCCAATGTTCGATATTCAAAGAGGAATTAGACAGGTATGTCCCCTTTCTCCATTACTTTTTGCATTATTAATTGAACCCCTAGCACAATTAATTAGAACTAATCCCAACGTAAAGGATATAGAATTAGGAGGTCATCACCATAAATTATATCTCTTTGCAGACGATATCCTCATCTTCCTGTCACATCCTCACATATCCGCCCCAAATTTACTGAAAATATTGGATAAATTTGTCAAAATATCAGGACTTCATGTTAACCGTATGAAATCAAATGCATTAAACATTTCCCTACCACAATCAGAGATCCAACTCGCTCAAACCTCTTCACCATTCAATTGGATTCCAATACAATTACCTTATTTAGGTGTTCAACTCACAATCTCTCTTAAAGATATTTTTACCACTAATTATTTACCTCTACTGAAACAAACTTCAGGTTTAATGAAATTATGGACTACTCTTTCACTGTCATTGATTGGTAGGCTTAACGCTATAAAGATGTCTATACTACCTAATTTTTTTTATTTTTTAGGGTGCTCCCCACTCCATTACCATCTTACTTCCTAAGACTCATCCAAAATAGAGTTATGTCCTTTATCTGGGGCTCGACTAAACCGCGGATTTCTAAATCTACGCTTTACCTCCATAAGATGATTGGTGGACTGGGATTACCTAATTTCTCTTCTTATTATAATGCTTCACAAATTGCATCCCTTTCTAAATACCACACTGCAGTAGAAACACCTCTATGGGTTGCAGTTGAATCAATAGATACTGATCCTATTTCGGTGGCTAACATGTTAAGGCTCAAGCCCACAGACAGATCTAATTTTTCTAACCACTGTGAGGGGGTTAGCTCGGCAGCGGGTGTGTGTGACCCCCGGGATGGGCTCCCCACACAAAACAGGCCCAGCAAACGGAGGTTGTGGTTTTCAAAATCAAAAAGGTGCGGTTTATTTTCTATTTACAGTGACAAAACACAGCAAAGCAAAAGAAACATAAACAAAATAAATCCTGGTCAACTTGACCTCTGACTAAACATACAGGTTTCCTAACTAACAACTGGGATCAGCCTAGTGCTGTCCTAGTCCCTAAGTCCCTGGTTTTAAATGTCCAAGCAGATAGCCACACAGGCTTTGTCTCACCGCACAGGGGTTCACTCTCCCTAGACAGTCCACACAGGTCTGGGTCCAGGCATGAGCTAACATCTAATGAAGCTGGGAGTTCTTATAGAGGCCTAAATGAGCTGACAAGCTTCAGCTGGTCTCATCAACTCCCTGTCTGCACGACGCCCCACACTCTCCCTAGAGGTATGAGTCATCCATGAGCCCACTAGCCTCAGCTGGGCTTATACAACTCTCCACCTAGTTGTATAAGTCGGCGTAAAGCCTGAATCTGGGCGAAATATATCTACCCCCCTGGATGCAACCAGGTGACTTTACCTTCCTGCTGTCACATACCCCCCCCTCTTGTTTTAACCTCGGGGTTGGAACACCAGCAATCAGGCATTCATGTACTCGAGACAAAGCATCCACATTCCCCATTTGAACGCCAGGGCGATGCTTTACTGTGAAGTTGAATTCCTGGAGGGCCAGGAACCACCTATTCACTCTTCTATTTGTTTCCTTGTTTTGAGCCATCCACTTTAACGGAGCGTGATCCGTAACCATGTCAAAGTGCCTACCTAGCAGGTAGTACCGAAGGGAATCTAGAGCCCACTTCACCGCTAAACACTCCTTTTCAACCGTGGCGTAATTTACCTCATGGGACTTCAACTTCCTGCTGAGGTAAATGACTGGGTGCTCTTCCCCGTTCCAGACCTGGGACAATACTGCTCCTAACCCCACATCTGACGCATCACTTTGTACGACAAAGTCTTTAGAGAAGTCGGGTGAGTACAACACTGGCTGGCTACATAAGGCTTGTTTCAAGAATTGGAATGCTGCCTCAGCCTCGGGGGTCCATTTAATCATGACCGACCCTTTCCCCTTCGTCAGGTTGGTTAGGGGCACAGCCTTAGAAGCAAAGTGGGGAATGAATCGCCGATAATACCCAGCGATTCCCAGAAAGGCTCGTACCTGCTTCTTGCTGTTGGGACGTGGCCAACTCTGGATGGCCTCGACTTTGTTGAGTTGGGGTTTTATTACTCCCCTCCCAATGGTGTACCCAAGATATTTGGCCTCCTCCTGCCCAATGGTACACTTCTTGGGGTTAGCCGTAAACCCCGCTTCCCGAACAGAGTCCAGGACTGCTTGCACTTTTGGCAGATGTGAGGCCCAATCTGTGCTATGGACAATTACGTCATCCAGGTAAGCCGCAGCATACTTCCGATGGGGCCTCAGCATCTGGTCCATTTTCCGCTGGAATGTGGCCGGCGCATTCTGTAACCCGAACGGCATTCTTTTATATTGGAATGCCCCATCTGGGGTTACAAATGCGGTTTTCTCTTTGGCCGACTTGGCCAGGGGGATTTGCCAATACCCTTTTGTGAGGTCAAGAGTCGTCATGTATCGGGCTGTTCCCAGCCGGTCGATCAACTCATCTATACGTGGCATGGGGTAGGTGTCAAATTTTGTAACTTTGTTCAACTGACGAAAATCGTTACAAAATCGCCAGCTCCCATCCGGTTTAGGCACCAACACGATGGGACTAGACCAATCACTTTGGGACTCCTCTATCACCCCTAAGTTCAGCATTTTCTGTACTTCCTCCCGTATTGCCTCCCGTCGGGCCTCTGGGATCCGATAGGGTTTTAACTTCACCCTTTCACCGGGCGGGGTAATGATGTCATGCTCTACCCCAGATGTTTGTCCCGGCAGCTCAGAGAATACCTCCTTGTTGCGAAGCACAAACTCCTTAACCTCCTGTTGTTGGGGTTGTGACAAGGTGGCTGCTATTCCAACCTCAGGAATCACGCAACCAGTTTGAGCTGGTGACCAAGTGTCTGCGACTAGGGACTCTCTATCCCTCCAGGCTTTCAACAGATTAACGTGATAGATCTGTTCGGGCTTTCGCCTTCCTGGTTGTCTGACCTTGTAATTCACTTCGCTCACTTTTTCCATTATCTCGTAGGGGCCTTGCCATTTGGCAAGGAATTTACTTTCAACCGTAGGGACAAGTACCAGTATCCTATCCCCCAGGGAAAAGGTACGGGTCTTGGCTCCACGGTTGTACACTCTCTGCTGTGCTAACTGCGCTTGGGCCAAATGTTCCTTCACGATGGGCATTACCTGTGCAATTCGGTCTTGCATCAGGGCGACATGCTCAATCACACTCCTGTGGGGAGAACTCTCACTTTCCCAAGTTTCCTTGGCAATATCCAACAGCCCTCTTGGGTGTCTCCCATACAGTAACTCAAAGGGGGAGAATCCCGTAGAGGATTGGGGCACCTCCCTAATAGCAAACATCAGATAAGGAAGTAGACAGTCCCAATCCTTTCCATCTCTATCCACCACTTTCTTCAACATTTGTTTTAGGGTTTTGTTGAATCTTTCAACCAGCCCATCGGTTTGGGGGTGATACACAGATGTACGTAATTGCGTCACTTTGAATAATTTACACAGCTCCTTCATAACCCGGGACATAAAGTGTGTACCTTGGTCCGTAAGCAGTTCTTTACAAATACCCACCCGGCTAAACACAAGAGATAGCTCTTTGGCTATGGTTTTGGCCGAGGTATTTCGGAGAGGGATCGCTTCTGGATAACGGGTGGCATAGTCCATTATAACTAATATGTACTGGTGCCCCCTAGCGGACTTGATTATAGGACCTACCAAATCCATGGCGATCCTCTCAAACGGGACCTCAATGATGGGTAGAGGGACCAGCGGGCTACGGAAATGTGGCATCGGGGCCGACCTCTGACACACAGGGCAGGAGGAACAATAATTTTCTACGTCCTTCATCACCCCCGGCCAATAGAATCTCTGTAATACCCTCTCTCGGGTTTTCTCTGTCCCCAGATGACCTCCAAGAATGTGCCCATGGGCCAACTCCAACACCAACTTCCTGTAAGGTTTGGGCACCACAAGCTGCTCAACGGTTTCTTCTGCCCTTTTTGCCACCCGATACAGTAGGTCCTTCTCTACGCTGAATTATGGGTAGGTGCAGGTATTATCTGGGTTCACTAACTCGCCATCTATTTTCACTACGTTTTCCCGTGCCTTTATTAGGGCGGGGTCTTTCAACTGTTCTGTGGCAAAGTTTTCCCTGTGAACCTCAAGATCAGAAAACTCCACAGACGGTAGGTTTTCGTCTGAGGAGGTGGGCTCCTCTCCAGTTTCTTGAGTCTCCCCTGCCAATACTGATAAGGGAAATTCCGGAGAGTCCTCACCACTCTCAGGGGAGTTCTGGCTATCACATTCCTGGTACATAGGGGCACCAGTGGGGGGCTCAGGATCATCCCACAGTTCCCAGAACTTCGGAAAATCCCTTCCCACAATGGCGTCATGCGGTAACTGAGATACTAAGCCCACTGGATGAGAGAGGGTACCTTTGGGGGTCTCGAAACACACTGTAGTCACTGGATACTCTCGGGTGTCCCCATGCACACAAATAACAGCTACCTTGCTATTCCCAGAGACCTCTGTTTTAACTAACTCAGCCTTTATCAGGGTCACAAGGCTACCTGAATCCAGCAATACCACAACATTTCTACCATTAACACACATTTTGCATAAATGTTTCTCAGTTCCTCGAATGGCAGTGCATGCGACTGTCGCACACAGCGACTGACGTCTGCCCGTCAGAAAGTCACACTGCATGGGTTCCTCCACAACCGGGCAATTGGCTGCAATATGTCCCGCTTGCCGGCAGCGGTAGCAAACGATCCTTCTTGCCGCCTCTTGAGCCGCTGATTTCCCAGGCTGTTCTCGCCAAACTTGGGGTAGAGCTCCCACCCTCTCACTCTCTCCACCCTCACCCCTTGGAATCCTCTTATCCGCCCCTGGGGATGGTCTGGTCTTAGGGTGGAAAGTCTGAGTGTCTCTGGAAGAGGCCGTCAGGTTCTCTGTAGCCAAGTATTTCTCCACACGATCCACAAGACCATCGGCCGTCTCTGGGTCTCCATGGTTTACCCACTTTTGGATGGCAGTAGGAAGAGCTCTCAAAAACCGATCCATTACAACACGTTCCACAATCTTTGGTGCGGACAAAGTCTCTGGCTGTAGCCACTTTCTGCTCAGGTGAATGAGATCATACATTTGAGACCTGGGGGGTTTTCCAAGCTGGAAAGTCCAGTTATGCACACGCTGAGCCCGGACAGCCTGGATGACAAAAATACCTCTGGATCATCCTCTCCAGTCATTTTTGTCAATAAACAACTCACCCCAAAGGACGCGGTATTAGTGGGACGGCTTTCCTCACTGGTCTGCGGACGTTGCTGCATTACTGCTTCCATCTGTTGTTGTAGTCTCTGCTCTTGCTTCTGCAACAGGTCTATGAAGCGGGCCTCAGATTGCTGCTGGGCTCGTTGCTGAGCCTCCAGACTCTGTTGCAAAGTTGCGTTTGTCTGCTGCTGGGCTGCAAGGCTCTGTTGATGAGCTTGCTGCTGGGCTGCGAAGTTCTGTTGTTGAGCTGCAAGGCTCTGTTGATGAGCTGCAAGGCTCTTTTGCAAACCTGCATTTGTCTGCTGTTGATTGGCATTTGCTAGAGCCAGCTGCTTCAGTATCTCCTCCATGCTGGCTTAAAAAAAACTGCCACTGGTTCTCCACCAACTGTGAGGGGGTTAGCTCGGCAGCGGGTGTGTGTGACCCCCGGGATGGGCTCCCCACACAAAACAGGCCCAGCAAACGGAGGTTGTGGTTTTCAAAATCAAAAAGGTGCGGTTTATTTTCTATTTACAGTGACAAAACACAGCAAAGCAAAAGAAACATAAACAAAATAAATCCTGGTCAACTTGACCTCTGACTAAACATACAGGTTTCCTAACTAACAACTGGGATCAGCCTAGTGCTGTCCTAGTCCCTAAGTCCCTGGTTTTAAATGTCCAAGCAGATAGCCACACAGGCTTTGTCTCACCGCACAGGGATTCACTCTCCCTAGACAGTCCACACAGGTCTGGGTCCAGGCATGAGCTAACATCTAATGAAGCTGGGAGTTCTTATAGAGGCCTAAATGAGCTGACAAGCTTCAGCTGGTCTCATCAACTCCCTGTCTGCACGACGCCCCACACTCTCCCTAGAGGTATGAGTCATCCATGAGCCCACTAGCCTCAGCTGGGCTTATACAACTCTCCACCTAGTTGTATAAGTCGGCGTAAAGCCTGAATCTGGGCGAAATATATCTACCCCCCTGGATGCAACCAGGTGACTTTACCTTCCTGCTGTCACACCCCATAACAAAGCATTTCTTAGCAATATGGGATACATTTAGAAACTCACATAAGCTCCAATTCCCACATAATCCCTTGCTTTCGTTCCTCAAGAACCCTTTCTTTTATCCGGCCTGGAAATATCCAAATTCATTCTCAGCATGGTCCTCTGTAAACTTGATTCATCTACACAAACTAACGTCTAATACTACATTTCATACTTTCTCAGTACTATCTGAAACATTTGGGCCTCCTAGAACTGAATATTTCCGCTATTTACTAATTAAGAATTTTTACGAACCTTTTATTGATATGAATTCATCGCTTACCCAAATGTCTCAGTTTGAGCGGATATGTATAAGCAACCCATATACAAGAGGTCTCATTTCAATTCAATCCAACACCACCAGCTGAACATATCTCAACACACGCTGCTGTGCTCCATGCTTGTCTCCCTGATCCTGCCAAAAGGCCAAGTTTTTTTCGTCTCCTCCAACATCACTGATGAGTACCGTCAGCAGGGGGTGTATATCTACCCTGTAAACCAACCCCCTCCCCCCACCCTAATGGTCCATCTATCAATATTGAAACGGAGGTGACCCAACAACCTAGCCCCTCCCAAACCCTCCCATCATCAGGATTCAGTGCATGATAGCAAGCCTTCCATTATTGGACCAGCCCACAGCTCATACTCTACACACCGGTCTCTGACCTTACTTTTAGCGCTGCGTGCCCCTTGTTGGGGAGCCTTTTCTCTGCTGGGGTCTGTGTGTGTGCGCACCCTCCCGGGTGAACCCTGGGCACCGGACGCCAGTGGGACATGGCTCGTCTGGAACAAGAGGTTTCTTCCGTGGTGTCTTTTGATTTGATTTTATGTTTCTATCCCTCCCCCACGGATGCAACGTTATGATCCCCAAGTCTATACACATGACATACTAAATATGCCTGTTTGACACAATCATCTCCCTGAAGAAGAAAATAATTGTATTTTTTGAAACGCGTCGGTTTTCACCATTATATGTTTTTTGTAACTATATGGTGTTCCTGATTGTATTATTTCATGTATTGTATGTTTTTGTGTTAGCATCCTTCCCATGTTCAAACCTATTACTCCTGTAAGATATCCTTACTCACCACCACTATCCTGGTGGAAATAAAATAACCTTGTACTTTCCATTTGTGTACTACGTATTTACTACAAGAGTAAAGTTCCCTCTAAAGTCCCCTAAGAGGAACCCCCTTTTCCCGTACATTTAGCCAATGGGATGCGGGAATTTTTACTCTATAGACCATCCTCAGCACCTATCCCTCATTTTTCATTTCAATTCTATATCAGTCACTCACTACAAACCCTAACGATACATTACCTTTATACGCAAATAAATGGGCACAAGATATGAATCGTTCTTTTATCAAAGATTGGTCAAGTATAAGGCTAGCTACAAAAAATTATTCTCCAAATTGCTATGCAGTGGAGACTAATTATAAAGTTTTAGCGCGCTGGTACCTAGTCCCAGCTAGTGTTGCAAAATATGTCCCCTCATATTCGCCAAATTGTTTTAGGGGATGCGATTTACCAGGCACTCATTTCCACATTTCGTGGCAATGACCAGTTGTCCAAGAATTTTGGACAAAAATATTCTCAATGGCATCTAAAAGTCTTGAAATTCCAATTCTTCCAGACCCTGCTGCTGCTTTACTAAATCTTAAGCCTTCCACACTTACCCATACTCAATTTCAATTACTAATTTATCTAACTACAGCTGCCAAACAAACTATTGCTAAAGCTTGAAAAACAAACTCTCTAATTTTAGCGGAAGCCAAACACAGAATGAACAGAGCACTGTTATTTGCAAAAATGACAGCTATTGAAGAAAATAAAATAAATACATTTCATAAAATTTGGCAGCCCTGGGTGAAACATCACTTCCCAACAGACTTTGACCAATCTTTGATGTTACCAAACTAGTATCTATACAATCTCTCAAAGTATATATACATATATGTCAGGAGCAGTGGCGGCTGGTGCTCAAAATTTTTTGGGGGGCGCAAACAAACTGAAAAAAAAAAATCAATTGCCGCCACTGTTCCCATTAAACGCAGCCACTGTGCCCAAACGCCACCAGTTTGCCCCCTCAAATACAGCCAGTTTGTTTCCATATACAGCCAGTGTGCCCCCATATATATATAACCAGTGTGCCCCCATATATACAGCCAGTGTGCCCCCATATACAGCCAGTGTGCCCCTATATACAGCCAGTGTGCCCCCATATACAGCCAGTGTGCCCCCATATATATATAGCCAGTGTGCCCCCATATACAGCCAGTTTGTCCCCATATATATAGCCAGTGTGCCCCCATATACAGCCAGTTTGTCCCCATATACAGCCAGTTCCCCCCAAATGCAGCCAGTTTGTCCCCCATATACAGCCAGTTCCCCCCAAATGCAGCCAGCGTGTCCCCCATATACAGCCAGCTCCCCCCATATTCAGCCAGTTTGTCCCCCATATACAGCCAGTTCCCCCCATATTCAGCAAGTTTGTCCCCCCATATACAGCCAGTTCCCCCCATATACAGCCAGTTCCCCCCAAATGCAACCAGCGTGTCCCCCATATACAGCCAGTTCCCCCCATATTCAGCCAGTTTGTCCCCCATATTCAGCCAGTTCCCCCCATATTCAGCCAGTTTGTGCCCCATATTCAGCCAGTTTGTGCCCCATATTAAGCCAGTTTGTGCCCCATATTCAGCCAGTTTGTCCCCCAAATGCAGCCTGCCCCCCCCCCCCCCAGCCCTGCACTTACCTTCCTCGGTCCGCGCCGTCCTCGATGTGTTCTCCCGCCCTCGATGTCGCTTCAGCCAATCAGGTTACCGGTAACCAGATCCGGTGAACTTGATTGGCTGAAACCTCCACACAGTCTTCTTCCAGGAACGCACCCCGTGCGTACCTGGGAGGAGTTTTTGGAAGCCGAATACAGCGTGAGAAGTGTATTCGGAAAGCCTATCAGAGCCGCTGGCTCTGATAGGCACTTCCAAGTCACACCCACCGCCGGCCGCCGCTCTAATCCATATGGCCGGCGCTCACCAGGAGGCCGGCCATATGTATAGTGGGCAGCGGTGACAATACACAGATTCATGCAATGCATGAATCTGTGTATTGTCTTTCAGTGGCGGTGCGGGAGTGAGAGGGGGCGGCGCTCCGGCGCCCTCTATGGACGCACCGCCACTGGTCAGGAGTCAGATCACCGTCTCGAGTGTTTATTATTTCCCTCATATTCTTATCTTTTTCCTATCCTGTACTCTTATTTTTTTTTACATACTTTTATATTTTATGTTTATTTTTATTTTTTTATTTTTTTTATCCTTCTGTTTTCTGATTAATAAATCGTGAAGCGATTTAACAAGTTTTTACCCAAAGGTTACTTATCTCTAACTTTACTATGACTTTATGCCTTATTAAATTAGTATGATATCTTGACAAATAGTCAGATCGACACATCTGCTATTTTTTTTCTTTCTCGTACATCACGGGACACAGAGCGACATAGTCATTACTATGTGGGTTATATAGATACCTTCAGGTGCTGGCACTGGCAACTTCCAAAACCGGAAGTACCCTCCCCTATATAAGCCCCTCCCATCCGGGAGTACCTCAGTTTTTTGCCAGTGTCTAAGGTGTTGGCCAAGAAGTAACATGTGTTTTTCACTGAGCTTGCGTACAGGTTCTTTTGGGCCTCAGTAAGCTATTCCGGATCCGACCAAAAAAGCTTCATAGCTAAACGGTCGGTACCCGGGCCTTGCACAGAGAAGAGCAAGGTTTTGCCTGTAATGCCTCTCTTAGGAGGGCTGGACCCTGGGATCCAGAGCTCCGGTCATACCCACGACCAAGATGTTTTCTGTGCAGGGTGCTATACAGGTCCAGGGGAGTGGAATCCTTGGGAACCCGGTCCCTGAAGGTTTAATTACAATGCCTGCCGTGATAGGTGAAGTTTGGGCTTCTGTGGACCAAACAGAGTCCTGCGGCGAGGAAAAGGTAAGTGGGGGCCCTCAGGAACTTGGTTCTATTGGGGGACCCCCAAGCCTATTTTGTCTTTCTGCCTGTTACCTAAGGTATTCCTGCTAATATTCTGTGCATGCCTGTTACTACTGAGAAAATTTAAAAATTTTAATAGTAGGCAAGAAAAAAAAAATGTAAGACCGCGGTACCTGTGTTAAACACTAGAGGCCGCTATGGTTCTTTTTCTTGTAATGTGGATTTTTTTCTTCAAAAATCAAATCCAGGCAGTTGGTAAGTTCTCTGCTGGGAAGCTGTCTCCTCTGCCCTGTTGCTGCGCTCATCCATCCCCGGGCCCTGCGGCAGGGACCCTGGCTCCCATCTAGCTCCTTATGTTTTTCAAAAAAGAGCGCCGAAGGCGCACGTGCCCGCGCGCGAGCACGTGCACGCGCCTCTATATATAGAGGCGATCTGGAAAAAGGGGCGGAGCGGGTGGATGACGCTCGGTGTGCGCCGCGGCGCTACTGCGCATGTGCGGGCGTCCAGCGTGTTTAAAAGCACAATCACAGCTGGCTATTGAAGTGCACAGACAGAGCTAGCAACAGTAAAAAGGCACACAGAGGCGGTTGATGCAGGCATCCCCTAGAAAGGCACTTTAGTAGACACCAACTGTTATATAGCAGCAATTGTGCTAGACTATTCTCAGTAAAAGTGGTGTATTACGGCTGGAATACCTCAGCTTTGGGCTTAGGAATATGCCGTCCAGAAGCTCCGGAACTGAATCTTCCAGGAAGCGAAGGGGGTCTCATCGGGCTCTGAGGATCTTGGGCATGCTTCTGCTGCACCAGTCTCCCCTGAAAATTCAGAGGTAAGTGACCGTAGAGACCCCGCAGGGGTACTTGGTACTGTGGCTGTCCTCAGTTCACCTGCTCCTGTGTATGTAACAGAGGAGGTTTTTTCCTCAGCTCTGGGAGGATTAGAGAGAGATTGTCAACATTGATCGCTGCCTCCCTGTCACAGGGAAAGCACGCCCGATCTCCGTCTCCTCCTTCAGAGTGCTTGTTAGCAGAGCAACAGTCCCATACAGGGATCGACCTGCCTGAAGGGGATCAGGATGAGGTTGATTCTGTTATAGAGGAATCAACAGTGGAGGAACCTTTCTCAGCATCTCAAGCTGAAAGATTATGGGTTCAGTCTCTGACTAACATGGCCTGATCAGCATTTAAAATGCACCTTGCGGAACCATCAACCACTACTGTCTCCTCGTTGGGGTCGCTAAAAGCCCCCAGACTGTCTGTTCTTTTCCACTTCACCCTTTACTGGAAGGGCTCATTTACCAGGATTGGGAACATCCTGAGAAAATATTTACTCCCCCCAAGAGATTTCCGGTGGTCTATCCCATGGAGGATAAGTTCATCAAAAAATGGAAGGTCCCTACAGTGGACGCAGCCATCTCTTGTGTGTATAAATCACTGACATGTCCAGTGGATAATGTCCAAATGTTCAAGAACCCAATAGATAAAAAATTGGAGTCCATTTCATGGTGAACGCTTATTCAGGGAAGACCTGGACAAATATATCCGGAAAATTTCCAGCGGTAAAAAATACACTCTTGCCGGTTAAAAACAGAGCTAGAGGTCCCTCTTTTAAGAGGCCTGCTTATCCAGTCCCTGGGGCATCGGCTGTGAAACAGTTCCGACGGCCTCCTCGGTCAAATCCCGGGGGTAAAAATCAGGGACAATCGCAGGGTAATGAGAAACCCTGGGTCAGGAGAGGTACAAAACCTCCCCCAAAGTTAAATTCATTAAAGGGTTGCCCCCACTCAGTCGGGTGGGGGGAAGACTCCAGTTGTTCGCAGAGACCTGGCGGGACACGATCAGAACAGATAGGTGCTCTCCGCAGTATGTTTGGGATACAGATTGGAGTTAAAAGACTCTCCTCCTTCCCATTTTTTTGAGGTCAAACGTGCCAAGGGATCCCCGGAAGAGAGAGTCCCTCCTGTTGGCACTAGAACAACTATTGCTCCAAGGAGTAATTATGGAGGTTCCCCTGGAAGAATGGGGGTTTGGGTTTTACTCAAACCTCTTTACAGTCCCGAAGCAAACGGGGACGTGAGGCCCATATTAATTCTAAAAGGGCTAAACAAATTCCTGTATATCAGGACTTTACGGATGGAGTCGATCCGATCGGTGGCCACTGCCCTACAAGGGGAGGAATGGTTAGCCGCGATCGACATCAAAGATGCTTATTTGCACATTCCCATCTTTCCAGTCCACCAAAAATTTCTACGCTTTGCAGTAGAAGGGCGCCATTTTCAGTTCAGAGCCTTACCGTCGGTCTGGCCACAGCACCACGAGTGTTTACAAAAATTCTGGCCCTTTATTGGCCAATCTAAGAACACAAGGTGTAATGATAATGGCATATCTAGATGACTTGTTGCTGATAGACCACTCAGTGAAAAAACTAGAAGTGGTCGTTCACAAGACAATCAAGTATCTGGAATCTCACGGTTGGATTATCAACCGAGACAAGTCAGCCCTAAAAAAGTCTGGAATACTTGGGGCTAAGGCTGGATTCAGGCCAGAGAAAAATGTTCTTGCCTCGAGAAAAGGTGTTGTCTTTGAGAGATTTGATCCACCTAGTGGGTGCAAAAAGACAGCCGTCCATACGCCTGTGCATGAGGCTGCTGGGAAAAACGGTGACATCATTCAAAGCAGTACCCTACAGTCAATTCCATTCAAGGAATTTGCAAAGGGCTATACTGTCAGCCTGGAACAAAAAAGTTCAGGCCCTAGACTTACCAATGTCCTTGTCCCCTTCCATTCGCAAGAGCCTCCGTTGGTGGTTGGTTCTCCAGAATCTGGAAAAAGGGAAATCCTTCAGTCCGATTTCTTGGAAGGTGGTCACTACAGATGCCAGCCTTATAGGCTGGGGAGCAGTACTGGAGCAATGGTCTCTCCAGGGCAGATGGTCGGATGCAGAAAAGGCCCTGCCCATCAATCTCTTAGAGATACGAGCAGCCCGGTATGCCCTAGTAGCATGGACATCCAAACTCCAAGGGTCCCCTGTCAGAATTCTATCAGACAATGCCACGGCAGTGGCATATATCAATCATCAGGGTGGCACCAGGAGTCGTGCAGCCCAGAGGGAAGTAAATTACATCCTGAAATGGGCAGGAAGATATGTCCCAGCCATATCCGCGGTATTCATTCCAGGATTGGAGAATTGGAAGGCGGACTTTCTAAGTCGCCAGCAATTATGCCCAGGGGAATGGTCCCTTCACCCCAAGGTTTTCCGGACAATATGTCAGCGGTGGGGAACACCGGATGTAGATCTGCTAGCATCCAGATTCGACGCAAAGGTGGACAGGTTTGTCTCTCGGACAAGGGATCCCCTAGCTTGCGGCTCGGATGCTCTAGTGTTCCCTTGGGATCAGTTCAAGCTGATATATGCATTCCCACCGCTACAATGTTACCTCGATTACTCCGCAGAATCAGGGTAGAAAAGAAACCAGTGATTCTGGTGGGTCCAGCGTGGCCCAGAAGAGCATGGTACGCGGAGATTGTAAAAATGTCTGTGGGGAGTCCTTGGACTCTCCCACATCGTCCGGACCTGCTTTCGCAAGGACCGATATACCACCCTTCCTTACCAGCCCTAGGTTTGACGGCCTGGCTATTGAAGCCCACATTCTAAAAAAGAGAGGGCTCTCTAATCCTGTGGTATCTACCATGATCAATGCCAGGAAGCCGGTATCCAGGCAGATCTACTATAGAATCTGGAAGGCGTACATCGCGTGGTGTGAGGCCAAGAAATGGCATCCACGTAAGTACGTAATAGGTAGGATTCTGGACTTCCTACAGTGGGCTGTAGATAGGAAGCTTGCCTTGAGTACTATCAAGGGTCAGATTTCGGCCTTGTCAATATTTGTTCAAAGGCCCTTGGCTTCGCATTCACTAGTCAAAGCTTTTATACAAGGAGTGATGCGTATTAGCCCCCCGGTTAATATTCCCATATGTCCATGGGACTTAAACCTGGTTCTGTCGGTTCTACAGAAACAACCATTGAACCATTACAGCATATTTCCTTGGTTCTTCTCACCAGGAAATTGATTTTTCTAGTAGCCATTTGTTCGGCTAAAAGAGTGTCGGAATTAGCAGCTATGTCCTGTAAAGAGCCATATCTGGTTGTCCATAAGGACAGAGTAGTGTTACGTCCTCATCCAGCCTTTCTTCCTAAGGTGGTATCGAGGTTTCATTTGAACCAAGATGTGGTTCTTCCTTCTTTTTTCCCCAAACCAAGCTCGGTAGAGGAAAAGTGATTACATTCTTTGGATGTAGTAAGAGCAGTTAAAGCTTATCTAAAGCCACTGCTCAGATTCGCAGAACGGATACTTTGTTTATTCTGCCGGAAGGCCCCAGAAAGGGTCAGGCAGCGTCAAAATCTACTTTAGCCAAGTGGATTCGACAGGTCATTGTGCAAGCCTATGGCTTGAGAAGGAGACCGCCTCCGTTAAAAGTTAGGGCGCACTCCACGAGAGCAGTTGGAACTTCATGGGCAGTGCATCACCAGGCCTCCCTGGCTCAAATCTGTAAGGCCGCAACATGGTCTTCAGTACACACGTTTACTAGGTTCTACCAGGTGGACGTTAGAAGTCGGGAGGATGTCGCCTTTGGGCGCAGTGTGTTGCAGGCCGCAAAAGATCCTCATGTCTGATAGCGCTCAACTTATGTATTGCCTCATTGGGCATTGCTTTGGGACGTCCCACATAGTAATGACTATGTCGCTCTGTGTCCCGTGATGTACGAGAAAGAAAAATAGGATTTTTTACTCACCATAAAATCCTTTTCTCTGAGTCCATGGACCGACACAGCTTCTCTATTGACAAAGTGGGTATTATCCGTTAATTAGGAGTGACTAGGCAGAAAAACTTGTAAAAAGTGTTGCATCACACCTTCTACAGTACCGCCCAGGGGGCGGACCCTCTGGGTATACCCTCTCAGTCTGCACATCGCAGATCAGTTCGTCAAAAAGCAGTACAAACTTAAAAGGAGGGGTGGGTGCTGTGTCGGTCCATGGACTCAGAGAAAAGGATTTTACGGTGAGTAAAAAATCCTATTTACTCTTTCGTCCATGGACCGACACAGCTTCTCTATTGACAAAGTGGGACGTCCCAAAGCAGTGTCAGAGAAAAAACGAGGGGTGGTAACAGCATAAAAACAAACTTCACCCCAAAACACAAAACAGCACTCCTCCAACGGAGGAGTTGCAACTCTAAACAGCCGCCTGCAAAACCTTGCGGCCGAAAGAGGCATCCGAAGATGCACCTACATCAACTTTGTAGAATTTTGTGAAAGTGTGAGCGGACGACCAAGTCGCCGCTTTACATAGTTGGGAAACAGACGCTTGATGTCGGAAAGCCCAAGAGGCACCTATTGCCCTGGTCGAATGCGCCGTGACAGGAAAGGGGGGCGTCTGACCCTTTAAGGCGTAAGCCTGGATTACTATCTGTCGGATCCACCTAGAGATGGTGGCCGATGAGACTGCTTGGCCCTTCTTGGGACCAGCCACCGAAACAAACAGTGAGTCTGACTTCCGGAACAGGGAAGTAGCAGATATGTATACTCTCAAAGCTCGGACAACGTCCAAGGAATGCAACGCCGACTCCTTAGGATTCGACGGCTGAGGACACAAGGATGGAAGTACAATGTCTTCGTTGAGATGAAAAGCCGAAACGACCTTCGGAAGAAAGGAAGGCTGCGGCCGCAGCACCACCTTATCCTTGTGGAAAATCAAATAGGGAGCCTTGCAGGACAAGGCTGGCAGCTCAGAGACTCGTCTAACTGACGTAACAGCCACCAAAAAGACCACCTTCTGAGAAAGTGTCAACAGGGGAATATCTCTAATATTCTCAAACGGTGCCTTCTGAAGCACCGAGAGGACCAGGTTCAAGTCCCACGGAGGTAACGGGGGGCGGACCGGAGGGGCCACATGTCGAACCCCCTGCACAAATGTACTCATGAGAGAGTGAGTCGCCAGGGGTCGCTGAAAAAAGACAGCCAGGGCAGATATCTGTCCCTTAATCGTACTTAGGGCAAGCCTTTGGTCTACCCCATGCTGTAAAAACAGCAGGATTCTGGAAACCAAATAGGTACGCGGATGCCATTTCATTTCCTCACACATGGAGATGTAGGCCCTCCAAGTGCGGTGATAGACCTTCCTAGAGGACGGTTTCCGAGCACTTCTCATAGTAGAAATTACTGAGTCTGACAGGCCCCGGTCTCTCAGTACCTGGTTCTCAACAGCCATGCCGTTAAAGCCAATGACTGTAAAGCAGGATGGAATATGGGACCTTGCGACAGCAGGTCCTTCCGTAGTGGTAGGCGCCAGGGGACGTCTGCTACCAGACGTACTAGATCGGCGTACCAAGGACGCTGAGGCCAATCTGGAGCGATTAGGATCATTGGAATTCCCTCTGCCTCCACTCTGCGGAGCAGAAGAGGAAGAAGCCTTAAGGGAGGGAAGGCATAGATTAGCCGATACTGGCCCCACGATGCTACCAACGCGTCCGTTGCGTCTGCCCATGGGTCTCTTGACCGGGCCACAAACCTCAATACCTTCCGATTGAGTCGGGAAGCCAGAAGATCTACGTCTGGTGTGCCCCATCTTTGGCAGAGGAGTTGGAACACCTCCGGGTGTAAGGACCATTCTCCCTGGTCCAGAATCTGGCGGCTCAGGTAGTCCGCCTGCCAGTTTTCCACACCCGGAATGTACACGGCCGACAGTGCCGGTACGCTCCTCTCTGCCCACTTCAGGATGCGAGCGATCTCCGATGCTGCAGCTGAGCTTCTTGTTCCTCCTTGATGATTGACATATGCCACTGCTGTGGCGTTGTCTGACTGGATCCTGACTGGACGCCCTTGCAGTCTCTGAAACCATTTGAAGAGGCACAGCTTGATCGCCCAGATCTCCAGGACATTGATCGGCAGGAGGGCTTCCTCTGGGGTCCAGCGACCTTGCGCCGACTGGACACCCCAGACTCCCCCCCAACCTGTAAGGCTGGCGTCCGTCGTGATCACTATCCAGTAAACCGGAAGAAATGACTTCCCGGCCATTAGAGCCGGTGCTGTCAGCCACCATACCAGGGATCTCCTGACTAGGTGGCTCACTCGGATTTGATAATCCAGAGATGAAGGGCATCTGTTCCATCTGGACAGAACTTCCCTCTGTAACACTCGAGTGTGGTATTGAGCATATGGGACCGCCTCGAGGGAGGCTACCATGAGGCCCAACACTCGCATGCAAAAACGGAGTGACGACCAATTCCTGGAAGTCAGCTGCCGTACTGCAGCCCGGAGGGTCTGCAACTTCTCCACAGGGAGGAATACCTTTGCCTCTGAGGAATCCAGAATCAACCCCAGGTACACTAGGCGTTGAGTGGGCACCAATACTGACTTTTGCGTGTTTAGTATCCAACCACAGTCTCGAAGAGTCTGACAGGTAATGGACACGCTTACCTCTAATTCTGAGCTTGAAGGGCCCTTCAGCAGAAGGTCATCCAAGTAACCTGTGATAGCGATACCCCGCTGTCTTAGAAGTGCCAGAATCGGAGCGAGCACCTTGGTGAACGTCCTGGGTGCTGAGGCAAGGCCAAACGGGAGGGCCACAAACTGGTAGTGGTTCTTCCCGATAGCAAATCGCAGAAACCTCTGGTGTCTGGAGTATATGGGGACATGCAGGTATGCGTCCTTGATGTCCAAGGAGGCCAGAAAGTCCCCCGGATGGAGAGCCGTGACTACGGAATCTTTGTACCTTCACAAAGCAATTGAGGGCTCTGAGATCCAAGATTGGACGAACCCCCTCCTTCTTTGGCACAATGAACAGATTTGAGTAAAAACCCTGACCCCGTTCCTGTTCTGGAACTGGAATAACTACCCCGCGTTCCAGTAGACCCTGGACCGCCCCATACAGGGCCTCCCGACGGGTCGGTAGTAGCTGGAGATTGGAGGTGATGAATCTGTCTGGTGGACAAGAGAGAAATTCTATCTTGTAGCCTGAGGAGATTACTTCGCAAACCCACCTGTCGGAGACTAGAGCAGTCCACTGAGTCGCAAATTTGCGAAGACGTCCCCCCACCCGAGAGCTGGGTGGGGGCGGACCTTCATGTGGACGCAGATTTGTCCACAGGCTTGTTGGGTCTGCGGGACCAAGGACGCTTTTGTCCTTGGGCAGGCGCTTTATCGGCCTGGGGTCTTTTCCCTGTCGCCTTAAGAGGGCGAAAAAAACGCTTACGTGCAGTAAAGGAGGGCCCTTGCCCTTGGCGTGGTCCCTTACCCTTGCTAGTTTGGGGAAGCAAAGTGCTTTTACCTCCTGTAGCATCCTTGATGATGTCATCCAGAGAAGCCCCAAAAAGTCTGTCGCCCTTAAAAGGCAGATCCAATAGGGCTTTCTTGGAAGTCTGGTCCGCAGACCAGCCCTTTAGCCAGATCAGGCGGCGTATTGCTACTGCATAAACCAAAGCTCTTGACAACAGGGGAATAGTATCCATGTCTGACTCGCAGACAAACTTAAGGCCCTGGACCAACTGGTCGGCCAAAGTTATCTCATTAGGAGGAGCATCTCGCTCCTTTAACCCCTGGAGTAGCAATTTTGCCCATTCAGTAAGTGTCTGAGACACTAGGGCCCCCGCCAATGCTGGGCGTACTGCTGAGCCTACCACTGAGTATAGGTAGCGAGCGAGTGCTTCAGCCTTCTTATCCACAGGGTCCTTGAAAACAGGAGCCCCTTCTACTGGAATAGTGGTGGCTCTATTAAGTCTGGACACCGAAGGGTCCACTATAGGGGGAGAGGTCCATATCTTCAGAAAACTCTCCTCAAAGGAGTACCGTACTGCAAACCTCTTTGGGGCTGTAAAGACCCTCAGTGGGTTCTCCCATTCCTTGTATAAGAGTTTGTCAAAATAAGACACACAAGGGAACACCTTAGCAGTGCGGGCAGGTTTACGAAACCCAAAGGGGACTGGAGTATCTGCTACTTCTTCAGTCCTTTCCAACTTTAGCGTATCCCGCACTGCAGTAATAAGGTCAGATACCAAAGCCGTCTCGCGTACTGACCTGGACTTGGAGTCCTCCTCACTGTCCGATCGGTCACGGTCTGCAGTCTCTGATGCATCAGAATCTGGGCCATGAGCCGTAGCTGGACCTGGTTCTGCATCAGAAATATCCCCAGAAGATTGCAGGGGACGGGGGCGTTTATTACCCCCTGTATTCCCGTGTGCTGCTTCCACCCTGGCAGCAAACGCCTCTAGGATTGCCGACATAGCGTCCATAGACACCTCAGGGACACCAGCTGCTAAATCTGGTGTTTCAGGGGAGAAGACATCTGGCTCAGATGCCATGCTGACCACACGCTGACACTCACAGGGCTCCAGGCAAGATATCAATAGGCCACCCTCCTGCGCTGCAGAGATGCTGGGTTACCCAGAGGACTCACCACCCTGGATAGGTACTGCTATGCTGCGCCTATGATGCTGTCCCCTTGCTGCTGTGTCAGTCTGCTTCTTTTATCAGCACTTCCTGTGTGAATTTTCGCGCCAGTGTAATGCACCCTAGAGGCCGGAGGCTCTCGCAAAATGGTTGCCAAAACCATCTGTATGGAAGATAATGTGGGCTCTAAGAAAATGGCCGCCGACAGAAGATAGAGGTCAGGCAGCCATAGCCCACAAAAAAGATGGCCGCCGAACGGCAATATCTGCATACAGGGTGGACAAACATGGCCGCCGATCACCTGATAGGGGCCAGTGGGTGTGGCCGAACTACAGGAAGATGGCCGCCAGGCAGTTACAAGAGGCCAAACTTGGCATGGACCACCTCAAAATGGCCGCCGACAGCATGGAGACACAGAAACACAGGTAAGCAAAAATGACATTTCTTTTAAATGTTAGTTACAGCCAGCCCCGCTCCAGTGGGACCCCCTAGGTGACCCCCAGCACCCAGCAACCTTTAGCTAGAAGCCCAGGGAGGAGGGAAAGGCAGGGAGAGAGGGAAGAAAGGGGCCACAACCACTTACTTGATCTCTCCAGGAATGTCCAGCTAAATCACCCAGCCGAGGCAGGGGAGTTTTACTTACCTATCCTGCATGTATTCTGCTGGAAGACATTCCAAACAGATCATCGTCCGCGCACGGAAGGTGACTGTTGGCCAGGCATGCTGTGATTGGACCCAGAAGGGACGATCATATGTATGCCCTGGAGCATGACGCTCACCGGACAGGCTGCTGCGACTCGGCCGTAAGGTCAGCCGAAGCTGAGCGGTCCGATGCAAGCCTTGGAGCGTAAGCTCACCGGCCAGGCTGCTGCGACTCGGCCGTAAGGTCAGCCGAAGCTGAGCGGTCCGATGCAGGCCCTGGAGCGTAGGCTCACCGGCCACCCGTGGAGCGACGGGCATGTCGTGGAAAACCCAGCGCGTAGCTAGGGTCGGCACACGCTCGATGGCCGAAACTGGGGAGACTACAAGGATCGAGGATCCAGCCTGTCACCCAGTCGGCAGTTGATCGAAGATCGCAGGAAACAACAAATGTAGCAAAAAAATAAAAAATATATATATCTTTTTTCCCCGGACCAATGAGCCCGAAGGGAGCCATGTCCTACTCCTTGCTAGACAGAAAAAAACTGATCTGCGATGTGCAGACTGAGAGGGTATACCCAGAGGGTCCGCCCCCTGGGCGGTACTGTAGAAGGTGTGATGCAACACTTTTTACAAGTTTTTCTGCCTAGTCACTCCTAATTAACGGATAATACCCACTTTGTCAATAGAGAAGCTGTGTCGGTCCATGGACGAAAGAGTAATAGGATTTTTATAACAGCTTACCTGTAAAATCCTTTTCTTGGAGTACATCACGGGACACAGAGCTCCCACCCCTCTTTGGGGGACACTTATTGCTTTGCTACAAAACTGAGGTACTCCCGGATGGGAGGGGCTTATATAGGGGAGGGTACTTCCGGTTTTGGAAGTTGCCAGTGCCAGCACCTGAAGGTATCTATATAACCCACATAGTAATGACTATGTCGCTCTGTGTCCCGTGATGTACTCCAAGAAAAGGATTTTACAGGTAAGCTGTTATAAAAATCCTATTTTTTCCTCCCACTTTTTCATATATTCGCCTAATTTTCTGTGTGTATTTATTAATCATAGTGAATAGTTATCTATATATATATATGGACTCAATATGTTATACTTGGTACTGTTAATGTAACCCTGTAATAAAAAATGTAATATCTATGCTTCTGTATTTTAGTATTTTCCTTTTATTTTTATTTTTTATTTTTTTCCCTTCCCCAACTTCTGTTCCCCTATTGAAATCTCAATAAAAAATTCCCAAACCCCTGAAGGACCATACGCTCCCACAAAAGTATAGGCCTATATCGGTCATTAACAATGACCTAAAAAAAATTAGTTGTATACTGGCTGACAGACTAGCCAGTATTGTTGAATCTCTGACCTCTTCTGACCAATCAGGCTTCATTCCTAACAGACTTATCACTGATAACATCCAGCTCACTATGAACATACTCCAAGATGCTACTCTCCATCACAAACAAGCCCTCCTGCTGAGCCTTGATATCAACAAAGCCTTTGACAGCGTTCTTGGCCTTATCTTTTCACGGTTTTACAGCACATGGGCTTCAAAGATGATTTTCTCAGAGGTATACAGGTACTATACCACAACCCTTGCACACGCATTAAACTACCAGGATGCAACTCTGGGTTTTTCACACTGGGCAGGGGCACCCATCAGGGTTGTCCCCTGTCACCCTTATTATTTGCCCTGGCCATGGAACCCCTAGCTACAGCTATTAGACAACACCCAGACATATCCAGCTACCCTCTAGAGTCAACCCCCTTTAAGCTCTGCATGTATGCGGACAATGTCATGCTTTTTTTGACCCAACCCCATATCTCCTTACCTAACTTACTCTCCCTGTTGTCAAATTTTGCGTCTATTTCTGGCCTTACGCTCAATGTTACTAAATCTACTGCTCTCCCCCTCAACTTACCCCCTGCTCAGTGTGAAGTGCTCAAAAAATCCTTCCCCTTTCAATGGTCTTCGGACAAGATTCCCTACCTTGGCATCTATATCCCACAAAACTGGTCTACTGTTTTTCAAGCGAACTATCCAGCATGTGTCTCCCAACTACGTAACCTTCTAAAAATGTGGAGCTCCTATCGTATTTTGTTTCTTGGGAGAGTCACGGCTATCAAAATGACCCTGCTTCCAAAACTTTTGTATCTATTCAGGGCCCTCCCTGGTATGATCCCAAAGTCCTACATAGACAAACTACAGAGAGAGGTTAATAACTTTATCTGGCAGAATAAGAAGCCCAGATGCTCCAAGTTGGTGCTGTATAGATCCCAAAGGGCTGGTGGCCTAGGTTTGCCCGACCTTTGGTTGTATTTTTTAGCTGCCCGGTTCTCTCAAATGGCTCAATGGAGTATCCCTAACTCAAGAGTCCCATGGGTCATGTTTGAATCTCTGTCCATCAAACCCTATTGTATTCAATCCATTCTGTGGTCCCCTACTAACTTGGCGCACAAACTCTCCTCCCTTAACTCAGTGGTGTCCCACACCCTTATTCTTTGGAACCGGTATAAATCCAAAATGAACCTTGTTACTTCTGCTCCCCAGGGTTCTTCCTTTTTAGGTGAGCCCTTATTTGCCACGGCATTGGTACGCCCCCAAAACTTCTCGTGGTGGATAACCAACTCCTTGGTCTCACTACTAGACCTCCAAATGGATGGTGCTTTTGACTCCTTTGACCTTCTTCGGACCCGTAAACAGGCCCCACCTAAAGAATAACTATAGGTATCTACAAATCAGGCACTTTTTTCGCTCCCATTTTTCACTCACCCCGTCTCACCCCCCTTCCGTCTTTGAACGGATTTGTCGTGACTCTCCCAGGGGCAAAGGTCTGATCTCATTACTATATAGGGATACGGTAGCATCAACCTTCTCTGGAGAGCCTCCATATAAAGCAAAATGGGAGGCTGACTGTGGAGAACAATTCTCTCCTGAGGATTGGGACACCATGCTGGATAACTTGCGCAAGGCCACGAAATCCCTAGCAGTGAGGGAAACCGCCTACAAAGTCCTAACGAGGTGGTATTATACCCCATCCAAGCTTCAGATTATGTTTCCTGGTACCTCGGGTTTGTGCTTCAGGGGTTGTAATATTTCAGGCACCTTGAGGCACATTTTTTGGGACTGTGAAAAGCTCTCCCCAGTTTGGGATAGGACTTGCGCCTTAGCCTCGGCTATTGCGGGGACCCCTTTAAAGCTCACGGTCTGAATGGGTCTCCTAGGGGCACCGATCCCAGGTATCTCCCGTAGGCAAGAATGCCTCTTACACACAATTTGTGTCTCCACTTTGTGGAGCATTGCCCTGCACTGGAAAACCCCTGCTTTTCCAATTCCCTCAGTTCTATCCAGAATAGATACTATAATGCTGATGGAGTGGATTTTGTACACCTGGCAGGATAGAATGATCTTGTTTGACCAAAGATGGGAACCCTGGACGACACACAAGAATATACTTTGGTCCTGAACCTAGCATATACTTTACGGAACATATTCCTCCGGAAGCGGATGCTTCCGGGTGTGCCTGGGTCACCCTTTCTATATCCTGGTTATTAATAATCCATAGGATCCTTATCTTCTGATGTTCTGTTTGTTATGCTTAAGGAAACTGTCGTTTTCTTTTTTTGTCTTTTATTTTACTGTTTTTGATTTCTGTTTTTTTTTGTATGTTGCTCTTTACGTTCATTGATGATCTGATCTATACGATATATGCTTTCCCATAATTGTATATTTTTTTATTTTTTTATCTTCAATAAAAACGTTTATAATGAAATCTCAATAAAAACATTTGACAAGAAAATTAAAGTTACATATTCTTAAAGCAAAGCTAAATTCCAGTTGATGAGGTGAGCTCCCACCAAGTGTATAGACATCAGGGACGTGCGGTGAGGTCAGTGGCTGGTGAGGCACTGGCTATTATTAGAGCCAGATACACACAGGTTACATACGCCACAATCGTTAGAGCGAGAGCAATAATTCTTGTTTAATATTTTTATTAGATTTTACAAGTAAATAGCAAGTATAATGAACATTACATTCTGATCAGGAATAGAATTGTAAATAAATACAGCAATCACTAAAAATACATATTGAAAGAAAGGTAGTAGAGGATAAACCTCATTAACAATTATATCAATACAAATAGAGGTATAAAAGATTAGAGCAATGAAAACAAGCAATATTCAGGATAGAATATCATGCCTCCAGACCATCCACTCACCCCCGAAGGGAGCAAGCTGTGAGCAGATGGGGGCTCGATTAAGTATGAGAGAGTATGGTGGGTTATCCAGAAGGATACACCAGATGAACGTTGTCATACCTCAATTGTTTAGTGGAGACCTTCCTAACAAATCTTTAAGACACAAAGATATTAGTGATTGATAAAGTGAAACATAAAAGGTATATATATAAGTCATGTAATGGACATCGCATGTGTATAAAATCCGTATTACACAAGTAACAAAACTAACCAGAGCAGAAAGACAGAAGAAGTACAGAGAGAAGAAGAAGAAATATGGGAGAAAAGTAAAATATATAGAAAAGAAGGTATGGGTATAGAAAAATAGAGATAAAGGTAAAGGTTGTCTCCCCGGGTGGCGGTCCAGTCAGATCAAGGCCCCGTTTAAATATTATATTAATAGATAAATATTAAAGTATTTCAAAAAGGCATCAACAATAATTGATCAAAATCTGGGGGTAAGAAGTGTTTAATCCATGGTTTCCATATTTTATTGTATGTAGTAATGTTGTTATCTTCAATAGCAGACATTTTGGAAAAGATAAGGGCTCTGTTAATTCTATGTTTAGTTTCAGCCACAACTAAAGTTTGGGTTTTCCAGGCCTTAGCTATAGATTGTTTAGCCGCCGTGGTGAGATGTAGTAGTAATTTGAATTGTGATTTATTCAATTCAGGAGGTTTGAGGTTGAGGAGAGCCAGTGCCGGGTCTGGCGGGATTGGTATTTCCAAGGCCGTAGAGGCCATGTTAAATATTTTACTCCAGAAGGATTGAACGATTGGACATTGCCACCAAATATGGAACTGCGTGCCCGGTTCAGAACAGCCTCTGAAACATAAATTTGGGTACAAGGTGGCAAATTTGGCAATCCTGGCCGGAACCAGGTACCATCGAGAAAGGACCTTATAATTTGTTTCCAACGCAAAACAATTTGGCGAGGAATGCTTAGTAGCTGACCATATATTATCCCAGTCACTTTTACTGAATGTTCTATCCATGTCATGTGCCCATTTAGTCGTATAGGATGGTAAAGTATCGTCGGATGTGGAATTGATGCGTTTATACAAAAGTGATATTAATCCTCTAGTATGGGGATCACTGTTACAGATACGTTCAAATTGAGTCATTTGGGTAAGAGGGGATCCCGTATCAACGAGGGTTGTATAAAAGTTCTTAATTTGTAGATAGCGGAAGAGCTCCTTCATGGGGAGTTTGTATAAATCACATAATGTTGGGAACGTAAGAATATCATTGGAGGAAACTAGATTGTGAAATTGAAGTATGTTTCTTTTGGACCAAGCTGCAAATGATAGGGGGAATTTCCAGGCGGGGTAAAATGAGGGATTTCGAAGAAAAGAGAGTAGAGGGTTATGAGTGGATTGTAGGCTTTTTGTGAATCTATATTTGTCCCAGATAGCTATAGAATGTTTGGTTATGGGGTTAGATAAGTTTAGTCTATCTTTAGGAGCTAACCAGAGCAAATTATTCACAGAAATGGGGTCAATATCCACTGATTCAATCGCTACCCATAGAGGGGATTCTGTTGTAGAATGGTATTTGGGGAGTTGTGCTAGCTGAGCAGCAAAGTAGTATGAGGAAAAGTTAGGAATTCCCAGACCACCTTTCAATTTATCAAGATAAAGAGTCGATCTGGGTATACGGGGTTTTGTAGAGCCCCATATAAAAGACATCACTCTCTTTTGAGTGAGCCTCAAGAAGTAAGGAGGTATATGTATGGGGAGAACTCGGAATAGGTAAAGGAACTTTGGTAAGATTGACATCTTAGTAGCGTTAATCCTCCCAATCCAAGATAAAGGAAGAGAAGACCATTGTTTCATCAGATTAGTAGTTGACTTCAATAAGGGTAAGTAGTTAGCTGAAAATAAGTCGGATATAGAAGAAGTGAGTTGGACTCCAAGATATGAAATATGGTGCAATTCCCAATTGAAAGGTAAAGACGTTTGAGCTTGTTGTAACTCAGATGGCGAAAGGGAAATATTAAGAGCATTAGATTTGGCATGATTAACACACAATCCAGAAATCTTTGCAAACTTGTCCAAAGTATTTACTAGATTTGGGGCTGAGACATGGGGATGGGATAAAAAAATCAGGATGTCATCTGCAAAAAGACTCAATTTGTGGTGATGTCCACCTAATTCTACTCCTTTGATATTAGGATTATTTCTAATAATACATGCTAAGGGTTCAATAAGTAGGGCAAAAAGCAAAGGGGATAGAGGGCAACCCTGTCTAGTACCTCTCCTAATATCTATCATAGCTGATTTGTAACCCATATATTTAATATAAGCTTTCGGAGTGCTGTATAGTGAGGAGACCCAAGTTAAGAAATTTTCCCCAAAACCCCATTTTTGAAGAGTATATTGTAGATATGGCCAGCTGATTGAGTCGAACGCCTTCCTAATGTCTAATGATATAAGGCAAGTTGGGATACGTCTTTTTTTGGCGGCATGAATTAATAAAAGTGCTCTTCTGACATTATCCCCTGCTTGACGTAAGGGCATGAAGCCAGTTTGGTCACGATGGATAAGTTTACCTATAATGCTATTTAATCTAGTTGCCAAGATCTTAGCTAATAACTTAATGTCTAGATTTAAAAGAGATATGGGGCGGTAATTAGACCAAGAGGTAGTGTCAGATTTAGGTTTGGGAATCATTGCTATGATGGAAGTTAGTGTTTCGGTTTTGAACGAATGACCAGCTAACAAAGAATTGAAGGCTCTAGTCAATAGAGGCGTTAAAATCGAATCAAATTGCTTGTAGTATAGTGCAGAAAACCCATCGGGGCCCGGTCTCTTGTGAGGCTTCAATTCTTTAATAGCAGCTTTAACTTCCAAGGCCGTTATGGGACTCTCCAAATATTCACACTGTTCTGGTGTCATTGTGGGAAGTGTAACATCTGAGAACAAAGTGTCTGCTTTGTTTTTATCAAAGATTAAGCCAGGGTCATAGAGCTTAGCTAATTTAGATTGAAAGATTTCCAAGATCTTTAATGGGTTACTAGTGTATGCATCCCTGGAGGTTCTAAGTCGGAATGCAGCTTGTGAACGATCAATAGACTTGAGGCTGCGGGCCATTGGGGTATCGGGCTTATTGGCTTTGCGGTATAGGGTATGTTGCCGCTTGCGTAAGAGTTTGTCTGCCGAATCTGTCAGAAAAAGATCCAACTCAAGCCGGGCCCTTTCCAATTTAGTGTTAGTGTTTGCATTCGGGGTAGCTTGATGAACCAAATGACAAGCGTTAAAATTTGCTTCAAGTTTGGTGAACAGAATCTTGCGATCTCTTTTAATAGATCTCGCCTTTTGTATCAAGCTGCCCCGAATGACAGCTTTATGGGCTTCCCATAGTGTAAGGGCAGAGACATCAGTAGTGTCATTAAATGAGATATAATCATTAAGAGCCAGTTCAATATCTGAACGGTGTGAGGGGTGAGTTAGGATGGAGTCGTTAATACACCAAGTGGTGTCATGTGACCTAGGTATTGGAGAGGTAATTGTAGCAGTGATCGCACAATGGTCTGTCCATGGAAATGGGATTATATTAGAGGATATTACTTCAGGGAGCATACTAGAGGGGAGGAAAATATGGTCTATTCGTGAAAAGGATTTGTGTGGATAAGAATAATGTGTAAAATTTCTGGAAGTTGGGTTAAGTTCCCGCCAGGTATCAACAAAATTAAAAGAAGTAAGTAGAGATTGGAAGGACCGTTTATGGGTAGGAGAGTTAGGAGATGACGGGGATTTATCCAAGAAGGGATAGATGGTAGTATTGGAGTCACCACATAATATTATTGTTCCAAATTTATGTGATTCGATTAGTTGGAAAAGATGTGATAGAAAAGCTTCAGGACGCTTATTTGGGGCGTAATACGAAACTAATGTGACTTCAGTATCAGCAATAAAGCCTGTTAATAAAACATATCTACCCTCAGGGTCACATATTTGTGTATTAAGGGTAAATGGTGTAGAGCGGTGGAATCCAATCAGGGACCCACGTTGCTTAGTTGTAGCTGATGCTGCGTAGAATTGAGGGTAGGAGGAGGAAAGAAATTTAGGGGAGGCGTTATTGATGAAGTGCGTTTCTTGAAGGAAAATGATGTGAGCTTTTCTAGCTGAAAAGGAACGTAGAGCTTTAGTTCTTTTTTGTGGAACGTTGAAGCCTTGTACATTTAAGGACAAAATGTTTATGGGGGCCATGACATAGTAAGGGTAAGTTTTATATAAGGGTTAATGAAACCCATATTATGAGTTCGAACCGCCACCAAGGGAGACAGAAGAGGAGAAGAAAGGAAAGACAGAAAAGAAAGAATAAAGAAGAAACCAAATAAATAGGTAGCCCTAATGACTGCAATTAATGTCATAAAATAATGATGTACTAGTAGGGCGCAGGAACATCTCGGAGAGATAACAAAAAATCTCCGAGGGGTTCCATGGTCACCGACCGACTCCTGCATAATAGTAGCAGGAGTCAGGGGGTACGTAGGGGGCCGCAAGAAGTTCCGGAGGGAAAAACAACGCCGGAGAACACTTAAGTATTATAATAGTAAACTTATATTATTCTCTATCAAGAAGACTGGAGATGCAATAAACAAAAAAGAGAGAGAAAGGAAGCATACCAACTTCGGGAATTATGTTGAGTCAATTTCTAGATGAATGCGTCCATAAGGAGGCTAGAAAATATTAATCTTAACACTTGTGAAGCAAACCGTCTACGCAAGTGAAATAATTAATAAACAAGCTCGCAAATATAGAGGAAAGGGAAGAAAAAAAAAAAAAAGGGGGGGAGGGAAGAGGATAGTCTATCTATATCAATGACCATATAAGTCAAGGAAATAAACTTATTTGTCTATAAGGAGACAAATAAAGAAAACAAGAAACACTCGTCTCAAGAAGCAATAATGAAATTTTAGCTTTCTGGCTGACAAAAACATAAATTAAATACATAAATTTATATTACATATATAAAAAAAAATAAAAAAAAACACTTGTCTCAAAAATGTAAATGTAATATAGACCTTCTGGCTGACTAAAACAATAAATAAATACCTAAATTTATATTTCATAAGTACAATATAATATGCATATAAATTACTAAGTAGACATATTTGTCAGTAAGGGGACAAACACACAAAAAAAAACCCCTAAAAACACTTAACTCAAAAATGTAAATGAAATATAAACCTTCTGGCTGACTAAAACCCTAAATAAAAACCTAGATTTATATTTCATAAGTACAAATTAATATGCATATATAATGTGCATATAGATTAAAGAAATAGACATATTTGTCAGAAACAAGACACCACTAAAAAAAAAAAAAAAAAAAAAAAAAAGAAAAAAAAAAAATGGAGAACAGGATTCTAATTCTTCAATCATAGATAGTGCAATGCTTTTCAGAATAAAGCAATGGGGCTAGTACCCTATAAAAGGGGAGAAACATGGATAAGATTAATGAAAGTTGAACAATCAGTCCATTGAGTCGACATTTATCGGTGCCTGACTATCAAAACGTCCTCTTTTATGAAGATTCTGTCTGGTATAACCAGAGGGGTTTGGGTCCAAGTCGGTTTCATTTGGAGGTGATCTAGAAGCCGCACGTCTACGAGGTTGCTCTTTAGAATTGGTGTGATCCATCAGGCCTAGATCAATTAAGGCTGACCGTAGTTCATCGGACGTGCGACAGGTATATCTAGTTTCCAAGTATGTAAAGCGGAGAGAGAATGGAAACCCCCAGTGGTATATGATTTGGTGTTTTTGAAGTACTTGCAGCAATAGTTTCATAGAACGCCTCTTAGTAACAGTTAGAGGGGAGAGGTCTGTAAAGAGCTGATAGATATTGCCCTGGAACTCAAGAGTGTTTTTACCTCTAGCAGCAGCAAGTATTTGCTCCTTTGTTTTATAGTAATGAAATGTAACTATAATATCTCTAGGGGGTCCATTGGGTTTGCGTTGAGTTAGGGCCCTGTGGACTCTGTCCATTTCCAATCTCTCAGGTGAAATACCTGGTAACAGTTCCTGAAACAGTGCACATATAGTTCCCTGTAAGTCTATGATTGATTCGGGGAGACCTCTAATTCTTAGGTTGGAGCGACGGTCCCTATTCTCCTGGTCTTCCAAACGGTTTTGTAATAAAGAGTTCTCATCCTTAAGCTGTTCAATAGTAGCATCATAATGCTGTGTGGTAGTTTCTATATCATCTACCCGCATTTCCAATTCAGCTGTTCTATGCCCCAGCTCCCTAATCTCCCTTGTCAGCTTCTCTGTTATCTGGTCAGAAGTTTGTTTCAAAGCTTTCTGAAGCATTTTCTCAAATTGTCTAAACATGTTAGACTGAATAACATTTTCAGGTGTTTCATAGTCAGAATCAATCTCACCAGCTGTGTCCAGAGTTTTGACATTGTGTGACAGGGATTTAGGAACCCGCTGTGTGCGAGTCTGTGAGGTACCAGGCGCCGCCATCTTGGATGTCTGCCGGGCCGGTGTATCTTTAGAGATACCAATCTTATACTTTGTTTTTGGCCCCCTCGTGACCATCCTCACTACGCCAAAGTGTACCTGGTATGGATTCGCGGGAGCTGGTGCCGTTTGCGGTGAAAAAACAGCGGTCGGTTCTCCGGTTTTTTTAACCCGGGAGCGGAGCTCTAAGGGGATGCGACTTCTCCCTCAGGCATCCGCGCATGCGCCGAGAGCAATAATTCTAACACTAGATCTCCTCTGTAACTCTAAACATGAAATGTGTACAAAAATTTAAAGCGTCGTCTATGGAGGTTTGGCACCATTCCATGAGTGTGCACAATTTTAAAGCGTGACATGTTAGGTATCTATTTAATTGGCGTAACATTATCTTTCACATTATACAAAAAATTGGATTATCTTTAGTGTTTTTTTTTATATATTCATGAAACAGTTTTTTTCCAAAAAAAGCATTTGAAAAATTGCTGCACAAATACTGTGTAACATAAAATGTTGCAACAGATACCATTTTATTCCCTAGGGTGTCTGCTAAAACA
This sequence comes from Rana muscosa, assembly GCA_029206835.1. Lineage (NCBI taxonomy): Eukaryota > Metazoa > Chordata > Amphibia > Anura > Ranidae > Rana > Rana muscosa. The sequence continues at coordinate 287,421,672 of CM055116.1, forward strand.
AAATATATAATGTTTGGTGGTTCTGAGTAATTTTCTAGCAAAAAAATTATGACTATTAAGGCCCATACACACGATCGGACTTTCCGGCAACACCGGTCCGACGGACGTGTTTTATCGGACAATCCGACCGTCTGTATGCTCCATCGGACAATTGTTGCTGTTTTTTTAAACGGACAAATGTTCGCTGTGCATGCTTTCAAACTTTCCGACAACAAATGTCCGATGGAGGATCATCCGATCGTGTGTACACAAGTCCATCGGACTAAAGTCCAAAGTACAAATCATGTGCAAGCTAAAATGCTGTTTTTTATTTTCCTTGCATGTCCCCCTCAGATATACAGCATCTGCACTTCCATGTGCACTTTCAGTTCACTTTCAAGTGCAAAGTGGATTTTCCTTTAGTAAATCAACCCCTTAGTGTTGCCATAATGCATCTAAACTAATTTCATTAATTTGGGGGCCCTTATTGTGTCCATAAGGGCATGAAGACTGAGCTTCAGATAGATTGTTTTCTGTGCCTTGGGACCAGAGCTGAGTGACCCGTTGCCGTGTGTGAGTACATCAAAGAGGAAAGGGCCCATGAGGACCAGAGCTGAGAGACTAAGCCTTGTAAGGACCTTTTCAGGAGGACTGATACACTGGGCCCTGAGTACCTAAGGACAGCAGACCGCCAAGTGATCTGGACTGGATTCCTGTGTACCAGGAGAGGTGAGCTGAATAATCTTTGCTTATCTCAACACTGACACAGTTAATGCAATAGAGACTGCTCTTCAATTAGCAGCCTATAAGCCATCTATTACACACTCTTAAATGGACAGCTCCATGTGCACCACTTTACAGAAGGCCCTGACAAAGGCCAGGTAATGCTGACAATGAGGCACCAGGTCCCCCCATTAGTCACCTCCAAGGGTACCCCTTTGTCCAGCATGCATACATCCACCCGCTTTTGGGGCTGTATGCGTAATGTTTACACAAGGACCTTTATTTTTGTGTTAATGCTGATACTCTTAACCCTGTTTGCATACGTTTTAATTTGGTTTAGCATAACAACAGTTCAGTTAATTGCCATCTAATGGGTGAATATTCACATTATCTAGTACAATATCTTTACACATGTTCAAAATTGCCAGTTCATGCTTTCATGCATTGTTTAACTGCATTGCATACTAACTTTTAAGTTACACAGGTGTGTCAGTGGGATCTGAACAGTTTAAAGAGTCATGGCAGAATAGAGAACCCATCATTTACAGCAGGCATGTCCAAAGTCCGGCCCGCGGGCCAATCACGGCCCGAGTTCCGGTTTCGGATGGCCCGCCTGGTCATTTTGACATGTATATCTTTTGTGGCCCCCAACAAATTCCTGAGCGCCTGGGGCCACAAAAGAAATACATGCTGTCTGCCAGAGTGGAGGCGGGATGAACGTTGTGCATACAGGAGAGGAGTATTTCCTGTTTACACGGCGACCTCTGTAAAGGGAAGTCACGTCTCCTGCACTGCCATTGGATGACTGTTCTGTCCATCACAGGAGGCGGGACTTTCTATTAAAGAGGCCGCCGATAAAACAGTAGTTTCTCCTGTATGTCTGTCGGCGCTCGTCCCGCGCCCCCTCCCTGTCTCCTCCAAGGCTGCAGATGGACATGAATCAGGCTGCACTGAGGGCAATGGTGAGCCTGCATTCATGTCAAGGGGGGTGCTGCATTCAGGGCAAGGGGGTGCTGCATTCAGGGCAAGGGGGTTGCTGCATTCAGGGCAAGGGGGTGCTGCATTCAGGGCAAGGGGGGTGCTGCATTCATGGAAAGAGGGTGCTGCATTCATGGCAAGGGGAGTGCTGCATTCATGGCAAGGGGGGTGCTGCATTCATGGCAAGGGGGTGCTGCATTCATGGCAAGGGGGGTGCTGCATTCAGGGCAAGTGGGGTGCTGCATTCATGACAATGGGAATGCTGCATTCATGTCAAGGGGGTGCTGCATTCATGTCAAGGGGGGTGCTGCATTCAGGGCAAGGGGGGTGCTGCATTCAGGGCAAGGGGGTGCTGCATTCAGGGCAATGTGGGGGTTTCATTCATGACAACTGGGGTGCTGCATTCAGGGCAACAGGAGTGCTGCATTCAGGGCAACGGGGGTGCATTTATGGCACTTGTGAGGCTGTATTGATGGGCAGTGACCCTTATTTTGCTTCACAGTTCTTTATTTAAAATTTAGGATTTTTTAAAGTGAAGGTGCGAGTTATACGCCGATAAATACGGTATATCCAAATAACACGCCTGAGCTCATCTCTTCACCACACACAGCTACAAAGGCAAGTTTTGGGCAGTGTATTAGTGCTTGGACGAACACACTTAGACCAAATTTTAATGGTTCACAGAATGTCAGGCAAAATGGTCGGCCCTCACGCATGTTCACTTCATCAAAATCTGGCCCTCTTTGAAAAAAGTTTGGACACCCCTGATATACAGCATCTCTTGCGAGGGTAAGTCCTTTATAGGTAATCTATTTATGCTGTTTCTAGAGAATTGTTCCTTAGGTAATCAAATTAAGAATAATTAAGCCTCTAGCTCTGAACAGATGATCAATTCCATCAATGCTTTGATAAACTGTGAACGCCTATCTCCTGCTGTTTCTCAGTTAAAAAGATGATGAAACTTAGAGAATCGTTTTACCCTCCCTGGCGGTAATCCCGAGTGTGGCTCGGGGTGAATTTTCATTGCCAAAAGTGAGCATGCAACCTGGCAGGCCGCAGGAAAAGGGGGGGCGAGACCCTGAACCGTTCCAGACCACATGCCCTCAACATGGGTAGGGTGCTTTGTGGTCCTCCCCAAAGCACCTTGTCCACATGTTGATGGAGACAAGGGCCTCATCCCCACAACCCTTGCCCCCTGGTGGTTCTGGGTGTCTTCAGGCACGGGGCTTATCGGAATCTGGATGCCCCCTTTAACAAGGGGGTCCCCAGATCCCACCCCCCTATGTAAATGGGTATGGGGTACATTGTACCCCTACCCATTCACCAAAAAAGTGTAAAAAAAGTAAAAACAATAGGAGACAGTTTTGGACACTTCCTTTATATATTATAAAAGTGTCCCACGATGTCCATCAATCTTCAATTACCGTGCCGACGATCTCAAGAAAAAAAACAGGAAAAACTCTGAGTGTCCCACTGACTGCAGTCTTTTCGCAGTGAAAAGCTGTTATATAGCCAAGGGCGGGGCCACCCACTGACATAACAAGATGATCCCACCCCCTTCTGACATCACGTGATGGAAGAGGGGGCAGGGTCATCTGTATACGGGTGGCCCCGCCCTTGTCTATATAAAAGCTGTCAAAGCGAAAAGACTGCAGTCGGCGTGATGCCTCCCATGGAGGCAGAGTTTTTCCTTTTTTTTTCCTTGGGACCGTCGTCACAGTGATTGACGATGGATTTACATCACGGGACAATTTTTTTATGACGGAATTGTCCAAAACTGTCTCCTGTCATTTTTACTTTTTTTACACTTTTTGGTGCATGGGGATCTGGGGCCCCCTTGTCAAAGGGGGCTTCCATATTCCGATAAGCCCCCGCCCGCAGACCCAGACAACCACCAGGCAAGGGTTGTGGGGATGAGGCCCTTGTCCCCATCAACATGGACACAAGGTGCTTTGGGGGAGACCCCAAAGCACCCTCCCCATGTTGAGGGCATGCTCTCTCACCCCCCCTTTTCCTGTGGTCTGCCAGGTTGCATGCTCGGATAAGGGTCTGGTATGGATTTTGGGGGGACCCCACTCCATTTTTTTTTTAATTTTGGCACGGGGCTCCCCTTAAAATCCATACCAGATCTGAAGTTTTTTAATTTTGGTGTGGAGTTCCCCTTAATATCCATACCAGACCCGAAGGGTCTGGTAATGGACTGGGGGGGACCTACGCCATTTTTTTCAATGATTATTTTCCTTTAGAGATGTAATTTTGCTGTGGTACTGTTTTAAACATTGGAAAGATGCGCTACTTTACATGCAGACTAAGGGGACCCCCAGGCACGTTATTTAAAGGAATATTTAATTCTTATTGTTTCACTTTAACCACTTCCCGCCCAGTCAATAGCAAATTGACGTCCGGGAAGTGGTTCTGTTATCCACACTGGACGTCATATGACGTCCAGCGGGATAACAGCCGCCGCACGCCCGGGGGGGGCGCGCATCGCGGCGATCGGTGGAGCGGTGGGTCAGTCTGACCCACCGCTACACTGATCTCGGTAAAAAGCCTCCGTCGGAGGCTTTTTACCATGTGATCAGCCGTGTTGAATCACGGCTGATCAGGAAGTAAACAGGAAGAGCCGTTGATCGGCTCTTCCTCACTCGCGTCTGACAGATGCGAGTAGAGGAGAGCCGATCGGCGGCTCTCCTGACAGGGGGGGTTCGCGCTGATTGTTTATCAGCGCAGCCCCCCTCGGATACCCACACTGGACCACCAGGGAAGCCCCCAAGGACCACCAGGGAAGCCCTAAGCATGTGGATGGCCCCCATGGCCATCCACATGTAGTAAAAAAAATATATATATAAAAAAAATATGCCAATCAGTGCCCACACATGGGCACTGACTGGCACGATCATGCCAAGAAACAAATGTGTGGTGGCTGGCATTGCTAGGCAGCAGTGTCACCAGTGCCACCTACTAGTGTCCATCAGTGCCACCTATCAGTGCCCATCCGTGCCTATCTGTGCCCATAAGTGCCCACCTATCAGTGCCCGTCCGTGCCACCTATCAGTGCCACCCATAAGTGCCCATCAGTGCCACCTAAAAGTGCCCATTAGTGCCGCCTATGAGTGCCCATCAGTGCCGCCTATGAGTGCCAATCAGTGCCACCTCTGAGTGCCAATCAGTGCCGCCTATGAGTGCCCATCAGTGCTGCATACCAGTGCCACATATCAGTGCCCATCAGTGCCGCCTATCAGTGCCCATCATCAGTGCCCATCAGTGCCACCTCATCAGTGCCACCTCATTGGTGCCACCTCATCGGTGCCCATCAGTGTCGCCTTATCAGTGCCCTTCAGTGCCGCCTTATCAGTGCCCGTCATTGAAGTAGAAAAGGTACTTATTTACAAAAAAATTAACAGAAACAAAGAAAAACATAGTTTTTTTAAAAAAAACGCTCTTTTTTTATTTGTTGCGCAAAAAATAAAAATCGCAGAGGCGATCAAATACCACCGAAAGAAAGCTCTATTTGTGGGAACAAAATGATAAAAAATTTGTTTGGGTACAGTGTACCATGACCGCGCAATTGTCATTCAAATTGCGACAGCGCTGAAAGCTCAAAATTGGCTTGGGCAGGAAGCTGTATAAGTGCATGGTATTGAAGTGGTTAAGCATTATTAAAATCACTGCTCCTGAAAAAACTGCTGTTTTAAAACCTTTCTTACATGCATTTATACATGTCCCCTGGGGCAGTACCCACGTCCCCATACACTTTTTGGCAATAACTTGCATATAAGCCTTTAAAATGAACACTTTTGATTTTTCACGTTTGTGTCCCATAGACTTTAACCACTTAACAACCACCTGCCGACAAATAACGTCGACAAGGTGGTTGCTTAACTCTGGGAGGACGTTATATAACGTCCTCCCAGAATCGCGCTCCCGCGCGCCCCCTGGGGCGCGCACACGGGAAACTCCGTGACCGCCGGGTCCAGTGGACCCGGCGGATCACGAATCGCGGTAAATCGCCGCTGATAGCGGCCGTTTACCACGTGATCGCTCCGTCGAATGACGGAGCAATCACTTGTAAACAGACCGGCGTCATTTGATGACGCCGGTTCCTCTCTCCCCTCTCTGTACCGATCGGTACAGTGTGAGAGGAGAGGGGAGGGAGCGGATGGCAGCAGCAGCTCTGTGGGCTGGATCTGTGACAATTGCAGTCACAGATCCAGCCATCCATCCATCCCTGCTCAGCCATCCCTGTGCAATACTCTGCAATACACCCTGCCAATACTCTGCAATACACCCTGCCAATACTCTGCAAAATACCCTGCGCAAGACTCTGCAAAATACTCTGCAATACCCTGGTGCAATACCCTGGTGCAATACTCTGGTGCAATACTCTGCAATACCCTGGTGCAATACTCTGCAATACCCTGGTGCAATACCCTGGTGCAATACTCTGCAATACCCTGTTGCAATACTCTGCAATACCCTGCAAAATACTCTGCAATACCCTGCACAATACTCTGCAATACCCTGCGCAATACTCTGCAATACCCTGCGCAATACTCTGCAATACCCTGCGCAATACTCTGCAATACCCTGCACAATACTCTGCAATACCCTGCGCAATACTCTGCAATACCCTGCGCAATACTCTGCAATACCCTGCAATACCCTGTGCAATACCCCCTGTGCAATACCCCGTGCAATACCCTGCCATACTCCGCAATACCCTGCCATAGTCCGCAATACTCCGCAATGCCCGGCAATACTCCGCAATACCTGGCAATACTCCGCAATGCCCAGCAATACTCCGCAATGCCCAGCAATACTCTGCAATAACCACTTCCCGCCCGCCGGCCGTCATATGACGTCCTTGACTTTGTGTGGGGATATCTAAATGATGCTTGCAGCTACAGGCATCATTCAGATATTAGCTTTTTCAGCCGGCGATTCCCTACACCATAACAACAATCATAGTGGCTGTTCCGCCGCTTGATCATTCTTATGGGAGACGAGAGGGGATGCCCCCCGCCACCCTCCGGTGCTTCTACCGACTCACCGCTACGATCAAAGCCAGGATTGTTGTTTTTTTTTTGTTTTTTTTTCAGGCTTCCCAGCCTAGAGGTGAGATGTGGGGTCTTATTGACCCCATATCTCACTGTAAAGAGGACCTGACATGCCATATTCCTATTACAAGGGATGTTTACGTTCCTTGTAATAGGTATAAAAGTGATCAAAAAAAATTTTGGGGCGGAAAAACATGTCAAACTAAAATAAATAAAGTAAAATGAACAATAAAAAAAATATATTTTTTTAAAGCGCCCCTGTCCCCGTAAGCTCGCATACAGAAGCGAACGCATACGTAAGTCCCGCCCACATATGAAAACGGTTTTCAAACCACACATGTGAGGTATCTCTGCGAACGTTAGAGCGAGAGCAATCATTTTGGTCCTAGACCTCCTCTGTAACTCAAAACATGTAACCAGTAAAAATATTTAAAGCGTTGCCTATGGGGATTTTTTAAGTAGCGAAGTTTGGCGCCATTCCACGAGTGTGTGCAATTTTTAAAGGTGACATGTTAGGTATCTATTTACTCGGCGTAACTTCATCTTTCACATTATGCAAAAACATTGGGCTAACTTTACTGTTTTTTTTTTTTAAGCACAAAACATTTTTTTTCCGTAAAAAACGCGTTAAAAAAATTGCTGCGCAAATATCGTGCGAGATAAAAAGTTGCAACAACCACCATTATATTCTCTAAGGTCTTTGCTAAAAAAATATATATAATGTTTTGGGGTTCTATGTAATTTTCTAGCAAACAAATGATGATTTTTACATGTAGGAGAGAAATGTCAGAATTGGCCTGGGTGCTCCAGAACGCCTGAAGGTGCTCCCTGCATGTTGGGCCTCTCTATGTAGCCACGCTGTGTAAAAGTCTCACACATGTGGTATCGCCATACTCGGGAGTAATAGCAGAATGTATTTTGGGGTGTAATTTGTGGAATGCATATGCTGTGTGTGAGAAATAACCTGCTAATATGAAAATTTTGTGAAAAAAAAAAAAAAAGAAAAAAAAATCTTGATTTTGCAAAGAATTGTGGGAAAAAATGACAACTTCAAAAAACTCACAATGCCTCTTTCTGAATACCTTGGAATGTCTTCTATCCAAAAAGGGGTCATTTGGGGGGTATTTGTACTTTTCTGGCATGTTAGGGTCTCAAGAAATGAGATCGGCCGTCAGTACTTCAGGTGTGATCAATTTTCAGATATTGGCACCATAGCTTGTGGACTCTATAACTTTCACAAAGACCAAATAATATCCACCAATTTGTACTTATTTTTACCAAAGATATGTAGCAGTATAAATTTTGCCCAAAATTTATGAAGAAAAAATAGTAATTTGCAAAATTTTATAACAGAAACGAAAAAAAAATCATTTTTTTTACAAAATTTTCAGTCTTTTTCCTCTTATAGCGCAAAAAATAAAAAACCCAACAGTGATTAAATACCACCAAAAGAAAGCTCTATTTGTGTGAAAAAAAGGACAAAAAATTCATATGGGTACAGTTTTGTATGACTGAGTAATTGTCATTCAAAATGTGAGAGCACCGAAAGCTGAAAATTGGTCTGGTTATTAAGGGGGTGCCCAGTGGTCAAGTGGTTAATGGTGGTCGAATGTTCGCACACATTTTTTGTCTGTTCGCATGTTCAGCTCATTCCTACTAAGAATTACAGGCCTACAATATAAAATGCCAAATTTCTATGCAAAACAATCTACCGCTTTGAGATGCAAAAATCTGACATAATCATACCGCCAGGGACGTTAAGATCATCAATTTGTTAGATCATTTTTAGTGGCTGGGGTAAAAAGAAAGTTGTGAAGCTCCCTGGCAGTATGATTATTTCAGATTTTTGGTGCTGAAAGTGGTACCATTATTTTGCATGGTAATTTGGCATTTTATATTGTAGGCCTGCAATTCTTAGGAATAACTCACTTAAATCTGTCCAAACAAGACATCCTAGGTATGATAAAGTTTGAAACACAAAATCATAAATTATAATATAATAAATAACTATAAATAATTATAACAAATAATAATATAATAATAATAAAAATTATTCAATAATGTAATCAAATCAAAAACACAGAAATTTGCTCAGTTGCTGAATTGTTGCTGTCATTAGATTTAGTGTTTGATGCCAAATTTCCCCACAAATCGCTATCGCTCAATTCTGCAAGTGATTCTAATTTATTATCGATGTTTTCTATTTGGTCTAAAACCACTTTTGACATAAAGGGGCACTTTTTGCTTGCTATGGACAATCTCCAGTTTCCAGGCAGAAAGAACAGTTTTTATAATATAAAAGTGCATGCAGGGCACTGGACAGACCACTAGGGACAAAGGGGATGTGTAATTATTTTATACAGTACTGTAATCTGTAAGATTACAGTGTACTGTACGTGTACTGTGTTTTTACTTTTTTGAATTTGGCGCCGATCTCCGCCCCCGTGCGTCGCAACGTCGCAGGGAATGGAGCTCGGCGGCACTCGGACACTGTGTGAATCGAGCGAGGAGACAGCTCGCACACACAGCGGGGAGACATCACAGGATCCAGGGGACAAGGTAAGTAACTTTCCCTGTATCCTGCGATGCGATCCCGAGTCTGGCTCGGGGTTACCGCTAATGGTACTGATATTCAACCCCGAGCCAGACTCGGGAATACTGCTAGGCAGGTTAAGCAGTAGAGAGTTGTTTTTAGCCTTCAAAAGACACTGTTGTTACTGCAAAAATTATAAAACACATACAGAAATCAGAGGGGGGCATCAGAGGGGGGCGGGGTCACCTGTACATGTCACTGGGTAACCCCGTGGACTTTCCCCGTTGCGTCAGAGGGGGGTTGGGTTAGCCGTGCACGTCTCAGGTGACCCCGCCCTCAGCTATTTAAGAGCTGTCACCCATGCAGGCGGATTGTGTAGGCGTTTTTTTTTTCTCTCTGTATCCCCCGCTCGAGAATGGATGTACATCGCTGAAAATTTTTTTTCTTTCTTTTTTAAATAAAGGACTTGTCCCAAGCTGTCTACTGTGTTTTTTTACAATTTTTGACACTTTTTTGGTGAAATGGTAGGGGTACAATGTACCCTGTTACCAATGCACATGGGGGGGCGGGATCTGGGGGTCCCCTTTGTTAAAGGGGGCTTCCAGATTCCGATAAGCCTCCCGCCCGCAGACCCCCACAACCAGTGGCGTCACTAGGGTTGGTGTCACCCGGTGCGGTATAACATGGTGTCACCCCCCCCCCAATAATTTTTTTCCCCCTAATAACTGCATATATTGGCAACAGTAGTGCCGTTAATAACTATCAATCAACTAGCAAATTTGAATAACAAAATCATATGAAAATAAAAGAATTCAAAGCTTAAACTGTTAAAGAACTGTATTTATTTTAACGTTAAACTTTACTGAAATTTACATTTCTTGAGACCCGAAAACACCAGGACAATCCAAATACCCCCCAAATTACCTTTTTGTAAAGTAGAAAGTCTGATGTATTTAGTAAGAGTATAATTATATATAACAATTTTAGCGTAATCAATTCCAGTAAGCTGAGTGACAGGCATAGACACTGCTACTGGAATTGATTACAATAAAATATTATATATAATACATTTTGGCTACACATTTAACACATTATTACAGTACAAAGTGTGCTAATTTTATTCAAACTTTTGAGCCCTACGGCCTGTCTAATCAATCCAGACACTATTCAATCCAGGCCTACTGTCATTGGGATTGATTCACTAAAATATTACATATCATAAGTAAACTATAATATATTATGGCTAATTATTAAAATGCACGGTAATTTTTTCACACATCCTTTTTGGATGGTCCCATTACACATTGAATGTATGAAGAAAAATGTCTGCACTGTGTAATTTAATCATGTGTGATGAATATGTAGCCATAATTTCTTATTTATAATATTTTACTGTAATCAATCCCAGTGGATATTATATAATATATTACAGTTATATAATACACAAAATAGGTTGCACTAGGGTTACCAAAAATTCAACTTATTAAAGCTGCTGACACAACATTGCTGGAAAACAATACAAGATATAAAATTGTAAAGGTAAAAAACAATGCAGCACTAATGAAAGGGAGCCTAGTAAAGACCGCTTTGTGGGGGGCGTGTCCGGATGTAGAGCGAGGAAGACGTGCTGCTGAGGAGCTCCGCACATCCTGATTCAATCTGATGCCATCCTGCCTTCCCACCACCCTGGTAAGCCCCCAAACTTACCCTGCGGGCTCCTGAACGTCCCCTGCCTCGGCCCCAGCTTGTATTTTTTGCCCTGGTCACCCGATCGTGCCGCTATCGGGACCCGCGGCTGGCTCTGTGTTCCTGGGACCCGCCGCCATCTTGCGGCCTGCTGACGCTCCCGAGTCCTCTGTGCTGAATTGCCGCGATTCACGGGGCTGGAGGTGCCTCATCCACACACCAAGGGCGCCAGTGGCGAGGAGGGTGCTCCGGACCTGCGCTGCGACCATCGGGGGGCCTCGGGAGGTTGATTGTCCCGGCCCGCGGCCTACAGCCATCTTGCAGCCTACCGCACTTCCCGCAGCCTCCGTCCTCCATTACTTTATGCCGCGGGACGAGCGGCGGACAATCACGTCCTCCTGAGACAACATCCGTGCGGGGAGGGTTGGCAGTGCATCCGAGGACTTTTAGAAAGTTGCTCCCCCGCACCCACACCTGCGGCCCGCTGCCATCTTGCGGCCTGCAGTGCAGGCCCCATTCACCAGACACTGTGGGACAGTCATACCTTCCCCCCTTCTGTGATCCTTGGGTAACTGACTGCTCCACAGCACTGCGAGGGGGGCTGTCCCGCTCCTGCACCTCTCCACCTTGTCATTACTATGGCCTCCATCCTCCCCCTTGAACTGAGCCCCCTGCCCACGAACCCCCCCCCAAACTCTCCTCAATCTTGGGGTAAGGCTTGGATGGGCCGCCCTAAGACCCGCTCCTCCACAAGCAAGGGCCCGAAGGCTCCTCATATCCCCCCGTCAGCGGTTGCTTCGTCTGCACGGCGTTCCTCGGCTGGGATGGCGGCCAATACACAGATGGCTGTGGAGTCGGGGGTGGCGGCGCCCCCCACGGGAGTGGAGATCCTGACGGCTATCACATCCTGTAAGGAAACTCTGACATCTAAGATCGACTTCTTGACAGTGGATGTCGGTCTCATCTGTCAAGATATGGATAAATTTTGCTCTCGCACCGTGGAGGTGGAGGACAGGGTCTCCATGGTGGAGGATACGGTCCGGTCGGACTCCAGGGAGGTAGGGCCCTCCAAATTCAAGTGAAAGCGCTGCAGGAGCGCGCAATAGATACCGAGAACCGCCTCAGGCGGAACAACATCCGCATAATTGGACTGCCCGAGAGGGCTGAGGGCCCTAGACCTGCTGAATTTACTGAGCAATTACTGACCACCCTGTTTGACCTGGGTGCCACGCCATCTACCTTTGTGGTTGAAAGAGCCGACAGGGTTCCGCCGCTCCCTCCGAGACCTGGGGCCCCTCCACGCCCCTTCCTGCTACGAATGCTGAACTACCGGGACCGGGACCGCATTTTGGCGGCGGCATGCGCCATGCCTGAAATTAAATATGAGAATACCAGACTACTTTTCTTCCCAGACTTCTCTCAGGAGGTACAGCAACGTCGCAAGTCCTTTACTGATGTGAGACGTCGGCTCCGGGAGAAGGGAATACGCTTTGGCCTGTTGTATCCCAGCAGACTGCGAATCACCGATGGTAGCGACACTCACTTCTTTGACACCCCGGAGGCGGCAACGGCGTGGCTAGACGCCCGTTAACTACACAAAGCCGAGGACTCATGGTTGAATACACCCGGCAGGGAGCAGATGCGCATCAACTATCCCATCAATGGACATCTCTCCTGTCTCATGGTGAATCCCAGCAATACACCTTTTGTGTCCCCAATCCTGTTTATCCCTGCTGACTTCCACCTTTACTCCATCTACATGAGCGTTAACTTCTGCTGGCTAGACTGCCACTTACTCCTGCCTAAGGAGCTCCAACAGCAACTACTGAACTGCCCCGCCCGTGAACCGAGGTGACCCAAGTTGTTCCTGGTCTCTCTTTCCACACTTTGGACCCCCACCCAGAGTCAAGATGGACTTCCTTGGAGACTTCTTCTTCACCTGCGGTCCTACGGGCCGACTTCTTGAGGTCGCAGTGACCTGAAGATTCTATGTTTTTTTCAGTTATGGGACGAAACCCTGCTTCAGTTTTTATGGCTCTTGGGCCCCTTTTTTTTGGCCCTTGAAGCTAGGTTTGTATGATGTTTGGGTAGGGTGTTCTATGTTCTGGGGAGGAGGGTTTAATTGTTATGAAGGTCCAGATAATTACTGTGTTGCTCAATTAACTTATGGGTCTCTGACCCTATTGAATAGGTGTGCCAATGATGAGTTTAATTATATGTGTTGGGTTAATGGGCTCATCCTGCTTCTATTTCCCCCTGATGCTCCTTGATGGCTCCCCCGGACACTGAGCTCCTGACCATTCTGTCATGGAATGTTCGGGGGCTCAACTCAAAATTTAAACGGTCACTACTATTCCAATATTTGAAATTACATAATCCCCATATAGTGTTACTGCAGGAGACACATTTAACCGGTAGCAAGGTTCTGGCTCTGAAGAAGCCCTGGGTGCAGAGGGTGCTTCATGCGACCTACTCTTCGTATTCTCGTGGGGTATCTATCCTGATTAGCAAACGTATATCGTGTGTGATTCATGATGTTCATCTGGACCCCCAGGGAAAATTTGTTATGGTAGTGCTAAGTGCGTATAACAAAAAGTATGTTATTGTGAATGTCTATCTGCCTCCCCCGAGTCAGATACAGACTTTGTACGCTCTCTATGAGAGGCTGGCTCCGCATTGCCCAGCGCAGGTTCTGTTCATGGGAGATTTTAATGCTACACTGTCCCGTGACCTGGACATGCCTTCCCCCCAATCCAATTTTAATTCTGATCTCGGAACGTGGGCTCAGGCCACGGAGTTCCAGAAGGCATGGAGGTGGCTTCATCCCCATGATAGAACGTACTCATGCTTTTCGACCACATTTCAAACCTCCTCCCGCATTGATCTGGCTTTTGCCAATTCCACCATGCTGGCTAACATTCAAGAGGCATGTTACCTTCCCTCTGGCCTTTATGACCATCACCCACTCAAATTGACCATTAGGACCACCAGGTCGCGGAACAATACCCTTTTGAGGTTACAACCCCATTGGATCAACAATGATGCTGTCCATGACAGAGTTCTCTCCCCCCTGGGGGAATATTGGGCACTCAATGCGGGGTCGGCTTCTCTGGAGATGACCTGGGACGCCTCCAAGGCTCACAGCAGGGGTCAGTATATCTCGGCTGTGGCGGCGGTAAAGGCAGAACTGGGAGACGGGGTATCTGACCTGCAGCGTAGGGTGGACGAGGCACTGAATCAGTATTCAGCCTCGCCAACGGTCTCCAATTTTGAGCACCTTTCATCGCTTAGGCGAGAACTACATCTCCATGTTTCAGATACCACTAGGCTTGGTATACAAAGTAGCAGACAGGAATACTTTGAACATGGAGACAAAAATAGCAAACTGCTAGCGCTGCTAACGCAGCAGGACAGGCCCTCAGCGGTTATACCAGAGATCCTCACGACAGATGGCGCTTTAGTCACCTCTCAGGAGGATATTATGGCTGCGTTCACCACTTTTTACACCTCTTTGTATATCTCTTCACTTCCTGACGGGTTTGACCCTACACCTATGATCTCCCTACTGGACACGCTAGCCCTGGGATGGCTCTCTGACACGGAGAGGCAACTGCTTGTCTCGGAGATCACTCCAGAAGAGGTCACACTGGCCATTAAGTCTTTTCCGGCAGGTAAAACCCCAGGGCCGGACGGCCTGCCCATTGAGTACTATAGGGCCCACGCAGAATTGCTCGTCCCCAAACTAGCTCAGATGTTTCAAGCTTGCTTGAACCAAGACTCCTTACCGCCCTCTATGAGGGAAGCCCATGTAGTTCTCATTCCAAAGCCTAATAGGGACCCTAAGTTATGCGACTCCTACAGGCCAATTGCACTTCTCAACTGTGACCTTAAAATCTTGACCAAGTTACTGGCCACTCGACTTAACGTAGTAATAAAATCCCTAATTGACTCTGACCAAACAGGCTTCATGCCCGGTAGATCTACGGACATTAACATACGCAGATTATTCACTAATATTCACGCCCCCCATACTAACCAAGGTACTAGAACCATTGCCACCTTAGATATAGAGAAGGCATTCGACACAGTGGAATGGGTCTATCTGTGGGAGGTGCTTAGAAGAATGGGGTTCCCGTTAAAATTCATAGGTTGGATACGCACACTTTACACTGGTCCCACGGCATGCATTAAGCTGAATGGCTCCCTGTCTCCTCCGTTCCCCCTACAGAGGGGCACCAGACAGGGATGCCCTCTCTCCCCGGCTCTGTTCGCCCTGGCCGTGGAGCCTATTGCTGAAGCCCTTAGGAGCTCGTCCGAGGTCCGTGGTCTTAGGGTGGGCTGGCTGGAGGAGAGAGTGGCTCTCTACGCGGATGATATGCTCCTGTTCTTGAATGACGCTGGTGACTCTCTGCGGGGCGCACTTGGTATCATGGATGCCTTCGCCGCCTTCACGGGGCTGAGAGTGAGCTGGCACAAGTCGCAGTTGTTTCCAGTGGATGCGGGGGCCAGGTCCTCCTCACCCTCCTCTCTCCCGCTTCAATGGGTTGAGCAGTTCACCTACTTGGGAATTGTTGTCTCAAGAGAGAGTGGGGATTTTGTGTGGCTCAATCTTGACCCTGTCTTGGTAGCCATTAAAGCCAAACTTAAGGCATGGAGTAATCTCCCCCTTTCTCTCATTGGGCGTATTAACTTGCTCAAGATGAAAGTCCTCCCCAAACTTACATACATTTTTCGGAACTCCCCTCACTGGCTGACTAAAGTTTTCTTTAATTCCCTCAGGCAACTCTTCCTCTCCTTTATTTGGGGGTCCAGGCCACCTAGATTCAAATATTCCATCTTGACCAGGCCTGTGGACAGTGGAGGCTTGGCCCTCCCTGATTGTTACAAGTATTATTTGGCCACTCAGCTTGTGACCGCCCATTGGTGGCTACGACCGGACCTGACCAACTCTGCAACGGTACTGGAGGCAGCCGTAGTGGGGTCCTTGGAGGCACTGGAGGGGCTGCTATTCAGGGGGCCTAAAACGCCCCACAATCTCACCCCTTCGATGCGTACCACTATGCGGGCATGGAAGGCGGGTGAGGCGCTGAGGGCACCCCAGCCGAACTCTTGGTCTCCTCACACCCCCCTGTGGCTGAATCCTAACTTATCGCAATTCCATACTATCCCAGATCCGCAGGCCTGGGCCAAATACAAAATACTGACCCTCAAACATATCATCACCAACGGAGATCTCACCCCCTTTCACACTTTATGCGCCAAATTTAACGTGCCTGAACGAGCCCATTTTAGATATCTCCAAATTGCACATGCCTACAGGTGCCAATTTTTGAGCAGGCCAGTTGCACTGGCATACTCAGAGCTAGAATCTACCATCCGGGTGAAGGACCTGGAGAAGCCCACGTCTCAGATTTATGGATCCCTGCTGGTTGCTGCTATCCCTGAGCTGTTTTCCCTCCGCAGGAAATGGGTGGAGGACATACCGGGGCTGGACGAAGACGACTGGAGGGAGGTTTGGGACTTTCCCTTCTCCCCCCTGGTCTCGGCGAGGGATAAACTAGTTCAATATAAAATTATACACAGAGCTCACTACACACCTCACAGGCTACACCAGATGTCACCGGAGCATTCTCCGGAGTGCTGGCGTTGCTCCTACCAACCTGGGGGTTTCTTCCACATTTTCTGGGCTTGCCCAGCAATCGTACCTTATTGGAATGAGGTGCTACGGGTGATCACTAAGGCCACTGGGACTTGCATCCCATATGAGCCTATATACTGTTTGCTAGGACTTGTTGACCAACTGCCAATGATCAGAGCCAGGAAAACACTCATATCCCTGCTACTATACTATGCGCGCAAAGCCATTACAATGAACTGGAAACAACCGTCTCCCCCCTCTGTTAAATTCTGGAAAAGCTTAGTTAATGCCAGTTTGCCCCTATATAAAGCCACTTATTCGTCCAGAGGTTGTGCGCACAAATTTGAAAAGGTGTGGAGTTGTTGGCTAGATGACAGAAGCACGGCAAGTGATACAGTGACCAATGCCTAGACTTGTAATGTATCATTAGATTATCACTTTATTAACCCAAATATTTTTTTCAGGCTACCCTCCACTATTGATATCACTTTGAGCATGACTTATCTTGAATGGACCCTCTCCCCAAGTTTGGGGTTATAGTGTAAGTTAAGTTAAAGTGTATGTGTTATTTGTTGCCCTGTGGCAGTATGTTGCCGAAACAGGGTAACGGCCCCTACGTGGGCAGATGTTGTGCCTATGTGTGGGCAAAATGTGTGTGTCTATAAAACTTTAATAAAAAGATTTTACAAAAAAAAAAAAAGACCGCTTTGTGATTTTTACCTACAGGTAAGCCTATAATAAAGCTTACCTGTAGGTAAAATGAATATCTCCTAAACGGGCACAGTTTAGGACATATTCATACTAGATGCATCCGGCAACGTCACTGGTGCATGCACTCTGAAGGCCCAGCATACCATGCCGGACTTTCAGAGTATTGTGCTGTAAGACCTCTTTCACACTGAGACGCTTTTCAGGCGATATAATGCTAAAAATAGCACCTGCAAAGCGCCCTGAAAGAGCCGCTCCTCACACTCTAGTGTGAAAACCTGAGGGCTTTCACACTGGAGCGTTGCGCTGGCAGGATGCTAAAAAAAGTCCTGCTAGCTGCATCTTTGGAGCGGTGAAGGAGCGGTGTGTATACCGCTTCTCCACCGCTCCTGCGGCCTGCCCCATGAAAGGAATGGGCACTGCGGCTATACCACCGGAAAAGCCCTGCTGCAGCGGCACTTTGCGTGTGATTTTAACCCTTTTCCAGATGCTAGCGGGGGTTAAAAGCTCCCCGCTACTGGCCGAAAAGCGCAGTGAAATTGGCGGTAAAGCGCAGCTTTACCACCGACGCACCAACCGCCCCAGTGTAAAAGGGGGCCTAACCGAGGGCTCCAAAATTATGAGTGACATCATCGCAGCTCTGCCCCCACACTTTTCATTATCTGCTGTCCTCAGGGACAGATCCGATCCAGAGATCCCACTGTATGGTGATCTCTGGAACGGATCTGTCCCTGGGGACAGCAGATAATGGCATCATTGGCATGATTTTGATTTTGGAACTGACCAGCTGAAACGGTGTGTTGTTTGCTGGACCAGATCTGATGGCCGCAGGGAAGATGACAAGATGCCGCTGTGGCCGTCTGCTTGCTGGATAGATCTGATGTGGGTCACTGTCTCTCTACACCTGTGCTGTGGTCTGTGGACACCCCCCCCTTATCAGACCAGATTAGGGTGGCTCCGCTCAGCTACCATACCTGGTGACACAGCACCCCCCCTAGGGTTGCCACCTTTTCTTCAAGCCAAACCCAAAACACTTTTGCGGCGCACGCAATTTTTTTGTAGTACACGCTATAGGATTGTAAAATACCTGGGACACCTTTTGGGTTGCCCAAAGAGGATAGTAATGACTGAGGTGTGCTATGGTGAACAGTGGCTGTGGTCAAATTGCATTAACAGTGGGGGGGGACTTAAAATGGCATGGTTAAATAAAACAAACGCATTCGTGTACCCATAAAATATGATTTGATTAATAAAATAAATTTCAGTTAAAATATGAAACTAGCCTACCTTAAAAATGGACACTGTCAGCCAGTAGAGCAGTGGACGGTGTCAGAAGATCAGTGGACGGTGTCAGAAGATCAGTGGATGGTGTCAGAAGATCAGTGGATGGTGTCAGAAGATCAGTGGATGGTGTCAGAAGATCAGTGGACGGTGTCAGAAGATCAGTGGACAGTGTCAGAAGATCAGTGGACAGTGTCAGAAGATCAGTGGACAGTGTCAGAAGATCAGTGTCAGAAGATAAGTGGACAGTGTCAGAAGATCAGTGGACAGTGTCAGAAGATCAGTGGACAGTGTCAGAAGATCAGTGGACGGTGTCAGAAGATCAGTGTCAGAAGATCAGTGGACAGTGTCAGAAGATCAGTGTCAGAAGATCAGTGGACAGTGTCAGAAGATCAGTGGACAGTGTCAGAAGATCAGTGGACAGTGTCAGAAGATCAGTGTCAGAAGATCAGTGGACAGTGTCAGAAGATCAGTGGACAGTGTCAGAAGATCAGTGGACAGTGTCAGAAGATCAGTGTCAGAAGATCAGTGGACAGTGTCAGAAGATCAGTGGACAGTGTCAGAAGATCAGTGTCAGAAGATCAGTGGACAGTGTCAGAAGATCAGTGGACAGTGTCAGAAGATCAGTGGACAGTGTCAGAAGATCAGTGTCAGAAGATCAGTGGACAGTGTCAGAAGATCAGTGGACAGTGTCAGAAGATCAGTGGACAGTGTCAGAAGATCAGTGGACGGTGTCAGAAGATCAGTGTCAGAAGATCAGTGGACAGTGTCAGAAGATCAGTGGACAGTGTCAGAAGATCAGTGTCAGAAGATCAGTGGAGAGTGTCAGAAGATCAGTGTCAGAAGATCAGTGGACAGTGTCAGAAGACCAGTGGACAGTGTCAGAAGATCAGTGGACAGTGTCAGAAGATCAGTGTCAGAAGATCAGTGGACAGTGTCAGAAGATCAGTGGACAGTGTCAGAAGATCAGTGGACAGTGTCAGAAGATCAGTGGACAGTGTCAGAAGATCAGTGTCAGAAGATCAGTGGACAGTGTCAGAAGATCAGTGGACAGTGTCAGAAGATCAGTGGACAGTGTCAGAAGATCAGTGGACGGTGTCAGAAGATCAGTGTCAGAAGATCAGTGGACAGTGTTAGAAGATCAGTGGACAGTGTCAGAAGATCAGTGTCAGAAGATCAGTGGACAGTGTCAGAAGATCAGTGTCAGAAGATCAGTGGACAGTGTCAGAAGATCAGTGGACAGTGTCAGAAGATCAGTGGACAGTGTCAGAAGATCAGTGGACAGTGTCAGAAGATCAGTGTCAGAAGATCAGTGGACAGTGTCAGAAGATCAGTGGACAGTGTCAGAAGATCAGTGGACAGTGTCAGAAGATCAGTGTCAGAAGATCAGTAGACAGTGTCAGAAGATCAGTGGACAGTGTCAGAAGATCAGTGGACAGTGTCAGAAGATCAGTGGACAGTGTCAGAAGATCAGTGGACGGTGTCAGAAGATCAGTGTCAGAAGATCAGTGGACAGTGTTAGAAGATCAGTGGACAGTGTCAGAAGATCAGTGTCAGAAGATCAGTGGACAGTGTCAGAAGATCAGTGTCAGAAAATCAGTGGACAGTGTCAGAAGATCAGTGGACAGTGTCAGAAGATCAGTGGACAGTGTCAGAAGATCAGTGGACAGTGTCAGAAGGTCAGTGGACAGTGTCAGAAGATCATTGTACCTCCATCCAAAAACCCAAATTAGATCTACTGAACCCAACCCCATACAAACTGTTCACAAAATGGCACTGTGCATTCTACAACCCTTTCAAGCACCTTTTAATTACAAAAAAAGCACCAAAAATTCAAAGCAATCCACAGGCACCCCACAAATAGAGAAGAAGATAACAGATTAAATATCAGACATTGCCTGTTCCTCCCCAATAGAGACCTCCATTACAGCGAGACAAAAAAATCTTACCTTTCAGGAGCCGCTGCAAAGATGTGTGTGTGAACCTGTTAGGGGGCGGAGTCTGTAATACCATGCTTTCTCCTGCAAAAGCATCCCAGTCCAGTGGCCCTTCATTCACTGTCTCTGGTGGCATCTCTCTGAGAGGAGGGGGGGGTGACAGAGAGGAGGGGGGTAAAAGAGAGGAGGGGGGGTGACAGAGAGGAGGGGTGACAGTGAGGAGGGGGTGAAAGAGAGGAGGGGGTGACAGAGAGGAGGGGTGACAGAGAGGAGGGGGGGTAAAAAAGAGGAGGGGGGGTAAAAAAGAGGAGGGGGTAAAAAAGAGGAGGGGGGTGACAGAGAGGAGGGGGGGTGACAGAGAGGAGGGGGGTGATTGACAGGAAGGGGGTTGATAGAGCAGATGAGAGCAACCTTATCAGACACAGCGTGAGGCAGGACTCCGGGAACAAGCAGGCACGATTATCCACATTCCAGCCCCGCCTCCACATCCACATGTGACCAGCAGCCTCTGCCGGGCTCATGTCATGAACCTCATGTCATGACCGTTCGGCCAATCAGGGCACCCGCTGGGCTCAGAGCGCACCGATGTACACTGGCACTTTGTGACATCGATAGTGAGCACGGGAAGCGCGGTGCCTATCTCCAGATGTTGCGGCCGGGGCCATAGATCCGCTGCCACTGGCAACATGACAGTGGAATGTGTGCCTGGGTTTCCGGCGGGTGGAAACCCGGGCACATGTCTCGAAACCAGTACTGTCTGGGTGAAAACCGGACAGGTGGCAACCCTAACCCCCCCCCCATGAGACCAGCTTGGGGTGGGTGTGTCACTCTCACTCAGCTACTGTGCCTATATCTAATATAATATATCTGTGGCCAGCAGCATCACCCCCCATCATCAGCTATAGATTATATATATATATATATATATTTATATAATGTAATATAGCTGGTCCAGCCGCCCCTCCCCCCCCACCAGACCAGTTAACTCAACGACTGTGCCTATATATATAATGTAATATATCTGTCTGTGTATAGCAGCAACCACCCCCCCCCCATTATCAGACAGACAACACTCACTATATAATTTATATTAGCTGACTGAGACACCCCCACCCATGTTGAGGGCATGTGGCCTGGTACGGTTCAGGAGGGTAGGCGCTCTCTCATCCCCCTTCTTTTCCTGCGGCCTGCCAGGTTGCGTGCTCGGATAAGGGTCTGGTATGGATTTTCGGGGGGACCCCATGCCATTTTTTTTCAATTTTGCCACGGGTTCCCCTTAAAATCCATACCAGACTTGAAGGGCCTGGTATGGAATTAGGGGTGACCCCCACGCCATTTTTTTAATTTTGGTGTGGAGTTCCCCTTAATATCCATACCAGACCCGAAGGGGGGCCTACGCCATTTTTTACAATGATTTTTTTATGTATATTGCCGGGATTCGGCAATACATTACAGCATACATTACAGCCGCAAGCAATTTTAAATTAAATTTTTTCCTTTAGAAATGTAATTTTGCTGCGGTACTGTTATAAACATTGGAAAGATGCACTACTTTACAGGCAGACTAAGGGGACCCCAAGGCACGTTATTTAAAGGAATATTTCATTCTTATTGTTTCACTTTAAGCATTATTAAAATCACTGCTCCTGAAAAAACTGCCATTTTAAAACCTTTCTTACATGCATTTATACATGTCCCCTGGGGCAGTACCCACATCCCCATACACTTTTTGGCAATAACTTGCATATAAGCCTTTAAAATGAACACTTTTGATTTTTCACGTTTGTGTCCCATCGACTTTAACGTTGGTCGAATGTTCGCACACATTTTTTGTCTGTTCGCATGTTCAGCTCATCCCTACTAAGAATTACAGGCCTACAATATAAAATGCCAAATTTCTATGCAAAACAATGTACCGCTTTGAGATGTAAAAATCTGACATAATCATACCGCCAGGGAGGTTAAGATCATCAATTTGTTAAATCATTTTTAGTGGCTGGGGTAAAAAGAAAGTTGTGAAGCCTTAACCTCCCTGGCGGTATGATTATTTCAGATTTTAGGTGCTGAAAGCACCTCTTTTCCTGTGGCCTGCCAGGTTGTGTGCTCGGATAAGGGTCTGGTATGGATTTTCGGGGGGACCCCACGCCATTTTTTTTCAAATTTGGCACGGGGTTCCCCTTAAAATCCATACCAGACTTGAAGGGCCTGGTATGGAATTTGGAGGGACCTCCACACAATTTTTTTTTTCATTTTGGTTCGGAGTTGCCCTTAATATTCATACCACACACAAAGGGCCTGGTAATGGACTGGGGGGGGGACCTATGCCGTTTTTTTCAATGACTTTTATCTGTATTGCCGGGACCCGACAATTCACATAGTTAAAGTGGTTTTAAATTACTATTTTTTTTCCTTTAGAAATGTCATTTTGTGCAGGGACTGTTCTAAACACTGGAAAAATGTGCCACATGCCACATGCATACTATAGACACCCCCCAGGTACGAAATTTAAAGGAATATTTCACTTTTTATTTTTCACTTTATGCATTATTAAAATCACTGCTCCCGAAAAAGCTGACGTTTTTAAAGCTTTTTTTTTCATTGATACATGTCCCCTGGGGCAGGACCCAAGTCCCCAAACACTTTTTATGACAATAACTTGCATCTTAACCTTTAAAATTAGCACTTTTGATTTCTCACGTTCATGTCCCATAGACTTTAACGGTGTTCACGTGTTCGAACAAATTTTTTGCATGTTCACATGTTCTGCTGCGAACCGAACCAGGGGGTGTTCAGCTCATCCCTAGTGGTGAGAAATTCTAGGAGGTTCTATTTATCCAAGTACAACAAATGAACCATAAAGAAAGTGGCCAGCCAGGTCAAACAGAATGGGAACCAAAGCTGTTAGGCATAAAAGGTGAAAAGGAGGGGGGGCACCTGAATATAATGGCCCCAGCATGGCGAAAAAAACAACCCTAGTTGTCACTGATTTCCAAGGAACATCACATCCTGCCAGACCATATGTCTCAGAATTTATCTTGCTTATCTCTGATAGTGAAATTACATGTTTCAGCTAATATTATCCTGTCTACCTCTCTTCTACCTATATTGTCATGGAAAAGGTAAGGGCATGGTATATTTTATGGGCTTGAGAGATTTTTTTTTGTGTTCATGATGATATTGCCCTCCAAAACTTCTGGATCTTAGGGCAAGACCACCATAGATGCAAAAATGTACCCTCCAATGAGCAATCACTCCAACACCCAGAATTCACTCCAGGGAAGGTTTTCACAAACTGTGCAGGTGTTTTGTACCAGTGAGAAAAACATTTGAGTCATGACTCCTGCATCCTAGAGCTAAGTGAAGAAACATTTGAAAGCATGGTCATTTTCTGCAGCTGGGCAAAGGTTGATTTAGGTTCCAATTCTTCCTTCAATTACTTCATAAAGTACAGGGTCGGCTGTATGTTTGGTTAACAGTAGTTTATACATGTGGGATAGAAGGTGTTGAGAATTTTGATCTATGCGCTAGAGATTTAAAAACTGTTAGGGTATCCACCTATCGTAGTTTATGATTCAATTTGTGTAGAAAATCTGATAATTGCCTATAAAGCAAATGGTCAATGGGAAACCAAAATATTTGCACAACTGCTCCAGGGAGAGAGAGTGTCCAGCGGGGTCTGCTTAAACCACTTAGTGCTCCCACTAAGTTTGCACTGATACATGGTTGAGAGATAAAAAATAAAACATTGTTGGCATATGCAGACAATTTAGATTTTTTTAAAGCCCACATGGATACCCATGATATAAGTATTCAACCTATCTTCCTAAGAAGGGAAACCAGGACCAACACAAATAGAAGGGGGGGGACCCTTGCCTTGGGCCGTTATGAATCGAAAAAAGATTGGGAGAGTACACCATTAACTTTCACCTTCACCTTTGGGTTCCGATAGGAAGATGAAATCTACCTCATAATTTTTCTCCCTAGGCCCATCCTCCACAGGTTGTCCTCCAGATACAGCCAGTCCACCCTGTCAAAAGGCTTTTTCTGCATTTGTTGATAAAATTAAGAAGGGAGCATAGTCTAGGCCATGTCATGCCCCGTGTAGAATATTAAGGGCCCAAACTGTATTATCACAGGCATCCCTGCCCAAGATAAAGCCAGTTTAATCAGGGTGGACTGCTGAAAGAATATAACTCTGAAGTCTAGGGTCAAAAGTTAAGTGTGTTAGTGATTAAAGCAGTTCTGCCTGGGAAAAAACAAAATTTAAAGTCAGCAGCTACAAATACTGCAGCTGCTGACTTTTAATATAAGGACACTTACCAGTCCTGGGAGCCTGCAATGTTGGCACCCGAAGCCGACCCGTCCCTCAGCTCTGGATGCAGTCACCGGCATCATTACTAAGGGAAACAGGAAGTGAAGCCTTATGGCTTCACAGCCTGTTTCCTACTGCACATTCGCAAGTCACGCTGCCCTTTTCTGAATGGTCCCTGCTGTCTTCTGGGACCTGTCTGTCTCCCAGAAGGCTGCGGGGGGGGCATTTCGATATTTCCCTGGAAATGGGAGCAGATATCTGGATTTTCTCCCCCCTCCCCCCTGAAAGGTGCTGTAAAGACCCACCCGTTATAGGTGCCAAATGTGGCACCGGAAGGGGGGAGGAATTCAATCAGCGGAAGTTCCATCCATGGGTGGAACCCTGCTTTAAAAGCAAAATAGGCCTGTAGTTTTGGGCCTGTAGTTTTGCCAAAATTCAGGGTCTTTCCCTGCTTTGGGTATTGCCACAATATGTGATAGCAACACTTCCTTAAGGAAAAGATGAATGGAAGATATAGAATTTGAGTATATATATAAGAAAGGGACTTAAAATTTTTGGGACTTTAAATGAGGCACGTGTTTTGTGCTCCATTCAAAGTCCCAAAAACCCCTTTCATATTTCTGAATTGGGAATGGAGGTGCATGTTATCATGCACCTCATTTGCACCTCATTTACAGTTCCACAACCCCTTTTTGCTTTGAGCATATACATTATGACTCAGCCAAAATATGAGATTGATTTTTAAACTAAGCATTAGTAAAGCTGCCTAGCCCTGGCCTCTCCCCAAGAGATAACAATAGCCAATTATTGGGGAGTGATGGGGTGCTCCAGTTCTTGCAATTTAGACAAGGAGAGACGTGGGACATACACCTCTTGTGGGTAATTCCATATAAGCTCTCTCCTATTCCCTTCTTGCACTGGGCAGGGCAGGAGTCCTACAATATAGAAAGAATGATAACATTCCCTAAATTCCTGTGTGATATCAATGTTATCCACAATAGGTTTATCATGAATTCTGGGTTTGTGACCCAGCTAGCAGGGACAGGATGTTTCTGTCTATACCAACTCTTCAAGTAGTCATTATAACTCCATACAGAAGTGAGTACCAGTGGCTGTGTATAGTCAAAGCAATTGTTTTTCCATAGTCCTGGAACTATTTTAACCACTTGCTTACTGGGCACATAAACCCCCTTCCTGCCCAGGCGAAATTTCAGCTTTCGGCACTGCGTCGCTTTGAATGACAATTGCGCGGTCGTGCGACGTGGCTCCCAAACAAAATTGACGTCCTTTTTTTCCCACAAATAGAGCTTTCTTTTGGTGGTATTTGATCAACTCTGCGGTTTTTATTTTTTGCGCTATAAACAAAAAAAGAGCGACGATTTTGAAAAAAAAACACAATATTTATTACTTTTTGCTATAATAAATATCCCAATTTTAATTTTTTTTTTTTCTCAGTTTAGTCCGATACGTATTCTTCTACATATTTTTGGTCAAAAAAAATCACAATAAGCATTTATTGATTGGTTTGCGCAAAAGTTTTAGCGTCTACAAAATAGGGGATAGTTTTATAGCATTTTTATTAATATTTTTTTTTTACTAGTAATGGCAGCGATCAGCGATTTTTATTGTGACTGCGACACTATGGCGGACACATCGGACACTTTTGACACCATTTTGGGACCATTGTCATTGATACAGCGATCAGTGCTAAAAAAATGCACTGGTTACTGTAAAAATGACACTGGCAGGGAAGGGGTTAACCACTAGGGGGCGAGGAAGGTGTTAAATGTGTGCCCTATGAGTGATTACTACTGTGGGGGGAGGGGAGTGACTGGGGGAGGAGACCGATCTGTGTCCCTATGTACAAGGGACACACATCGGTCTCCTCTCTCCCTGACAGGACATGGATCTGTGTGTTTACACACACAGATCCATGTCCTTGTCTCTGTACCGGCCGATCGCGGGTGCCTGGCGGACATTGCGGCCGCCAGGCACGCGCATCGGCATGTCAGTGACGCGCCGGGCGCGCGCGCGCCCCCCAGTGGCCGGAGGAGCCGAGGACGTCTATTGACGTCCTCCCGGATTTTAAGAGCCACCTTGAGGCCGTCATTCGACAATGGCTGGGGCTCCAACTAGTTAAAGTTTTACATTAGCTGTTGTACTCTTAAGATGCCTAAATTTGATTAGCTGAAGAACATGCCAGTGGGTAAAGCTACAAACTGTTTCCCACATCTCCACCAAAAAAAGGCACATCGGGAAAAGGGGTTATGATGATTCAGGGTCCAATCTTGACACTTTGTGAGTTAAAATGTTGATACTAATTTAATACTAATAATAATGTGTTATGTGATGGTTGTTACAATATTAGTTAAACTTTATTATGCAGTTCGTCCTAATATTTCTGTATACGTGAATATTTCTAAACTAGTTCCCTTATTATGTTTAATGCAAATTCTGCTACTGAAATCATTGTATAAGCACCCTTATCTACAAATGACCTGTCTGTCATATTCGGATTATGAGTTAGCGTGTGTAGCTCGTTTACACTTTGCTTGACTGTGCTGATATTACTAAGAGACCAGTCTTTAAACAAACTATCACATGCAGGCTGAGACCAGGCTGCACATTAATATAAATGAACTTTGATAACTATGTAGTTTTTTAATACCCTGCACACGTATCTTTGATAGGATGAATAAAAGCCAACTCTTCCTATGTTTTAACCTCTGTGTTAAAGGCAGGTAGTTAAGGATGAATGGAACATTTCTTGGTAATTTTCTTTGGAAGAAGTTCAAATTAAATCGCAATTAGAATGGGATTAATTTCCGAAAATTAATCTTTTTATGGTCTACACGATAGAAGGAATTGAATACAACATTAATGACACATAAAACAAATGCTGACTGGGTTCCTGGCAGCTTTCATTATGCTAATGTGGAGCAGTGCAAGAAATACCAAGTGAATTTGCTGTTATTTTCCTTTTCATTTGATGTAAATCTTATGGTAATTGTGTGCAGTTTCCTCTGTAGACTATGAAAGGACAGCATAGTACTGTAGGTCTCATACCCATAATACAAAGCATAATTCATTGTTTTACTTGTTTGCTACTACGACAAAGCCTCAAAACCACATTGGCCTGATGAAGTCAAATGTAGATAAACAGATCTGTGTACTTTGGAGTTCAAAGTAGATGTCAGTTATAGCTCGATGACAAGCTTTGCTAAAACCAAAAACAAAAAAAATAAATTTAATGCAAATTACCAGTCCTTACAGTAAATTTTGGGGATGTCCCGATACCGATACTAGTATTGGTATCGGTACCGATACCAGGCATTTCCCGAGTACTTGTACTCGGGGAAAATGCTCCGATGCTTCAGCCGATACTTGGGCAGTCAGTGATGATCGGTGCGGCGGGGGGAGTTACAAGCACCGATCACCGCTGTATAGATTTCAATACAGCCCGACAGCTTCTCCCGACCTCCCCCTTCTTTTCAGCTGTTTTAGTGAAATCTATACAGCGGTGATCGGTGCTTGTATCTCCCCCCAAAGCCGCACCGATCACCGCTGACTGTCCCTGTATCCTCCTCCAGTTCCCCCATCCATGCTGCTCTCCCCCGTGCGCTCCGTGTCCCCCCCCTCCATGCTGCTGATGTCTTCCGTTATTCCGCTCTCCCCCGTGCGCTCCGTGTCCCCCCCTCCATGCTGCTGATGTCCTTCATCTTTCTGCTCTTCCCCCCCCACGCTCCGTGTCCCCCCCTCCTCGCTGCTGCTGTCCTCAGCTCTGTGCCACCCTCCATATCCTCCTCCGCTTCCTTCTGTCAGGATGGAGAGCGGAGGTAGGAGCCGCTAAACCCGGCTCCTACCTTTTCCGAATGTACAGAGTCAGTGACTGACTCTGTCCATTCATATAACTGAAACATCGTAACCTGTGTGTTTACGATGCTTCAGTTTATGAATGGAGAGGAGCCGTTGTTTCCTCTCCATTCATTTTCAGTGCAGCTGAGAAAGGGACTGGGGAATCTGTTTCCCTAGTCCCTTTCTCTGTCTCAAAGGGGAGATGCCAGAGGTCTGTTAAGACCCCTGATATCTCACCAAAGCCCCCCAACAGGGCTAGAAATAAAAAAATAAATTGCAATAAATAATAAAAAATAAATTGTAAAAAATAAAAAATAAATACACTGAGATCATCCCCCCCCCCACCCACCCCAACAAAGCATTGTAAAAAAACATGGCAAAAAATAGTAAAAAAAAAAAAAAAAGTAAAAAAAAAAGAAAAAATTACTGACACATAAAAAAAAGTATCGGTATTCGGTATCGGCGAGTACTTGAAAAAAAGTATCGGTACTTGTATTCGGTCTTAAAAAAGTGGTATCGGGACAACCCTAGTAAATTTGGTACCCTCATTAATTTTCTTTTTTATTCTTTTTGTTTTTCTTCCTCTATTTTTTCCTGGTGATCTGGTCAGAAACAGACTTCCTGTCTAAGGGTGTCTTCACTCTAGAAGAGCAATGGAGCCACCCCTGGTTTACCGCACTATCAACCTGTGGAGAGGGTTGTGTTATTTGACCTAGCAAATTTACATGGAGTAATAGATTAAAGTCAAGCTCCAACAATCACTTTTTAAGCAGGAAGAGTATATTTTTCCTTTTGGGAAAAAAGTTTTACATAAATGAATACGAGCTAACCATTTTAAGTACCTCTGTCAGTGTTAAATGGTTTCTGTCAACCCTCTAACACTTTTGCTGGACAGCTTAGTCTGTAAACGGATTTTAAAAAAAAAATTACTTGCTGGCCAGATTACCGGGTGAAAATAAATTTAAAAAAAAAACTAAAAAGAAGAAAACAAATGCAGCCACCGCATTTAAGGTTTGGTAGGCTGCAATATGTTAAATTTTTTGGGGGGTTTAGATACATTTTAAGTTTGCTAACACTGCTTATGATAAATAATTGTCATTTTTTATGAAAGAATACAAACATTCCTCTAATTGGCTGTGGCAAAGTTTGTGACATCATCAGCCTGCTTCTCTGCCTCAGCCAATTAGAAGAAGATTTGCATTCATTCATAGAATACAAAGCTTCTTCTGAATAGCTGACGAGTGCTCATCCCAACTTGATTTTGTTCAAGGAGTGGGATGAAATGTCTCATCCCACTTCTGGAACACAACGCTGTATACTGTATGTAGATGAGGCTGCATACAGTTTATGCATTGCTCACAGACCCTGCAGCAGTTAGTGAAATACATAGTTAAAGTGGTTTTAAACCCTTACATACCACTTTTACCTACAGGTAAGCCTATAAAAATGCTTACCTGTAGGTACTGGAAATATCGCCTAAACCGGTTTAGGGGATATCTACTATATACGATTGTGCCGACTTTATCAGCGCATGCGCACTGAAGAAAGGGCATGATCGTGGCGTTTCTAAAGGGCCCGTGCCGTGACCGTGATGTCACGTGACTCCTACCAGTTACAGAGCCGGAGTCCACGGCCCTGGAAGCAAGAGGGGTGAAGCTGGACACGGCCACCAGTGGGGACATCTGAGACATCACTGGCTTCGCTTGCAGGTATGTTTACAGGATGCATGCTAGCCCATTATGCTTTTACTTTACAGGGGAACAAAAGAGGAAGTAAAACTCATCAGGGTTTACTTCCTCTTTAATTTGGTCCAACTTTAATTTAAAGTTAAATGAAACCTGGAGATCAGTTGTTAAAAAAAGTCCTTTCTGATTATTCAAGGCGAGAGAGACCAGTGTTTTCGAAAACAAGATAGATAGGGCATAAACGTGACATTTGGAAGAGCAGCTAAAAGCCAAATACTAGCCCCCACCCATTTTACCCCCTTGCCAACATCATTTTTTCAATGTTCTTTATTTTGTAATTTATTGTTATTTTTTGTTATTTATTCTAATTTATTTTGAACAATGTTTATTATTTGCATTTTTCACACAAACATGTCAGGACGGAAAAACAGGATGTCATTTCTGGTATACACTTGACATGCTATTATGTGTCATGTCAGAGACAAGTAACATTTCAATAACCTGATGTGAGGGTGCATCATTGTTTTTGTTTTAGCTAAAACATCCATGAACTATTGGGGTTTCAGGCTGGAACATTGGCTGGTGTAACCTGCTCTAATACATGTTTCATGTGAAAAAATATAGTCAACACACTAAAAATAGAATGACAAACCATAAGTGGCGCTAAGTGAATATAACAATTATAAACTGTGATTTAAAAGTAATAGTGAAATATACTTAAATCTTAAAAATAAAGAAAGGCATAAAGACAAAATTCCAAAAAAAAACGTGTATAAAGTGACAGCACAAATAGAGTCCATATAAGTGTATAGTAGTAGTGTTCAAAATTAAATGTTAATCTTCTTCTCTTCCACCACACCACAGTGTTCAAGTGAGTCAAAACCCCCTTCAGATTGGACACTCACTGCAATGCAATGCCTTACACTCTCGTGTTTTGGCAAATGAGCAGACAGCACCTCTCAACTAGGTGGATTGGTTCAACATCCGATGCAGTGATTCTCAAACAAGCTCCACATAAATGCAAAAAATAAATGCAAAGGATAGTGTAATACTGCAAAGTCAGTTTTATTGGTACTACAAAATCTTCAAATATTGCACTCACATGGTAACCAGTAAAAATAAGCCAAAATCACACTGCAATCAAATCCACAGCATTAACTTCAAACTGTCACAACCAACGAATAAAGGTCACGGCGGACCCAGGATCAGCGCAGGTCACAAAATAGTGTATAAACCACTCTCTACCTGTCCTCTCCACTTGCGAACGCCGTTTTCAAAGGTGGCTGATAATAGAGTCTGTAACACACGGAACTCCACACACGCTTAATCAGATTATCAATAGCCTGCCGTGTAGCCACACCCTGACATGTTTCGTAATTGATACTTAATCATAGGATTGGCTACATCACAGGCAAACCCTCCCTTTATACTCCTCATTTAAATTAGTGGTTTCCGGATATACTACAGCGCCTGCGCAGCTAGTCAAGTGCTGGCGGATGTTCCCCATCATGTTCGATCAACAGAGGGCACATCATGACTCTAACCCTATTAGCTTAGTGATGACTCACTCCAACACGTCGCGGAGTTACCGTCTCCTACGGATACGTTCCGCGTTGTGTAAGGGCGGAAGTGACTCATCGAGTCTGATGGCTCTGTGGGCGGAAGTGTCCTCCCTACTCGATTCTCAACAGGGATCATAGGCGCGACGTGCCGCGTCATAACCAGACACGGACGTCTCTCCCACAACAACTTACACCCAGTCCTCCTGTCTGTCTAAAGCAGCCGATCAAGTGTCCCCGTGACCATCATTCACCGGCCTTCTACATCAATAGACAGCATAATATCCCCATAGACCATGTTACAACCACTAATTTAAATTACAAAAATTCATTTATTATTTACTATTTATTGTTGTACTAACCCCAACTGCTTACTAGTTGTTTAAAGATCGCTAAAGTGAGACAATATAAATCCTTTTTAAAAAATCAAAACAACAATAAAAATATATAAATCAAATTAACATTAGTTAAAAATAATCATTTAAAAATATTTCTAAAATCTTTCATAAAAAATCTTAAAAATTATATTTTAAAATTAGATTCTAAAATCCATGGGATCAATGAATGGATGCTATAAGTTTTATAAAAACACCTATTCAATTCAATAGGTGGATGTGTGCGCGAGTCTACGCACATAGCTTTGTGCAGTGTCTGCTACTCTCCTTAATTCATACTCTATTGTGACCAACTGACAGCCACAAGTGTACTCTCATATATAGATGTTGAATCAAACATACTAGCTCAAAACACACTGCACATTAGTTAAACAGGATAATGATGTAATCAAAATACATTGGCAGGCACAATCTATACCCGTCCCCTGTTGGTGAGCATGTGAACTGCATCATTATTTGATCTATATGGAACCATAGAGACCCAGTAGTTTAGTTACTAATTATTATGGGGCTTTAAAATATGTATTAAATTATGGGGGGCGGAGCTAGCCGGCAGACGGGATGGACGCACGCTAGCGGAGCTCCGAGTCCAGCAGCGACACATCGGCTCATAACAGACCCGACTAAAGGCTAAAATCACCCCAACCACCGGGATCCAGCTCCACGGCACCTGGGGAACCGAACTGCCGAGATGGCGAGACGTAAGAACGCTAACAATCGGCCTATAAAGTTGACTGAGTTCTTCCTCTCGGGGCCTAGGCAAGATGGCGCCGGCTCGTCATCCACACCGCTTCCCGGCTCGCTGAATCATAATGGATCCCAGGGGAAACCTCAAAAAAGGAATACCCCTCCTAAGAGTGTACACTCTCCGCCACATACTCCATCCTTGGGGAGCCCGGAAAAGACGAGATTCCGCTCGGATGCCACGGATCCTGCACACGAGGTGAGCTCCCCTATAGAATCCGGAGACGATACTAGAGAGCTGCCAGAATCCATAAATACGTTCCCCACGAATAATCAGCCAGTGATGGACACAGTTCTCAAAGAAATGTTAGTATCCCTGAGAAGTTCCCTGCACACTGACATGGTGTCCTGTGTTCACAAACTCAGCACAGAAATCAGGGGTTAGCAGGCAGGGTCTCCCACATAGAAAATAAGATGGGGGATTTTGCATCCACGATTAATGACCTTGTCGATGCTAACGATAGTAAGGAGGATGAACTAGAAAGCATTAAAGCAAAGATGGCTGACATGGAAGACAGGGCCAGGAGGAACAACCTTAAAATCAGGGAAGTCCCGGAGACCGTTAAGCCCCAGGACCTCCGCAAGTACGCCGCAGAACTGTTTTCTGCTA
Organism: Rana muscosa; assembly: GCA_029206835.1. Lineage (NCBI taxonomy): Eukaryota > Metazoa > Chordata > Amphibia > Anura > Ranidae > Rana > Rana muscosa. Next base: position 287,455,352 of record CM055116.1, read on the forward strand.
TACTTCCTGACATGTCTGAGCTGGATTTCACCGTAGACAGAATACATCATTTACCCAAGCCCTCCTATCTAGCAGAAAACATCCCTAGGGATGTCATTTTGAGAATGCATTTCTATCACACAAAAGAAAAGCTTATGGCGGCATCCAGACAGAGGGATCAACTCCCCCCGACATACGCAAATCTACAATTCTATGCAGATCTATCCCAATACACCTTACAAAAGCGCAGAAACCTCACTACTATTACAAAAGCATTGCGCAACCATAAACTGATGTACAGGTGGGGTTTCCCTACAAAGTTGATTGTCCCCAAAGGTGAAAGAGATTATGTGATGGACTCCATGGAGAAGGGTGTGGCCTTGTTGAAAGAATGGGGGATTATACCTGACCCACAGACCAACTCTCATCAGAGCAACGGCCACAACACTAGAGGGGACTCTGAGTGGCGCACTGTTGATCGCAGAAATGCTAGATCCCATACCTAGCCTGACAGGGGGTCGGACCTTTATCGAAATAGTCTGCTGAGGAAGATGATCCTCCATTTATTATAGGAATCAATTTATTGATTCTCCCCCATATACCTTTTGAGCGACCAAAAGTCGCACCCAGTTGACTTATGCTTTGGCAAATAGCCATGTTCTTGTTTAGTTTTTGTTTGCTTGTATTTTTCTTCTATACTTCTCCAGTTTTGCCTCCACTATATGCCTGGACACCGCTATCACCGAAAATTCCCGCACACGAAGAGGAGATGATATCACAACCGCCAGATTACCCTACCCCACCGGAGACCACAGGAGCATCACCAGTAAGTCCTTTTCTACTAACGAAATACACACTCCACTCCCAAAACACTCAAATATGGCTGTTAATTTTTTGACGATCAACGCTAAAGGGCTTAACCACCCGGCCAAGAGACACTCCCTTTGGAAAGAGGCTCTAAACCAATCGTGTGACATACTGTGCGTCCAAGAAACTCATTTTTGCAATTCAAACCCTCCAAAATGCACACATTCCAAGTTCCCACATACCTTCTATGCCAACACAGACTCGAAGGCGAAAGGAGTAATGATTGCTGTACGAGACTCAGTTGCGTTTTGCCTTCATGAATCAATCATTGATCCGATGGGGCGTTTTATAGTTCTAGTGTGTGACATTAACTCAACTACCTACACCATAGCGAATGTTTATGCCCCTAACACCAGACAACTAAGATTTCTTCAAAGGACGCTTAAAAGGATCAAATCAGCCCACCGTGGCCTTTTGGTGATGTGTGGGGACTTTAATGTAGTTCCTGATCCTTGTATGGATTCCACCTCAACACCGAAACGCCCTCCACAGTCCCTGAGGTCCTTCCTAAGAACTAACGAGTTATATGATTCCTGGAGATGTTTAAATGCTTGCGAAAGAGACTATACCTTTTTCTCCACTGTTCATAGATCCTACAGCAGGATAGATTTATTTTTGGTTGATAAAAAACTGCTGCTACAATGTAAGTCTGCTAAGATCAATAGCATAACCTGGTCGGACCATGCCTCGGTGAGTCTTACAGTGGGGGATATCTCAAAATCCAAATCTGTTTTCTTATGGCGCTCTAACCCTCGACTCCTCCAGGCTGGTCCGACTAGGTCTCTCATTGAAAGAAAACTGAGGGATTTCTTTGTGGATAATGAAGGGTCAGTAAGCGATCCGACTGTTTTGTGGGGTGCTCATAAAGCATTTATCAGGGGGATTCTGATACAGCAGGGGGCGAGGGTCAAGAGGGAAAGGCAGCAGTGTACAACCAAATTGCTAACCCAAATTGATATCCTAGAATCTCAAAACAAAGCTAAGCCGTCTTCAATGATAACTACACAATTATCACACCTTCGTACGGAACGTAGGTTACAATTCCTAGAAGAATTTGAAAAGGCTTCCACAAGACTAAGACTAACATACTTCACCAGTGGCAACAAGGCGGGGAGGCTTCTTGCTTCTCGCCTGAAGGGCCATAGGTATAAGACTCAAATCCCCTATGTGAAGCACCCAGTGACACAAATCAAACACTCCCACCCCCAGGAGATTGCTAACGCCTTCAGTCAATATTATGGCTCACTTTATAACCTAAAAGATGACCATACGATCATTCAACCAACCCTAGACACCATAGATGCCTTTCTAAATCGCATCAACCTCCCCTCACTGACAACTGAGCAACTTTGTAATTTGAACGCCCCAATTACTGAAATTGAAGTGAAAAACATGTGAGGGGGTTAGCTCGGCAGCGGGTGTGTGTGACCCCCGGGATGGGCTCCCCACACAAAACAGGCCCAGCAAACAGAGGTTGTGGTTTTCAAAATCAAAAAGGTGCGGTTTATTTTCTATTTACAGTGACAAAACACAGCAAAGCAAAAGAAACATAAACAAAATAAATCCTGGTCAAGTTGACCTCTGACTAAACATACAGGTTTCCTAACTAACAACTGGGATCAGCCTAGGGCTGTCCTAGTCCCTAAGTCCCTGGTTTTAAATGTCCAAGCAAATAGCCACACAGGCTTTGTCTCACCGCACAGGGGTTCACTCTCCCTAGACAGTCCACACAGGTCTGGTTCCAGGCATGAGCTAACCCCTAATGAAGCTGGGAGTTCTTATAGAGGCCTAAATGAGCTGACAAGCTTCAGCTGGTCTCATCAACTCCCTGTCTGCACGACGCCCAGCACTCTCCCTAGAGGTATGAGTCATCCATGAGCCCACTAGCCTTAGCTGGGCTTAAACAACTCTCCACCTAGTTGTATAAGTCGGCGTAAAGCCTGAATCTGGGCGAAATATATCTACCCCCCTGGATGCAACCAGGTGACTTTACCTTCCTGCTGTCACATACCCCCCCCTCTTGTTTTAACCTCGGGGTTGGAACACCAGCAATCAGGCATTCATGTACTCGAGACAAAGCATCCACATTCCCCATTTGAACGCCAGGGCGATGCTTTACTGTGAAGTTGAATTCCTGGAGGGCCAGGAACCACCTATTCACTCTTCTATTTGTTTCCTTGTTTTGAGCCATCCACTTTAACGGAGCGTGATCCGTAACCATGTCAAAGTGCCTACCTAGCAGGTAGTACCGAAGGGAATCTAGAGCCCACTTCACCGCTAAACACTCCTTTTCAACGGTGGCGTAATTTACCTCATGGGACTTCAACTTCCTGCTGAGGTAAATGACTGGGTGCTCTTCCCCGTTCCAGACCTGGGACAATACTGCTCCTAACCCCACATCTGACGCATCACTTTGTACGACAAAGTCTTTAGAGAAGTCGGGTGAGTACAACACTGGCTGGCTACATAAGGCTTGTTTCAAGAATTGGAATGCTGCCTCAGCCTCGGGGGTCCATTTAATCATGACCGACCCTTTCCCCTTCGTCAGGTTGGTTAGGGGCACAGCCTTAGAAGCAAAGTGGGGAATGAATCGCCGATAATACCCAGCGATTCCCAGAAAGGCTCGTACCTGCTTCTTGCTGTTGGGACGTGGCCAACTCTGGATGGCCTCGACTTTGTTGAGTTGGGGTTTTATTACTCCCCTCCCAATGGTGTACCCAAGATATTTGGCCTCCTCCTGCCCAATGGTACACTTCTTGGGGTTAGCCGTAAACCCCGCTTCCCGAACAGAGTCCAGGACTGCTTGCACTTTTGGCAGATGTGAGGCCCAATCTGTGCTATGGACAATTACGTCATCCAGGTAAGCCGCAGCATACTTCCGATGGGGCCTCAGCATCTGGTCCATTTTCCGCTGGAATGTGGCTGGCCCATTCTGTAACCCGAACGGCATTCTTTTATATTGGAACGCCCCGTCTGGGGTTACAAATGCGGTTTTCTCTTTGGCCGACTTGGCCAGGGGGATTTGCCAATACCCTTTTGTGAGGTCAAGAGTCGTCATGTATCGGGCTGTTCCCAGCCGGTCGATCAACTCATCTATACGTGGCATGGGGTAGGTGTCAAATTTTGTAACTTTGTTCAACTGACGAAAATCGTTACAAAATCGCCAGCTCCCATCCGGTTTAGGCACCAACACGATGGGACTAGACCAATCACTTTGGGACTCCTCTATCACCCCTAAGTTCAGCATTTTCTGTACTTCCTCCCGTATTGCCTCCCGTCGGGCCTCTGGGATCCGATAGGGTTTTAACTTCACCCTTTCACCGGGCGGGGTAATGATGTCATGCTCTACCCCAGATGTTTGTCCCGGCAGCTCAGAGAATACCTCCTTGTTGCGAAGCACAAACTCCTTAACCTCCTGTTGTTGGGGTTGTGACAAGGTGGCTGCTATTCCAACCTCAGGAATCACGCAACCAGTTTGAGCTGGTGACCAAGTGTCTGCGACTAGGGACTCTCTATCCCTCCAGGCTTTCAACAGATTAACGTGATAGATCTGTTCGGGCTTTCGCCTTCCTGGTTGTCTGACCTTGTAATTCACTTCGCTCACTTTTTCCATTATCTCGTAGGGGCCTTGCCATTTGGCAAGGAATTTACTTTCAACCGTAGGGACAAGTACCAGTATCCTATCCCCCGGGGAAAAGGTACGGGTCTTGGCTCCACGGTTGTACACTCTCTGCTGTGCTAACTGCGCTTGGGCCAAATGTTCCTTCACGATGGGCATTACCTGTGCAATTCGGTCTTGCATCAGGGCGACATGCTCAATCACACTCCTGTGGGGAGAACTCTCACTTTCCCAAGTTTCCTTGGCAATATCCAACAGCCCTCTTGGGTGTCTCCCATACAGTAACTCAAAGGGGGAGAATCCCGTAGAGGATTGGGGCACCTCCCTAATAGCAAACATCAGATAAGGAAGTAGACAGTCCCAATCCTTTCCATCTCTATCCACCACTTTCTTCAACATTTGTTTTAGGGTTTTGTTGAATCTTTCAACCAGCCCATCGGTTTAGGGGTGATACACAGATGTACGTAATTGCGTCACTTTGAATAATTTACACAGCTCCTTCATAACCCGGGACATAAAGGGTGTACCTTGGTCCGTAAGCAGTTCTTTACAAATACCCACCCGGCTAAACACAAGAGATAGCTCTTTGGCTATGGTTTTGGCCAAGGTATTTCGGAGAGGGATCGCTTCTGGATAACGGGTGGCATAGTCCATTATAACTAATATGTACTGGTGCCCCCTAGCGGACTTGATTATAGGACCTACCAAATCCATGGCGATCCTCTCAAACGGGACCTCAATGATGGGTAGAGGGACCAGCGGGCTACGGAAATGTGGCATCGGGGCCGACCTCTGACACACAGGGCAGGAGGAACAATAATTTTCTACGTCCTTCATCACCCCCGGCCAATAGAATCTCTGTAATACCCTCTCTCGGGTTTTCTCTGTCCCCAGATGACCTCCAAGAATGTGCCCATGGGCCAACTCCAACACCAACTTCCTGTAAGGTTTGGGCACCACAAGCTGCTCAACGGTTTCTTCTGCCCTTTTTGCCACCCGATACAGTAGGTCCTTCTCTACGCTGAAGTATGGGTAAGTGCAGGTATTATCTGGGTTCACTAACTCGCCATCTATTTTCACTACGTTTTCCCGTGCCTTTATTAGGGCGGGGTCTTTCAACTGTTCTGTGGCAAAGTTTTCCCTGTGAACCTCAAGATCAGAAAACTCCACAGACGGTAGGTTTTCGTCTGAGGAGGTGGGCTCCTCTCCAGTTTCTTGAGTCTCCCCTGCCAATACTGATAAGGGAAATTCCGGAGAGTCCTCACCACTCTCAGGGGAGTTTTGGCTATCACATTCCTGGTACATAGGGGCACCAGTGAGGGGCTCAGGATCATCCCACAGTTCCCAGAACTTCGGAAAATCCCTTCCCACAATGGCGTCATGCGGTAACTGAGATACTAAGCCCACTGGATGAGAGAGGGTACCTTTGGGGGTCTTGAAACACACTGTAGTCACTGGATACTCTCGGGTGTCCCCATGCACACAAATAACAGCTACCTTGCTATTCCCAGAGACCTCTGTTTTAACTAACTCAGCCTTTATCAGGGTCACAAGGCTACCTGAATCCAGCAATACCACAACATTTCTACCATTAACACACATTTTGCATAAATGTTTCTCAGTTCCTCGAATGGCAGTGCATGCGACTGTCGCACACAGCGACTGACGTCTGCCCGTCAGAAAGTCACACTGCATGGGTTCCTCCACAACCGGGCAATTGGCTGCAATATGTCCCGCTTGCCGGCAGCGGTAGCAAACGATCCTTCTTGCCGCCTCTTGAGCCGCTGATTTCCCAGGCTGTTCTCGCCAAACTTGGGGTAGAGCTCCCACCCTCTCACTCTCTCCACCCTCACCCCTTGGAATCCTCTTATCCGCCCCTGGGGATGGTCTGGTCTTAGGGTGGAAAGTCCGAGTGTCTCTGGAAGAGGCCGTCAGGTTCTCTGTAGCCAAATATTTCTCCACACGATCCACAAGACCATCGGCCGTCTCTGGGTCTCCATGGCTTACCCACTTTTGGATGGCAGTAGGAAGAGCTCTCAAAAACCGATCCATTACAACACGTTCCACAATCTTTGGTGCGGACAAAGTCTCTGGCTGTAGCCACTTTCTGCTCAGGTGAATGAGATCATACATTTGAGACCTGGGGGGTTTTCCAAGCTGGAAAGTCCAGTTATGCACACGCTGAGCCCGGACAGCCTGGGTGACACCCAGCCTTGCCAATATTTCAGCTTTTAGCATCACATAGTCTTTTGCTTGGTTAGGCTCTAGGTCATAGTAAGCTTTCTGCGATTCACCAGTTAACAGAGGAGCCACCAGTCCAGTCCACTGCTCCTCAGGCCACTTTTCTCTTTCAGCGGTCCTTTCAAATGTGGTCAAAAATACCTCTGGATCATCCTCTCCAGTCATTTTTGTCAATAAACAACTCACCCCAAAGGACGCGGTATTAGTGGGACGGCTTTCCTCACTGGTCTGCGGACGTTGCTGCATTACTGCTTCCATCTGTTGTTGTAGTCTCTGCTCTTGCTTCTGCAACAGGTCTATGAAGCGGGCCTCAGATTGCTGCTGGGCTCGTTGCTGAGCCTCCAGACTCTGTTGCAAAGTTGCGTTTGTCTGCTGCTGGGCTGCAAGGCTCTGTTGATGAGCTTGCTGCTGGGCTGCGAAGTTCTGTTGTTGAGCTGCAAGGCTCTGTTGATGAGCTGCAAGGCTCTTTTGCAAACCTGCATTTGTCTGCTGTTGATTGGCATTTGCTAGAGCCAGCTGCTTCAGTATCTCCTCCATGCTGGCTTAAAAAAAACTGCCACTGGTTCTCCACCAACTGTGAGGGGGTTAGCTCGGCAGCGGGTGTGTGTGACCCCCGGGATGGGCTCCCCACACAAAACAGGCCCAGCAAACGGAGGTTGTGGTTTTCAAAATCAAAAAGGTGCGGTTTATTTTCTATTTACAGTGACAAAACACAGCAAAGCAAAAGAAACATAAACAAAATAAATCCTGGTCAAGTTGACCTCTGACTAAACATACAGGTTTCCTAACTAACAACTGGGATCAGCCTAGGGCTGTCCTAGTCCCTAAGTCCCTGGTTTTAAATGTCCAAGCAAATAGCCACACAGGCTTTGTCTCACCGCACAGGGGTTCACTCTCCCTAGACAGTCCACACAGGTCTGGTTCCAGGCATGAGCTAACCCCTAATGAAGCTGGGAGTTCTTATAGAGGCCTAAATGAGCTGACAAGCTTCAGCTGGTCTCATCAACTCCCTGTCTGCACGACGCCCAGTACTCTCCCTAGAGGTATGAGTCATCCATGAGCCCACTAGCCTTAGCTGGGCTTATACAACTCTCCACCTAGTTGTATAAGTCGGCGTAAAGCCTGAATCTGGGCGAAATATATCTACCCCCCTGGATGCAACCAGGTGACTTTACCTTCCTGCTGTCACAAACACTATAAACTCCCTCCCTGCTAATAAATCTCCAGGCCCTGATGGCTACACAGGGGAATATTACAAATCCTGTAGGGACATACTTAGCCCATATATGGCGGAAATGTTTGGATCGGCTGCTGCCTCGTCCTCATTCCCTCGGGAAATGCTTAACGCTATTGTAGTGGCTCTCCCCAAACCAGGGAAGGCTTCTGACACACCACAAAACTTCAGACCGATATCTCTGCTGAATAATGATGTCAAGATATATGCCAAATTGATAGCAGCTAGACTGGTAAATATTCTCCCTACTATTATAGATGCCGACCAATCGGGTTTCACTAAGGGGAGACAGACAGCTGATGCCACGAGGCGCTTGCTTAATGTCGTTCACATCACTGAGCAGCGTCGGACGCCTTCTCTGCTTCTGGCTTTGGATGCGTAGAAGGCGTTCGACAGGATCCACTGGAGCTTTTTGAGGCAGGTTTTGAAAAAGTTTGGGTTTGATGGTTTAATATATTCAGCTATAATGGCACTCTATAGTCACCCATCAGCACAAGTATACATCTCGGGTACGTTGTCCAATCCATTTATGATCACTAATGGCACGAGACAGGGGTGTCCATTGTCGCCCTTGATCTTCAATCTATTGATGGAGCCATTGGCAACGTGTCTGAGATCGAATCCAAAAATTAAGGGGGTTCAAGTGGGACAGAAGAATCATGTGATAAGCCTCTTCGCAGATGATATAATACTGATGCTCACTGATGTAGAAGAATCACTAAAGGAGGTGTATTCATCTCTTAAAGAATTCAACGAGACCTCATACTACAAGGTGAATGAAGCTAAATCATTCATCTTGAACCTAGGGATCCCTCCCAGTGTCAAACGCAGGCTGGAACTTAAATACCCATTTATGTGGAGCGAGGAAGGTATCAAATATCTAGGCATCACGCTAACGCCCAAATCAAGCGCCCTCCTACAGGCCAATTATACTCCCTTTCTGAGGTCTTTCCAGAACAAACTTAACTCAATATCTAAAACCGAGCTGTCATGGTTGGGGAGATTAGCAGCATTTAAGATGCAGGTTTTGCCACAACTGCTTTATATATTTAGAACAGTGCCTATCCCTATACCCAACTCCTACTTTACCTCCCTGCAATCTCAGCTGAATAGATATTTGTGGCAAGGGAAGAAGGCTAGATGCGCCTTTGGCGGACTGATAAAACACAGGACAGCGGGAGGGATGGGACATGTACACCTACAAGGCTACTACTTTGCTACAATTCTAGCGCAGCTTCAGCAGTGGTTTATACCTGACTCGGGGGCCTTATGGAAGGAAATGGAGCAGTTGCAGATTGGTAAGGGTTCCCTTTGTGACTTCCTAATGACATCACAATGTAATAAATCCCTGGATGTTAGATTGGCGCCTCCTATCCTTGCTTCATTGAGAGCATGGGCCCATCTCCGAGGTTACAACGAATGGACAGGATTAACTTCCTCAATAAGGCTTCCCCTGGGAGCTATGCACAACATAATTCCAGACATTAACCTTACCAACTGGAAGGAGAAAGGTATACAATATTTAGAAGATGTCATGGAGGGGACCTCAGTCATGCCGTTCCAGTCCCTTCAGGAGAAATATGATCTGCCTAGGATAGATCACTATAAATATTTACAAGTGTCACAAATGATCAGGAAGACCCCTCAGATCTTCACCTCATTACCTGTCAAGATGTCCCAATTCTATCAACAATCTAATAGCACGCCGAAGGGCATTTCAACCTTTTACATGGGATTACTAGAGAAAACCAAATTGACCAAATCACAACATATGCTAGCCTGGGAACAGGACTTAGGGGAATATTACACAGACCACCAATGGGGAAGAGCGTTGAGAGTGGTGTGTTCCACTACCAGAAGCACCAATCTTAGCGAAATGCAGCAGAAACTACTTATGAGGTGGTACTTAACACCTCATAAACTATCCAAAATATACAGAGAGGTGTCTCCCTTGTGTTGGAGACAATGTGGCGAAGTGGGAACACTGATACACATACTATGGCACTGTCCAAAACTGAGAACTTTATGGTCTCGAGTGGAGAGCATCATAGTAGACATAGCCCCAGGGACTGGCGCCCTACACCCGGGGATGGCTATTCTTTCATTGGACCTAGACTCTATCTCGTACTCCTATAGAACTGTAGTATCCAACTTACTTTTATCAACCAGACTGGTCATTCTTAGACACTGGAAGAATATCGAGGCCCCTAAATTTACTGAAATAATATCCACCACGCAGGTAAACGGTACATATGAGATATTGACTTCATCGAACTTAGGTAGAAGAGACAAAACAATGAAACAGTGGGATCCTTGGAGATTGTGGTACCAGGAACACATTGGCTTATAACTTATGGTTTGTGACTAATGACATATGAGAAGTGGTGTCGGCGGCTTGGGCATCGTGAGGGCATTATATTATTTTAATTTATGTTATTTTAATTTACGTTATTCTGTTCACTTACTTGTTCCTTAAGTTGTTATTACTACTCTTCCTTTGAGATGTCTACATTTTGTATATTGCAGGGTGGGGGTGCAGGGGAATCTTTTTCGTGCTTTCGGTATGTGGTCATGCCTTCCCTATCTACTCTGTGACCACTAGGACCATTTAGAGAGATCACTGGTGGTCATTATACTTATCAGCTTTTGGAAATATAGGTGGGTTGTACTCGCCGAAGGGATGGTGGGAGGCATGGCTGAGAGCGCAGGTGAGATTGACTGTATCCACATGTGAAGTAGTTGTGCCTTACTGTACTGCCGCTATAACTTGAACATGTACTGTTGTTGATTATGTACATCTCTCTTATAATTTCAATAAAAATTATATATGAAAAAAAAAATGTATTAAATTATATCAAATATTCAATAATTATTGATGAAACAATTTAGATCCACCTCCACATTCAAACCTCTTGGAAATAAGCATTTTAACAGGAAGATCCATTGAGTTTCGCGTTGCGATAAATCTCTGACTCTGTTAGATCCTCTCCATGTTGGATATACACAATCTATACCACAGAATTGAGCTACAGAGGGGTCTTGATTGTGTTTCTCCTTGAAGTGGACCGATACACTGTGGTATTTAAAACCATTTTTTATGTTAGTGAGGTGCTCAGAGATGCGAATACGTAATAATCTCTTTGTCCTCCCCACATAGAGTAACCCACATGGACACCATAGTAGGTACTGTATACCACGTAGGAGGAATTGCACGTAATGAACTCACTAATATCAAAGGTCTTGAGATCAGAGCTGATAACCTGTTTTTTCCCCCTATTGTGGACCTTCACTGTTTTGCAACAAATGCATTTATTACAAGGAAAAAACCTTTAAGGTCGATCTTTAACATTTGTTTTGGTGGATCAAGGATCTTTCAAACAACCCGATCCCCAAAACTAGGGGCCTTTCTATAAATAAACCTAGGTTTAGAAGGTAAAACCTGCCCCAGATGTCTATCCCTACTTAAAATATGCCAATGCTTATTTTTTTTTTTTAATACATGTTTCATGCCAGAGAGAACTTTTAGTGAGGCAGGGTGACTAAGAAGCTGCATTTTAATAAACCTGGTTGATGGTGCTTTGTTTTTTTGTTTTTTGAGGTGCTTACTGTTTTAGTGATCAAAATATGAGCTATTGTGTTTCCGGGCTAAAACACTGGCTGGAGGTGGTCCAACATGTGCTTCAGGTATTAGCCTACCTTGCTGCACATATCATGTCGGAGTGGGCCTTCACTGCAGCAGGGTGTATTTGTGACTGAGAAGTTGTATGTTAATAACTGGGGTAAGGGTGTTTTGGGTTCACTGTGTTTTTCATTTTGGGGGGGTTCAAAGGATGCATTGAAGTTCTGGAAAGAAAATAGCACCTCTTGAACAGGATATCAGTACCAACTATCTGATGCAGCCTAAATAATACAAAGAGTTAAATATTAGAACTTAAATTAGAAATAAAAAATACACAAACAATTAAATCAATAAAATGTAATCAAGTACAAATTTTTAAGAGAAAATTACTGTGTATTATTTCAGAGACAACAGCCAAAAATATTGTATAGACTCTCTCCATATATGTAAGCACTTTTATAAGGCTGCAATTTAGGAGGGAGAAACCATTAAAACCAAACTTAAAGTGATTGTAAACGATCACCCTGTAAAACAACCCATTCAGTTTAAAATATAAATGAAAGGCAAAACATTTTTGTATTGATAAAAAATAATTTCATGCTGCTGACCCCTAAAAAACAAAGCTGGCTAAATCATATTGAAAACACAGACCCCAACCCTAAAACATCAAAACCCCAACCTAACTAAATGTTATCAGCAGCTGCTCACCACTTGCCGACCACCTAACTGGGAAAATATGTCATTATTTTGACGTTAAATACCGGGGTTATAACTGCAGCTAGATGCCATAACTCCATATATTTTTTTTTCCCTCAGGCGACGCTCTTTCTTATAAAAGTGGCTAGAGCGGTGGATTCAAGGCTGGGTCACTTTTAGAAGTGATGGGAGAGGGCCCCCCCCCCATGCTGCTTTCTGATGGTTTTTGGGCTTACCTGGCGGATTAGGAAGCATGAAAACCCATCCAGCGCTGGCAGCGGCTGGGCAGAGAGATGAGAGAAGAAAAGATGGCCTCTGTCATCTCTTTGCTCTAGGAGCACTGGAGTGATATAATGGCGTCACTTCCTGTTCTGGCCACATGTAAATAAAGCCATTTTTATTTTTTTGCAAAAGATCAACATTTTTTGGGGATATTTTGCCATAAAGAGGACCTGTCATGCTGTATTATTATCGCAAGCAATGTTTACATTTATTGCAATAGTAATTAAAAAGTTACAATTTTTTTTAATCGGACAGTGTAAAAATTAAAAATAGTAACAAAAAAAATGTTTAAGCGTCCCCGTCACCGTTCCCGTGTTCTTGCATGCAGTGGTGAATGCATATGTAGGTAACCCCCACATATGTAGACAGTGTTTGCACGACACATGTGAGGTATCGTCATGAATGTCTGAGTGAGAGCAATAATTCTAGCACTAGACATCCTCTGTATCTTTAACCTGGTAACCTGTGGAAATGTTTAAAACATCACCTATGGATATTTTTAAGTACCATAATCTGGCACCATTTCCTGAGCATGCGCAATTTTAAAGCCTGACAAGTTACGTATCTATTTATTTGTTGTAAAAATAGGATTTTTTGTACTCACCGTAAAATCCTTTTCTCTGTCGTCCATGGACGGACACTGCTCCTTAAGTCTTGACAGTTGGGTTATGTTCCTGTTCTATAGGAGCGGACTAGGTAGAACATGTTAGATATTTAATACATGTTACTTTAACAGAGTTAAACCTCCACACTGTAGTCAGCAGCCTCAGTTAGTAAAAAGCAGTACAAACCAAATAAGTAGGGGTGGGTGCTGTGTCCGTCCATGGACGACAGAGAAAAGGATTTTACGGTGAGTACAAAAAATCCTATTTTCTCTTTTCGTCCATGGACGGACACAGCTCCTTAAGTATTGACAGTTGGGACTTCCCAAAGCAGTGTCAAAAAACGAGGGGTGGGAACAGCAATCAAAAAAACGATTTCACCCCAAACAAGCAGAGCACCCCACGGAGGAGTTGCAACCTCAAACAGCCACCTGCAAAACTTTGCGGCCAAAGCTAGCATCCGAAGATACACTCACATCAATCTTGTAAAATTTAGAAAAAGTGTGAATGGACGACCAGGTCGCCGCCTTACACACTTGTGATACAGACGCTTGATGTCGAAAAGCTCAAGAAGCACCAATAGCCCAGGTCGAATGTGCCGTAAAAGGAAAGGGAGGCACCCGCCCCTTAAGGGCATAGGCCTGGATGACGGTCTGCCTGATCCACCCAGAAGCGGCGGCCGACTAAGCCGCCAGGCCCTTCTGCGGACCAGACACCGACACAAACAGTGAGTCAGACCTCCGGAACTGAGCCGTAGCAGACAGGTACACCCGCAAGGCACGTACCACGTCTAAAGAATGTAGCGCAACCTCCTTGGAATGCGATGGCCGAGGACACAAGGATGGAAGTACAATGTCCTCATTCAGGTGAAAGGCTGAAACCACCTTTGGAAGAAAAGAAGGCTGCGGGTGTAGCACCGCTTTGTACTTATGGAGGACCAAATATGGGGACTTGCAAGACAAGGCTGCCAATTCAGAAACCCTCCTGACGGATGTGATGGCTATCGGGAAGGCCACCTTCTGAGAGAGCTTCAAAAGAGGAATTTCCCTGATGTTCTCAAAAGGAGGTTTCTGAAGCGCCGAGTGCACCAGATTCAAATCCCACAGAGGTAGTGGTGGTCGCACCGGAGGAGCCACATGTCGGACCCCTTGCACAATTGTACTTACCAGTGAATGAGCCACCAGGGGTCGCTGAAAGCAAACAGCCAAGGCTGAAATCTGCCCCTTAATGGTGCTTAAGGCAAGTTTCTGATCTACTCCGCACTGTAAAAACAGCAGGATCCTGGAAACTGAATAAGTCCGTGGACACCATTCCATCTCCTCACACATCGAGATGTAGGCTCTCCATGTGCTATGGTAGATCTTCCTAGAAGAAGATTTCCGTGCCCTCAACATGAAATGACTGAATCCGACAGGCTTCGGTCCCTTAGTACCTGTCTTTCAATAGCCATGCCGTTAAAGCCAGCGACTGTAAAGCAGGATGAAGAATGGGACCTTGCGAGAGAAGGTCCTCCCTCAGTGGCAGTCGCCATGGCACATCCGCCACTAGCCGCAAGAGGTCGGTGTACCAGGGATGCCTGGGCCAATCTGGGGCGATTAGAATCACCGGAATTCACTCGGTCTCTACTCTGCGGAGTAAACGAGTTAGCAACTTCAGTGGGGGAAAGGCATAAATTAGCCGATACTGACCCCACGGAGCCACCAACGCATCTGACGCATCTGCCCAGGGATCTCTGGACCTGGCCACGAACCTCGACACTTTGCGATTGAGTGGAGAAGCCAGGAGATCCACGTCTTGCGTGCCCCATCTCTGGCAAAGGAGTTGAAAAACCTCCGGATGTAACGACCATTCCCCGTGGTCCAGCATCTGGCGACTCAGATAGTCCGCCTGCCAGTTTTCCACGCCCGGTATGTAAACTGCTGATAGGGCCGGCACGCTCCTATCCGCCCACCGTAGGATGTGAGCGACCTCTGACGCTGCAGCCGGATTTCTTGTTTTTCCTCGATGGTTGACGTATGCCACAGCCTTGGCGTTGTCTGACTGGATCCTGACTGGACACCCTCTTAGTCTCTGAGATCACATGGAGAGACACAGCCTGATCGCCCGGAGTTCCAGAACATTGATCGGCAGTTGGAATTCAGTCGGAGTCCAGCGGCCCTGGGCCGCCTGAACCCCCCACACACCCCCCCAACTGGTCAGACTGGTGTCCGTCGTGATCACAGTTCAATGAAAGGGGAGGAACGACTTCCCGGACCGAAGAGCCGGGGATCTCAGCCACCAACTCAGAGAGGACCTGACAAGATGACTTATCTGAATCTAACTATCCAGAGACAACGGAGATCTATTCCATTTGGAGAGAATCTCCTTCTGCAAGACCCGAGTGTGGAATTGGGCATATGGTACTGCCTCGAAAGAGGCTACCATGAGGCCCAGGACTCGCATGCAAAAACGGAGAGACGACCATTTGCGGGATGTAAACAACCTCACCGCAGTCTGGAGTGTCTGCACCTTCTCCAAGGGAAGAAAGACTCTGGCCACCGAGGAGTCCAGAATCAACCCCAGGTACTCTAGGCGCTGGGTAGTGATGAGCCGAACACCCCCGGGTTCGGTTCGCACCAGAACCCGCGAACAGACCGAAAGTTCACACGAACGTTAGAACCCTATTAAATACAATGGATGCGAACGTTCAAAATCTAAAGTGCTAATTATAACGACTATTATGCATGTTATTGTCCTAAAAAGGGTTTGGGGACCCGGGTTCTGCACCAGGGGACATGTATCAATGCAAAAAGAAGTTTTAAAAACGTCCGTTTTTCGGGAGCAGTCATTTTATTGATGCATAAAGTGAAAAAAAAAAGTCAAATATTCCTTTAAATATCGTACCTGGGGGGTGTCTAAAGTATGCCTGTGAAGTGCCACGTGTTTCCCGTGTTTAGAACTGTCCCTGCACAAAATTACATTTCTAAAGGAAAAAAAGCCATTTAAAACTGCTTGCGGCTTTAATGTAATGTCTGGTCCCGGTAATATGGATGAAAATCTTTAAGAAAAATGGCATAGCTACCCCATCACACACACCCCCCCCCCCCCACCCCAGCCCATTACCAGCCCCTTTGGGTCTTGTATGGATATTAAGGGGAACCCTGCACACAAAATAAAAAAGGCCCTATATACTCTGAACAGCCGTATACAGGCGGTGCATACAAGATAGGGACTGTAGGTTTGTTCTTATGTAGAATCTGTTTGTAATTTTGAACAGGTACATTGTTTAAGTGTAGCTCCAGCCAAAAAATCTATTTTTAAGCTTTTTGGAAAACATAGGGAAGGGTTATCACCCCTGTAACATTTGTTTTGCTGTCTGTACAGTGTGCACCTGTTCAGAACAGTTCACCTGACTTTCCGTCCTAATGACAAATGTTTTTTGAAAATGTTGGGTTTTTATTGAAACAAGAATTGGTGATAAAGCATCAGTGGAGAGGAGACACTTTTTTTTCCCATATTAACTCTTACAGGAGAGAATTTGCCTTCCTAGGGGTAGATTTCCTCTCACTTCCTGTTGTATCCTTCCGTTTGCAAGGAGGAGTCGTTTGTAAGTTGGATGTTTGAAAGTAGGGGCCTGCCGTATATACTCTGCTGAAATTTGCCCCTTACATGTTGGTGTTGCCACAACACTGTGAGCCCTCACAGTTACTCTTGGTGGGCGCATGAATGGGCCCTGCTGTGAATTATTAGATCAAGAATTGTAATTGCATGCCCCTGTTGAACAGGGGCTGAAAAATTGGGCCTTTGGTGGTGGTGGTGGTGGTGTTGACACAACACTGTAAGGCCTCACAGTTACTCTTGGTGGGCGCAGGAATGGGCCCTGCTGTGAATTATTAGATCAAGAATTGTAATTACATGCCCCTGTTAAACAGGGGCAGAAAAATTGGGCCTTAGGCACTGGTGCCACAACACTGCAACCCCTCACAGATACTGTACTTGGAGCACAGCAATGAGCCCTGTTGCAAAGTATTGCATCAAAATTTTTAATTACACGCCCCTGTTAAACAGGGGCTGAAAAATTGGGCCTTAGGCACTGGTGCTGGTGCCACGACACTGCAACCTCTCCCAGATACTCTAGTTGGAGTGCAGGAATGAGCCCTGCTGCAAAGCATTGCATAAAAAATTGTAATAACACGCCCCTGTTAAACAGGGGCTGAAAAATTGGGCCTTCGCCACTGGTGCTGGTGCCACGACACTGCAACCTCTCCCAGATACTCTAGTTGGAGTGCAGGAATGAGCCCTGCTGCAAAGCATTGCATAAAAAATTGTAATTACATGCCCCTGTTAAACAGGGGCTGAAAAATTGGGCCTTAGCCACTGGTGGCGGCACCCAGAAACAAAAATGTTCTTCCAAGCTATCATCATCAATCGGATCATTGAGGAGGAGGAGGATAGTCAGTCAACATAACAGGACAGTCTCTCAGCATCAGCATCAGTCTTGAAGGGATGTGACATTTGAAAATAAATTAGTCTGTTATATCAGCTTCAGGTGTTTGGTAGCTGGTGGTAATCCAAGACTGGTTCATCTTTATGAAGGTCAGTCGATCAACCGAGTCGGTGGACAGGCGCACCCTGTGATCCGTGACAAATCCTCCAGCAGCACTGAATGTGCGTTCTGAAAGAACGCTGGATGCAGGACAGGCCAGGAGCTCAATTGCATAGTGTGCAAGCTCTGGCCAGTGATCCATCCTCAAGACCCAGTAAGCCAGAGGATTTTCGGTGGGGAAGGTGTCCATGTCTGACCTTGCCCCTAGGTATTCCTGCACCATGTATATCAGACGCTGACGATGGTTGCTGGAACCGATCATACCTTGGGGCTGCGGACTAAAGAATTGTCTGAACGCATTGGTCAGACAGCCACCTTCCCCACCGCTCCTTCTTTGACTGACCGAAGCCTCAGCAACTCGTTGTCCAGGACCAGGAGTTTGTAACCTCCCAGTCTCTGGGAACGCGTTGCACAGACCTTTCTGCAAGGCCTCCCGGAGTTGTCTCATCCTCTGCTCCCTCTGCGACGGTAAGATAAGGTCCGCAACCTTACCCTTGTACCGTGGATCAAGGAGAGTGGCCAGCCAGTAATTGCCCCTCTCCTTGATCCGAAGAATACGAGGATCCTTCCGCAGACTTTGCAGGATCAGGGAGGCCATGCAGCGTAGGTTAGCTGAGGCATTCGGTCCGGAGTCCTCTGGGTCACTAAGGATGACATGATCCGCAGCCACCTCCTCCCAGCCACGTACAAGTCCACAGGTTTCTTGGGACTGTAAATCATCCCTAAAAGACTGCTGCTGATGATGCTGAGTGCCAGGCTGCACCTCCATGCTGACACAATCCTCCTCCCCCTCTTCCTGTGCGATGGGTGGGACAGAAGGAACACTGTCTGGGTAAAGGGGGCCTTGAGAGGCAAGGAAGTCCTCCTCTTCCTGCCTCTGTTCTGCCTCAAGTGCCCTGTCCATTATTCCACGCAGCGTATGTTCCAACAGGTGGACAAGAGGTACAGTGTCACTGATGCATGCACTGTCACTGCTCACCATCCTCGTGGCCTCCTCAAATGGTGCCAGGACAGTGCACGCATCCCTGATCATGCCCCATTGGCGTGGTGAAAAAAACCCGAGCTCCCCTGACCCTGTCCTGGTGCCGTAGTCACACAGGTACTCATTGATGGCCCTCTGCTGCGTGTGCAGCCGCTGCAGCATGGCCAACGTTGAGTTCCACCTGGTGGGCATGTCACATATAAGGTGGTTCTTGGGCAGGTTCAACTCCTTTTGCAGCTCAGCCAGGCGAGCACTGGCATTATAAGATCTGCGGAAATGCACACAGACTTTCCTGGCCTGCCTCAGGACATCCTGTAAGCCCGGGTACCTGCCCAAGAACCGCTGCACCACCAGGTTAAGGACGTGAGCCACACAGGGCACATGAGTCAGTTGTCCCTGTCGGAGGGCGGAGAGGAGGTTGGTGCCATTGTCGCAAACCACCATTCCTGGCTTAAGCTGGCGTGGCGTCAACCACCTCTCGGCCTGCCCCTGCAGAGCAGACAGAACCTCTGCCCCAGTGTGGCTCCTGTCCCCCAAACACACCAGCGCAAGCACGGCATGGCATCTTTTTGCCTGCGTACTTGCGTAGCCCCTTGAACGCCTACGGAGCACCGCTGGTTCCGAGGACAAAGCACAGGAAGAGGCCATGGAGGAAGAAGAAGAGGAGGGGGTGGAGGAGAGAGGTGTGTCACAACCAGTAGTAGCATTTTGGAGGCGTGGCGGCGGAACAACCTCCAACACTACTGCACCTTGTCCTGCATCCTTCCCAGCTGCCAAAAGAGTGAACCAATGGGCCGTGAAAGAAAGGAAACGTCCCTGTCCATGCCTGCTGGACCATGAGTCAGCGGTAATATGCACCTTACCGCTGACCACCCTGTCCAGCGAGGCCAAGACATTGCCTTCCACATGCCGGTAGAGAGCCGGAATCGCCTTCCGTGAGAAAAAGTGGCGTTTGGGAACCTGCCACTGAGGAACCACACATTGCACAAGCTCACGGAAAGGGGCCGAGTCTACCAACTGAAAAGGCAGCAGTTGAAGCGCTAGCAATTTAGCCAAGCTAGCATTCAACTGCTGGGCATGTGGATGGCTGGGAGTGAACTTCTTTTGACGGTCCAGCAGCTGGGGCAGGGAAATTTGCCTGCTAGAATCGGACGTCGGTGTACTGCTAGCAGAGTGCCCGCAAGTACTTGGCTGTGACACACCTAATTCTACACCTTCATTCCTCTCAGTGCAGGTTTCAGAGAGGACTGAAGGTATAGTGGGGTTGGAGATCCCAGCTGATGCGGTGCAAGGAGAGGTCCGCTTTGTTCTTTGGTGTGGGTCTTTAAGGTAGGCTTGCCAACGAGCTGCATGGCATATGTCTGGTCAAGCACGTGGTGCCCAAGCGAGCGATGTTTTAGCCACGCGATATACGCTTGAGACATATTTTGCAAACAGCAGCTGTGCGATCTGATGCACTCGACTCAAAAAAGGCCCACACCAAAGAACTTTTTGAATAACGGGCAGAGGCAGCGCCCTGCACAGGCGGAGCTCTGCGGTGTGATTCCGTCGGTGTGCTGCCCTTACGCTGGCCCCCCGATGGCATCCTGCCTCGTTGGAGATGTGCCTCCTCCTCATCCTCCTCCTCATCCTCCTCTCTCCTATTAGGCACCCACGTGGAGTCAGTGACCTCATCATCCCCCCCCTCCTCATCACTGGAGCCAATCTGGCAGTATGCTGCAGCTGCTGGAACATGACTGCCAGATTGGTGTCCTTCTTGAGCATCCCCTCTCTCTGCTCTTACGCTACTGCCTTCCTCTAGCTGGGTATCATCATCAGACCCTTCGAAACGCTGGGCATCCTCCTGGAGCATGTACCCAACACTGTGCTCAAACAGTTCGGGGGACTCCTCAGGAGGATATGGTTGGTCTAGGGAAGGAGTGACTGATGATGACATTGATACCAGGGAAGAGGACGCTTTGGCAGCTGCTTTGCCAGTACCCTGAGCCTGGGTGAGAGAGGATGAGGAGGATGAGGAGGGCTTGGTCATCCACTCTACCAAGTCTTCGGCATGATGCGGCTCAACAAGTCCAGCTGCCGAAAAGAAGGACAAGCGTGTCCCATGGCCACGTGCTGATGGCAATGCACCGCGTCCACGACCAGCACTGTTGTCTCTAGACACAGAGCCTGCTTGCCCTCTTTTATTGGCTCCTGACTGTCTGCCTCTCCTTGTTTGCCTTTCAGACATTCTAATGGCCTGCAGGGAGATGGGAAAACCAGCAATAAGGCCTAGCTTTAGGAGTATATTTTGCAGGAGTCACACTACGCCTGCTGTAAGTGCTGCAAATGCCTGTTGGTGTAACACACCAGGAAAACACAGCAATACGGGCTAGCTTCAGGTGTATAATGTGCAGGAGGCACACTCCGCCCACTGTAAGTGCTGCAAATGCCTGTTGGTGTAACACACCAGGAAAACACAGCAATACGGGCTAACTTCAGGTGTATAATGTGCAGGAGGCACACTCCGCCCGCTGTAAGTGCTGCAAATGCCTGTTGGTGTAACACACCACGAAAACACAGCAATACGGGCTAACTTCAGGTGTATAATGTGCAGGAGGCTTAGCAACAATGACACTGACACTGTCCCCTGCCTATCCTTCTCTCTCCCTGCACACAAGGTTTATCAAAGAATATGACACTGACACTCTCCCTGCCTATCCTTCTCTCTCCCTGCACACAAGGTTTAGTAAAGAATATGACCCTGACACTGTCCCCTGCCTATCCTTCTCTCTCCCTGCACACAAGGTTTATCAAAGAATATGACACTGACACTCTCCCTGCCTATCCTTCTCTCTCCCTGCACACAAGGTTTAGCAAAGAATATGACACTGACACTGTCCCCTGCCTATCCTTCTCTCTCCCTGCACACAAGGTTTAGCAAAGAATATGACACTGACACTCTCCCTGCCTATCCTTCTCTCTCCCTGCACACAAGAATAGCACAAAGAATATCACACTGTCCCTGCCTATCCTTCTCTTTCCCTGCGCCGGAACACACTACACAAGGCCGCCGCGCTGGCGGCCTTTTATAGTGTGGGGCGTGTGCTAAGCCCCCTGAGCTATAATTGGCCACAGGCAACCTGCCTGTGGCCAATTATGGCTCTCCTAGCTGCCGGCGCTGTGATTGGCCAAGCATGCGGGGTCACAGTGCATGCTTGGCCAATCACAGCACTGGAATTGCACTGCGATGGCGCAGTGTATTGTGGGCCGTTCGCGTCACTCGAATTTGGCGCGAACGGCCCAAATCGTTCGATGTTCGCCGAACGGTTGAACAGCCGATGTCAGAGTCGAACGTATGTTCGACTCGAACACCGAGCTCATCCCTAGCGCTGGGTCGGTACTAACACTGACTTCTGGAGGTTCAGTATCCAACCAAACTCCTGGAGGGTCTGACTGGCTATAGACACGTCCTCCTCTAATTCTGAGCTTGAAGCAGCTCTCAGAAGAAGGTCGTCCAAGTAGCCTACGATAGCAATGCCGCGCTATCTCAGCAAAGCTAGAATCGGGGCGAGCATCTTGGTGAAAACTCTTGGTGCCGATGCTAGGCCAAAGGAAAGAGCCACAAATTGATAGTGGTCTTCACTGATCGCAAAGCGCAGGAACCTCTAATGCCTGACACAGATGCGGACATGCAAGTATGCGTCCTTGATATCCAAGGATGCCAGGAAGTCCCCTGGATGGAGCGCAGCCACCACCGAACAAATCGTTTCCATCTGGAATTTTTTAACCTTTATAAGGGCATTGAGGGCCTTGAGGTCCAAGATTGGATGGACTCCATCCCTCTTTGGAACCACAAACAGATTTGAGTAGAAACCCTGAAACCTGTCCTGTGGTGGTACGGGTATGATCACCCCGCACCTCAACAAGTCTTGCACTGCCCCCTGGAGGGCAGCCCGACGAGCCGGAAGGAGAGGCAGATTTGAGGGAAAAAATTCTGATTGGTGGACAAGAAAGGAACTCTATCTTGTACCCCGAGGTGACCACTTAGCAGACCCACTGGTCGGAGAGCAGGGAGGTCCACAGAGCTGCAAACCCATGAAGCCGCCCCCCCACCCTGGAGTCGGGCGGGGGCAAAACTTCATGCAGTAGCAGGCTTGTTTGCTGGCTTCTTGGGCTTGCGCACCCAAGGATGCTTCTGTCCCCCAGCTGGACCTTTTTCCGCTTGGGAGGGTCTGCCGGCAGGTCCTGACTGATGAAAATTCTGCTTCTGTGTGGGAAAGGAGGGCCCCGACTTACGGTGCGGCTCCTTCCCTTTAGTGGACTGAGGGAGAAGTGTGCTCTTACCTCCAGTGACATCCTTAATGATGTCGTTCAGTGAGGCACCAAAAAGCCTCCCACCTTTGAAAGGCAAATCTGCCAGATTTCTTAGAAGCTTGGTCAGCGGATCAGCATTTCAGCCATATTAGGTGGCGCAATACCACCGCAGATGCGGAGGCCCTGGAGATCAAAGGGGCTGCATCCAGGGTTGCAGCACAGACATACACGAGTCCCTGTACCAACTGTTCGGACAGTGACACGCATTCTGGAGGAAGCTGATACTCCTCCACAGTCTGGTGCAATATTTTTGCCCACTCAGTGAGTGTCTGGGACACCAAGGTAGCAGCCAATATAGGCCGCAATGCTGATCCCAGCATGGTGAACATGGAGCGGCTCACCGCTTCGGACCTCCTATCAGTAGGGTCCTTAAAAGCAGGGGTCCCCTCCACCGGGATAGTGGTTACTTTATTTAACCGAGAGACCGGGGGATCAACGACCGGAGGAGAAGCCCATTTTTTCAAAAGGCTCTCTTCAAATGGATAACGGACCGCCATGCGCTGAGGGACCGCAAAGGGCCTCTGCGGCCATTCTCATTCCTTATCTATGAACTTGTCAAAGAAATCAACATAAAGAAAAACCTTAACAGAGCGGGTCGGTTTGTGCAATGCAAAAGGGACAGACCCTGCTGTGGAAGTCCCTGCTGCATCTTCCAGCTAGAGAGTATCTCTCACAGCATTGATAAGTGCACTCACAAGTGATCTGTCTTGAGCTGACCCGGACGAGGGGTCCTCCTCACAGGGAAGGTCCTGGTCCGCCTCTTCTGAAATACCAGAACCGGGGTCCTGAGCCGCAGCCAGGCCTGAGTCTGAGTCGGAACATTCCCCAGGAAATGGCGGGGGAGGGGCGCTTAGTACCCCCCTTACGCCTGCATGCCGCTTCCACCCTGGCAACAAATGACTCCAGGACTGCCGACAAAGCGTCCATGGTAACCGCAGGTGCAGGGGCACCGGTTGCTGCCTCTGGAATGTTTGGGGAAAAAAACGCCAGCTTCTGACTCCATATTGCCCACTGACAGCCCTTAGGGACTTCACAAAAAATGTCCACCCTCCTTGCTGCACTGACCGGGGGAATACCCAGGGGACTCACCGCCTAGCAAGAGACTGTCCAGCGCCGCTGCCCGCTCTCCAACCGCACACAGCGTGTGACTGAGGAACTCTGTGAGGGGAATGACGGCGTTCAGGAAGCCAGTCAGCACTAGAGGCCAAAACTCACTCCAAAATGGCCGCCGGGTGCCCCAGAGAAAAGCACGCGGACCGCCCGCAATGCAGGCCTGCATCACAGTGTGGCCATGGCAAAATGGCCGCCAATGGGATTTGCAATGCAATGCACAGGCCCCAGAAAAATGGCGCCGGCGGTTAAAAAAAAATGGCGCCAAGCAGCGAGGTGGATGA
The DNA here is from genome assembly GCA_029206835.1 of Rana muscosa. Classification (NCBI taxonomy): domain Eukaryota; kingdom Metazoa; phylum Chordata; class Amphibia; order Anura; family Ranidae; genus Rana; species Rana muscosa. The sequence continues at coordinate 287,479,805 of CM055116.1, forward strand.
GAATGCTGCAGCGGAGGCTTCCAAGAATTTTACTACCCCCCACAGAGAGCGGGCCTGGACACCCCCACAGCCCCCCGCCAGGACCTTGAGCCCCCCTAAAGTAATCCCCGGTCGCAGCGAGCCCCGCAAGGGAAGGAGGAAAAAGGGTGACAGAGGGAGAGAGGGGAGGGCAGGAGAACCCCCTAACGACCCCCTTAGGAATGCCCAACTGTTCCATCGCACCGAAGCAGGAGGAACTGTACTTACCCGTCCTTGCGAGGACCTGCTGGTGCATTCCTGACAGACCTACAACCGAGCAGTATGGAGTAGCTGTCGGCCCGGTCCACTGTGACTGAGACAGCAAGCAGCCCGTTCAAACAGTATGTGAACCCTGGAGCATAGCTCACTGGCCACCCCTGGAGCCATGGGGTATGTCGTGGCTGACCCCGCACGTAGCTAAGGCCTGCTCACGCTCGATGGCAGGACTGGGGGGGCTACAAGGATCTATATTATCCTGCCTAACATGCTCAGCTGGCAGTTGATAGAAGATTCTAAAAAATTAAATAATAAAAAGAAAAAATTTCTTTAGGACTCTGGGCCCAAAGGGTCGCTAAGCGATCATTTTTCTGATCGATGTCTTAGCGTCGGTGATGCAGATCGGTAGCCAGTAATTTTTTTTAGGTTCGCCGCAGGTTTTTATAGCGTCAGGTACCCCCATATATTATCTAATAAAGGTTTTAACCCCCTAATTGCCCCTAGTTAACCCTTTCACCAGTAATCATCATATAAGTGTTACGGGTGACGCTGGTTAGTTAGTTTGCTTTTTATAGTGTCAGGGCACCCGCCATATATAACCCAATAAAGGTTTAACCCCCTGATCGCCCGGCGGGTGATATCAATTAGGTTTTAGCGTCAGAGAGGGTCTGCGTCACACCCCAGGCAGCGTCAGGTTAGTGCCAGTAACGCTAACACCCACGCGTGAAGCATACACCTCCCTTAGTGGTATAGTATCTGAACAGATCAATATCTGATCTGATCAGATCTATACTAGCGTCCCCAGCAGTTTAGGGTTCCCAAAAACGCAGTGTTAGCGGGATCAGCCCAGATACCTGCTAGCACCTGCGTTTTGCCCCTCCGTCCAGCCCAGGCCACCGAAGTGCAGTATCGATCGATCACTGTCACTTACAAAACACAACACACATAACTGCAGCGTTCGCAGAGACAGGCCTGATCCCTGCGACTCCAGTGCTGTAGGAGGTGATTTCACCACCACAGTTAAAAAAAAAAAGAAGCAAATATGCCGAAGCATTGGGGCAGCAGGGGCGGAGGAGCGATTTTGCTCCTAATGCCGCGTACATACGGTCGAAATTCCGACGGTGGCTTGCCCGTGGAAAAGTCCGACCATGTGTGTGTGGCATAACTTTTTTGCGGGAGGATGCCCCCATGCTTCAGCATATATAAATGGTGCATGTATGCCCATCATTAGAAGTGGGTGGATGAAGGGCGGTATTCTAATGGTGGGCATACCCACCGATCAATCTCTTTTTTCGTTCAGCCACCTGGCTGCATGAAAAAAAAAGATTACAATACATGTCCAACAAGGACCAGCAACGTACTGGTATGTTGCTGGACTTTGAATGGTTATACCAGATTGATGCCTGCGGGTTTAGGTATCATCTTGGTATCATTCTTTTCAGCCAGCGGCCGGCTTTAATGTAAAAGCAACCCTAGTGGCTAATTAGCCTCTGGACTGCTTTTACAAGCAGTGGGAGGGAATGTCCCCCCCCCCGGATATAAAAAGCGCCATTGGGAAATTGGGAAAGCATTTTATCACACCGATCTTGGCCCTGCCCTGCTCTTGCCCAATGGCGAACGCAAGCGTCGGTCTGGCGTCATATGTAAACAGCAATTGCACCATGCATGTGAGGTATCACCGCGAAGGTCAGATTGAGGGCAGTAATTTTAGCAGTAGACCTCCTCTGTAAATCTAACGGGGTAACCTGTAAAGGCTTTTAAAGGCTTTTAAAAATGTATGTAGTTTGTCGCCAATGCGCGTTTGTGCGAAATTTTAAAGCATGTCGTGTTTGGTATCTATGTACTCGGCCTAAGATCATCTTTTTTATTTCATCAAACATTTGGGCAATATAGTGTGTTTTAGTGCATTAAAATAAAAAAAAGTGTATTTTTTCCCCAAAAAATGCGTTTGAAAAATCGCTGCGCAAATACTGTGTAGAAAAAAAAAATGCAACACCCACCATTTTATTCTGTAGGGCCTTTGCTTTAAAAATATATATAATGTTTGGGGGTTCAACATAATTTTCCTGCAAAAAAAAAAATATGTTTTCATGTAAACAAAAAGTGTCAGAAAGGGCTTTGTCTTCAAGCGGTTAGAAGAGTGGATGTAAGCTTCCTAATGTTGTGTATAAAATGCCAGAACAGTTCAAAACCCCCCCCAAATGACCCCATTTTGGAAAGTAGACACCCCAAGCTATATACTGAGAGGCATGTCGAGTCCATGGAATATTTTATATGTTGACACAAGTTGCGGAAATAAGACAATTTTTTATTTTTTTTTTGCACAAAGTTGTCACTAAATGATATATTGCTCAAACATGCCATGGGCATATGTGGAATTACACCCCAAAATACATTCTGTTGCTTCTCCTGAGTACGGGAATACCACATGTGTGAGACTTTTTGGGAGCCTAGCCGCGTACGGGACCCCAAAAACCAATCACCGCCTTCAGGCTTTCTAAGGGTGTAAATTTTTGATTTCACTTCTCACTGCCTATCACAGTTTCGGAGGCCATGGAATGCCCAGATGGCACAAAACCCCCCCAAATGACCCCATTTTGGAAAGTAGACACCCCAAGCTATTTGCTGAGAGGTATTGTGAGTATTTTGCAGATCTCGCTTTTTGTCAGAAAGTTTTGAAAATTGAAAAAAAAAAAAGAAAAAAAAAAAATTCTTTCTTCATTTTCAAAAACAAATGAGAGCTGTAAAATACTCACCATGCCTCTCAGAAAACAGCTTGGGGTGTCTACTTTCCAAAATGGGGTCATTTGGGGGGGTTTTGTGCTATTTTGGCATTTTATGGCCTTCGAAACTGTGATAGGTAGTGAGGAGTGAAATCAAAAATTTGTGCCTAGAAATCCTGAAGGCGGTGATTGGTTTTCGGGGTCCCGTACGCGGCTAGGCTCCTAAAAAGTCCCACACATGTGGTATCCCCGTACTCAGGAGAAGCAGCAAAATGTATTTTGGGGTGCAATTCCACATATAACCATGGCATGTGTGAGCAATATATCATTTAGTGACAACTTTTTGTAATTTTTTTTTTTTGTCATTATTCAATCACTTGGGACAAAAAAAAAATATTCAATGGGCTCAACAGGCCTCTCAGCAATTTCCTTGGGGTGTCTACTTTCTAAAATGGGGTCATTTGGGGGGGTTTTGTGCTATTTTGGCATTTTATGGCCTTCAAAACTGTGATAGGTAGTGAGGAGTGAAATCAAAAATTTGCGCCCTTAGAAATCCTGAAGGCGGTGCTTGGTTTCCGGGGTCCCGTACGTGGCTAGGCTCCTAAAAAGTCCCACACATGTGGTATTCCCGTACTCAGGAGAAGCAGCAGAATGTATTTTGGGGTGCAATTCCACATATAACCATGGCATGTGTGAGCAATATATCATTTAGTGACAACTTTTTGTAATTTTTTTTTTTTGTCATTATTCAATCACTTGGGACAAAAAAAAAATATTCAATGGGCTCAACATGCCTCTCAGCAATTTCCTTGGGGTGTCTACTTTCCAAAATGGGGTCATTTGGGGGGGTTTTGTACTGCCCTGCCATTTTAGCACCTCAAGAAATGAGATAGGCAGTCATAAATTTAAAGCTGTGTAAATTCCAGAAAATGTACCCTAGTTTGTAAACGCTATAACTTTTGCGCAAACCGATAAATATACACTTATTGACATTTTTTTTACTAAAGACATGTGGCTGAATACATTTTGGCCTAAATGTATGACTAAAATTGAGTTTATTCGATTTTTCTTATAACAAAAAGTAGAAAATATCATTTTTTTTCAAAATTTTCGGTCTTTTTCCATTTATATCGCAAAAAATAAAAATCGCAGAGGCAATCAAATACCATTAAAAGAAAGCTCTATTTGTGGGAAGAAAAGGACGCAAATTTTGTTTGGGTACAACATTGCATGTCCGCACAATTTACAGTTAAAGCAGCGCAGTGCAAAATTCTGAATTCACCTCTGGTCCTCTAGCTACCAAATGGTCCGGGGCTTAAGTGGTTAAGCTACTATTATTTCTATTTACTAAAGATATCTGGTTTATAATTAGCACTGTACCATCCATTCATGAGCAATAAAAAAAGCTATATGCTGCATACTAATGGAGTTAAAAACCTTGGTGTACTTGGATAGTTCAGTCTATTATCTGGTGTATTTTACAAGGGTCAGATATGTTATATCACATGCCTGTCAAGAAATAACAATGTAATATGGTGCATAATGAAATGGTGTGTATTAACCCATGACAAGCAATCATAGAGCAGCATTCAATAGTCTACGTATAATTACTTGCTGAAAGCTCATCTATAGCTAAAAAATTCTAACCAAACACTAACAGATTAATAAAATGTATAATGTATTGTACATCGTTTTATATCACTGTGACAGTCATCAGATTACAAAGGTAGAATGCATATCCCATAAGCCTATAGACAATTAATGCTTGATTATGTTCATCCATGGCACTCTAAAAAACATGGCAGGTTCTTCTTTTTTGCACGCTACAGGAACATTGTTTTATTAAAACACAATCTATAGCCATAGGTATGTGCCACTGAATGGTATTGACCAATGTTTGCTTACCAATGTATTAGTCCAATATTTTATCAGGTCCTCTTTGGTGACCTAAATAATTACAGCAAATAATGCATATTTTCCACAGTAGGAAAACTTACAACTTCCTATTTATCATTTATAGAAGCAGGTCAAAGCAACAGGTTTCCTTTGTGCCACCTTCCCAAGTAGCACAAACATACCTTTCCTTGTTATCCAATCACTCTATTCAGGCACAAGAGAAGGTAATACCCACTACTTCCAGTTATGGACTAACAAGTGACTCACTCTCACCTCATGTGACTTGGGATGAGCCGAACACCCCCCTGTTCGGTTCGCACCAGAACCTGTGAACAGACCTAAAGTTCGCCTGAATTTTAGAACCCTATAAAAAACAACGGACTCGAACGTTCGAAATCAAAAGTGCTAATTATAAAGGCTAATATGCAAGTTATTGTCCTAAAAAGGGTTTGGGGACCCGGATCAATGCATAAAAAATTTTTAAAAACGTCAGTTTTTTCGGGAGTAGTGATTTTAATAATGCATAAAGTGAAAAATAAAAAGTGAAATACTCCTTTAAATTTCGTACCTGGGGGGGGGGGTGTAAAATATGCCTGTAAAGCAGCGCTTGTTTCCCTTGCTTAGAACTGTCCCTGCACAAAATGTAATTTCTGAAGGAAAAAAAGCAATTTAAAACCACTCACGGCTATAATGAATTGTCGGCTCCCGGCAATACAGAGAAAAGTCATTGATAAAAAAAAATGCATGGGGGTCCCCCCAAATTCAATTACCAGGCCCTTCAGGTCTGGTATGGATATTAAGGGGAACCCTGCATCAAATTTAAAAAAAAATTACGTGGGGTTCCCCCCAAATATCCATACTAGACCCTTCAGGTCTGGTATGGATTTTAAGGGGAACTCCACCCCAAATAAAAAAAAAAATGCGTGGAGTTCCCCCAAAAATCCATACCAGACCCTTTATTCGAGGACGCAACCTGGCAGGCTGCAGGAAAAGAGGGGGGACGAGAGAGCGCCCCCCCTCCTGAACCGTACCAGGCCGCATGAATGAAAAATGAATAGACCCGCCCCTTCTCATGTTCCCCATCCGGTCTGCTCCTGATGGTGAACATGAGAAGGGGTGGGTCTATTTATTTTTTTACACTGAAGAGGAAGTTCCCCATCAGGTCCGCTCAGCCAAGACGTAGGCGGGGTCTGAGATACGAGGGCACCCCCGCCCCCTCGTACCTCAGACCCTGCCTACCTCTCTAGCTGAGCAGACCTGATGGGGAACTTCCTCTGCAGTGTAGGTCCGCTCAGCCAATGACGTTTCGAGTGGAGACTGCAGCGCTGGACATCGGATCGCCGCGGGACATTGGATTACATCGCTGGAATGTGTTTTTTTTTTTTTTAATAAAGGACTTTTCCAAGGTGTCTGTGTGTTTTTTTTTACATTTTTTTTACACTTTCTTCGTGAAATAGTAGAGGTACAATGTACCCCTTACCAATTCACATAGGGGGGGCGGGATCTGGGGGTCCCTTTTGTTAAAGGGGTCTTCCAGATTCTGATAAGCCTCCTGCCCGCAGACCCCGCAGACCCCCACAACCACTGGGCAGGGTTGTGGGGATGAGGCCCTTGTCCCCATCAACATGGGGACATCCTCCCCATGTTGAGGGCATATGGCCTGGTACGGTTCAGGAGGGGGGGCACTCTCTCGTCCCCCCCTCTTTTCCTGCGGCCTGCCAGGTTGCATGCTCAGATAAAGGGTCTGGTATGGATTTTTGGGGAACTCCACGCCTTTTTTTTTTTTTTGGGGTGGAGTTCCCCTTAAAATCCATACCAGACCTGAAGTTTTCAAAACTGCTAGATGGTGGCCTTTCCAATACTGCTACCAGAATTACTTCTGATCTAAACATAGAAATTCAAAACGTGGGCTCCCGCATGGAAGCCATTGAACTTAAACTAGACACCACGGTTGCAAGAACAAACCAGAACACTGATCGCATTCAGTAACTTCATAATCAGCTAAAAAATGAGAAAACCTCTATTGTTGGGATTTTGGAGGCAATGCAAAAAAAGGGGGGGAGGAAAAACCTCAATTTAAAAATATCTGAATATTTATTTGTAACAAAACCGTATAAAACGGACACATATATAAAATTACAAAATTGTACAAAAAGGCACATATAAACATGGATATTGTACAATAACTACATAAATCTAACATATTACAAATCTTTCAAGAAGCAATACAGTAGCCTGATTGACCACTCCTGCCGGAAGCAGATCAAGAGAGGCTTAACCAACGCGTTTCAAACTGTAATTGTCCTTCATCAGGGATTTCAAATGCATTTGCTTCTAAGAGATCAAATTTCTGTTAAATACAGAAACAATAAGATAAGTTTTCACTTTAATTTCAACCATTATATAAAATGCAATACAAAGGAAACAAACTTACACAAAAAATCATATATAAATTATTCCATCAATGTTCCCATACATGCATCCCAGGTTCCAGAAACTCCAGGGGTAGATTCCCTGATGCCCTCAAAATGCCAGGAAAACCCTCTGTCAGAGCACATGTCCATATAAGAAGTACGGACATCTAAATAAATTGGTCCAAAATAGGTGCCAAAATATACAGGGGAAAGTCCAAAGTAGACTGTTTAGGAAGGAAACGGCTGGCAACACGATGTTGCATGCAGCCAGTTTCCATCCAACAACACTCAAAGAATCCATACCTTTCAGCCAGTTCCTCCGGATTAGGAGGAATTGTACATCAGATGATGACTTTCAACTTGAATCTAATGAATTAAGTAACCGTTTACTAGCGAGAGGTTACAGTAGATCCACACTTAAGAAAGCTTTCAATAGAGTAAAGGGAATGGAAAGACATACTCTGGTCTTTAAGACTTCAAAGAAAAAGAAAAAAACTCAAGAAGATAATATTTCAAGAATAATTTTCAAATTCTCCAATGAGCACAAGAAAATCAGACAGATTCTAACCAAATATTGGCCGATCCTTACTGAGGACCCAGTCCTGAAGACACTAGTACCATCAAAACCAGTAATCACTTTCAAAAAGGCAGAATCTATCGGTGGAATGCTAGTCAAAAGTGAATACAAGGGAGAGGCAAGAAAGGACCCATGTAAAATCTTTGGGACCTATCCCTGTGGGGCATGCTCTCAATGTACTGTCATTGGCGGGGGATCCACACTCACTTTACCCAATGGGGAGACCTTCACACTTAGGCACTTTGCCAATTGCAAGACACAAGGTGTGGTTTATTTAATGGTCTGTCAGTGTGGATGTTTTTACGTCGGAAAAACAAGACAGGAATTTGGGAAGAGAGTGGAAAAACATATACATAGCATGAGGATAGGGAACCTCTACTTGCCTCTTGGGAGACATGTGGCCAAAAAACACAGGTATAGAATGCCCAAAGTAATTTTTTCAGTTGTTGAAAGGATTCATATTCCATGTAGGGGGGGTGACTGGAACAAGGTCCTGCTCCAGCGGGAAATGCGCTGGATCAGGTACCTTAGGGCAACTACGCCCCCAGGTTTAAATGAAGTTGAAAGCTTTCGTCCATTCCTGGAGGGCTTTAGTTCGGGGAAGACTGATTAGCCTGGTTGATATATTCTGGCGTGATGTTCCACCCACCCCCAGTTATGAGCCCTGACATTCCAGCTTTTCTCCATGTCTATGGATAGAGGAGAACTTTTCTAATTTTTTCTAAAAACACACTGACACACATGTGGGGTTTTGAGATATATAGACTTTTATATCATATATATTCTGTGTGCTCAATGTTCCATAACATTTTTTCTGCGGAGGCATCTTTTTTGATGCTTCGGCTGATTTTTTGACGTGCTCCCATGCATGCGTCCCATATTGGTTTGTGATCAAGCCAGAGTTCCGTTTTGGGGTGGCCGTTTTCTTTCTCTCTATCTAGGATTCCTTCTTTTTCAATTTCACATGTGCATATCCGGTGCCGGGGAGGGGGTTTTCCAATGGAATTTACCCCCCACCATTTTTTCCTGGGCAGGAAAAACTTTTTTGTTCCTCCTGTAGGCTTAAAACGGCACCGGTGGTGTTAGTCCCTGGTCCGCTCCCCGTCCATATACAATTGTTCTGGGATAAGGATCTATATCCTGGGCACGAGTTTACAATGGTAAACTGGTGCTAATATTTAATGTCTGATTGCCCCACGGCAATTCAGTTCCATCTTTTCCATCTAAACCATTTTTTCCATCTGGCATCCCTTTACTTTGCCCACATTCAAGATGGCCATCTATGCACTTCCTGCGGTGCGGGACGGATCGGAATGGGGACTGATTTAGCAGAGGGGTCGTTTATCATACCCTTGCTTCCATAGCGGGGTATGATGGGTGACGCTATAGCGGTTCAATGATGCGGCCGTGGGCTTTTTCATGCCGCGCTCCCTTGGTGTTTTGCTGCTGATTTGCAATGATGGCAGACGCACCGCTGATTGGTTTGGTTGCGTCATGTGATCGGCGCCTGACGTGGCTTGACCTGGGAAGCGTGGCGTTTCCATGGCTACATGAGGCTCTGCTCCATGAGCAGGTGCGTCATGTGACCTGGTCTGGACCAATCAGACATAGCAGAGGGATATAAAGGACGCCAAAGGAGTTATATGGTGTCATTCTTTCCCTCTGCTGGCAGGCAGAGGATGTTTCTGTATGGACCTCTACTGCATGGAAACTTTTTTGGATAATTATCGGGATTTCTGATCCTTTTGACAGGTAATACTCAAAAACTTTTGGAGACGTTTTATTTAGAAGAGGGAAGAACTTTTCTTCTCTTTTGATTGATACCATTTTTATTGTTTTCTTTAATTATTTTTAGGACATATATCTTTGGACTCAAGCATCCTTTGGTCCTGTCTCTGTACATGAGTTATACTTGCCTGATGAATCTGAATCCTAGATTTCCATTTTTCCATCTACAGGTACCACATTCTCTCTAGGGATAATTATTTTATTCCCCAACAGAATTACATCCATACTTATGTATGTTATTTATTATTTTTTGTTTAAGGCACCTATTTTGGACCAATTTATTTAGATGTCCGTACTTCTTATATGGACATGTGCTCTGACAGAGGGTTTTCCTGGCATTTTGAGGGCATCGGGGAATCTACCCCTGGAGTTTCTGGAACCTGGGATGCATGTATGGGAACATTGATGGAATAATTTATATATGATTTTTTGTGTAAGTTTGTTTCCTTTGTATTGCATTTTATATAATGGTTGAAATTAAAGTGAAAACTTATCTTATTGTTTCTGTATTTAACAGAAATTTGATCTCTTAGAAGCAAATGCATTTGAAATCCCTGATGAAGGACAATTACAGTTTGAAATGCGTTGGTTAAGCCTCTCTTGATCTGCTTCCGGCGGGAGTGGTCAATCAGGCTACTGTATTGCTTCTTGAAAGATTTGTAATATGTTAGATTTATGTAGTTATTGTACAATATCCATGTTTATATGTGCCTTTTTGTACAATTTTGTAATTTTATATATGTGTCTGTTTTATACGGTTTTGTTACAAATAAATATTCAGATATTTTTAAATTGAGGTTTTTCCTCCCCCCCTTTTTTTGCATTGCCTCCAAAATCCCAACAATAGAGGTTTTCTCATTTTCCACATATATTCGGGATGATGGCAATTACATGTTGGGTTGCATGAGGTGTTACACTTTTCACGTATTCATAGGGTGGATAATACACCCACAAACCTCGTTTTCATACCCATGCACCCATACATGGACCCCATTTTTGTGTTAAAATTATAATTAACTCGGTGCACTATTTTTCCCATATATCTGCCATCTTGGAGAAATCCAATATTGGCAGGAGTGTGGTGCACATATTTTGAGAGCTGATATTTATTTTTGAAATACAGCTATAATAGTATAAGTCTTTTGTGTTTTGAAAATTTGTTTTGTTTTCTCACTGACCATTGAACAGGGAGATGGATGGGAGGAGCTCATGTCTGGGATTCAGAAGAACTATCAAGGGACTGAACAACCAATCTCAGATTTATCATCCCTATTTTTCAATCTTAGGAAAACACTAGAGAAAAAATCTGCCCTATATTGGCATATTAACTCATTCGATAGGTATATTAGAGAACATATTAATCCTATCGGTCTGAGGATTCAGATATTTCCTATTTTGGAAAATATCAGTAAAAACCTTAAGACCAACTGGGAAACCAAGTTAAATGAATGTTCAATGAATTTGATGATGTTACTACAGGAGGAATATAAGCAGCAGCTGGTTGTTTTGGATATAGAAATTGAGTCACTATATGCTTGCCTCTCACTTTTAAAAACGCATAAAGAATATAGTAATTTGGAAAAAAACCTCAAAGAACATTTGGAAAATTTTGGTAAAACAATACTTATTAAAAAAGAGAAAAAGTATTGGAGGGATAAAAATGCGTTTAGTGAGGGCCGAGCATATAGATGGAATCAAGAGAAAAAATATAAAAATAATCAATTTAATAAAAATAAAAATCGAGGGGGAAGTACTAATGTACAAAATGATTATTTGTCTGATACCCCATCCAACTCTTCCTCTTCAGTCTCCTCAAATACAGGTCGTATGTTTGGGACAAAAAGGAAAGGCCCCTCACCCAGATCCAATGGAATTGATGGAGAGGTCTCACAATGTAACAAAAAGGCAACAACAGATTCTAAGGTATTTTCCACACAAAATGGAAGAGGGAGTGGACATAGTCGGGGTTCATACAAGAACAACCCCAAGGGATCTACCACTCGAAGTAAAACGGCCTCTCAGAGGGAATTGGGGGCAATACCCAAATCTGGGGCCATCTCTAGAGTCCAATCACTTTCAGTGGAGGATTTTTTAGAGAAGGGCAAAATATATCCAATCCCACCCTCGCACATGGCACAACTAGTCATGGAACCTTTTGTGACCAAGGTAATTCCGGGGGAAAACTCAACATCATAAATTTATCCTCTTACAAGCTATCTGATTTAGAACATGAAGTATTGTCATTGGGCCTTTCTTTTTGCCCAACCAGCAATACGGATAATTTTGAAACAGTTAAGGACATTCATCTGTTTGCTCGTAAGCTTTTTTATAAGAGCTTATATGCTAAACAAGAGAATCAAGAAAGTGAGGTAGCACCTAATCTTAAAGCTGCCGACTTTAAGGCCTTGAGGGACCTAAATCTCCTACTTCAGGAAAACGCCCCCTTGAGTCAGATATGGGGGGAGAATTTGGAGGAAGAGGAGGGTGATGATGGGGAAAATAATCAGACACCTTTTACCCCCGAAAAATTTAAAAGGAAATCTCATAATTTCCCACCAATTAACCAGAACCCGGCTTTAGCTCTATTTGTAAGACAAACATCTAAAGAGATTGAGGTCCTAAAAAAAGACACTTCACATTCTAATCTCAACCCAGAACAAAAACATGCCCTAAAAACTCTTAAGAACAATGTTAACATTACGATCAAAGGCTCAGATAAAGGGGGTAACATCGTCCTTATGGACAACCCAGATTATGAGGAGATGTGCATGAAAATACTTAGGGATCCTAAGTGTTATCGCAAAATCTCTTCATCCACGGTGGATAGAATGAATAGCGAATTCTATCAATTGGTTGATGAATCCTTTAGAGATGGTGCCATAAACCAAGATATCTGGGACTTTATTCGAACCAGACACCCACGTACCCCTACAATGTATGCACTTCCTAAAGTGCACAAAAACCTGTTGAGGCCACCTGGCAGGCCCATCATATCAGGTAATGGTTCCATCTCTGAAGGTGCTAGCCGAGTTATTGACCAGCACCTCAGACCTCATGTGATGGATCTCCCTTCGTACACCAAAGACACAATCCATCTTCTGCAAATATTGGAAGGTCTTGTCATACCACCATCAGCGCTCTTGGTTACTGTAGATGTAGAGTCTCTCTACAACAGCATACCACACGATCTTGGCATTTTAGCTGTCCAAAGAGTGCTACGACAACGCCCAACCACGGACTGGAAGTTTAATCAATTCATCATACAGATGCTTGATTTTATTTTACAGCATAACATTTTTTTGTTTCAGGGCTCCCACTACCTCCAGGTACAGGGGGTGGCTATGGGGACGTGCTGTGCACCCTCATATGCCAACCTGTACCTGGGGGAGTGGGAGAAGGATTTCCTCCTGGGAGATGATGCGTCTATGTATGCCTGCCACATTCTCATGTGGCAGCGCTACATAGACGACATCTTCATCATCTGGGATGGGCCTGAAGACATGCTCAAGAGAGTTTTGGAACTTATGAATACTAATAACCAAAATTTATTTTTTACCATGTCCTATGACTCTGAGAAAGTCAGTTTTCTTGATATCCTTATATCGAAAGATATACAGGGGAAAGTCCAAAGTAGACTGTTTAGGAAGGAAACGGCTGGCAACACGATGTTGCATACAGCCAGTTTCCATCCAACAACACTCAAAGAATCCATACCTTTTAGCCAGTTCCTCCGGATTAGGAGGAATTGTACATCAGATGATGACTTTCAACTTGAATCTAATGAATTAAGTAACCGTTTACTAGCGAGAGGTTACAGTAGATCCACACTAAAGAAAGCTTTCAATAGAGTAAAGGGAATGGAAAGACATACTCTGGTCTTTAAGACTTCAAAGAAAAAGAAAAAAACTCAAGAAGATAATATTTCAAGAATAATTTTCAAATTCTCCAATGAGCACAAGAAAATCAGACAGATTCTAACCAAATATTGGCCGATCCTTACTGAGGACCCAGTCCTGAAGACACTAGTACCATCAAAACCAGTAATCACTTTCAAAAAGGCAGAATCTATCGGTGGAATGCTAGTCAAAAGTGAATACAAGGGAGAGGCAAGAAAGGACCCATGTAAAATCTTTGGGACCTATCCCTGTGGGGCATGCTCTCAATGTACTGTCATTGGCGGGGGATACACACTCACTTTACCCAATGGGGAGACCTTCACACTTAGGCACTTTGCCAATTGCAAGACACAAGGTGTGGTTTATTTAATGGTCTGTCAGTGTGGATGTTTTTACGTCGGAAAAACAAGACAGGAATTTGGGAAGAGAGTGGAAAAACATATACATAGCATGAGGATAGGGAACCTCTACTTGCCTCTTGGGAGACATGTGGCCAAAAAACACAGGTATAGAATGCCCAAAGTAATTTTTTCAGTTGTTGAAAGGATTCATATTCCATGTAGGGGGGGTGACTGGAACAAGGTCCTGCTCCAGCGGGAAATGCGCTGGATCAGGTACCTTAGGGCAACTACGCCCCCAGGTTTAAATGAAGTTGAAAGCTTTCGTCCATTCCTGGAGGGCTTTAGTTCGGGGAAGACTGATTAGCCTGGTTGATATATTCTGGCGTGATGTTCCACCCACCCCCAGTTATGAGCCCTGACATTCCAGCTTTTCTCCATGTCTATGGATAGAGGAGAACTTTTCAAATCTTTTCTAAAAACACACTGACACACATGTGGGGTTTTGAGATATATAGACTTTTATATCATATATATTCTGTGTGCTCAATGTTCCATAACATTTTTTCTGCGGAGGCATCTTTTTTGATGCTTCGGCTGATTTTTTGACGTGCTCCCATGCATGCGTCCCATATTGGTTTGTGATCAAGCCAGAGTTCCATTTTGGGGTGGCCGTTTTCTTTCTCTCTATCTAGGATTCCTTCTTTTTCAATTTCACATGTGCATATCCGGTGCCGGGGAGGGGGTTTTCCAATGGAATTTACCCCCCACCATTTTTTCCTGGGCAGGAAAAACTTTTTTGTTCCTCCCGTAGGCTTAAAACGGCACCGGTGGTGTTAGTCCCTGGTCCGCTCCCCGTCCATATACAATTGTTCTGGGATAAGGATCTATATCCTGGGCACGAGTTTACAATGGTAAACTGGTGCTAATATTTAATGTCTGATTGCCCCACGGCAATTCAGTTCCATCTTTTCCATCTAAACCATTTTTTCCATCTGGCATCCCTTTACTTTGCCCACATTCAAGATGGCGTCTATGCACTTCCTGCGGTGTGGGACGGATCGGAATGGGGACTGATTTAGCAGAGGGGTCGTTTATCATACCCTTGCTTCCATAGCGGGGTATGATGGGTGACGCTATAGCGGTTCAATGATGCGGCCGTGGGCTTTTTCATGCCGCGCTCCCTTGGTGTTTTACTGCTGATTTGCAATGATGGCAGACGCACCGCTGATTGGTTTGGTTGCGTCATGTGATCGGCGCCTGACGTGGCTTGACCTGGGAAGCGTGGCGTTTCCATGGCTACATGAGGCTCTGCTCCATGAGCAGGTGCGTCATGTGACCTGGTCTGGACCAATCAGACATAGCAGAGGGATATAAAGGACGCCAAAGGAGTTATATGGTGTCATTCTTTCCCTCTGCTGGCAGGCAGAGGATGTTTCTGTATGGACCTCTACTGCATGGAAACTTTTTTGGATAATTATCGGGATTTCTGATCCTTTTGACAGGTAATACTCAAAAACTTTTGGAGACGTTTTATTTAGAAGAGGGAAGAACTTTTCTTCTCTTTTGATTGATACCATTTTTATTGTTTTCTTTAATTATTTTTAGGACATATATCTTTGGACTCAAGCATCCTTTGGTCCTGTCTCTGTACATGAGTTATACTTGCCTGATGAATCTGAATCCTAGATTTCCATTTTTCCATCTACAGGTACCACATTCTCTCTAGGGATAATTATTTTATTCCCCAACAGAATTACATCCATACTTATGTATGTTATTTATTATTTTTTGTTTAAGGCACCTATTTTGGACCAATTTATTTAGATGTCTGTACTTCTTATATGGACATGTGCTCTGACAGAGGGTTTTCCTGGCATTTTGAGGGCAACGGGGAATCTACCCCTTGAGTTTCTGGAACCTGGGATGCATGTATGGGAACATTGATGGAATAATTTATATATGATTTTTTGTGTAAGTTTGTTTCCTTTGTATTGCATTTTATATAATGGTTGAAATTAAAGTGAAAACTTATCTTATTGTTTCTGTATTTAACTGAAATTTGATCTCTTAGAAGCAAATGCATTTGAAATACCCTGATGAAGGACAATTACAGTTTGAAACGCGTTGGGTAAGCCTCTCTTGATCTGCTTCCGGCGGGAGTGGTCAATCAGGCTACTGTATTGCTTCTTGAAAGATTTGTAATATGTTAGATTTATGTAGTTATTGTACAATATCCATGTTTATATGTGCCTTTTTGTACAATTTTGTAATTTTATATATGTGTCCGTTTTATACGGTTTTGTTACAAATAAATATTCAGATATTTTTAAATTGAGGTTTTTCCTCCCCCCCTTTTTTTGCATTGCCTCCAAAATCCCAACAATAGAGGTTTTCTCATTTTCCACATATATTCGGGATGATGGCAATTACATGTTGGGTTGCATGAGGTGTTACACTTTTCACTTCATAATCAGCTAGAGATGGCTCTTGATAAAATCGACGATCTGGAAAACAGGTCCAGAAGGTATAATTTTAGAATTAGGGGAATTTTTTAAGCAATATAGAACATTCCAAAAACAGTACAACCATTTATTCAGGAGCTTATTCCAGCTATTCCACCACACAGATTGGAACTTGATGGAGCACACAGAGCCCTTAGACCACTGCACCAGGATGGCCTTCCCAGAGATGTGGTGGTTAAGGCTCACAAGTTTGAGGACCATGGAGACTAAACTAATCTCTTCTTAGCGATCTCGTCAGGTCACTGGAGATTGATGGCGCTATCAGGTAATATTTCCTTCTGAATGAGTCTTTTTGGGCAGCACATAAAGCCTCCATCAGAGGAAAATTTATCCAGATGGCATCACAGATTCATTGGGCGAGAAGCATTGATATAGAGAAGTTAGAAAGAGATTTCTTAACACCTAGCAGACAGCATAAAAGGGACCCTAAAATGGTTCCCACTGAAAAACTAGACAGTGCCAGACTTGCCCTGAACCTTGCCCTCACATCTAAGGTGGAAAAAGCCTCAGATGGAGTGGAGCTCGCTTCTATCAGTCGGGAGACAAAATAGGTTCCCTGTTGGTGGTCAGACTCACTCCTAAAATACGTTCTCGAGCGATTCCCAATATTCAAATATCTGGAGGTTCCAAGACGTGTAATCCACAATGCATTATGGGGGCCTTTCATGACTTCTATAAAAAAACTGTACAGTGCAGGGAACGACCCTTTTTAAACTCAATTAGTTTCCTTTATGAACTCGATTCCATTCTCTAAATTGGATGACAAACATCGGGAAAAACTGGAGGCCCCGATTTTTGCTGACGAGGTATCCCAGGTTATTCAAAACCTAAAACAGAACTCTGCCCCAGGCCCAGATGGATTTTCAAATCTTTATTACAAGAAGACCTTTGCACAAATATTATCCCCATATTTAGCTCGCTTCTTTAACAGCCTAAAGCCCCATACACATGGTCGGACTTCCATCTGACTTTTCCCTGGATTTTTGTCCGAACGGAGTTGGTCAGGAACACCCATAGCATACACACGCTCTGACTTTTCTGCAAACTTTCCCAAAACTTTTTGCAACATCACATGGTTTTTCTGCTCTTTTCTGCTCTTTACCACCACCCTTTGGTCAACTTCTTCTATTGTTGGTTGATTTTAACATTAGATGTTTTGTCCATCGGACAAAAGTCCGATGGTTTTCTGTACACACGGTCAGACTTTGCTCCATCGGACTTTTGTTGGGCAAAAGTTTGTCCGTTTGCAGACCCAACTTTTGTCCAATGAAAACAAGAAAAAAGCAAAAAAAGTTTGTCCGATGGAGCGTACACACGGTCGGATTGTTGGTCCAACTTGCTCAAAATTAAGTTTGTTGGCCAAAAGTCCGACCGTGTGTACGGGGCTTAAGTAAAGGGGACCAACTAGGCAGTGATTTAAACTCAGCCCTCATTACTGTGATTCCCAAACCAGACAAGGATCCGGGCCAGGTTAGTAATTATCGGCCAATTTCTTTAACCACTTAAGCCCCGGACCAATACGCAGCATAAAGACCAGGCCCCTTTTTGCGATTCGGCACTGCATCGCTTTAACTGAGAATTGCGTGGTCGTGCGACGTGGCTCCCAAACAAAATTGATGTCCTTTTTTTCCTACCAATAGAGCTTTTTTTTGGTGGTATTTGATCTGAAAAAAATGCAATATTTTTTAACTTTTTGCTATAATAAACATCCCCAAAAAGTATAAAAAAACATATTTTTTTCTCAGTTTAGGCCGCTACGTATTCTTCTACATATTTTTGGTAAAAAAATGGCAATCGGCGTTTATTGATTGGTTTGCGCAAAAATTATAGCGTTTACAAAAAAAAGCATAGTTTTATGGCATTTTTATTATTTATTTTTTTTTACTAGTAATGGCGGCAATCGTGACTGCGACATTATGGCGGACACATCGGACACTTTTGACACATTTTTGGGACCATTGTCATTTTCACAGCGATCAGTGCTATAAAAATGCACTGGTTACTGTGAAAATTACACTGGCAGTGAAGGGGTTAACCACTAGGTGGCGCTGTAGGGGTTAAATGTTCCCTGCTTGTGTTTCCTTACTGAGGGGGGCTCGGGCTATGTGTCACATGACACCGATCTCCGCTCTGTGTACACGGAGCCGAGATCGGTGTCATTGTTACTAGGCAGAGCAGGGAAATGCTTGTTTACACAAGCATCTCCCTGCTCCATACCTCCGTGAGACAATCGCGGGGATCCCCGCGGCGATCGAGTCCGCGAGACCCGTGGTCCGACTCAGGGTGAAGGAAGGGTCGTTGCGAGCGCGCTGCCGGCGGCGTGCGCGACCCCCACGTTGGGCAGTTAAAGGGGACGTACAGGTATGTGATTGTGCCTGTACGAGCCATTCTGCCGACGTATATATACAGTGCATGGTCGTTAAGTGGTTAATAAACAACGACCTGAAAATTCTGGCCAAGCTCTTTGCAGACCAAATATCTTCTTTCATAAGCCTTTATGTGCATAACGATCAGGTTGGCTTTATTCCAGGTAGGCAGGAACCTGATCAGATAAGAAGGGCAATAGATATAATTTCCATTCTGAGGTCAGGCTGGGATGGGGGTGAACCCCAAGGAAGGGCTTATCCTCTCAATAGATCTTCAAAAGGCCTCTGACTCGGTTTCCTGGTCTGACATGTTTAAAATTCTAGAACGATGGGGCTTTGGTCAGAATTTTTTTAATGTTATGAAGGCTTTGTATTCTGCCCCACAGGCTCGAGTGTGGCTACATGACTATTATTCTGAACCATTTCAAATTTATTAAGGCACATTATCCTCGCTGGTTTTTGCAATAGCTATTGAAACCCTGGCTATAGCTACAGAGGCGGCTCTAGGCTTTGTGAGGCCTCAGGCCAGTGGTTCTCAACCTTACTAGTGTCGTTACCCCTTGATAAAATTTCCCAAGTTGTGGGGACCCCTAACAGTAAAATTGTTTTCATAGCGTGGGTTGTCAGCACCCAAGGCAAGACAAGTCATTTCCGCCCCTAACCCACGGACATTTAGCGCTCCCTGAGTCCCTTCCACTTGTACAATATTAAAACCCCTTTATGGTACATTTTAGGATGTACCACTCTTTCTCTTTGTACTTCTTTCTTTCCCTTTTATCTCTCTCTATCCTAATTTCTTGTTTCCCCCCCCCCCCCATCCCTCTCTCTAGCCATCTTTTTTGCTCTTTCTCTTCTTTTTCTTTGTTCCACCCCTTCCTTTTCCTCCCCCTTCCATGTATTCTCTATTTTTATGCCTTCTATTACTCATTGGTGGGGGGGGGATGAGATGAGTGGCAGTGCTGGTGGGCGGTGGGATCAGTGGCAGTGCTGGGGGGAGTTGTGATCAGCCAATTTAGGTGTTCTTGATCAAGGTCATTTGCTGATCTGAGAACTGTAGTGGGGACTTATATGGGCAACTATAATCACAGGTTGTGTTACTCACTGTGTCTCCGGTTTTGTGGTGTCTCATAGCAGTGACACCTATGCCGAAATCAGGAGATAGGGTCTCCTCCAGCCTTTCCCACTTCACATTCCTCACCAGTCAGCTGACCTCTAGTCTCTGAACCCCAGCCATGCCGTGAACTGAATGGGCGGCTGCGGGCTTCAGGAACAGCCCTGCTGGGTGGCTGCAAAAAGGCTGGGAGAGCAGCACGGGCTTCAGGAACAGCCCAGGATTTGGTGACCCCTAGCAAATCGTCAGTCGACCCCCGAGGGGGTCCCGACCCCCAGGTTGAGAATCACTGCCTTAGGAAAACCTTAGACATGAGGCCCCACTCACTCCCATAATGGGAAAAATAATTCAAGCGATAAAAACGGTATAAATTGCATATATAATGAGCCTTAAATCCTATGAATTATGAATTTACAGTTTCTAGAACTTTCTCTAACCAATTCTTCTTTAATCAAATATATATACTACATATATATTATATTACAAATATAAATATTACACGCACACAAATATAGATAACATTTGTGCAGCTGCTACTAGCAATATGTTTAAGGTATGACAAGAGTCAAAACCATATTTCTCCATTTACATTAAGGTTAGGTTAACCACTTACCACCCGCCTTATGCAGAATGACGGCCGGGAAGTGGTTCTGTTATCCTGACTATGCGTCATATGATGTCCAGGAGGATAACATGCCGGCGCACGCCCGTGGGGGTGCGCAGCGCGGCGAGTACGGAGTGTCAGTTTGACACCCCGCATCTTCGATCGTGATAAGAAGCCTCTGTCAGAGGCTTCTTACCACATGATCAGCTGTGACCAATCACAGCTGATCATCGCGTGAACCATGAATTGCCGGTAAACAGCATTCCACGGTTCACGCTGACAGGGAGAGCCGATAGGCGGCTCTCCCTGACAGAAGGGGGGTCTGTGACAGCTCATTGATTATTAGCACAGCCCCCTCAGATGTGCCAATCACCTGCCAACCAGTGCTCAGCAATGTCCCAACATTAAATTATACCAGCCCCCACCACAGTGCCAATCACTGCCCACCACAGTGCCAATCACTGCCCAGCAGAAACACCTGTCAGTACTTATCAGTACCTCATCATCAGTGCTGCCCATCAGTGCCACCTGTCAGTGCCAATCAGTACCACCTATCAGTGCCAATCACAGCAACTTGTCAGTGACCATCACAGCCGCCTGTCAGTGCCCATCACAGCCGCCTATCAGTGCCCATCACAGCCACCTGTCAGTGCCCATCACAGCCGCCTGTCAGTGCCCATCAGTGCTGCATGTCAGTGCCGCCTATCAGTGCCCATCAATTCTACATATCAGTGCCTCCTCATCAGTGCCACTTTATCAGTGCCAGCTCATCAGTGCCACCTCATCAGTGCCACCTTATCAGTGCCTGCCAGTGAAGGGGAAAACAATTTTTTTTGACAGAAACTAAGAAAAACTATTTTTTTTTCAAAAAATTTGGTCTTTTTTAGTTTGTTTAGCAAAAAATAAAAACTCCAGAGGTGATCAAATACCACCAAAAAAAGCTCTATTTGTGCGAAGAAAATGATAAAAAATTCTGTTTGGGTACAGTGTAGCACGACCGCGCAATTGTCATTTAAAATGCGACAGCGCTGAAAGCTGAAAATTGTCCTGGGCAGGAAGGGGCGTAAGTGCCTGGTAATGAAGTGGTTAATATAACCCAGCACAGAGTTCCCCCTTACAGTGCAAGTGGAAATTTGATATAAGGGTGAATGTTGCAGACTTTGGTGTAAGGGGGAACTCTGATGTAAGGGGGGGGCTCTGGTAACGAGATCACCTTATATCAGAGTTCCCCTTTATGTCATTGTCCACAGAGTTCCAACTTGCATTTAAAATGGAAACTTTAATGTGGGGAGGACTCTGGTCACCATAGAGCACCTTTCGCAAAGTGTATGCACTGAGGTAAGGGGGGTTACTGATGTAGCGGGGTCTCCTTTAAGGCCCCTGGACTATGTTACCCAGAACCCCGTTCGGCACCCAGGGTGCATTGGGCCACCGCAGAGACTCATGGGTGGGGCTATAAGAGGAGGGGGCGAGGCGAAGCTCGGCCTCTTTGGACACCGCGCTGCAAGCAATAGGACTCCCTTTGCGGATCCGCTGCTGTGTAAGGCCTGAAGCCTGGGCCTTGCATACCTACCAAAGAGCCTTCCACCCCACTGCGGAGCCTGGGTGGCACCTGTTCCTGCTCGACTTTGCTGACATCAGCTGGACCGGGGACCCGGCTGTTAGAGAAACTGTGTGCGGATACACAGTGGTGGAAGCCCAGACTGGGATCGCTTCCGGTGGTGAGCGAGCACTTGCTCACTTCATTAACCTTTACTTTGTTAGGCCTGGTGACTGCCTTGGCCCACCTTGTTCATTTACTACCATTGGATTACAAATATTGTTTCCTGAAAGTGCACCACCGTTCAAGTTGCATGCGAAGAATTGTTCTCACAAGGGACTGAGTTTAATCTGAGTCAGGCCTGACCGGGGGGGGTTAAATCTTTGTTTGCTGCGCCATATTGCGCGTAAGGAAAGGAGATAGTTGCACGTGGCGGGTGACCACTCTGCACTATCACTGATGAATATGTTTATCGCTGCAGGGCTCTGCATGTATGCTATGTGATGTGTTTAACCTTGAACCTTTATACCAAAGTAAATCCAGTTATATTTTATTACCTTGGTATCCATGTTATCCTTTCAGATAGTAGTTATCTATCAATACTGCCAGATTGTGTATAATCAGGTATAGACCGTTACGAGGTAACATTCCCTAGACTAACTGTGCCAGTGTTGGTTGAGTAGATTGCCGGGGGTTGGTGGTGCTGTATACAGGGCCCGAAACAGAAACAAAACTCAGCGGCTCTCTTAACTGGGGGTAGCGCTACACTGATATAAAGGGGAACCTTTATAGGAGGGGGAGTCCCGGGGGGTATGATCATTGCTCAATTATACCAGCATAGAGCACTGAAGTAGGAAGGCATGCTGCAGAAATTGCACTTTTCTATTCCAGAGAAAAAGATGTTTAAATGCAATACCAAACCAATACCTGCTAGAAACGAAAATGTACCAAAATACAAATTATTCTGAAATTATGACTAATATTTGGGAGACATTTACCGTATTTATCGGCGTATAACACGCACCGGCGTATAACACGCACCCCAAGTTTAGGAGGGAATTTTAGGGAAAAAAACTTTTAGGAGGGAAGTTTAAGGAAAAAAAAAAAAAAAAACCTTACATTTAAATGCAGCCTTACCAGTGTCCATTGCAGCCTTGTCAGCAGTGTCCATTGCAGCCTTTGCCCAGTGTCCAGTGCAGCCTTTGCCCAGTGCAGCTTTGCTCAGTGTCCAGTGCAGCTTTGTCCAGTGCAGCCTTTGCCCAGTGTCCAGTGCAGCTTTGCCCAGTGTCCAGTGCAGCCTTTGCCCAGTGCAGCCTTTGCCCAGTGTCCAGTGCAGCTTTGTCCAGTGCAGCCTTTGCCCAGTGTAGCTTTGCCCAGTGTCCAGTGCAGCCTTTGCTAAGTGCAGCCTTGCCCCAGTTTTCAAAATTGGCGCCGCCGAGATCGCCGCAGAGACTAGGCGGAGCGCCGAGAACGCAGGGAACGCAGGGAACGCAGGGACGCAGAGCCGCCGCCGAGATACACATAGCCGAGTGTACTCGGCTATACTCGGCTTTTCTCGGCTCCGCTCACAGTCACGCCGAGTCCCGCCCTATGATGGACATGTCCAATGGCGGGACTGGGCGTGACTGTGAGCAGAGCCGAGAAAAGCCGAGTATAGCCGAGTACACTCGGCTATGTGTATCTCGGCGGCGATCGCTGCGCTCCGCTCAGTCAGCGGAGATCGCCGGGATCAGTGGGTATCGGCGTATAACACGCACCCACGATTTTCCCCTGATTTTAAGGGGAAAAAAGTGCGTGTTATACGCCGATAAATACGGTAATCCACAATATTTGGGTTCTGGAGACATTTCATCAATGCTTAGACCAAGAAAAGTTGTAATATCTCTATTGATTATAATTAATGTTTTTACTTTGTCAGCAAGAATTTAACCTTGATTAATGAACGTTATGTTATGGGATGATTATATATATATTGGATACTAATCTTCAATGGTTACATGTTATTTATACTGATATTTCAATGAGGTAACACCACAATTTTTATTATTTTTTATATTACTTTCCTGTATTTTTTGGAAGTAACAATTAACATTTTGCAAAAATTACGAATTATAAAGAGAAAAAGGGTTTAAGACTTATGTTGGCCTTTAAAAACTAGTGACTAGACTAGAGGAAATCATGCAAATCACCAATGAGCCTACTGATTTGTCAAATGCTTTTTCAAAATGCTGATTACTTTTGATCCTGATGTGGAAAAAAAAACCAATTATGCTGTTCACACATCTGAGGTTAAAAACATTTTTTTTTCAGTTTCATACAGTTGAAAATACATGTCTCTAATAGAGTTGAGCGGACACCTGGATGTTCGGGTTCGACGCAAAAAAGTTTGAGTTCGGTAACCGAACTTGACCCGAACTTGACCCTGAACCCGAACCCCATTGAAGTCAATGGGGACCCAAACTTTTGTGGACTAAAATGGCTCTAAAAAAGTAATGGAAAGATGGCAGCAAAATGCTGTTAAGAGCTTGGAAAGTGCTCTGCAAACAAATGTGGATAGGGAAATAACTTAAAATAACATAAAATACATAAAAAATAATAATAATAATCTTGACCTAGGAGGACGAGGTCCATATGGAGTAGGAGGTTGAGGTGGCGGTGGATGTGGCGGTGTAGGTGGAAGCGGCGGTGGAGGAGGACGAGGTAGCCAACACTGGTTTTTGTTTTAAATTTTTTTTTTTTTAATTAGGGTACACCCCAAAAGAGTGAGAAAGATCAAAAATACAACAATGGCTGGGTAAGGCCAGTATACATGTCTATTCTGCACAAGGTACGGACAAGTCCTGTGGGATCCATGCCTGGTTCATTTTGATGAACGTGAGCTTGTCCACATTGGCTCTGGACAGGCGGCTGCGCTTGTCTGTGATAACGCCCCCTGCCGTGCTAAATACACGTTCAGATAATACACTGGCTGCAGGGCAGGCCAGCACCTCCAAGGCGTAAAGGGCAAGCTCAGGCCATGTGCCCAATTTGGAGACCCAGAAGTTGAAGGGGGCAGACCCGTCATTCAGTACGTGTAGGCGTGTGCACACATACTGCTCCACCATGTTGGTGAAATGCTGCCACCTGCTAAGACGTTCCATATCAGCTGGTGGTGCTGGTTGTTGTGGCGTGCTGACATAGCTTTTCCACATTTTGGCCAAGCTAACACTGCCTTCTGAGGTGCTGGCGGTGCCCCGGCTGCGTTGGCGACCTCTTCCTCCTCCTCTGCCTTCGCCTTGTGCTTCCACTGTGGCCCCACTGTCAGGTGGGAATGCAACCAGCAGCGCGTCTACCAGCATGTGCTTGTACTCGCGCATCTTACGATCACGCTCCAGTGAGGGAATTAAGGACGGTACGTTGTCCTTGTAACGGGGATCCAGCAGCGTGGCCACCCAGTAATCAGCACCAGTTAGAATGTGGGCAACTCGGCGGTCATTGCAGAGACACTGCAGCATGTAATCGCTCATGTGTGCCAGGCTGCCCAGAGGCAACAAAAAGTTGTCCTCTGTGGGATGTGTATCATCTGTGTCCTCTGTATCCCCCCCAGCCATGCACCAGTGATGGCCATGAGCTGGTCTGGGTGCCACCCTGCTGTGAACATGGTTCCCCCTCCTCCATCTCCTCCTCCTCATCCTCCACCTCGTCATCCTCCAGAACTGTGCCCTTGCTGGACAATTGTGTACCTGGCATTTGTTGGTGCAGGAACCCACCCTCAGAGCCACTTGTGAATAACTTCCCTGAAAGCCTTGGAAATGATCCCTCTTCCTCCTCCTGTGCCACATCCTCTTCCATCATCGCCCGAAGCGTTTTTTCAAGGAGGCATAGAACTGGAATAGTAACGCTGACAACGGTATCATCGGCACTGACCATGTTGGTGGAGTACTCGAAACAGCGCAACAAGGCACACAGGTCTCGCATGGAGGCCCAGTTATTGGTGGTGAAGTGGTGCTGTTCCGCGACTCACGCGTGCGTGCTGCAGCTGAAACTCCACTATCGCCTGCTGCTGCTCGCACAGTCTGGCCAGCATGTGCAAGGTGGAGTTCCACCTTGTGGGCATGTCACATATGAGGCGGTGAGCGGGAAGGCCGAAGTTACGCTGCAGCGCTGACAGGCGAGCAGCAGCAGGGTGAGAACGCCAAAAGTGCGCACATACGGCCCGCACTTTCTGCAGCAGCTCTGGCATATCGGGGTCATTTTTAAGGAGCCCCTGCATCACCAAATTCAGCACATGCGCCAGGCAAGGGATGTGCGTCAAACCGGCTAGGCCCAGAGCTGCTATGAGATTTCACCCATTATCGCACACCACCAGGCCGGGCATGAGGGTCATGAGGGTCATTGCCACCAACCACTCATCGGTCTGTTGTTCCATGTCCCTCCACAACTCCTGCGCGGTGTGGAGTTTTTCCCCCAAACAGGAAAGTTTTAAAACTGCCTGCTGTCGTTTACCCCTGGCTGTGCTGAAGTTGGTGGTGAAGGTGTTACGCTGACCGGATGAGGAGGCGGTAGAGGATGAGGAAGCGGAGTAGGAGGAGTTAGCAACAGGAGGCAAACTGAAGCGCCCTGCAATCCTACGTGGTGGAAGGACATGCGCCAAACTGCTATCCGCCTCAGGCCCAGCCGCCACTGCATTTACCCAGTGTGCTGTTAGGGAGATATAATGTCCCTGACCGTGCTTACTGGTCCACGTATCCGTAGTTAAGTGGACCTTGCCACAGATGGCGTTGCACAGTGTACACCTGATTTTGTCCCCCACTTGGTTGTGCAGGGAAGGAATAGCTCGCCTGGAAAAGTAGTGGCGACTGGGCATGACGTACTGTGGGACAGCCAATGCCATCAGGCTTTTAAAACTCTGCGTCTCCACCAGACGGAATGACAGCATTTCAAAGGCCAGGAATTTTGAAATGCTGGCATTCAGGGCCAGGGATCGCGGGTGGCTAGGGGGGTACTTCCTCTTCCGTTCCAGTGTTTTGGAGAAAGCGAGCTCAACGCTTCCATGGGACATTGTGGAGATGGTTGGTGACCCAGGTGGTAGTGTTGCTGGCAGATCCTCTGTTTGCGGGGTGGCAGGTGCCACTGTCACTACAGAGGTGGATGAAGAGGCCGAGACTGCAGCAGAAGAGGAAGCAGGAGGAGCCAGAGACCTTTCTTGGTTTTTGAGGTGTCTACTCCACTGCAGCTCGTGCTTTGCACTTAGATGCCTGGTCATGCAGGTTGTGCTCAGGTTGAGAACGTTTATGCCTCGCTTCACGCTCTGATTGCACAGCGTGCAAACCACTCGTGTCTTGTCATCAGCACATTGTCTGAAGAACTGCCACGCTAGGGAACTCCTTGGACCTGGCTTTAGTGTGCTCTGTCCCTTGCTGCGTTGGGCAGTAGCAGGCGTACTGTCTAGGGGATGGACGCTCCGCTTTTGCACCCTGCTTCCTCTTCTGCTGTGCTGGTGTTTCTGTGCGACCACCGCCTCTTCCTCCGAACTACACAGGTCCCCTGCATCACGTTGATTCCATGTGGGGTCGAGGACCTCATCGTCCTTCACATCATCTTCCACCCAGTCTTCACCCCTGCCCTCCTTGTCGGTCTGCACAATTGCAAAAGCAGCTGCAGTTGGCACCTGTGTTTCTTCATCATCCGAGACGTGCTGCAATGGTCCTCCCATGTACTCATCTTGAAACATAAGTGGTTGGGCATCGGTGCACTCAATCTCTTCCACTTCTGGGGCAGGGCTAGGTGAAAGACTGATGGACATCGGCTGCAGGTGCCAACAGGAACTGGAGGCACTGTCAGCAACCTAATTTACTATCGCCTGTACTTGTCCTGGCCTCAACATTCATAGAGCCGCATTAGGCCCGACCTAATACCGCTGCAGGCTCTGTCGCCTACTCGCACCTGAGGAAGGTGTTTCACTTGTGCGTGTAGCTGGCACAGATCAACCACGTCCTCTCCCTGCAACAGGAGCTCCACCAGCAGCACCACGACCAGGGCCATGTCCCTTATTTGACGTTCTCCTCATATTTCTCAAATTTAGGATCTTGCCCTAAATGGGTATTTTTTGAATAGCAGAATAGAGCAACAGTATCTAAAGGGTGTATCTCATAGGTACAGATATGCAGAAAATGCACCAATTTTTTTTTTTTGCCCTAAATTATTATTTTTTGAATACCAGAATAGGAGAACAGTATCTAAAGCATGTATCTCACAAGTACAGATATGCAGAAAACGCACCAAAAAAAAGTTTTTTGCCCTAAATTATCATTTTTTTGAATAGCAGAATAGGAGAACAGTATCTAAAGTGTGTATCTCACACATACAGATATGCAGAAAATGCACCAAAAAATTTTTTGGGGCAGAAAACGCACCTAAAAAAATATTTTGCCCTAAATTATTATTTTTTTGAATAGCAGAATAGGAGAACAGTATCTAAAGTGTGTATCTCACAAGTACAGATATGCAGAAAACGCACCAAAAAAATGTTTTTGCCCTAAATTATTATTTTTTTGAATAGCAGAATAGGAGTACAGTATCTAAAGTGTGTATCTTAAACATACAGATATGCAGAAAATGCAGCAAAAAAATTTTTTGGGCAGAGAACGTACCAAAAAAATATTTTTGCCCTAAATTATAATTTTTTTGAATAGCAGAATAGTATCTAAAGTGTGTATCTCACACGTACAGATTTGCAGAAAATGCACCAAAATTTATTTTTTTGCCCTAAATTAATTTTTTTTGGAATAGCAGAATAGGAAAACAGTATCTAAAGTGTGTATCTCACACGAACAGATATGCAGAAAATGCACCAAAAATTTTTTTTTTTGCCCTAATTTTTTTTTTTGAATAGCAGAATAGGATAACAGTATCTAAAGTGTGTATCTCACAAGTACAGATATGCAGAAAACGCACCAAAAAATGTTTTTTGCCCTAAATTATTATTTTTTTGAATAGCAGAATAGGAGAACAGTATCTAAAGTGTGTATCTTGAACATACAGATATGCAGAAAATGCACCAAAAATGTTTTTTTGCCCTAATTTTTTTTTTAAATAGCAGAATAGGAAAACAGTATCTAAAGTGTGTATCTCACACGAACAGATATGCAGAAAATGCACCAAAATTTTTTTTTTTGCCCTAAATTTTTTTTTTTGAATAGCAGAATAGGATAACAGTATCTAAAGTGTGTATCTCACAAGTACAGATATGCAGAAAACGCACCAAAAATAGGATTTTTTACTCACTGTAAAATCCTTTTCTCTGAGTCCATGGACCGACACAGCTTCTCTATTGACAAAGTGGGTATTATCCGTTAATTAGGAGTGACTAGGCAGAAAAACTTGTAAAAAGTGTTGCATCACACCTTCTACAGTACCGCCCAGGGGGCGGACCCTCTGGGTATACCCTCTCAGTCTGCATCTTCGCAGATCAGTTCGTCAAAAAGCAGTACAAACTTAAAAGGAGGGGTGGGTGCTGTGTCGGTCCATGGACTCAGAGAAAAGGATTTTACGGTGAGTAAAAAATCCTATTTACTCTTTCGTCCATGGACTGACACAGCTTCTCTATTGACAAAGTGGGACATCCCAAAGCAGTGTCAGAGAAAAAACGAGGGGTGGTAACAGCATAAAAATAAACTTCACCCCAAACACAAAACAGCACTCCTCCAACGGAGGAGTTGCAACTCTAAACAGCCGCTTGCAAAACCTTGCGGCCAAAAGAGGCATCCGAAGATGCACCTACATCAATTTTGTAGAATTTTGTGAAAGTGTGAGCGGACGACCAAGTCGCCGCTTTACATAATTGGGAAACAGACGCTTGATGTCGGAAAGCCCAAGAGGCACCTATTGCCCTGGTCGAATGCGCCGTGACAGGAAAGGGGGGCGCCTGACCCTTTAAGGCATAAGCCTGGATTACTATCTTTTGGATCCACCTAGAGATGGTGGCCGATGAGACTGCTTGGCCCTTCTTGGGACCAGCCACCAAAACAAACAGTGAGTCTGACTTCCGGAACAGGGAAGTAGCAGATAAGTATACTCTCAAAGCTCGGACAACGTCCAACGAATGCAACGCCGACTCCTTAGGATTCGACGGCTGAGGACACAAGGATGGAAGTACAATGTCTTCGTTGAGATGAAAAGCCGAAACGACTTTCGGAAGAAAGGAAGGCTGCGGCCGCAGCACCACCTTATCCTTGTGGAAAATCAAATAGGGAGCCTTGCAGGACAAGGCTGCCAGCTCAGAGACTCGTCTAACTGACGTAACAGCCACCAAAAAGACCACTTTCTGAGAAAGTGTCAACAGGGGAATATCTCTAATATTCTCAAACGGTGCCTTCTGAAGCACCGAGAGGACCAGGTTCAAGTCCCACGGAGGTAACGGGGGACGGACCGGCGGGGCCACCTGTCGGACCCCCTGCACAAATGTACTCACGAGAGAGTGAGTCGCCAGGGGTCGCTGAAAAAAGACAGCCAGGGCAGATATCTGTCCCTTAAATCGTACTTAGGGCAAGCCCTTGGTCCACCCCATGCTGTAAAAACAGCAGGATTCTGGAAACCAAATAGGTACGCGGATGCCATTTCATTTCCTCACACATGGAGATGTAGGCCCTCCAAGTGCGGTGATAGACCTTCCTAGAGGACGGTTTTCGAGCACTTCTCATAGTAGAGATTACTGAGTCTGACAGGCCCCGGTCTCTCAGTACCCGGTTCTCAACAGCCATGCCGTTAAAGCCAATGACTGTAAAGCAGGATGGAATATGGGACCTTGCGATAGCAGGTCCTTCCGTAGTGGTAGGCGCCAGGGGACGTCTGCTACCAGACGTACTAGATCGTCGTACCAAAGACGCTGAGGCCAATCTGGAGCGATTAGGATCATTGGAATTCCCTCTGCCTCCACTCTGCGGAGCAGAAGAGGAAGAAGCCTTAAGGGAGGGAAGGCATAGAGCAGCCGATACTGACCCCACGATGCTACCAACGCGTCCGTTGCGTCTGCCCATGGGTCTCTTGACCGGGCCACAAATCTCAATACCTTCCGATTGAGTCGGGAAGCCAGAAGATCTACGTCTGGTGTGCCCCATCTTTGGCGGAGGAGATGGAACACCTCCAGGTGTAAGGACCATTCTCCCTGGTCCAGCATCTGGCGGCTCAGGTAGTCCGCCTGCCAGTTTTCCACACCCGGAATGTACACGGCCGACAGTGCCGGTACGCTCCTCTCTGCCCACTTCAGGATGCGAACGATCTCCGATGCTGCAGCTGAGCTTCTTGTTCCTCCTAGATGATTGACATATGCCACTGCTGTGGCGTTGTCTGACTGGATCCTGACTGGACGCCCTTGCAGTCTCTGAGACCATTTGAAGAGGCACAGCTTGATCGCCCGGATCTCCAGGACATTGATCGGCAGGAGGGCTTCCTCTGGGGTCCAGTGACCCTGCGCCGACTGGACACCCCAGACTCCCCCCAACCTGTAAGGCTGGCGTCCGTCGTGATCACTATCCAGTAAACCGGAAGAAATGACTTCCCGGCCATTACAGCCGGTGCTGTCAGCCACCATACCAGGGATCTCCTGACTAGGTGGCT
The DNA here is from genome assembly GCA_029206835.1 of Rana muscosa. Classification (NCBI taxonomy): domain Eukaryota; kingdom Metazoa; phylum Chordata; class Amphibia; order Anura; family Ranidae; genus Rana; species Rana muscosa. Next base: position 287,511,414 of record CM055116.1, read on the forward strand.
CACTCGGATTTGATAATCCAGAGATGAACGGCATCTGTTCCATCTGGACAGAACTTCCTTCTGTAACACTCGAGTGTGGTATTGAACATATGGGACCGCCTCGAAGGAGGCTACCATGAGGCCCAACACTCGCATGCAAAAACGGAGTGACGACCAATTCCTGGAAGTCAGCTGCCGTACTGCAGCCCGGAGGGTCTGCAACTTCTCCACAGGGAGGAATACCTTTGCCTCTGAGGAATCCAGAATCAACCCCAGGTACACTAGGCGTTGAGTGGGCACCAATACTGACTTTTGCGTGTTTAGTATCCAACCACAGTCTCGAAGAGTCTGACAGGTAATGGACACGCTTACCTCTAATTCTGAGCTTGAAGGGGCCTTCAGCAGAAGGTCGTATAAGTAGCCTGTGATAGCGATACCCCACTGTCTTAGAAGTGCCAGAATCGGAGCGAGCACCTTGGTGAACGTCCTGGGTGCTGAGGCAAGGCCCAACGGGAGGGCCACAAACTGGTAGTGGTCCTTCCCGATAGCAAATCGCAGAAACCTCTGGTGTCTGGAGTATATGGGGACATGCAGGTATGCGTCCTTGATGTCCAAGGAGGCCAGAAAGTCCCCCGGATGGAGAGCCGTGACTACAGATCGAACCGACTCCATCCGAAAACTTTGTACCTTCACAAAGCAATTGAGGGCTCTGAGATCCAAGCTTGGACGAACCCCCTCCTTCTTCGGCACAATGAACAGATTTGAGTAAAAACCCCGTTCCAGTTCTGGAACTGGAATAACTACCCCGCGTTCCAGTAGACCCTGGACCGCCCCATACAGGGCCTCCCGACAGGTCGGTAGTAGCTGGAGATTGGAGGTGTTGAATCTGTCCGGTGGACAAGAGAGAAACTCTATCTTGTAGCCTGAGGAGATTACTTCGCAAACCCACCTGTCGGAGATTAGTGCTGTCCACTGAGTCGCGAATTTGCGAAGACGTCTCCCCACCCGAGAGCTGGGTGGGGGTGGACCTTCATGCGGACGCAAATTTGTCCGCAGGCTTATTGGGTATGCGAGACCAGGGACGTTTTTGTCCTTGGGCAGGCGCTTTATCGGCCTGGGGTCTTTTCCCTGTCGCCCTAGGGGGACGAAAAAAACACTCGTGTGCAGTAAAGGAGGGCCCTTGCCCTTGGCGTGGCCCCTTACCCTTGCTAATTTGGGGAAGCAAAGTGCTTTTACCTCCTGTGGCATCCTTGATGATGTCATCCAGAGAAGCCCCAAAAAGTCTGTCGCCCTTAAAAGGCAGATCCAACAGGGCTTTCTTGGAAGTCTGGTCCGCAGACCAGCCTTTTAGCCAGATCAGGCGGCGTATTGCTACTGCATAAACCGAAGTTTTAGACAGCAGGGGAATAGTATTCATGTCTGACTCGCAGACAAACCTAAGGCCCTGGACCAACAGGTCGGCCAATGTTATCTCATCAGGAGGAGCATCTCGCTCCTTAACCCCTGGAGTAGCAATCTTGCCCATTCAGTAAGTGTGTGAGACACTAGGGCCCCCGCCAATGCCGGGCGTACTGCCGAGCCTACCACTGAGTATAGGTAGCAAGCGAGTGCTTCAGCCTTCTTATCCACAGGGTCCTAGAAAACAGGAGCCCCTTCTACAGGAATTGTGGTGGCTCTATTAAGTCTGGACACCGGAGGGTCCACTATAGGGGGGAGAGGTCCATTTCTTCAGAAAACTCTCCTCAAAAGGGGTACCGTACCGCAAACCTCTTTGGGGCTGTAAAGACCCTCAGTGGGTTCTCCCATTCCTTGTATAAGAGAGTTTATCAAAAGACACACAAGGGAACACCTTAGCAGTGCGGGCAGGTCTATGAAACCCAAGTGGACCGGAGTCTCTGCTGCTTCTGCAGTATTTTCCAATTTTAGCATATCCCGCACTGCAGTAATAAGGTCAGATACCAAAGCCGTCTCGCGTACTGACCTGGACTTTGAGTCATTCTCACTGTCCGGTCACGGTCTGCAGTCTCTGATGCGTCAGAATCTGGGCCCCGAGCCGTAGCTGGACCTGGTTCTGCACCAGAATTATCCCCAGAAGCTTGCAGGGGATGGGGCGTTTACTACCCCCTGTATTCCCGTGTGCTGCTTCCACCCTGGCAGCAAACGCCTCTAGGATTGCAGTCATAGCGTTCATAGACACCTCAGGGGCACCAGCTGCAAAATCTGGTGTTTCAGGGGAGAAGACATCTGGCTCAGATGCCATGCTGACCACACGCTGACACTCACAGGGCTCCAGGCAAGATATCAATAGGCCACCCTCCTGTGCTGCAGAGAGGCCGGGTCACCCAGAGGACTCACCACCCTGGATAGGTACTGCTATGCTGCGCCTGTGATGCTGTCCCGCTGCTGCTGTATCAGTCTGCTTCTTTTATCAGCACTTCCTGTGTGAATTTTCGCGCCAGTGTAATGCACCCTAGAGGCCGGAGGCTCTCGAAAAATGGTTGCCAAAAACATCTGTATGGAAGATAATGTGGGCTCTAAGAAAATGGCCGCCGACAGAAGATAGAGGTCAAGCAGCCATAGCCCACAAAAAGATGGCCACCGAACGGCAATATCTGCATACAGGGTGGACAAACATGGCCGCCGATCAGCTGATAGGGGCCAGTGGGTGTGGCCGAACCACAGGAATATGGCCGCCGGGCAGTCACAAGAGGCCAAACTTGGCATGGACCACCTCAAAATGGCCGCCGACAGCATGGAGGAGGAAGGACATAAACACAGGTAAGAAAAAATGACATTTCTTTTAAATGTTAGTTACAGCCAGCCCCTTCCAGTGGGACCCCCTAGGTGACCCCCAGCACCCAGCAACCTTTAGCTAGAAGCCCAGGGAGGAGGGAAAGGCAGGGAGAGAGGGAAGAAAGGGGCCACAACCATTTACTTGATCTCTCCAGGAATGTCCAGCTAAATCACCCAGCCGAGGCAGGGGAGTTTTACTTACCTATCCTGCATGTATTCTGCTGGAAGACATTCCAAACAGATCATCGTCCGCGCACGGAAGGTGACTGTTGGCCAGGCATGCTGTGATTGGACCCAGAAGGGACGATCATATGTATGCCCTGGAGCATGACGCTCACCGGACAGGCTGCTGCGACTCGGCCGTAAGGTCAGCCGAAGCTGAGCGGTCCGATACAAGCCTTGGAGCGTAAGCTCACCGGCCAGGCTGCTGCGACTCGGCCGTAAGGTCAGCCGAAGCTGAGCGGTCCGATGCAGGCCCTGGAGCGTAAGCTCACCGGCCACCCGTGGAGCGACGGGCATGACGTGGAAAACCCAGCGCGTAGCTAGGGTCGGCACACGCTCGATGGCCGAAACTGGGGAGACTACAAGGATCGAGGATCCAGCCTGTCACCCAGTCGGCAGTTGATCGAAGATCGCAGGAAACAACAAATGTAGCAAAAAAATATATATATATTGTGAGGGGGTTAACTCGGTAGCGGGTGTGTGTGACCCACTGGTTGGGCTCCCCACACAAAAACAGGGCCAGCAGACGGAGGTTGTGGTTTTCAAAATCAAAAGGTGCGGTTTATTTCTCTATGTACAGTGACAAAAACACAGCAAAGCCAAAAAGAAACATAAACAAAATAAATCCTGGTCAGCTTGACCTCTGACTAAACATGCAGGTTTCCTAACTAACAACTGGGATCAGCCTGGTGCTGTCCTAGTCCCTAAGTCCCTGGCTTAGTCAATGTCCAAACAAATAGCCACACAGGCTTTGCCTCACCGCACAGGGGTTCACTCTCCCTAGACAGTCCACACAGGTCTGGTTCCAGGCATGAGCAAACACCTAATGAATCTGGGAGTTTTTATAGAGGCCTAAATGAGCTGACAAGCTTCAGCTGGTCTCATCAACTCCCTGTCTGCACGACGCCCCACACTCTCCCTAGAGGTATGAGTCATCCATGAGCCCACTAGCCTCAGCTGGGCTTATACAACACTCCACCTAGTTGTATAAGTCGGCGTAAAGCCTGAATCTGGGCGAAATATATCTACCCCCCTGGATGCAACCAGGTGACTTTACCTTCCTGCTGTCACATACCCCCCCCTCTTGTTTTAACCTTGGGGTTGGAACACCAGCAATCAGGCATTCATGTACTCGAGACAAAGCATCCACATTCCCCATTTGAACGCTATGGCGATGCTTTACTGTGAAGTTGAATTCCTGTAGGGCCAGGAACCACCTATTCACTCTTCTATTTGTCTCCTTGTTTTGAGCCATCCACTTTAACGGAGCGTGATCCGTAACCATGTCAAAATGCCTACCTAGCAGATAGTACCGAAGGGAATCTAGAGCCCACTTCACCGCTAAACACTCCTTTTCAACCGTGGCGTAATTTACCTCATGGGACTTCAACTTCCTGCTGAGGTAAATGACTGGGTGCTCTTCCCCGTTCCAGACCTGGGACAATACTGCTCCTAACCCCACATCTGACGCATCACTTTGTACGACAAAGTCTTTAGAGAAGTCGGGTGAGTACAACACTGGCTGGCTACATAAGGCTTGTTTCAAGAATTGGAATGCTGCCTCAGCCTCGGGGGTCCATTTAATCATGCCCGACCCTTTCCCTTTCGTCAGGTTGGTTAGGGGCACAGCCTTAGAAGCAAAGTGGGGAATGAAGCGCCGATAATAACCCGCGATTCCCAGAAAGGCCCGTACCTGCTTCTTGCTGTTGGGACGTGGCCAACTCTGGATGGCCTCGACCTTGTTGAGTTGGGGTTTTATCACTCCCCTGCCAATGGTGTACCCAAGATATTTGGCCTCCTCCTGCCCAATGGTACACTTCTTGGGGTTAGCCGTAAACCCCGCTTCCCGGATAGAGTCTAGGACTGCTTGCACTTTTGGCAGATGTGAGGCCCAATCTGTGCTATGGACAATTACGTCATCCAGGTAAGCCGCAGCATACTTCCGATGGGGCCTCAGTATCTGGTCCATTTTCCGCTGGAATGTGGCCGGCGCATTCTGTAACCCGAACGGCATTCTCTTATATTGGAACGCCCCGTCTGGGGTTACAAATGCGGTTTTCTCTTTGGCCGACTTGGCCAGGGGAATTTGCCAATACCCTTTTGTGAGGTCAAGAGTCGTCATGTATCGGGCTGTTCCCAGCCGGTCGATCAACTCATCTATACGTGGCATGGGGTAGGTGTCAAATTTTGTAACTTTGTTCAACTGCCGAAAATCGTTACAAAATCGCCAGCTCCCATCCGGTTTAGGCACCAACACAATGGGACTAGACCAATCACTTTGGGACTCCTCTATCACCCCTAAGTTCAGCATTTTCTGTACTTCCTCCCGTATTGCCTCCCGTCGGGCCTCTGGGATCCGATAGGGTTTTAACTTCACCCTTTCACCGGGCGGGGTAATAATATCATGCTCTACCCCAGATGTTTGTCCCGGCAGCTCAGAGAACACCTCCTTGTTGCGAAGCACAAACTCCTTAACCTCCTGTTGTTGGGGTTGTGACAAGGTGGCTGCTATTCCAACCTCCGGAATCACGCAACCAGTTGGAGCTGGTGACCAAGTTTCTGCGACTAGGGACTCTCTATCCCTCCAGGCTTTCAACAGATTAACGTGATATATCTGTTCGGGCTTTCGCCTTCCTGGTTGTCTGATCTTGTAATTCACTTCGCTCACTTTTTCCATTATCTCGTAGGGGCCTTGCCATTTGGCAAGGAATTTACTTTCAACCGTAGGGACAAGTACCAATATCCTATCCCCCGGGGAAAAGGTACGGGTCTTGGCTCCACGGTTGTACACTCTCTGCTGTGCCAACTGCGCTTGGGCCAAATGTTCCTTCACGATGGGCATTACCTGTGCAATTCGATCTTGCATCAGGGCGACATGCTCAATCACACTCCTGTGGGGAGAACTCTCACTTTCCCAAGTTTCCTTGGCAATATCCAACAGCCCTCTTGGGTGTCTCCCATACAGTAACTCAAAGGGGGAGAATCCCGTAGAGGATTGGGGCACCTCCCTAATAGCAAACATCAAATAAGGAAGTAGACAGTCCCAATCCTTTCCATCTCTATCCACCACTTTCTTCAACATTTGTTTTAGGGTTTTGTTGAATCTTTCAACCAGCCCATCGGTTTGGGGGTGATACACAGATGTACGCAATTGCGTCACTTTGAACAATTTACACAGCTCTTTCATAACCCGGGACATAAAGGGTGTACCTTGGTCCGTAAGCAGTTCTTTACAAATACCCACCCGGCTAAAAACAAGAGATAGCTCTTTGGCTATGGTTTTGGCCGAGGTATTTCTGAGAGGGATCGCTTCTGGATAACGGGTGGCATAGTCCATTATAACCAATATGTACTGGTGCCCCCTAGCGGACTTGATTATAGGACCTACCAAATCCATTGCGATTCTCTCAAACGGGACCTCAATGATGGGTAGAGGGACCAGCGGGCTACGGAAATGTGGCATCGGGGCCGACCTCTGACACACAGGGCAGGAGGAACAATAATTTTCTATGTCCTTCATCACCCCAGGCCAATAGAATCTCTGTAATACCCTCTCTCGGGTTTTCTCTGTCCCCAGATGACCTCCAAGAATGTGCCCATGGGCCAACTCCAACACCAACTTCCTGTAAGGTTTGGGCACCACAAGCTGCTCAACGGTTTCTTCTGCCCTTTTTGCCACCCGATACAGTAGGTCCTTCTCTACGCTGAAGTATGGGTAAGTGCAGGTATTATCTGGGTTCACTAACTCGCCATCTATTTCCACTACATTTTCCCGTGCCTTTATTAGGGCGGGGTCTTTTAACTGTTCTGTGGCAAAATTTTCCCTGTGAACCTCCAGATCAGAAAACTCCACAGACGGTAGGTTTTCGTCTGAGGAGGTGGGCTCCTCTCCAGTTTCTTGAGTCTCCCCTGCCAATACTGACAAGGGAAATTCTGGAGAGTCCTCACCACTCTCAGAGGAGTTCTGGCTATCACATTCCTGGTACATAGGGGCACCAGTGGGGGGCTCAGGATCATCCCACAGTTCCCAGAACTTCGGAAAATCCCTTCCCACAATGGCATCATGCGGTAATTGAGATACTAACCCCACTGGATGAGAGAGGGTACCCTTGGGGGTCTCGAAACACACTGTAGTCACTGGATACTCTCGGGTGTCCCCATGCACACAAATAACAGCTACCTTGCTATTCCCAGAGACCTCTGTTTTAACTAATTCAGCCTTTATCAGGGTCACAAGGCTACCTGAATCCAGCAATACCACAACATTTCTACCATTAATACACATTTTGCATAAATGTTTCTCAGTTCCCCGAATGGCAGTGCATGCGACTGTCGCACACAGCGACTGACGTCGGTCCGTCAGAAAGTCACATTGCATGGGTTCCTCCATAACCGGGCAATTTGCTGCAATATGTCCCGCTTGCTGGCAGCGGTAGCAAACAATCCTTTTGGCTGCCTCTTGAGCCCCTGACTTCCCAGGCTGTTCTCGCCAAACTTTGGGTAGAGCTCCCACCCTCTCACTCTCTCCACCCTCACCCCTTGGAATCCTCTTATCCGCCCCTGGGGATGGTCTGGTCTTAGGGTGGAAAGTCCGAGAGTCTCTGGAAGAGGCCGTCAGGTTCTCTGTAGCCAAGTATTTCTCTACACGATCCACAAGACCACCGGCCGTCTCTGGGTCTCCATGGCTTACCCACTTTTGGATGGCAGTAGGAAGAGCTCTCAAAAACCGATCCATTACAACACGTTCCACAATCTCTGGTGCGGACAAAGTCTCTGGCTGTAGCCACTTCCTGCTCAGGTGAATGAGATCATACATTTGAGATCTGGGGGGTTTTCCAAGCTGGAAAGTCCAGTTATGCACACGCTGAGCCCGGACAGCCAGGGTGACACCCAGCCTTGCCAATATTTCAGCTTTTAGCATCACATAGTCTTTTGCTTGGTCAGGCTCTAGGTCATAGTAAGCCTTCTGCGATTCACCAGTTAACAGAGGAGCCACCAGTCCAGCCCACTGCTCCTCAGGCCACTTTTCTCTTTCAGCAGTCCTTTCAAATGTGGTCAAAAATACCTCTGGATCATCCTCTCCAGTCATTTTTGTCAATAAACGACTCACCCCAAAGGACGCGGTATTAGTGGGACGGCTTTCCTCACTGGTCTGCGGACGTTGCTGCACTACTGCTTCCATTTGTTGTAGTCTCTGCTCTTGCTTCTGTAACAGGTCTAAGAAGCGGGCCTCAGATTGCTGCTGGGCTTGTTGCTGAGCTTCCAGACTCTGTTGGTGAGCTTGCTGCTGGGCTGCAAGGCTCTGTTGATGAGCTTGCTGCTGGGCTGCAAGGCTCCTTTGCAAACCTGCATTTGTCTGCTGTTGATTGGCATTTGCTAGAGCCAGCTGTTTCAGTATCTCCTCCATGCTGGCTTAAAAAAACTGCCACTGGTTCTCCACCAACTGTGAGGGGGTTAACTCGGTAGCAGGTGTGTGTGACCCCCTGGTTGGGCTCCCCACACAAAAACAGGGCCAGCAGACGGAGGTTGTGGTTTTCAAAATCAAAAGGTGCGGTTTATTTCTCTATGTACAGTGACAAAAACACAGCAAAGCCAAAAAGAAACATAAACAAAATAAATCCTGGTCAGCTTGACCTCTGACTAAACATACAGGTTTCCTAACTAACAACTGGGATCAGCCTGGTGCTGTCCTAGTCCCTAAGTCCCTGGCTTAGTCAATGTCCAAACAAATAGCCACACAGGCTTTGCCTCACTGCACAGGGGTTCACTCTCCCTAGACAGTCCACACAGGTCTGGTTCCAGGCATGAGCAAACACCTAATGAATCTGGGAGTTTTTATAGAGGCCTAAATGAGCTGACAAGCTTCAGCTGGTCTCATCAACTCCCTGTCTGCACGACGCCCCACACTCTCCCTAGAGGTATGAGTCATCCATGAGCCCACTAGCCTCAGCTGGGCTTATACAACACTCCACCTAGTTGTATAAGTCGGCGTAAAGCCTGAATCTGGGCGAAATATATCTACCCCCCTGGATGCAACCAGGTGACTTTACCTTCCTGCTGTCACAATATATATATCTTTTTTCCCCGGACCAATGGGCCCGAAGGGAGCCATGTCCTACTCCTTGCTAGACAGAAAAAAACTGATCTGCGAAGATGCAGACTGAGAGGGTATACCCAGAGGGTCCGCCCCCTGGGCGGTACTGTAGAAGGTGTGATGCAACACTTTTTACAAGTTTTTCTGCCTAGTCACTCCTAATTAACGGATAATACACACTTTGTCAATAGAGAAGCTGTGTCGGTCCATGGACGAAAGAGTAAAAATGTTTTTTGCCCTAAATTATTTTTTTTTTTGAATAGCAGAATAGGAGAACAGTATCTAAAGTGTGTATCTTAAACATACAGATATGCAGAAAATGCACCAAAAATGTTTTTTTGCCCTATTTTTTTTTTTTAAATAGCAGAATAGGAAAACAGTATCTAAAGAGTGTATCTCACACGAACAGATATGCAGAAAATGCACCAAATTTTTTATTTTTTTTGCCCTAAATTTTTTTTTTTTTTGAATAGCAGAATAGGATAACAGTATCTAAAGTGTGTATCTCACAAGTACAGATATGCAGAAAACGCACCAAAAAAATGTTTTTTGCCCTAAATTATTATTTTTTTGAATAGCAGAATAGGAGAACAGTATCTAAAGTGTGTATCTTAAACATACAGATATGCAGAAAATGCACCAAATTTTTTTTTGCCCTAAATTATTATTTTTGGGAATAGCAGAATAGGAGAACAGTATCTAAAGTGTGTATCTCACAGTAACATATGCAGTGCTGGTGCACTGAGCTTGCATAAAATGCCCACCAACGCTAACCTAACTAACAGATGGATAAAAGTTATCTTTTCTCTGGCACTGGGCTCAGGGCAGGATAAAAAGATTGTGCACTACACCCACACAACAAAAGCAAGGTAGATCGCTGAATAATTTGATTTCTGAATCTGGACTCCTATCTAATTCTCTCCCTCAAAGCAGCAGCAGCAGCAACCTTTCCCTACATTATCTAAAGCAGAGTGACGTTCTGTGCTATGTGCCTCTAGCTTATATAGAGGCTGGGTCACATGCTGCACTGGCCAATCACAGCCATGCCATTAGTAGGCATGGTTGTGATGGCTTCTAAGGGCACACAAGTTAAACTAATGTTGATTTGCTGCCCTGCAGCTTTTTAAAATGCGCCATTACATTGCCGAACACCGAACTCGAACCCGAACATACAGTAAATTGTTCGGGTTCGGGTCCGGGTACCAAAAACCCAAAACTCCGGTACGAACCCGAACTTTACAGTTCGGGTTCGCTCAACCCTAGTCTCTAACAAAATGTTGTCCCTAACGCAAGTATTGGACATATAAAACATGAAATAAAACGATAGCCAGCTTACATGGAGGCAATCCCTTTCACCAAAGGTACAATGACGCACCAGCAACCACCTGTCAGCCAAGGAAATTAAATACTGCTAGTGTGTCTGTTTCAAACCCAACAAACAATTGCGGTCACTTAGGTCTATTTAAAACGAGCAAAAAAAGAAAACATGTACATGCACTGGTCAGTATACAAAGTGATACAATAAATGTGCTTTGGTTACAGTTGCAAATACATGTGAAGCCAGACATCTTTTGGATTGTTTTGTATATTGCCCCATCCATGTGTACCTAAATGCATTTGAAAGAATACTGATGTAAATAATTTTTTTTTTTACAGTTTTAACTAATGATGGGTATAAAGCATCTAATATTACTGTAAAAAAAAACTATACATTTGTCTCAATTGATTATGGTATAATAGTAAACTAATAATTGGGGATGAGCTGAATGTACCTGGGTTTGGTTTAAGGCAGGTTCAGCAAATTTTACTGAAGTTCAGTGCCGAATCCTAACTCCTTTAAAGTTTATGGAAGCCTAATGGTAAAAATACATAATGATCATCACATGGGGCCACCGGCCTGGGGAACATGCACCAAAGTAAAAAACTTAAAAAAAAATCCCATTTGGCTGGAAGCAGGGTTTTTAATATTGCTTTAAAGACAACTTTAAAAATGCACAATCCCTTTAAATAACAGGCCTAGGGAATGCCCCTAACCTGTCTATGAAGTTGTGCATCTTTACGTTGTATTCAACCTACTGCAGCAAAACTGACAATTACAAAGAAAGAAATGCTATTTAAATTGTCAGCAAATGACAGCTTCATCAGTTTATACTAAACCTGTAGCCTAGATAAGGGCCCCATACAGATGTTAATGGGGTAACTCACACAAAACAAGGTGTGGGATCCCCCAAATTCTATACTAGACCTAAATAGGATTCCCATGATATCATTCTCTGAGTATGGTCATGTCCATATTTGGTCAATGACTTAATTTGGGAGAACCCACCCCTTTGTTTACTCCTAGTTGTCATCTGCCTGATATGTCATTTGCAGACAAACAGTCCTTGGGAGAGGATCATGTTTGAGGGTAATGTTTTTTTTTGGCAAGTCGACTGACATCGGGCATTGGGACTGACAAAGACATGCATCACTGGGAAACATGCTTGATCATGGATGTACATCGTGGGACAATTCTTATTTTTTTTTTAGAATAGTGTGTGCTTATTTACTGTCTCCTTTTTATGTGAATGTGTAGGGGTTCTATGCACCCCATACTAATTCACATGGGCAGGGGGCAGCTGTAGCTGGGTGCCCAGTAATTTGTAAAGTTGGCTTCCAGATTCTGAAAAGCTCCCCACCCACAGACCCCCACAACCACTGGGCCAGGGTTGTGAGGAAGAGGCCCTTATCCTAATCAACATGTCGAGGGCATAATATTTGGTATGGTTCAGGAGAGGGGATTTCACATGCTTGCTCCCCCCCTTTCCAGACCTGCAAGGCTGCATCCTTAGGTAAGGGCCTGGTGTGGATTTTTTGTGAGACCATCTAGGAACTGGCGAGCCTTAGATGAATGCGTGGTTCCCTCCACCTGGTCTATGTCTGGATAATTAAAATCCCCCATTATGATAACACTTCCCATCCTTGCTGTTAATCCAAATTCTGATAGTAGACCTGTCTCCCCCTCCTCCCTCAGATTAGGGGGCCTATAGCATACTCCCAGTATTATTTTCCCCTTAGTTTCATCCCTTTGGAGCTCTACCCATAAGGATTACACCTTGATATATAGGCATACCCCTCCCCCTTTTTTACCCTCTCTACCCTTGCGATCTAGATTTAGATAAAACCCAGGTTCCAGAGGGTCTTCCCCATTTTTAGCAATTAATTTGATGAATGCCGATCCCATTGTAAAATAAGGGCCACCAGACCAAATCCCCTTAAAGACCTCAAACAGAGTTGGGTGCAGAACATCTTGGGAGGACTTATAAAACTCTCCATCAGAGTTGAGTTGAGAGGTATCTTAATATAGCGTGGTCTTACCCCGAAGTGTCCCGACTAGGGATGAGCTCGGTGTTCGATCGTTCGACGAAGATCGAACTATTTGGGCCGCTCGTGCCAAATTCGAGTGACGCGAACGGCCCACAATACACTGCGCCATCGCAGTGCAATCCCGGCGCTGTGATTGGCCAAGCATGCACTGTGACCCCGCATGCTTGGCCAATCACAGCGCCGGCAGCTAGGAGAGCCATAATTGGCCACAGGCAGGTTGCCTGTGGCCAATTATAGCTCAGGGGGTTTAGCACATGCCCCACACTATAAAAGGCCGCCAGCGCGGCGGCCTTGTGTAGTGTGTTCCGGCGCAGGGAAAGAGAAGGCTAGGCAGGGACAGTGTTGATATTCTTTGTGTTATTCTTGTGTGCAGGGAGAGAGAAGGATAGGCAGGGAGAGTGTCATTGTGCTATTATTGTGTGTAGGGAGAGAGAAGGATAGGCAGGGAGAGTGTCAGTGTCATATGCTTTGCTAAACCTTGTGTGCAGGGAAAGAGAAGGATAGGCAGGGACAGTGTTGATATTCTTTGTGCTATTCTTGTGTGCAGGGAGAGAGAAGGATAGGCAGGGACAGTGTCATTGTGCTATTCTTGTGTGTAGGGAGAGAGAAGGATAGGCAGGGAGAGTGTCAGTGTCATATTCTTTGCTAAACCTTGTGTGCAGGGAGAGAGAAGGATAGGCAGGGGACAGTGTCAGTGTCATATTCTTTGCTAAACATTGTGTGCAGGGAGAGAGAAGGATAGGCAGGGAGAGTGTCAGTGTCATATTCTTTGATAAACCTTGTGTGCAGGAAGAGAAAAGGATAGGCAGGGGACAGTGTCAGTGTCATTGTTGCTAAGCCTCCTGCATAGTATACACCTGAAGCTAGCCCGTATTGCTGTGTTTTCCTGGTGTGTTACACTAACAGGCATTTGCAGCACTTACAGCGGGTTGAGTGTGCTTCCTGCTAAATATACACCTGAAGCTAGTCTGTATTGCTGTGTTTTCCTGGTGTGTTACACCAACAGGCATTTGCAGCACTTACAGCGGGCGGAGTGTGCTTCCTGCTAAATATACACCTGAAGCTAGCCCGTATTGCTGTGTTTTCCTGGTGTGTTACACTAACAGGCATTTGCAGCACTTACAGCGGGCGGAGTGTGCCTCCTGCACATTATACACCTGAAGCTAGCCCGTATTGCTGTGTTTTCCTGGTGTGTTACACTAACAGGCATTTGCAGCACTTACAGCGGGCGGAGTGTGCTTCCTGCTAAATATACACCTGAAGCTAGCCCTTATTGCTGTGTTTTCCTGGTGTGTTACACTAACAGGCATTTGCAGCACTTACAGCGGGCGGAGTGTGCTTCCTGCTAAATATACACCTGAAGCTAGCCCGTATTGCTGTGTTTTCCTGGTGTGTTACACTAACAGGCATTTGCAGCACTTACAGCGGGCGGAGTGTGCTTCCTGCTAAATATACACCTGAAGCTAGCCCGTATTGCTGTGTTTTCCTGGTGTGTTACACTAACAGGCATTTGCAGCACTTACAGCGGGCGGAGTGTGCTTCCTGCTAAATATACACCTGAAGCTAGCCCGTACTGCTGTGTTTTCCTGGTGTGTTACACTAACAGGCATTTTCAGCACTTACAGCGGGCGGAGTGTGCTTCCTGCATAGTATACACCTGAAGCTAGCCCGTATTGCTGTGTTTTCCTGGTGTGTTACACTAACAGGCATTTGCAGCACTTACAGCGGGCGGAGTGTGCCTCCTGCACATTATACACCTGAAGCTAGCCCTTATTGCTGGAGCTTTTTTTCTTTTGTATTACACTAACAGGCATTTGCAGCACTTACAGTGGGCGGAGTGTGCTTCCTGCAATATAAACACCTGAAGCTAGCCCTTATTGCTGTTTTTTTCCTGTTGTGTAACACAGGCAGTCATCTGCAGCACTTACAGCGGGCGTAGTGTGCTTGCTGCTAAATATACACCTGAAGCTAGCCCGTATTGCTGTGTTTTCCTGGTGTGTTACACTAACAGGCATTTGCAGCACTTACAGTGGGCGGAGTGTGCTTCCTGCTAAATATACACCTGAAGCTAGCCCGTATTGCTGTGTTTTCCTGGTGTGTTACACTAACAGGCATTTGCAGCACTTACAGCGGGCGGAGTGTACCTCTTGCACATTATACACCTGAAGCTAGCCCTTATTGCTGGAGCTTTTTTTCTTTTGTGTTACACTAACAGGCATTTGCAGGACTTACAGCGGGTGGAGTGTGCTTCCTGCAAAATAAACACCTGAAGCTAGCCCTTATTGCTGTTTTTTCCTGTTGTGTAACACAGGCAGTCATCTGCAGCACTTACAGCGGGCGTAGTGTGCTTCCTGCAAAATATACACCTGAAGCTACCCCTTATTGCTGGTTTTCCCATCTCCCTGCAGGCCATTAGAATGTCTGGAAGGCAAACAAGGAGAGGCAGACAGTCAGGGACAACAGTGCTGGTCGTGGACGCGGTGCATCGTCATCAGCACGTGGCCATGGGACACGCTTGTCCTTATTTTCGGCAGCTGGACGTGTTGAGCCGCATCATGCCGAAGACTTGGTAGAGTGGATGAAAAAGCCCTCCTCATCCTCCTCATCCTCTGTCACCCAGGCTCAGGGTACTGGCAAAGCAGCTGCCAAAGCGTCCTCTTCCCTGGTATCAATGTCATCATCAGTCACTCCTTCCCTAGACCCACCATGTCCTCCTGAGGAGTCCCCCGAACTGTTTGAGCACAGTGTTGGGTACATGCTCCAGGAGGATTCCCAGCGTTTCGAAGGGTCTGATGATGATACCCAGCTAGAGGAAGGCAGTAGCGTGAGAGCAGAGAGAGGGGATGCTCAAGAAGGACACCAATCTGGCAGTCATGTTCCAGCAGCTGCAGCATACTGCCAGATTGGTTCCAGTGATGAGGAGGGAGGGGATGATGAGGTCACTGACTCCACGTGGGTGCCTAATAGGAGAGAAGAGGAGGAGGAGGATGAGGAGGAGGCACATCTCCAACAAGGCAGGATTCCCTCGGGGAGCCAGCGTAAGGGCAGCACACCGACTGAATCACACCGCAGAGCTCCGCCTGTGCAGGGCGCTGCCTCTGCCCGTTATTCAAAAAGTTCTTTGGTGTGGGCCTTTTTTGAGTCGAGTGCATCAGATCGCACAGCTGCTGTTTGCAACATATGTCTCAAGCATATATCGCATGGCCAAAACATCAGCCGCTTGGGCACCACATGCTTGACCAGACATATGTTGACCTGCCATGCAGCTCATTGGCAAGCCTACCTTAAAGACCCACACCAAAGAACAAAGCGGACCTCTCCTTGCACCGCATCAGCTGGGATCTCCAACCCCACTATACCTTCAGTCCTCTCTGAAACCTGCACTGAGAGGAATGAAGGTGTAGAATTAGGTGTGTCACAGCCAAGTACTTGCGGGCACTCTGCTAGCAGTACACCGATGTCTGATTCTACCAGGCAAATTTCCCTGCCCCAGCTGCTGGACCGTCGAAAGAAGTTCATTCCCAGCCATCCACATGCCCAGCGGTTGAATGCTAGCTTGGCTAAATTGCTAGCGCTTCAACTGCTGCCTTTTCAGTTGGTAGACTCTGCCTCCTTCCGTGAGTTTGTGCAATGTGCAGTTCCTCAGTGGCAGGTTCCCAAACGCCACTTTTTCTCACGGAAGGCGATTCCGGCTCTCTACCGGCATGTGGAAGGCAATGTCTTGGCCTCGCTGGACAGGGCGGTCAGCGGTAAGGTGCATATTACCGCTGACTCATGGTCCAGCAGGCATGGACAGGGACGTTACCTTTCTTTCACGGCCCATTGGGTCACTCTTTTGGCAGCTGGGAAGGATGCAGGACAAGGTGCAGTAATGTTGGAGGTTGTTCTGCCGCCACGCCTCCAAAATGCTACTACTGGTTGTGACACACTTCTCTCCTCCACCCCCTCCTCTTCTTCTTCCTCCATGGCCTCTTCCTGTGCTTTGTCGTCGGAACCAGCGGTGCTCCGTAGGCGTTCAAGGGGCTACGCAAGTACGCAGGCAAAAAGATGCCATGCCGTGCTTGCGCTGGTGTGTTTGGGGGACAGGAGCCACACTGGGGCAGAAGTTCTGTCTGCTCTGCAGGGGCAGGCCGAGAGGTGGTTGATGCCACGCCAGCTTAAGCCAGGAATGGTGGTTTGCGACAATGGCACCAACCTCCTCTCCGCCCTCCGACAGGGACAACTGAACCATGTGCCCTGTGTGGCTCACGTCCTTAACCTGGTGGTGCAGCGGTTCTTGGGCAGGTACCCGGGCTTACAGGATGCCCTGAGGCAGGCCAGGAAAGTCTGTGTGCATTTCCGCAGATCTTATAATGCCAGTGCTCGCCTGGCTGAGCTGCAAAAGGAGTTCAACCTGCCCAAGAACCGCCTTATATGTGACATGCCCACCAGGTGGATCTCAACGTTGGCCATGCTGCAGCGGCTGCACACGCAGCAGAGGGCCATCAATGAGTACCTGTGTGACTACGGCACCAGGACAGGGTCAGGGGAGCTTGTTTTTTTTTCACTACGCCAGTGGGGCATGATCAGGGATGCATGCACTGTCCTTGCACCATTTTAGGAGGCCACGAGGATGGTGAGCAGTGACAGTGCATGCATCAGTGACACTGTACCTCTTGTCCACCTGTTGGAACATACGCTGCGTGGAATAATGGACAGGGCACTTGAGGCAGAACAGAGGCAGGAAGAGGAGGACTTCCTTGCCTCTCAAGGCCCCTTTACCCAGACAGTGTTCCTTCTGTCCCACCCATCGCACAGGAAGAGGAGGAGGAGGAGAAGGATTGTGTCAGCATGGAGGTGGAGCCTGGCACTCAGCATCATCAGCAGCAGTCTTTTAGGGATGATTTACAGTCCCAAGAAACCCGTGGACTTGTACGTGGCTGGGAGGAGGTGGCTGCGGATCATGTCGTCCTTAGTGACACAGAGGACTCCGGACCGAATGCCTCAGCTAACCTACGCTGCATGGCCTCCCTGATCCTGCAAAGTCTGCAAAAGGATTCTCGTATTCTTTGGATCAAGGAGAGGGACCATTACTGGCTGGCCACTCTCCTTTATCCACGGTACAAGGGTAAGGTTGCTGAGGCTTCGGTCAGTCAAAGAAGGAGCGGTCGGGAAGGTGGCCGTCTGACCGATGCGTTCAGACAATTCTTTAGTCCGCAGCCCCAAGGTATGATCGGTTCCAGCAACCATCTCCAGCGTCTGATATACATGGTGCAGGAATACCTAGGGGCAAGGTCAGACTTGGACACCTTCCCCACCGAAAATCCTCTGGCTTACTGGGTCTTGAGGATGGATAACTGGCCAGAGCATGCACAGTATGCAATTAAGCTACTGGCCTGTCCTGCATCCAGCGTTCTTTCAGAACGCACATTCAGTGCTGCTGGAGGATTTGTCACGGATCACAGGGTGCGCCTGTCCACCGACTCGGTTGATCGACTGACCTTCATAAAGATGAACCAGTCTTGGATCACCACCAGCTATCAAACACCTGAAGCTGATATAACAGACTAATTTATTTTCAAATGTCACATCCCTTCAAGACTGATGCTGATGCTGAGTGACTGTCCTGTTATGTTGACTGACTATCCTCCTCCTCCTCAATGATCCGATTAATGATGATAGCTTGGAAGAACATTTTTGTTTCTGGGTGCCGCCACCAGTGGCTAAGGCCCAATTTTTCAGCCCCTGTTTAACAGGGGCATGTAATTACAATTTTTTATGCAATGCTTTGCAGCAGGGCTCATTCCTGCACTCCAACTAGAGTATCTGGGAGAGGTTTTAGTGTCGTGGCACCAGCACCAGTGCCTAAGGCCCAATTTTTCAGCCCCTGTTTAACAGGGGCATGTAATTACAATTTTTTATGCAATGCTTTGCAGCAGGGCTCATTCCTGCACTCCAGCTAGAGTTTCTGGGAGAGGTTGCAGTGTTGTGGCACCAGCACCAGTGCCTAAGGCCAAATTTTTCAGCCCCTGTTTAACAAGGGCGTGTAATTAAAATTTTTGATGCAATACTTTGCAACAGGGCTCATTGCTGTGCTCCAAGTACAGTATCTGTGAGGGGTTGCAGTGTTGTGGCACCAGTGCCTAAGGCCCAATTTTTCTTCCCCTGTTTAACAGGGGCATGTAATTACAATTCTTGATCTAATAATTCACAGCAGGGCCCATTCCTGCGCCCACCAAGAGTAACTGTGAGGCCTTACAGTGTTGTGTCAACACCACCACCACCACCACCAAAGGCCCAATTTTTCAGCCCCTGTTCAACAGGGGCATGCAATTACAATTCTTGATCTAATAATTCACAGCAGGGCCCATTCATGTGCCCACCAAGAGTAACTGTGAGGGCTTACAGTGTTGTGGCAACACCAACATGTAAGGGGCAAATTTCAGCAGAGTATATACGGCAGGCCCCTACTTTCAAACATCCAACTTACAAACGACTCCAACTTGCAAACGAAAGGAGACAACAGGAAGTGAGAGGAAATCTACCCCTAGGAAGGGAAATTCTCTCCTGTAAGAGTTAATATGGGAAAAAGGTGTCTCCTCTATACTGATGCTTTATCACAAATCCTTATTTCAATAAAACCCCACTTTTCAAAAACATTTGTCATTGGGACGGAAAGTGAGGTGAAATGTTCTGGTATTAGGTTAAAGTCTCCGCAAACAATCAGCGAGCCCTTTTGGTGTTTCCTTATCTTGTTGATGGTTTTATTAAAGAATCGAATTTGGTTGGAGTTGGGGGCGTACACGTTAACTATAGTGTATTGCGAGGAGTTAATTTCACAGAGAATTATGATATAGCGTCCCTGTGGATCTTTTATTTCCTCCTGCAGTTGGAAGGAAAAAGTGTCTCTGAATGCTACAAGAACCCCTCTCTTTTTAGCATCTGCGTTGGCAAAAAAAACGTAAGGGAAATTTTTGTTGGAACACTGCGGGGGGTCTTTGGCGGTGAAGTGGGTTTCCTGTACACAAAGTACATCGCATTTAAACTGAGTGGCCTCCTTCCACATAGATCTTCTTTTAGCAGGGTGGTTAAGACCCTTTGTGTTCATAGACAAAAATGTTATCCCCATGGTTGAAAGGAGTATGTGCTGATGGGATGTTGTGAATCAATGTTGAGTAATACAAGTGACCACATCTCCCTCCTGTGGTGAGAAGTGGTAATGCGTTGGAAAATTATTATTTCTGAGGTAAAGATGATGAAAGTACTCACTGTATGTTGGATCAGTTGGTGACTGGGAAGTTGTTTGGATCGGGAGTGGAGTTTTCCGCAGAGACTTGACCTCTCCTTCTCAGGTCTTCCTGATGCTCTATGAGTAAGCGTCAGCTTTGGAATCAATAGCTTACATATATGCTGCAGTGTAGAAAAAAACTGATAAACAACAAAAAAAACAACGAAAACAGAACTAAGAAAAAACGAATGCTGCTTAGCTCGCAGCAGACAGTCACGTAATTTAGAGGTTGTAAACATATTCCTCAGGGAGGAAGAGAAACAATGAGGGTATACCCTCGGGTGCAGCAAAAGCTGCTCAAGTGTATTCAAGGGGTGAGTCCAGGCGTGAGAGAACCTCACTCTCCAGGGCACTTATGGCCAGTTTCCAAGATTTAGTGCTTTTTGCTATTCTGTGCATTCGCTTTCTGCCACTCAGACTCCTTATGGGGGTTACTTTTGGAAGACACCGGCTGGCCCTCTGTTTCTGGGACGATCTGCCATTCTTTAAGCTGCTTCAATCCCTTTTCCAAGGAGTCTATAACAAAAGTAGTTTCATCTTTAATGACTGTAAGTTTGGTAGGGTATCCCCATCTGTAACTGATCTTGTGATTGCGCAGGGCCTTAGTTATGGTGTTGAGGTCTCTCCTCTTTTGCAGAGTGTGTTGCGAGAGGTCTGCAAAAAATTGCAGGTGTTGATGCTGCAGGGGAATTAGATCTTTGTTGCGCATGACTGCCATGAGCTTTTCTTTGGTGTAATAGAAGTGCAGCCGCAGGAGAACATCTCGTGGCACTTGAGTGGGGAGGTAGGATGGCTTGGGTAGGCGGTGAATCCTGTCTATGGAGACATCCAGCTCCGTAAGGTCAGGTAGAATATCCTTAAACAGGGCTATAGCAAAAGCCCTCAGCTCACCTTGTTGCACAGATTCAGGGATACCTCTTATTTTTAGATTGTTTCGTCTTGCCCTGTCTTCCATATCTGCTATTTTTGCTTTAAGCCCCTCTATTTCCTCCCCGCGCTCATCATGCGCATCTACCAAGTCGTTAATGGTTTCCGCAAATTCTCCCATCGTATTTTCCACATGGTCTACCCGTGCTTCAACCACATTAATCTCCTTATTAAACTTAGTCATGCATGATACAATATCATTTTGGAGTGTGCTCCTAAGTGACATTAACATGTCCTTCAGCACCGTGTCCATGACCGGTTGATTCATAGTAGGGAAAACCTCTATGCTGTCTGGCAGCTCCCTCGTGTCCTCCCCAGAGTCTATGTCAGGGCCTGCTGCTGAATCGCATACAGAGCCATCCAGCCTAAATCTAGCCTTAGCTGGGCTAGCTGGCTGCGGGGTTGCAGGGAGGGAGTGAGAGCTATTAGGAGACCCATCATTGCAGCTATGTGCTGCGGGATGCAAGCGGGGATGTGCGGTCAGGGCTGGGGTGGATGTGGCGCCGGCGCCATTTTGCCTACCTCCATGCATCCCCCATGCATAAAAGTCTGTCAACTTCTGAGGCCTCCGGAGCTCCTTCCTTTTCCTAGTCATGGTCCTCGGGCTGTCCGGGTGTGGAACGCTCCTTCTCTGGTACTGTAGTGTGCCTTGGAAAGCCGCTATTAGCCGCGTTGTGTCCCTGGTTTGCAGAG
This sequence comes from Rana muscosa, assembly GCA_029206835.1. Taxonomy (NCBI): domain Eukaryota; kingdom Metazoa; phylum Chordata; class Amphibia; order Anura; family Ranidae; genus Rana; species Rana muscosa. The sequence continues at coordinate 287,532,755 of CM055116.1, forward strand.
CTCAGCTCTCACGCCGCCATCTCGGTCCGCGGCTAGCCACGCCCCCCGAGGTGAAATGTTCTGAACAGGGGCACAGACAGCAAAACAAATGTTACAGGGGTGATAACCCTTCCCTATGTTTTCCAAAAAGCTTAAAAATAGATTTTTTGGCTGGAGCTACACTTAAACAATGTACCTGTTCAAAATTACAAACAGATTCTACATAAGAACAAACCTACAGTCCCTGTCTTGTATGCACCGCCTGTATACGGCTGTTCAGAGTATATAGGGCCTTTTTTATTTTGTGTGTGGGGTTCCCCTTAATATCCATACAAGACCCAAAGGGTCTGGTAATGGGCTGGGGTAGGGGGGGGGGGGGTGATGGAGTAGCTATGCCATTTTTCTCAAAGATTTTCATCCATATTACCGGGACCAGACATTACAATAAAGCCGCAAGCAGTTTTAAATGGCTTTTTTTTCCTTTAGAAATGACATTTTGTGCAGGGACAGTTCTAAACACGGGAAACACGTGGCACTTCACAGGCATACTTTAGACACCCCCCAGTTACGATATTTAAAGGAATTTTTGACTTTTTTTTTCACTTTATGCATCATTAAAATGACTGCTCCCGAAAAACTGCCGTTTTTAAAACTTCTTTTTGCATTGATACATGTCCCCTGGTGTAGAACCCGGGTTCCCAAACCCTTTTTAGGACAATAACATGCATATTAGTCGTTATAATTAGCACTTTAGATTTCGAACATTCGCATCCATTGTATTTAATAGGGTTCTAATGTTCGTGCGAACTTTCGGTCCGTTCGCGGGTTCTGGTGCGAACCGAACCCGGGGGTGTTCGGCTCATCCCTAGTCCCGACGCACATAGCAGAGTTCTTGGGAAAAGAGGATCCAGGAACCATCAGGCCCTGGAGCTTTGTTATTAGCTAAAGGTTTGATCACTGATCGAATTTCCCCTGAGGATATGGATGCATTTAAGTGTTCAAGTTGAGAAGGTGTAATGCTAGGTAGCCAAAGGCTGTCCAGAAATGCTTGGGCATGAGAGCTGTCAATACAATGAGGCATAAAAACTTTCCATGATTTTATTGGGAGCAGTATGTACAGTGCCCTTATGGTCCCAAAGGGAAGTAATATAAATATAAAAAAATGCGCTACCAAAAATATGTGCAAAAAAAACAATGTGCAAACAAACAATAATATGTGCAAATATATGCAAAAAAATAGTTCAAGGTGGATTGCTGTCAAATAGTGTCCTAATAAACAAACAGCTAGGAAATAACTTGCTGCATTCAGGCCAATAAGAATAAATCAATGAAGAAAAAAGGTGAAGGGGAATGTTGATATCTTCCTCCATACTTTTCCAAACTTTTCCAGGCGGATGAGACAAAATAATAAAAAGGGCCTCTTACCGAATCAGGTGGATCTCTGTCACGGAGATCATAGAAGCTCAGCACACCATAGGACTCCTCGGTATCCCGGCGTTAATCCCGCAGCAGGTCCGCTCTCTCCTTAAGATGTCCAGGAACACAGCTTCCCCGCAGCCAGGATTCACTCCCAATGTAATGGTATGATAAGCGTGGGTATCATAGGGAAGATAAAAAGAGGCTCATGGTGCAGTAGATTTTAAATAATATCGCACTATTTTTGGTAGCGCATTTTTTTTAATTTTTTGACAATTATTGTATACAGTAGCTGTATATTCCAGCTATTTTTTAAAGTGCAGCACCTGTCATTAATGTTTGAGAATTTTTTTCTCTCATCTCATCCTTTCATATAAGGATTCATTTTTGCACATAAACACTTTCACATTTTGTTTTTGTTTGTATGTACCGTATATGTTCTTTGCATTTTTTGCACAAAGTCGTTTTTGGTTTTTGTACCTATAATTTCTTTGCACCATAGGGGATGTGCGGATTATCCATGCTTTAAGCAATATAAATAGGCTGAAAAGGACCCCTACTCAGTCAGGATATTAGTTTCTGACTTTATTGCCAAATTTATGAAATAATAGGTCTGTATAGGAGCGTTTAATTGTCTCAGTTTCTTCTGCCCAGAGATAAAATTGCTGCTTCACTTTGAGCTTGCCCAAGATTGGAGCTGGCTACTCTGTCACTTTCCAATGCGTGTTTCCTGTAGGAGGCTGTATAAGAGATAATGAGAAAAGCCTTACCTGCTTCACAGTATAGGTTAGTGTTCTCTTTTTGAGAAATGTTAGTGGACTCATATTCCGACCAGACCTGTTTAATTGTGTGTGGGAAATCCAATTTTTTTAGCAAGGAAGGAGGGGAAGTACAATAGGAGAGTGCTATTAGGGTTACCAAAGTCATCTAGGGCCACTAAGATGGAGGCATAATCAGAGATGGCAACGTCTGAAATAGTGGCTTCTCGTATGACAGGTATCATCGAGCTGGTGCAGAAAAAGTAATCTAGTCTTGAGAATCTGTTGTGGGGAGGGGGGGGTAGTAGGTAAATTCCCTAGCTGCTGGATGAAGAAGTCTCCAGTTTGAGTGATTCTATTGTGGCAGGAAAGGTCATAGGTCAGGTGTCAATTACACACCTGTGGGATGTCCTAGGGTGGGATTTGTCTTCCAGATTGTGTATAATTGCCTTAAACTGCCTATTAGTAGGGATGAGCTTCGAGTTCGAGTCAAACTCATGTTCGACTCGAACATTGCCTGTTCGCCCGTTCGCCGAACAGCGAACAATTTGGGGTGTTCGCGCAAATTCAAAAAGCCGCTGAACACCCTGTAAAAGTCTATGGGAGAAATCTAAAGTGCTAATTTTAAAGGCTTATATGCAAGTTATTGTAATAAAAAGTGTTTGGGGACCCGGGTCCTTAAAGTGAAACAATGCTTAAAGTGAAACAATAAAAGTGAAATATTCCTTTAAATTTCGTACCTAGGGGGTGTGTATAGTATGCCTGTAAAGCAGCGTTTGTTTCCCATGCTTAGAACTGTCCCTGCACAAAGTGTCATTTCTGGAGGAAAAAAAAGTAATTTAAAAGCACTCGCGGCTATAATGAATTGTCGGCTCCCGGCAATACAGAGAAAAGTCATTGATAAATTTAAAAAAAAAATGACGTGGGGTTCCCCCCAAATATCCAAACCAGACCCTTCAGACCCTTCAAAAACAGATGTTTTTAAAGCTTTTTTTTCATTGATACATGTCCCCTGGAACAATAACTTGCATATTAGCCTTGATAATTAGCACTTTTGATTTCGAACGTTTGAGTCCATTGTATTTAATAGGGTTCTAAAGTTCGCGCAAACTTTAGGTCTGTTCGCAGGTTCTGGTGCGAACCGAACCGAGGGGGTTGTCTGGCTCATCCCTACCTATTAGATGTGGAAAATGAGGAGGTTATAAAAGTTGTGTACAAAAAAGGGTAGAGAAAAAGGAAGAGCCACCTAAGTGCAGTATTAAAAGATTATTTTAATGACACAAATATCAATCACACTTACAGGAAAGGTAGCAAAGGAAGGCTCATCTGTAAAGATCCTGTAGTCCTCGTCCCGGGTCCATGGGCTGCACAGATGTAGAAGATGCAGAGTAGGAAACAGGAAATACAAAGGCTCATCTGTGCGTCAGTGGTCCGTAGGGAATCTTCAGATCTGGATCCGTTTTTCTATGCAGAGATGGTAAGCTGCAGTTGGATAGGCAGGCTACGCGCTCGGAGCCACAAGAAGGAGCAGTGGCTCAGAGCGCGTAGCCTGCCTATCCAACCCTTCTCACTCTGTGGAGTCCTCCCCCGGAAGTGATCCCGTGAGCCGTGACCTCAGCCCCAGCTTCTTCCTGATGGCCACAGGATCTGCTCAAGGCTGAGCAGCAACAACAACTGCAGCTTACCATCTCTGCATAGAAAAACGGATACGGATCTGAAGCTTCCCTACGGACCACCGACACACAGATGAGCCTTTGTATTTCCTGTTTCCTACTCTGCATCTTCTACTGTACATCTGTGCAGCCCATGGACCCGGGACGAGGACTACAGGATCTTTACAGATGAGCCTTCCTTTGCTTCCTTTCCTGTACGTGTGATTGATATTTGTGTCATTAAAAGAATCTTTTAATACTGCACTTGTATGTAGCGCTTTCTTTTTCTCTACCCTTTTTTGGGAGTCAGCTCTCTAAAGACAGCAGCCGCCATCCACCAGCCATATTATCTGCCTTTTAACCCTTGAACTGCCTGTTACCATTATTATTTTAAACAGACTCATTGCTATATCCCCATTTACTTATGCACTTTGTGTTTGCGCTAACAGTTACCTTTTCCATTATGAAAGTTGTGTAGACAAATGTCAGGTAAAATTCTTGTTAGGAGAATTTGGGGCATAGGCATTGGTGATTTTATTTTCTCAAGTCAATAAATAATTAATAGTGGGCACCTATCCTATCATAAATGTAATACACCCTTCCAAATGAACAAACTTTTTGCCTCAAACAAAATGTGTGTGTAGCTGCCCCTTTAAGTGTATTACCACTTGAACTATTAACGACAATACAAATAAGGTTCGGCTCTATCAACCTAAAAAAATTGCAAATAAAACTTCAAGAAAATATTCCATTCTCCATTTCTGATTGCTTTTTTTCTTTTTTCTTTAGTGAATATTCTCTATTCATATTTCTCTTGTTTTTTTCTAGATCTCTTTTAACCACTTAAGCCCCGTACCATTTTGTAGCTAAAGGACCAGAGGTGTTTTCAGAATTTTGCACTGCGCTGCTTTAACTGTAAATTGTGCGGACACGCAATGTTGTACCCAAACGAAATTTGCGTCCTTTTCTTCCCACAAATAGAGCTTTCTTTTAATGGTATTTTATTGCCTCTGCGATTTTTATTTTTTGCGATATAAACGGAAAAAGATCGAAAATTTTGAAAAAAAAAAGATATTTTTTCTACTTTTTGTTATAAGAAAAATCGAATAAACTCATTTTTAGTCATACATTTAGGCCAAAATGTATTCAGCCACATGTCTTTAGTTAAAAAAATGTCAATAAGCGAATATTTATTGGTTTGCGCAAAAGTTATAGCGTTTACAAACTAGAGTACAATTTCTGGAATTTACACAGCTTTAAATTTATGACTACCTATCTCATTTCTTGAGGTGCTAAAATGGCAGGGCAGTACAAAACCCCCCCAAATGACCATTTTGGAAAGTAGACACCCCAAGGAAATTGCTGAGAGGCATGTTGAGCCCATTGAATATTTTTTTTTTGTTGTCCCAAGTGATTGAATAATGACAAAAAAAATAAAAATTACAAAAAGTTGTCACTAAATGATATATTGCTCACACATGCCATGGTTATATGTGGAATTGCACCCCAAAATACATTCTGTTGCTTCTCCTGAGTACGGGGATACCACATGTGTGAGACATTTTGGGAGCCTAGCCGCGTACAGAACCCCGAAAACCAAGCACCGCCTTCAGGATTTCTATGGGTGTAAATTTTTGATTTCACTCCTCACTGCCTATCACAGTTTCGGAGGCCATGGAATGCCCAGATGGCACAAAACCCCCCCAAATGACCCCATTTTGGAAAGTAGACACCCCAAGCTATTTGCTGAGAGGTATGTTGAGTATTTTGCAGATTTCGCTTTTTGTCACAAAGTTTTGAAAATTGAAAAAAAATAACTTTTTTTTTTTGCACAAAGTTGTCACTAAATGATATATTGCTCACACATGCCATGGGCATATGTGAAATTACACCCCAAAATACATTTTACTGCTTCTCCTGAGTACGGGGATACCACATGTGTGGGACTTTTTAGGAGCCTAGCCGCGTACGGGACCCCAAAAACCAAGCACCGCCTTCAAGATTTCTAAGGGCATAAATTTTTGATTTCACTCCTCACTACCTATAACAGTTTTGAAGGCCATAAAATGCCAAGATGGCACAAAACCCCCCCAAATGACCCCATTTTGGAAAGTAGACACCCCAAGCTATTTGCTGAGAGGCATGTTGAGCCCATTGAATATTTGTTTTTGTCCCAAATGATTGAATAATGACAAAAAGAAAAAGAAAATTTACAAAAAGTTGTCACTAAATGATATATTGCTCACACATTCCATGGTTATATGTGGAATTGCACCCCAAAATACATTCTGCTGCTTCTCCTGAGTACGGGGATACCACATGTGTGGGACTTTTTGAGAGCCTAGCCGCGTACGGGGCCCCAAAAACCAAGCACCGCCTTCAGGATTTCTAAGGGCGTAAATTTTTGATTTCACTCCTCACTACCTATCACAGTTTTGAAGGCCATAAAATGCCAAAATAGCACAAAACCCCCCCAAATGACCCCATTTTGGAAAGTAGACACCCCAAGCTATTTACTGAGTTGTATGTTGGGTCCATGGAATATTTTATATTTTGCCACAAGTTGCGGGAATATGACAAACTTTTTTTTTTGTTGCACAAAGTTGTCACTAAATGATATATTGCTCACACATGCCATGGGCATATGTGAAATAACACCCCGAAATACATTCTGCTGCTTCTCCTGAGTATGGGGATACCACATGTGTGGGACTTTTTGGGAGCCTAGCCGCGTACGGGACCCCAAAAACCAAGCACCGCCTTCAAGGTTTCTAAGGGCATAAATTTTTCATTTCACTCCTCACTACCTATCACAGTTTTGAAGGCCATAAAATGGAAAGTAGACACCCCAAGGAAATTGCTGAGAGGCACGCTGAGCCTATTGAATATTTTTTTGTCCTAAGTGATTGAATAATGACAAAAAAAAAAAATGTACAAAAAGTTGTCACAAAATGATATATTGCTCAAACATGCCATGGTTATATGTGGAATTACACCCCAAAATACATTTTGCTGCTTCTCCTGAGTACGGGGATACCACATGTGTGGGACTTTTTGAGAGCCTAGAAATCCTGAAGGCGGTGCTTGGTTTCGGGGTTCTGTACGCAGCTAGGCTCCCAAAATGTCTCACACATGTGGTATCACCGTACTCAGGAGAAGCAACAGAATGTATTTTGGGGTGCAATTCCACATATAACCATGGCATGTTTGAGCAATATATCATTTAGTGACAACTTTTTGTACATTTCTTTTTTTTTCTTTTTGTCATTATTCAATCACTTGGGACAACAAAAAAAAAAAAATATTCAATGGGCTCAACATGCCTCTCAGCAAATAGCTTGAGGTGTCTACTTTCCAAAATTGGGTCATTTGGGGGGGTTTTGAACTGTCCTGGCATTTTATGCACAACATTAGGAAGCTTATGTCACACATCATCCACTCTTCTAACCACTTGAAGACAAAGCCCTTTCTGACACTTTTTGTTTACATGAAAACATATATTTTTTTTGCAAGAAAATTATGTTGAACCCCCAAACATTATATATTTTTTAAAGAAAAGGCCCTACAGATGAAAATAGTGGGTGTTGCATTTTTTTCCACACCTTATTTGCGCAGCGATTTTTGAAACGCATTTTTTTGGGAAAAAACACACTTTTTTTATTTTTAATGCACTAAAACATGCTATATTGCCCAAATGTTTGATGAAATAAAAAAGATGATCTTAGGCCGAGTACATGGATACCAAACATGACATGCTTTAAAATTGCGCACAAACGAGCAGCGGCGACAAACTACATTCATTTTTAAAAGCCTTTACAGGTTACCACGTTAGATTTATAGAGGAGGTCTACTTCAAAAATTACTGCCCTCGATCTGACCTTTGCGGTGATACCTCACATGCATGGTGCAATTGCTGTTTACATATGACGCTAGACCGACGCTTGCGTTCGCCTTTGCGCAAGAGTAGGGGGGGACAGCAGTTGTTTTTTTTGGGGTTTTTTTGTATTATTTATTTTGCTCTTTTATTTTATTTTTAAACTGTTCCTTCCATATTTTTTTTTTTTTTTACCATTTTTATTGTTATCTCAGGGAATGTAAATATCCCCTATGATAGCAATAGGTAGTGACAGGTACTCTTTTTTTGCAAAAAATTGGGGGGTTAGACCCTAGATCTTTTCTCTGCCCTCAAAGCATCTGACCACACCAAGATCGGTGTGATAAAATGCTTTCCCAATTTCCCAATGGCGCTGTTTATATCCGGGGGGGGGGACATTTTTGTATTATTTATTTTGCTTTTTTATTTTATTTTTAAACTGTTCCTTCCATATTTTTTTTTTTTTTTTTTTACCATTTTTATTGTTATATTTTGGTTTTTTTTGTATTAATTATTTTACTTTTTTATTTTATTTTTAAACTGTTCCTTCCATATTTTTTTTATTTGTTTTACCATTTTTATTGTTATCTCAGGGAATGTAAATATCCCCTATGATAGCAATAGGTAGTGACAGGTACTCTTTTTTTGAAAAAAATTGGGGGGTTAGACCCTAGATCTTTCCTCTGCCCTCAAAGCATCTGACCACACCAAGATCGGTGTGATAAAATGCTTTCCCAATTTCCCAATGGCGCTGTTTATATCCGGGGGGGGGGGACATTCCCTCCCACTGCTTGTAAAAGCAGTCTAGAGGCTAATTATCTGCTAGAATTGCTTTTACATGAAAGCCGGCCGCTGGCTGAAAAGAATTATACCAAGATGATACCTAAACCTGCAGGCATCATTCTGGTATAAACATTCAAAGTCCAGCAACATACCAGTACGTTGCTGGTCCTTGTTGGACATGTATTGTAATCTTTTTTTTCATGCAACCTGTTGGCTGCATGAAAAAAAGAGATTGATCGGTGGGTATGCCCACCATTAGAATACCTCCCTTCATCCACCCACTTCTAATGATGGGCATACATGCACCATTTATATATGCCGAAGCATGGGGGCATCCACACGGTCAGACTTTTCCACGGGCAAACTTCCGTCGGAATTTCGACCATATGTACGCGGCATTAGGAGCAAAATCGCTCCTCCGCCCCTGCTGCCCCCATGCTTCGGCATATATGCTTTCTTTTTTTAACTGTGGTGGTGAAATCACCTCCTACAGCGATGGAGTCACGGCTTTATGTATCGTGGGAGCAAACGCTGTTGCTGTCAAGATAAATAGATCCGCGCTGCAACTGAATGGCGTACCTGCTAAGCAAATGATGGTTAACATTAAAACAAAGTAACATTACAGTATAACAGTAAGACCTTACCATACCATACCTGCAAAGCAAATACCAAAACAAAACCTAGTAAAAAATAAAACATTTTTTAACGCAACCTGTGCCTAAAATATATATATGCTGAAGCATGAGGGCATCCTCCCGCAAAAAAGTTATGCCGCGTACACACGGTCAGACTTTTCCACGGGCAAGCCTCCGTCGGAATTTCGACCGTATGTACGCGGCATTAGGAGCAAAATCGCTCCTCTGCCCCTGCTGCCCCCATGCTTCGGCATATATGCTCTTTTTTTTAACTGTGGTGGTGAAATCACCTCCTACAGCATGGATATGCAATTAGCGGACCTCCAGCTGTTGCAAAACTACAAGTCCCATCATGCCTCTGCCTCTGGTTGTCATGCTTGCTGCTGTCAGAGTCTCGCTGTGCCTCATGGGACTTGTAGTTTGGCAACAGCTGGAGGGCCGCTAATTGCATATCCCTGTCCTACAGCACTGGAGTCACGGCTTTATGTATCGTGGGAGCAAACGCTGTTGCTGTCAAGATAAATAATTCCGCGCTGCAGCTGAATGGTGCACCTGAAAACAAAAAATTACATACCTGAAAAGCAGGCATGATAAAACATTGCAGAATAGAATACAGTAAAAAAGAGCAGAATAATAGATAGAAAATATATAGAGAGAGAGAACAATAAAACAACAACTATTTTTTTTTTTTTTATTTTATATTTTTTTTGTGTTTTTTGTTTTTACGTTTTTTTTTCTTTTTTACACTTTTTTTTGTAACTTTAACAACTGTAATGGTTCGGGTCTCTCAAAATGCGATGGCATCTTGGGAGACCTCGTGTAAGTGTGTCCTAGTCTGTGAAATGCTGTACCCTACGCTAAAACTTCACTTTTTAGTGGAAGCGTTCAAAACATTCACCAAGGCAAAGACCAGGCTTGTCAGGACAGCGTGTACAAAAATGACGGGTGTCACGCCTAAATCCGCACTTGCTACAGACACGACATCTTTTTTGGGGGGCTCGTTGGGTAGGGGTACTCTCGAGGACATACGTATAATGCCTCTCATGCAGCCGGCTTACTGAATTTGGTAGGGGATGGTGAGGTGCAGAACAGCCTGGATACAAGAGTTCTGTGACTATCTCATCCTGGAATTTTAGGAGAGATAAAGTCCCGCCTGAAGCTCTGTATAGCACATGAGCGTTCAGCAAAGCCAATTGGAATAAGGATAGAGACACTTTTTTGTACCAGCGTCTCGCCTTACGGTCAATTAGATACGGTGCCAACAACTGGTCGTTGAGGTCCACCCCTCCCATATTTTTGTTATATTCGTGGACACAGAGTGGTTTCTCTACAACACCAGTCGTCGTAGGAATTTGGACTGTCGTGTCTGCATGAAGGGAGGTAAGAAGGAAAACATTCTTATTGTCCCTCCACTTCATAGCGAGCAAGTTGTTACACTTTACGCAGGCTCTCTCCCCCAGCCTAAGACGGGCATCTACAAGCCGCTGGGGAAAGCCCCGGCGATTAGGTCGCACGGTGCCACATGCTCCAATCTGATGATCAAACAAGTGACTAAACAGTGGCACGCTCGTCTAATAATTGTCCACATACAAGTGGTACCCCTTTCCGAATAAGGGTGACACCAAGTTCCACACTATCTTGCCAGCGCTCCCTATGTAATCCGGGCAGTTGACCGGCTCAACCTGACTATCTTTTCCCTCATAAACCGTAAAGCTCCATACATAGCCTGTTGCCCTGTCACAGAACTTATAGAGCTTGACCCCATATCTGGCACGCTTGCTGGGAAGGTACTGCTTGAAAGACAAGCGGCCAGAAAATGTAATCAGGGACTCATCAACGCAGACAACTTGATCGGGAATAAACAAGGCTGCAAAACGTTCGTTGAAGTGGTTTATGAGGGGGCCAAATTTTGTAGAGCCGGTCGTATTCAGGGTCTCCACGTGGACGACAAAGTTCATTGTCGTTGAAGTGCATGAACCGCAAAATCTGCTCGTATCGTTTCCTGGGCATGGAGGCAGAGAACACGGGCATGTGGTCAATTGGGTGTGTGGACCAATAAGCACGCAATGACAGAAATTTATGTGTGCCCATGTTGAGGGAAAGGCCCAGAAAGGTCTTAAATTCGGAAACCGTAATTGGTTTCCAATGTTTGGCAATGGAAGGATTAGCGGCGATGAATTGACCAGCATATAAATTACTCTGGTCCACAATAGATCTATAGAGATCTTCCGTGAAAAACAGCGAATAAAAATCAATTGGCATAAAATCAGCTGTTTCCACCTGAATACCGGGTTGGGCAGTGAATGGGGGAAGTACGGGTTCTGCAGAAGTGGTGGGGACCCAATCAGGATAGGCGAATTCTGCAGGAAGGGCACTATGGGCACGACGGGCCTGCCTTTGTCTTCTTCTTGGTGGCAGCAGGACACTACTTGTGCTTGCCACCTCGCCAGCTTGAACTGCACTTATGGGACTCGCCACGTCACCATGTGATACTGCAGTGTTGGATGTACGCCCAGGCTGTACTAGGCCACTGGTGCTTGCCAATTCACCAGAAGGAATAGCGGCACTAGTACTACTCTGCTCCATGATACGAGAGACCTGCGGTTCTTGCTCCTCAACAACAGCAGAAGATCGGGATCGGGTACGCCTGACCTTAGCAGGGACCTCACCTTCGTCGTCAGAGCTATGTGACGTGGAGCCGCTGACTTCACTGTCTTCTACGGGAAGATATTCTGAGCCTGAATATGACAGATGCGTGACCTCCTCTTCACTATCTGTCATGCTCAGAATCTCGTAGGCCTCTTTACTAGTGTACCTTCGATTTGCCATTTTGGGCTCTAAATTTAGGGGTACACTAGTAAGATTCACAGGTAAAAAAGCACCTGACTGTCAGCAAATGTATCAAACGCTTAAAAAAAAACTGTTAGCGATCGCAGGGATCAGGACTGTCTCTGCGAATGCTGCAGTTATGTGTTTTGTGTTTGGTAAGTGACAGTGATCGATCGATACTGCACTTGGGTGGGCTGGGCTGGCCTGGGCTAAACGCAGGTGCTAGCAGGTATCTGGGCTGATCCCGCTAACACTGCGTTTTTGGGAACCCTAAACTGCTGGGGACGCTAGTATAGATCTGATCAGATCAGATATTGATCTGTTCAGATACTATACCACTAAGGGAGGTGTATGCTTTGCGCGTAGGTATTAGCGCTACTGACACTAACCTAACGCTGCCTGGGGCGACGCAGACCCTCTCTAGTGCTAAAACCTAATTGATCTCACCCGCCAGGCGATCAGGGGGTTAAACCTTTATTGGGTTATATATGGCGGGTGCCCTGATGCTATAAAAAGCAAACTAACCAACCAGCGTCACCCGTAACCTTTATATGGTGATCACTGGTGAAAGGGTTAACTAGGGGCAATCAGGGGGTTAAAACCTTTATTAGGTTAAATATGGGGGTACCTGACGCTATATAAAAACCTGACGGGTAACCTAAAAAACGAAATAACTAACTGGCTAACCAGTGTCACCAGTAAAACTTATACGGTGATCACTGGTGAAAGGGTTAACTCTAGGGGCAATCAGGGGGTTAAAATAATATATGTGGGTACCTGACGCTATAAAAACCTGCGGCGAACCTAAAAAAAATAACTCGCTATCTAGGGCACCAGCGACACGAATACAGCGATCGGAAAAATGATCGCTTAGTGACGCTGGAGTTAGGGGGTGAAAGGGTTACCTGGGGGGCGATCAAGGGGTTAAACATTTAGTAGGGGGGAGTAGGGGGCTACCCTGGACCTAAAGGGGCCAAACCTAACTGCCCTGCAACTTTTTACTGTCACAGATGACACTAAATGCAGTGATCAGTAAAATAAATGATCACTGCAATCAGTGACACTGTGACTGGGGGCTGGGGGGTGACCTGGGGGGTGATCTGGGGGTGACTGGGGGGTGAAATGTGTGCCTATGTGTGCCTACGTGTCATTGGACTGTTGGTGCACTAACCTGCGTCTTCTCTCCTCAGCGCTGCGGACAAAAAGACCGCCGCGAGGGGAGATGACATCACTTCCTCTGCCTGTGTTTACATTACACAGGCAGAGGAAGATTTTCATTCGCGGGAGCGATCGCGAGGGGGTGGCCAGAATCGAACGGCCGTCCCCTCATCCCGGATCGCTCCCCAACGGATAACGACCGCTCACTGTATAGAAGGGGGGTCCGATCGGACCCCCCAACTATACAAAGGCAATCACGTACACTGTACGTGATTGTGCCTGTCGGTGCCATTCTGCCGACGTATATATACAGTGAGCGGTCGTTAAGTGGTTAATGTACGCTTTCTCTTCAAACCTTCCTATCAACATGTTTGTTTGTTTGTGTCATATAATCTTCCTCTCTCTGGAAGTTACATCTAATGCTCATGAACTATCTCTTTGGGATGGCTCTTACCCATCATAGGCTAATTATCACAGGCTTTAGCCCTGGTTCACACTTTTGCAAATTCTATGTGGATCAGATGTGAACTGAAGAGCATATATTTGCATGTCATGTAAAAAAGCATTATTTCCAATTAAGGCTCTTCATATATATATGTGGTGCAAATTTGATCTGGTTCAAATAAAGGGTCCTGTGCACATTTGCGAATGTGGTGTGGTGCATATTTCAGGTCCATAGACTTCTTAGAAATCCCAGGCCAGTGTTCACATCACTGAGATTTTTTTGTCTAGATTTTATAGAAAATAAAATCCCAGATATGACCACTTCCCTCACAAATTTACACAAAATGTGCATGGAAACCACACATGCTAAGCAGAATTTTCATTGTGAAGTAAAAGAAAATTGCAATGGGAATCTGCACCATCTACCACTTTAAATGTGCACCCAATTCACACAGCATCAGTGTGAACTGGGATTTAATGTCAAATACAGAGAAGTAGAGAAAAGTATTAAAAAAATATTGGGCAATTTTATTGAAAGATTATGTGTTAAAAATATAATAGCCCGCAATGTAATAGAACCCCCATGAAAAGTGACTTTTTTCTTGTCAAATTTGTTTATTGAATTTTATCAAGTTACAGAGAAATAATAAAAGAAAAAAATAATAAAGCAACAATCACAATAATCACTAAATTCGGTTCAAAATTAGCAAATTAAATCATATATATATCATGGATTAAGAGACAATTGCTTCACTCAATAATCAAAGTGGGTTTCTTTACATAGTCTAAATAAAGTTTAGACTCAGAATAAGAATTACAATTTAAACTGTAAAGGTTAACATCTAAGATGGATAAAGATAATGTATTAAAGCCTCAAATAGGTAGGAGACAAAACTAATGGTACAATATAACTATGAAAAATCTTGTATCTGTGCTTAACAATTGAGAGGAGCATATGTAGGTATATTTGTTGAACCTATATATATGAAAATAAATAAATATCAATAAAAAAAAAGTGAAGAAAAATAGAAGAGGAAGAGTAGGAAGAAGAGAAGAAGAGAAGGGGAATAGGAAGTGACAGGAAGAATGCATTAATAGCCATTTGCTTATAGATAGTTACTGCGAGAGAGTGTAAAACATCAAGGCATCAACAAGATGTCATCAAAGTTTGGTGGCAAAAAGTGAGTTATCCATGGTTGCCAAATAATTTTTAAGGAATTTATTTTATCCTGAGCTATGGCTTCCATTTTGGCATGGACCATAGCTTGGTTAATTCTGTGTTTGGCTTCATTCAATACCAAATTGTCAGTTCTCCAGGCTTTAGCTATGGTCTGCTTCACGGCTGTTGTGATCTGCAGTAGAAGTTTAAATTGTTTATAGGTGAGTGTTGCCGGTTTGATATTTAAGAGTGCTATTGAAGGTCCTGGAGGGATGGATATTGCAAACAAGGCTGAGAGTATGATAAATATATCACTCCAGAACTTTTGAACTACCGGACAGTCCCACCAAGTGTGTAGATAGGAGCCAAGATCACTGCAGCCTCAAAAACATAATGAGGAATAATTGGGGGCAAATTTCGCAACTCTGGAAGGGACTAAATACCAGCAGGTGAGTACTTTGTAGTTAGTTTCCAAAGCTGTTATGCTTTGTGAGGAAGATTTTGTAGTATTCCAGATCGCATCCCAATGAGATATCTCAAGAGTGAGATTGAGATCTGCCTCCCATTTAGTCACATAAGAAGGAGGGTCAGAAACAAGTTTAGTAATGAGTTGAGCATAGAGGTTAGAGATCAGTCTTTTGCATGGGGGTCATTTTTACATCTGGCTTCAAAGTGTGATAATTTATTAAGTTTAGTTCTGCTTTGGATAAAGGGTGTAAAAAAGTTTTTAATCTGCAGATATCTAAAAAGCTCAGAGTTTGGAAGACCATGTTTTTCACATAAATCTGGGAACGGTATAAAGGTGGTCTGGGACGTCAGGTCATGAAGTTGGATTCATTTAGAGTTGGTCCAGGCTTTAAAGGATTTTGGAAATTTCCAGGCAGGATAAAAAAGGGGACTTTTAATAAATGATAGAAGTGGAGTGTGAGGAGATTGTAACTTGTTTGTTGTTTTAAATCTATTCCAAATAGATAGAGAGTTTTTGGTAACCAGGTTAATGATTCTTTTATGATCAGAGGGTCTCAGCCATAAAAGATTGGAGATAAAATAAGGATCACAATCTACTGATTCTAGAGTTACCCAAAGAGGAATTTCAGAAGTTGCATGGTATTTGGTTAATTGTGATAGTTGGGCCGCGTAGTAGTAGGTAGTTAGATTAGGAAATCCCAGACCACCTTTACATTTAGGGAGGTAAAGAGTATGATTAAGTAAACAGGGTTTAGATGAGCCCCAAACAAACTTTGTTATTCTACGTTGCAGTATTCTTAAGAAGTATGCCAGCAGAGAGATGGGTAGAACTCGAAAAAAGTACAGAATTTTGGGAAGTATAGACATTTTAATAATGTTCATTTTACCTATCCACGAGATAGGAAGAGAAAACCAATGTGTTAACAGAGAGGTGATATGGCGTAATATAGGTGGATAATTGGCAGAGAAGAGTCCTGTAATATTAAACGTGAGGTTGATTCCCAGATAGGGTAGACGTGTAGTGGACCAGGAAAAAGGAAGGGATACCTGTGCTTGATGTAATTCTGAGGAAGATAAGGAGATATTGAGTGCTGAGGATTTTTGCAGATTGACGTGTAAACCTGAGATATGGGCAAATTGGTCTAATTTCTGTATTAGGTTAGGAACAGAGATATGAGGAGAGGGCATAAAAAGTAAAATATCATCAGCAAATAAACAAATTTCGTGCCGATGTCCAGCTATCTCAAGGCCTTTAATAGATGGATCAGAGCGGATAGATTGAGCTAAGGGTTCAATGAGAAGGGCAAATAGAATTGGGTAAAGTGGACAACCTTGACGAGTACCTTGAAGGATGTTAAATAGGTTGGATTTATAACCTGCATATTTTGCTTTGGGGTGATTATATAGTGACGAGATCCAACTAAGGAAGTGGGGACCAAAACCCCAGCGTTGTAGGACATATTGGAGGTAGGACCATGATACAGTATCAAAAGCTTTTTTGATATCTAAGGATAATAGGCAAAGAGGTATCCGTCTTGTTTTGGCAATATGGTCAGTAAGGCAACGCTACGTACCGCATCTCCAGATTGGCGTTTTGGTATAAAGCCCACTTGGTCCTTGTGGATTAAAGATCCTATTATATTATTTAAATGTGTTGCCAAAACTTTCGCTAAAAGCTTAATATCCAAATTAAGTAGAGAGATGGGTCTGTAATTGGTGGGAGTTGATTCATCTGAATTTGGTTTGGGGATCATGGAAATAATAGCTGTTAGTGTTTCAGGTCGGAAGGAATGCCCAGAGAGTATAGAGTTGAAGGCTTCGGTCAATAGTGGGGTTAAAATATGTGCAAATTTC
This sequence comes from Rana muscosa, assembly GCA_029206835.1. NCBI lineage: Eukaryota > Metazoa > Chordata > Amphibia > Anura > Ranidae > Rana > Rana muscosa. The sequence continues at coordinate 287,549,764 of CM055116.1, forward strand.
TTATAATACATGGCTGAAAAGCCGTCTGGGCCTGGATGTTTATTTATCTTAAGAGATGTTATTGCTATGTTGATTTCATTAGTGGTTATAGGGCTTTCAAGGCTATCTCGGTTGACCAAAGGAATAGATGGAAGTGTGATGTGGGAAAAAAAGGAATCTGCAGAGGCCTGATTTAGGGTTTCTTCTTTATTGTATAATGTGGCAAGATGTTTTTGGAATGTGTGAAGAATTTTTACTGGGTTACTGGTATAGGTATCGTGGGATACTTTTGGACGTATTGGTTTGGAGGAGTGAATTGATTTTTTAAGGGCCCGGGCAAGGAGTGTCGTAGGTTTATTGGCTTCAAGATAGAATGAATGCCTATATTTACTTAGCGTTTTATCAGCAGAGTTTGGGAGAAAAAGGTCAAGGTCTAGGCGTGCTCTATCTAGGTGTGATTTCGTAGTAGGATTGGGGTTTGCCTGAAAGAGTGCATGGGTTGAATTAAATTCTGCCTCTAGTTTTTGTTGGAGCAGCCACTTTTCCTTTTTGAGATATGAGGATTTTTGAATACATGCTCCACGGATGGATGGGATAGCATGCAGTTATTTATCTGCCAAGTGGGGTCTTGTGCTTTTGGAATTGCAGAGGTGAATGAGGTTAACACTGCACTATTATCGGTCCATGTGAAGGGCATAATGGAGGAAGAAAGAAGTTCAGGGGCCATAGCTATGTTTATAAGTATGTGGTCTATTCGGGTGAGTGAGTTGTGAGGATGTGAGTAGAAAGTAAATTGTCGCTTAGATGGGGTTGCTTCTCGCCAGGTATCTAGTAAGTAATGTTGCTGGAGTAGTTGTTGAAATTTGTTTTTACGGGATATAGGTGTGGTAGGAATAGGGGATTTGTCTAAAAATGGATAAAGGACTTGGTTTGAGTCTCCACAAATTAGTAGTGTGCCAGTTTTATGAGTTTCAACTACCTGTAACAAGTGAGAGAGGAAGGATGAAGGGGTTTTATTTGGGGCATAGTATGACACTATAGTAACTGGAGAGTCAGTTATATGCCCAGTAAGTATGAGATAACGCCCTTCAGGATCTTTGATCTCTGCCTGGAGTGAGAAGGGGGTTGTGCGATGAAACGCTACCAGTACTCCACGCTGCTTTGTGTCAGCAGAAGCTGTAAAAACCTGAGGGCATAAAGAGCCAAAATATTTAGGGGCGGATGTTTTAGTAAAGTGGATCTCTTGGAGACAAATTATATGTGCCTTTGTTGAAGCTAATGAGCAAAATGCTTTTGTGCGTTTTTGAGGTATGTTGAGGCCTTGCACATTCAAAGATAATACATTTAAGGGGGCCATTCACATATCAGGAAATCAATATAAACATACATTATATTTGTGAAATACTTAAACATACTTACCCCGGGGAGGAGCTGAGTTCTATATGAAAAGATTGAAAAGATGGAAAAAGAAAAGGTAGGAAGAAGAATCATATAAACAATTAATGATAAATCAAGCATGTATAGAATAAGTAAAATAATGGCGAACTGGGTGTGTAGAAAATACAGACCCAGAGGCCAAAAATCTATCCAAGGAAGCCCCTCCAAAAACGAATAGGAGGAGAAACCCAGGACAGAGTAGTGGGGAGAGCAGTGACTAGCTCTCAGAACCACAACAGCCAGTTAATCAATTGTTGAAAAAAAAAAAATTTAAGAAAACTTTTAGCACCCATCTATATGAAAAAAAAAATTGATACATGTTGTTTTTTGAACATAAGTTCAAAAAATGTAACAGCGAACAAGTTTGAATAGGGATGAACTATAAATAATACTGCTGATAGTGGCCACTAGGCCTTCACAAAAAGGGGGGAAAAAGGAGGTAAAATGGAAATTGAGCAATCTCAGAGCTCCTGTGGAGAAAAGAACCAAAAAAAAACATGAAAAAGCTGTTTCTTAGTCCATAGTAACTGCAGGATTCCTGTCAGGTGAATTGAAGCGAGAGCGTTTAGTAGGACTGTGATGATTTCCATTGCTTTTGGAGTTGGATGCTTCATTTGCTTTGTAGGATGCAGTTTGCTTGCGTGAACTATCTGATAAGGAAAAGGATCTGTCCAATAGATGAAGGTCTAGTAGTACCTTTTGCAGTTCGTTAGCTGATTTACATCTATATTTTGAGCTTAGATGAGTATTTGGTTTTGCTGGAGAATCTGAAGAAGCGGTTTCAGAGCCCGTCTTTTAGCAACTGTAGTTGGAGACAAGTCAGCAAAAATTTGATAAGGATTTCCTTGGAATATAAGAGAATCTTTTGCACGGGCTGCGGCAAGAAGCTGCTCTTTTGTATGGAAATAGTGAAGTTTCACTATAATGTCGCGCGGTGGTCCTGCAGCTTTGGGAGGGATCAGAGCCCTATGAATTCTGTCTATCTCCAAGCGGTCAATAGTGATTGATGGCTGCAGCTCTTGGAATAGGGCAGTTACTGTGGACTGGAGATCAATAATTGCCTCAGGTATTCCACGAATGCGCAAGTTAGAACGATGGGCCCTATTCTCAAAGTCTTCTAAACATGCGTTTAGGGTGAGATTTTCTTCTTTTAAATTCTCTAGTTCATGCAGGTGGGATTGTACATCAATTTCTATGTCATCTACTCTATCTTCTAGGTCAGAAGTGCGCTGACCTAATTCCCTAATTTCCTTTGACAAACTGCTTGTGATATGGTCCAAAGTTTTCTTGAGTGCTTTCTGGAGCATCTTTTCAAACTGCTTTAACATGTTTGGGTTAATGGTGTCTGTATAGGTGACCTGTACTGGGTCATTATATTCATAGTCATTATAATTATCTGTGTCATTCTCCACAAGAGCAGCCTGGGATTGCTGCTTCTGCTGTTTCTGCTGTCTCTGTCTAGCAGCTCGTGAGGTGCTTGTGTGAGGAGAAGGGGGCGGCGCCATTTTCAATGCCGCTCTGGTCTGACTGACTTTGGAATATGGTGTTTTCCTGTTCATGCGGGCACCTCTTTTAAACATAAATAGGCTCTTTTGTCTCACCAGCTGTTCCCACACCTGGTTCCACCGGGAACCGAGCTGAACGGGCGCTCTATTTGGCTGTGGAGTGCCGAGAGTCCCGGAGCTTCAGCGGGACATGTCCGTCTCCGCCGGCGCTGCGTATGCGCCCCTGAAAAGTGACTTTTTTGAACAGGAAAGGTTTCTTTAAATGTAAAAGGTGCAAAGGTTGTAAAACCACACAAGATAAAAATAGAAAAATGGAGGTATTCTACTCATCTAGAGGAAAAAGATAACAAATAAAAAAAAGTATCACCTGTAATGGTAGATATGTAACCTATATACAGTGATTCTGTTTTTGAATTGTTTTTTTTTTTTTTCTGACATGTTGTTGTTATGTCTTTAACTTGGATGTTATAAGTTGCACAATAAATGTAAATACAGCTGGATAAAACAAAAACGGTGTCTTCATTTCAGGCTGCAAAGCAACAAAATGTGATTATTTTAAAGAGGGGTGATTCTTTTCTTTACTCACTGTATGTGGGGTATAGATATACATTTATAAAAACATTTTTTAAGTTTACAATGTAGTAATAAATAAATATTTAATTATTATATGTTGAGTAAGGAATACCAAATAGAGGTTGTTAATGTATTTTATATATCTCTTATAAGCATAATTTTATTTTATTTTAATAGGTTTATTGTAATAGTGTGGATTAATTATAATTTCATGTAAAGTACTTAGCAGTGGTCCACGCAGCCTGTATCCATGTTATTGTAGCCATCAATAATAAAATGGGCAGCTTTATTTACGAAAGCCATTTTCCTGGAGTCTAAAAGTATTTACCAATCAGGACCCAGACATTGGTATTTAAGGGTCCTAGAATACAGCAGAGCGGAGCTTCCTGAAGACGCTGGTTGAGCAAAACTTGTAGAGGCAGTAACACAACCACCATGTCTGGATCCTATGGTGATGCCACTTTTGGTTCTGGGGCTTGGAACACACACTGACTCCAATGAGCGGAGCGGCAAGGATATAAAAAGCAGGCACATGTGGTGGAAAACACTGTTAAAATAGGAAGAAGTGAGGAAATATTCATTTGTGTTAGGAACACTCTTTCACACTGGTGGGTGGGACTTTGTTGATCTAAAATTAGATATATTTTTTTAATGTACAATTAATAAGTACATTTCTTGAGTGCCTACAAGTAATTAAAGGGGGACAATGTGTCCCTTGCCATCTGTGTCAATAGATTTCAGTTGGTGGGGGAGATTTTCATGAATCAGAAAGAGGAGGCCAGCCTTCCTACCTATTGCGTCGGAGCCATAAAGTGAGCCCACCCATAATTTGTTCATGCAAACAAAGTTGGGAGACTGAATGTGTGTTTCCTGCAAAAAAGCTATGTCTACATGTAAGTGTTTGTGGTGTCTAAGGATTTTCACATGCTTGTTAGGGCAGCAAAGGTCTTTAGCATTCCGTTAGACTATACGCATGTTAATTTAGAAAGGGCATGAGGAGATACCTGTATATAGGATACTGAGATAGGATAAGGGACTTTCTGGGCTGATAAGGAAACCCCATAATATGCTGGCAGAGAATGGTCAAAAAAGCAAGTATATTACCATCCATAACCTGCTGAAATCCCTTTTAGACATATTCAGCCCTCTCTAATTATAAAATAAATGTGCAAAAGTCAGAGGCGATGAATGTGAAGCTACCCCTCGACTTCAGAACATAAGACACAACTTCCCATTTACATGGGCCAACAATAAGCTGAAGTACCCGGATATTTACCTTACCTCGTCATCATCCGAAATATTTAAGTAAAACTTCCTACCGTGGTTGGCGAGGACTAAGGGTGACCTGAAACGTTGACACCAATTTTCCTTTACCTGGTTTGGGAGGAACAACATCTTAAAGAGACTGTTATATCTTCTGCAGAAGCTTTCGATTCTGCTCCCACGTTTTTTTCTCCGAGCAGTAAAGGGGGAATTTCTACACTTTCTTTAGGGAACTAAAATTAAACAAATTTCTTTACGCCTCTTAGCCCTCCCAAAGGTACATGGTGGCATTGGATTTCAGGACCCAACTAAATATTATTATGCTCTCCATCTGGCAAGAACTCTTGACTGGATCAAACATTTTCAGGAGAAGGGCTGGGTAGGGCTGGAACAGGATGTATCTCAGATACTGCTGCAAACCCTCCCTTGGCAAAAGGCACAGATTCCAACAAAAGTCAAATCCCACCCCATAATAGGAACCATACTTCTGATCCTAAATAAGACTGGATGTCTCTCTAGCTCCCCCTACTCCACTTTTACTCCTCTATCCCCTAGATTTCACCCCAGGCTTGATGGATCCTAAGTTCAAAGCTTTTCATCTTACCAACCAATTTAGAGTCTGCCAATTCACCGGGGAACGTATTGGAGCACTATGGAAGACATCAGGAAAATGGTTTCACCCCCTTTAGACCACTGGAGGGCTCTGCAGATTCGTCATTATCTGACATCCTCCTTGGGTGGAGGAGTTCCAAGAGGCCCGATCACTGATTTTGAAGAATACTGTCTAGACTAATCCACTCCATGTCAAGCTCTCTTCAAAACTTACTCTATCCTATCCAAACCCTCGGAAGGATATGTGCCACCGTTTATACAAAAATGGGAAAGGGATTTGGAGTTGACATTCTCTAATAAACAACACAAACGTATTCTGTAGCTAGTAGGCTTTAAGAATCGGGCTATAAAGTGTTGATGCAATGGTACAGGGTACTTACCCTTCTGCACAGAATCTACCCCACAGTCTCACTGATCTGTTGGCGTTATCAACAAGATAGGAGTACCATGCTACATATTTTCTGGACGTGCCCTCGTATCCACCCCTTCTGGAACTCGATTTGTGATCTAGCCTTCAAGCTGACTGATATACGCTTGGAGGACAGGCCCGAAATGTGCCTATTTAATTTAACTCCACTCTCACAGCATTGATATAAGAAATCTCTCTTGATACACCTACTGAATGCAGCAAAAATCAGCATTCCTCAAAAATTGAAAATCTCAGCCCCCCCCCGACTGTGGGCCAGTGGATCGCTGTGATGAACGAAATAGCCAAAATGGAAGGTTTAACGGTAGCCATGAGATGGAAGCAGACGGAAGGAGGAGCAACATCGCAAAACATGGTATTACTGGCACGATTTCCAATATTCCAGTGACTACAACACCTATGTGTCCCCAACGCCTACCTAGCTGATTCCACTGGATGGTGAGTGTCAATATTGATGCAGGGGTAGTGTGTATGGGCCAGGAAGCGATGATGCCCCAGCTGTATTAATATTTTAATATATTTTATCTCTGCTTTTTTTTTCTGTCTCTCTCCTGACTAATGTTTACTCATATAATATAGGACAAGCTAATTGATGTGTGACAGTTGATAAAATTTTTATAGAAATTCGGGTGCTATTGTAGTGTTACCGACTTGTGTTATTTGTTGAGCTTCCTCCCTCCAATAGTATGCTGTGACTCATCCTGTTCTGATTATACAGTAATAAAAGCTACACTTTTGAGTATGGTATCATTGTTCCCTTTTTTGTAAAATTTCTTGTTTTGCTGAAGTACACAATACAAAAGAAAAAAAAAGTATAATCGGTCCTATCACAGAAGGAAACACATAATGAAAATGCCCAGGTGATAAAAACAGAAAACCAAACTGGGCAGGAAAATGAATAAATTCAAACACAAATTGTAAGTACTACACTTTTTTCTGCATATAATTTAGTATAGAATAGCCCCCAATAGCAAAAGTTGTGCTGAAATAAAAATGACCAGCAGTCTCAGGGGAGTCATGACATATTGTGAGAATATGCAAAAAGAGCCATCTCCAATGGGGAAGAGGTTCCCCTCCTTCACCTTGACTTCAAGTTAGAAAACAGTTACATAGGATTCCAGGGAAAGAAAGAAAGGAGACAAACATATGACCATCTAACAGTGATATGACTAATGATAACAGAGAACTAAATAGTAGACATGTGCATTCGTTTTCGTCCGAATGCATTTTCGTCCTAATTTCAGCTATTTTCGTTATCGTTTTAACAAACGAAAACGAAAGCACAGAATCCGAAAACCGAAAGATCCGACATAAACAAATGCTTTATTTTCGTTTTCATTGCTACAACAGTTCGATATAGATAGGAGATTCGACGTGACGCTGACAATAACAATCTGTGTCTATCGAACCTGTGGTCGAATGTGCCTAACCTTAACTCTATTAGTCCAAGATTATTCTACATAGGAGAGAAAAGATTTGACATTATAGAGAGAAAAGATTCGACATAGGAGAGAAAGATTCGACATAGGAGAGAAAAGATTTGACATAGGAGAGAAAAGATTCGACATAGGAGAGAAAAGATTCGACATAGGAGAGAAAAGATTTGACATTATAGAGAGAAAATATTCGACATAGGAGAGAAAAGATTCGACATAGGAGAGAAAAGATTTGTTATTATAGAGAGAAAAGATTCGACATAGAGAGAAAAGATCACTGCTGGAATTGGGTGGGGGAAGTAAAATAAAAATAAAGTTGATGATGAATGTTATTGGCTGATTGTAACCAAAGAGGAGGAGCAGTAAAATAGCTAGAATGACGAAGATTCGACAAAGCATCGAAAGTTAGAAGATTCGACGGTGCAGCAAAACTGTACGACGCTGCAAACGTACATTTCCGGTCAAATGCATCCGCCCATAGGCTATAGAAGAATTCTAATGTTGGTTGACTAGTAATAGTAATGAATAAATATAATTATTACTAGTCATACAACATTAGAATTCTTCTATAGCTTGTGGGCGGAACATTCGACCGGAAATGTATGATTGCAGCGTCGTACAGTTTCACTGCTCCGTCGAATCTTCTTTGAACATTCGACAGACACCATAAGCCTTCAATGACAGATTCGACCTTAATTTATTCAGATTTTCGGACGAATGCAATTTCTAACGAAAAACGAAATAAATAAAAACTAATTTCGGGAGTAACTAAATAAATTTATTTTTCGGACGAAAAACGAAATTCCGAAACGAAATATTTCAGTGTGCACATGTCTACTAAATAGTATAAATATAAAACAAAAGCGAGCAACCGAGATGCAACTCTCAGCCCTGGTTGGGTATCTTCCCCGTAAAGAGAATATAAAAGAGTGTCCGGAGCATTACCATGTCAATGGAACTTGGCACAGCCGTTAGATGAGGAAAATCTGGGATGCTTAGGAGGATCCTTCCTAGGACTTCTGTGATCCAAAGCATGTAGGGAAGAAGGCTCAAGTGGACCAGAGATGTTGGAGGCCTCCATATTTAAGAACTGTAGACAAGCTTCCGCATCTGCCGAGTAAAAAAAAAAGTTAATTGATCTCCACTGGGATAGCAGAATAGGCCAGGGTAAATCTTTTTTGCTTCTGAAATAGAGATGAGAAAATATGGTGGAACGTTTTGCGCTTACATGATACTTCCTGTGAATAATCTGCAAAAAATTATGAGCGAGTGAGTTTGGTGGTATTTTTGCGGTATGCCGATTTGTCTGCATAGTTTAAATAGTGTTCTATGCCTGGCCATGGGGACGTGTCATCGCTATCATAGACACCCATGCGGTGTCCTTGTTCCACAGTACATATGGTCGCTATCCCCAAAGCCTCTGGGATGCAAGATATGCAGAGATCTGTCAAATAACAACAAAAGCCTGGGGAATGCCCAGGGAAAAACCAAGCCTACTTAGAGATCTGTCAAAGAATAGGTCTTGTAAGACTCCAGGAGCCCAATTACCCGCAGATTTATGCATCATGACCTGTTTTCCAAGTCCTCCAATTTTTGCAGTAGGAGTTGATGATTTTTTTCTTGATTGTATATAGTGCTCTGCATTTGGTAAACTTCATCCTCAAAGGACAAGATCCTCATCTCTGACAGCCTCATGGAATGTCCTTCCAGGTCTTTCCTAAGTTATTTAATACCTGAGTGAACAGCAGCCTTTGCAGCCTGGGTAATGGTAGGTGAAAGAAGTGCAGCTAGCATTTGTGTGATTTCATACCTAGTCCCCTGGGAGAGTTGCAGCCGAGGGAGAAGGAGGGGTAGCAGTTTGAGTTAGCTTCATGTCGGCGGCGCCCGCCATGTTAGATTCCGTGGTCGCCACTGGTGCTTCTAGCTGGCGGGGAGAGAGCTGAGAGTGGGAGCCGCTATTCTCTAAAAATCACTCCATGTCAGCAGCACAAAGCCAGGAGGAGAGAGACTGATCATGTCTAAAGCCACTGGCAGGCTTTGTATGCAAGTTTTCAGTTGCTTGGCAAGAGCCGCTGAACAGAGCGACTACTCCATGTGGTGCCAGAACCGGACGTCCTGATTTTTATTTAAAAATGTATGCTTTGGGTTCCCCTTAAAATCCATACCAGACCTGATGGATGAACTATCCCTAGCTGATTTTATTTACATGGCTTCTCAGTTGGCAAGTAAATGGGGCAGGATGACATCACTTTTTGTTAAGGATGCAGCGGGGGCCTGTACCTGCTGCTTCCTTAAAACTAATGACAACCAAATTCAGTCTGAACAAAACTTTAGGACCTCCTACCTATTAAGAACATGGCTGGTGATGGGGAGGAAGCAGGAAATTGACCAGGGCTCTTGTGCTCATAACCACCCCCTTTAATCAGGTGTCATTTAGTATTAAAGACATTTGACAAAGTACAGGTTTTCAGATTGTAGGGATGATTTACTAAAGAGAAAACACTTGAATGAACAAAAACATCTGCTGACATCCATTATCCAATCCAAGCAAAAATGCATTTTTTTCTATTTTCCTTGCACGTGATTGGGTACTCTTTGCAAAGGGAAGCCTTATCTCATTTACTAAGCTCTGGAGCAACTACACTTGCAGAGGGCAACTGTCATTTTGCCTTTAGTAAATCAACCCCAGTAAAACCTTGCCGTATTTACTATACCCTCCAACTGCCAATGTAGAAGTTCTTTGATCACCATACACCTGGACATTGTAGTGGTTGTAGGGCGTTCTTCCATTCTATAAATACATTAAAAATAAATAATACTGAACTTTGAGACATAGAAATTGAGCAATGTTAAAGTGGTTGTAAAGCCTTAAGGGTTTTCACCTTAATGCATTATGCATTAAGGCGAAAAACCTTCTGTGCTGCAGCTCCCCCAAGACCCCCATTTTTTCTTACCTGAGCCTAATCTGGACCAGAGATGTGCATGAGTGCAACAGCTCCAGTCACTGTCAATCACCTCATTGGACAGATTGATAGCAGCAGGAGTCATTGGCTCCTGTTGCTGTCAAGCAAAAGCTGTGACACGAGAGCGGGGGGCGGGGCTGAGTCCCGATGTCTGTGTCAATGGATGCAGGAGTGAGCACACACGGTTGCCAACAGGGAAAGCAGCTTTTTGTGGGGGCATCCAATAAAGAGGAAGGACCTGGAGTTCTGCTGGGGGACCCCAGAAGAAGAGGATTGGGGCTGCTCTGTGAAAAAACATTGCACAGAGCTGGTATGTATAGGCATGTTTGCTATTTTTATAATAAAACAATTAAAGGTTAAGTATCACTTTAATATAGCTTCACAGTAAATCTTCATCTAACTATCTTAATTTTTTATGTTAAATAAATTTTGGAAATTCATCTCACAAATGAATCACTCTAGGCTAATATGCTTTAAAATGAAGAGCAAATTAATCATCAAGTCCACTTTATGGTCTTACCTTCCTTCTTGCTTTAACTAAGGAACAGCAGAAATCACTAGTGATTAATTTACTTACAGCTACCATATGTTATCTTTCAGTAAGAACACTCGGAAAGCATTTTACGTTTTTTTTTAATAATGTACAAATTAAATATTAGTTTAACAGCAGTAGTCACCAGTTTTATAGAAAAAGTAATCAAATACATGTAAGCTAAAACAACATATCTGCTGGCTAGTTTACCTTCATTTGTGCATTTGTGTTGTTTAGTATATTTTCCTTGGAGTGTAAAAATGTTTAAGTTAAGGAGAATGAGCTGATTGAAGTAGGAAATTGTTTTCTTCAATAAATACTGCAGCACTTCATTGACTGGTGTGACCTTCACACTAGGACAACAGTTGAACTGATTTCAGCAAAGTGTTAGTCACTGTGCTCATCTAAATGCACAGAATCTTATATCGAATATGCAGCCAATCATAATTCCCCCAAGGGAGGAGACCACTTGCCATCATTTTTCAGAGCAAAGATCTGTGGTCCATTTCAAGGAGCACATTATGCATTAGTTACTAACCTGAAGACCTTCAAATAAAATAAGCTGTAAGAAACTGTAGAATATATAATACACTATAGAATACTTATAGCCATTTTAAATATGAATCAATTTTATCACATTTTAAAAGGCTAGCAAACTATTTTAAAGCTCACAGCATAATATTGTCAATTGCTGACAGGTCATCGTGCTGAAGCTGATTTACAAAAGCTGTAGGAGAAGTGGAGCTGCTGTCCATAGTAAAGAAGTGACATTTGGTCTGTTTTCATGGTCCTAGAATATATCTGGATTTTTTTTAGTTCCAGGGCACCATGGGCATGTGATCTGAACATTTTCCTGACATTTTCCTGCCCAAAAGTACTGCATACTATCCATGCAGGACAAAGGACAGGTTGATTTACCTGTTGCCCTTCCTAGCAGGTCATACTTGCTTTCCCTTTGTTCCTCCATTGTTCTTGTTTACCCTGGTAACACTACTGTCAGGCAGTAGCTCTTTGAGCCACTTGACATGCTGGACAGCTCCCTACCTGATCCCACAGACAACCTTACTTTATGTCTTGTTTCTGGTGAACCTTGTACTCCCATGAACTGCCTATTTAAGCCATGCATTTCTCCAGACAATATCTTGCTCCCTGTGCTCCTGATGTCTTCTGTATCTTCACAAAAATTCTAAGGCCCCTTTCACACGGGGTGGATCACTAGATCACTATCAACACTGTTGGAGGTTTTCACGTGTTGGACTGTTATATGGACACTTTATTGTCTAATATTTTGGTGTGCATTATATCATTTACTAGTATTCAGAAATTGTTGGCTTATATTGTTTAAGACACATTTAGATTGGGGATACATATTGATACCTAGCGCCCATATACTATTTCATATTTGGTTTAAAGACCAGTGCAAACAACACTGGTAATTTTTTGGTACTGCAGCAGGGTTATTACAGTTGTTATAGACATATCCTTGACGCAGTGATTTTGGTTTATAGAATGTCAGTGAGCACCTGTCACATACCTTGTAGCAGAGCCTGACGTGTAGAGGGAGACCTCTTGTACAGCCCCAGCTCAAGAATCACTGGAGTTGCAACAGTGGCTGCGAGAGCGCAATGAGGTTAGAGTGCTGCAAGATCTTTCGTTGGTTGCTGAAGTGTGTGGCAGGTGTGTCAACTGAGCTGGACTGGATGGTTGAAGCAGTGGATGGCAAAAGAAATACCAGATGCAGGCACACAGCAGATGTAGAACCAGCGTCACCAGGCACTACGCAGAGCTGGACAGACCGATAACTAGTTGCAGAGTCAGACAAGTCAGGTTAGCAACAGAGGATCAGGTATCAGCATAAACAGCAGGCAGATAATGGTCAAGGTGCAGTCAGAGGTTGTCAACAGGATATCAGGCAGCTGGAAGATATAACAAAGTCTTTAAGGCAAGCCGAGGTCAGGATAGGAGTAGAGCAAGCGTGGTCAGGATAAGCCGGGTCAAAAACAGGAATCAAGCACAGATCACAGGAACAGGTATACAGGGTAAATATGCAGATAAGACAGCAATGCACTAGTGCAGCTGCTGCCCTTATATAGGCTATTTGGTGCCAGCATTAATGGCTAACAGGCACGCACATTTTAGCGCATGCGCATAAGAAATAATATTTATGCACATAGGCCTTCGCCTATGCCCGGCAAGACAGGCACCAGCAGATGCACGTCTGTGCATGTGTATCTGTCTCTGCCTAGAAGCTTCGGCTGCACTATGGCCAGCATGTCCCTGATAGCATGGTTCTCACTGATTACACAGCCAGGTCTTCGTCTGTTGATCAATCATTTTATACCTTACCTTCATCTTGCATAGATTGTTTATTGGCAGAGTGTGCAGGAGCTGAGCATAACAGCCTATGTGTAGCAGAGCTGCTGTATTGAAAACAGGAGAAGTGTGTCCCTGGAAGTCTGTAAAGCTCACCATACACTATACAATCTGATTGTAAAATCTCCTTTAGATTTACAATCAACTATGTAGTGTAAGGCCCTGCCTGATTGGATACAAAGCGATTTGATAGATATATGTGTCCTCTTATTATATCGGTTTGGTAAATCTAAAGAATAATGTACAGAAATTGCATAATAATATTTTATAGTTTATGGTCATCTTTATACACCTAAAATGAACTAGTTGCACTTTCAGCGCCCTTAATAGTAAATGGCACCCCAACAGAAGTAAACACACATTTTACCATTGTAAAAATGTGCAACAAATGTGGCAAAATGTGCCCCATGAGCTACTTTGCCACCTGTAATGCAACACATTGAAATCAATTGACTGTCCTATGTGTGTCATGGGAAAAACATGTGCTCTCATTACAGTAGATGTGGATGGGCCCTGACAGTAAAATGTATGTGTTTACACAAGAACAATGACAGTCAAGAGTCTCTGCACATTCCCTCCCATGTATCAGAATCAGAAAAATGGATTATCATTTTACAAAATAAGTAATAACATTTCATTCAGATTCAGCCCCTCACAATAAAAGTCATCACATATCTCACATAAAACACCATCTTCATTAAAGCAATACATACATGACATAATAAATACATTCTAAGTTTTTAATTTAACTCTTAAAAGTCTCTAGCATTCAAAACCATATGTACTTGTATAAAGCTGGCTACACACTATGCAATCTGATTGTATAATCTCTCTACTATTTCCTGTATATTTACCAAAACTATGAAATAGGAGGACCCACCTGTACAATCTATTTATTTTGTATCAATTCAGGCAGGCGCTTGCACTACATTGCTTATAGTAGATCTAAGGCCCCTTTCAGACTTGTGTGACCTAAAAGTCGCGATTTTGCCACAATTTTTGCTGCAAGGCAAACGGCAGCAGGGGGTGTGGTCAAGAGGCTCGCATTCAGGGCATGCATGCTCCTTCATCAGGCATCCCGATTCCTGAAATATAAAAGTGTGGAATATGTTCTTTAACAATGATAATTAATATATATATGACATGGTATTCAAACTATATAACATGTAAATTCTTAAATTATTGCACGTTCTCGCAGCTGAAGTCAAGCAAATCCTGGAATACAGTAAAGCCCCGTACACATGATCGGTTTAACTGATGAAAACCGTCCGATGGATGGTTTTCATCAGACAAACCGGTCGTGTATGGTACCCATCGGTCTTTTTTCCATCGGTTGGAAAAAATAGAACTTGTTTTAAAATTTTCCGATGGATAAAAAACCGATGGGAATTTCTGATCGTCTATGGGCAAGTCCATCGGTTCAAAAACCCACGCATGCTCAGACTGAATTAGGAGACGGGAGCGCTCGTTCTTGTAAAACTAGCGTTCCTAATGGAGAGAGTACATTCGTCATTCTGCTAGTTATTGCTTCGTTTAATGCAGCGCATGTTTTTTTGCTTTTGAACGGTCTTTAAAATGTCATTTTGGCAGCAGATCTTTCTCATGAGTTCTGACAAACGTATGTCTTTCTTTTATCTTGTGATTTGAGGAAAAATTATTAAAATTCTTCAAGGCCGACCTCACAAATTCCCCCTTTTTTTTTTGGTCTTTCATTTTGTTGTGCATTTTTGGGTGTGTCAATTTCTCAGAACAACATAATATTTTATTTTTCACAAATCATGGAGGTTGGTGTCCCTTGTTATTAATTACACATTGTATTTATGCAATCTTATTGCTACGTCACAAAAAAAAACACATCAGGCATGTAGGTTTGCTGAAATCAAATTTCCCTTTATTTCGGAAATAAACAAAACAAAAACCGAAGGGCAACTATTCCCAAATTAGCAGAGAATATAAAGTCATTCGATCCCAAATGCAGACCTGACTATGATCAATAATAAAATCAACAACAGCATGAAATCAGGAGCAGCAGCCAAAGACATACATCATCCCAAGCTGTGGTACTCCATCAACCTTCAATTTCTGGATGAGCAGCTCGAGGCCAGGGAATCACCTCCTGCTCTTCCTTGTAGCCTTCCTTCCACGCCTCTCTGCAGCGTTCTCTCCACGGCTCCGTCCACGCACCCTTGCAGGCTGGGCCACTGTGGGTGGTGATGTGGCAGGAGGAGGAGGAGAAGGAGGAGAGGGATTGGGCTGATGTGAGATATGGGTGGCCTCAGTCAGCTGTCCCC
This sequence comes from Rana muscosa, assembly GCA_029206835.1. Taxonomy (NCBI): domain Eukaryota; kingdom Metazoa; phylum Chordata; class Amphibia; order Anura; family Ranidae; genus Rana; species Rana muscosa. Next base: position 287,565,155 of record CM055116.1, read on the forward strand.
TCGCCCCCATGTGTACGGCCATATTGATGAGATGCTCACAGAGGGCCCGTTGTCCCGCCTCCATTCTGAGCAGCTTATCTGCCAGATAGGTGCTAAACCCCTCCGTAGGGTTGAGGGGGGCACTCATAATGGCAGCAGCCTGCTGAATCATCTTTAGTGACTCCTCCTCCACTTGTGTCATCCGCCGTTGTTTTGGCGGTCTGACGTGGAGGGGAGCCACTTGGGAGACGGTGCTGCCACTAGGCCTGGGGACCTGCTGAGTACCACTGGGCCCTGCCTCCTCCTGCCTGTCACACTCCTGACCCTCTTCCTCCTGGCTTGCCTCATCCTGTTTATAAAATAAAATGAAAAATTCTATTATTTGAGGAATCGATCACACACAATTTTGAACTCAGTACTGTTTTTTTTTTTGAGGGGGGGGGATGGGATCCTTTATGGCTAATCAAAACAGTTCAACTCAATATTACTTAGTGGACAATAATTATGATCAAAAATACTATACCGGGCTGAAGATCTGGCTCTTCTAGCTCGGAAGGCTCCTCCTCCGCCTCTGCAGGGGTGGAGGGAAGGGTGGAAGGAACGCTGGAGGGAAGGGTGGAAGGAAGGGTTGAGGGAAGGCTGGAAATAGATTCCCTGGCCTTGATCTGGTCATCCAGAAATTGGAGATGTCTGTAGTACCACAGCTTGGGCTTTACTACATCGTCAGCTGCTGCTCCTGATCTCTTGGACTGGCGCACTTCCTTGTATTTTTTTTATAAGAATTGCGCAGGTTGTTGATTTTATTATTGATCATTGTGTAGTCTGCATCTGGGATCCATGGCTTCATATCCTCTGCTAATTTGGTAATAGTTGCCCGTCGTACATCACTTTTGTGATACGCTGGGTGTTTGAGCTCCCACAGGTTGAACTGTTCCTTATACTTTTCAATAAAAATCAGCATCACCTCCGGCTCTCTTAGTTTATGCATCTATTTGGATCAGCAAGTACCAAAAAAATAAAAATAAAGAAAAGGATCAGAATTGTTTCTCCTCAACTTATCACAATATTACCCTTTACAATCATGACCCATTAATATGCCACTGCAGGCCCGAGTTCCCTTCTTACCTTAGTTCACTTCGTTGGTTCACTTCCGGTCGTCCTTACTCCGCGCATCCCTAATAACTTATTTCCCCTTTTTATACCCTGCGCATGCGTGTAACTCCGCCCTCGTCGCCCGCCCATGACTGACTTTTTCCGCATTTCCCGGCCCCTTAACGATCGGCGCACAGTGTGATACGGCGACATGTCGCAGACACAGGTGGCTTCTTTAGTAGAAATTACAGACGAGGAAAGCCCGGAGGCGGAAACGTCCCCATCCTGTAAAAAAAGATACAAAGCGACTAATATGTATTTTTCAGAGATGGCGGAGATGGTGGACATTCTGCGGAGGAAGGATTACGACGGCAAGCATGGCCCATACGACACCCCTAATCTCCGGAAGTCACAAATTATGGACAAAGTGGCGAAGAGTCTCTATAAAAAATATGGGGTCAGGAGATCCAAGGAACAACTCCGTAAAAGGTGGTCAGACCTCAAGATCAGGGAGCCGGAGCAGTATAAGAAGCTTTTAAAAAGCATAGAAAAAAGTAAGTTTATTTTACTGTGTTCTTTCACATTGTAATATGTATTCTTCCATGTTTTGCAACATGTGCTTGGCTTGACTGGGTTCACATTTTTAAATCTCCTTTTTTATGTTAAGTGGAGAGTCCACTTATTTGCAAAATGTGTTGACCAAAAACTTGCTGCTCTTCCCCCAAACATGTTTGGCACATATGCACGTAAACTACATGTGGGCATGCCTCATTTTACTTCAACAATGTTTATCTACACATTGTTGGCTAGATGATGTGTTGTAAGAAAAACTAGAATGTGAATGAAAGGATAATCTATATTCTGGGTAAAGGAGATGACGCTCCAGCAGTTGTGTACTCTTTTTTGTTCTTCATCAAGATACTATACTCTGGGCCACATGACCAAATTTCTTAATGGTGTCACACACAGGTGGTCCAGTGGATACCTTGGTGGTTATCCAAGTGTATTTGTGAGTGTCCTCAAAAATAACATGCTGCTTTGTTGAGTTTGCAAGATCACATATGTTCATATTGGAACTCAGGGCCAAATATCAATTGTACCCCACTTCAAAACATTGAGAATCCCTTTGCAGGCCTTTAAAAAGTCTGTGTGCTAAAGTATACATTATTTTTTAAATTCCCATAGGGAAGAGGAGACTGGGAGGACACCATGCTCATGAGACGAGGAACCCAACACCACAGAAACTCCCCGAAGATCCCAAAGCAGACCAAGATCAGCAGGTTCAGGAAGCGGAGCTGGAGGAAGCGGAGGTGGAGGAAGGGGAGGTGGAGGAAGGAGAGGTGGAGCTTATCAGCACAACAGGTCAGTGTCTGTCACCACAACTTCAAGGTAAATACAGATGTAGGCCTGCCTAGTTTAAAAATTTTGGTTTCTTTTTAGGGACTGAACGTGGGGGTGTGTCAGGAAGTCCAAATCCGCCATTCTCGAGTGCCAGCGCCAAAATAATCATTCAGGAAATCATGGAATGCAGTAGCGAAATGGACATTATGAGAAAGAGAATGATTGTGATTGAGCAAAAATATAAAAACATGATAGATATTTTGGGGAGAATAGTGTGAACCCCCCCTTTTTGTGTGTTTTGTTATGCGTCTGAAATTATCTCTGGGATTTCCACCAGCCCAAATGTGAAGATGCACACACTGACTCAACATGTGCTATCTGCCGTCACAGGATATCTATGTCCCTGTTTTGGGGGTGCAACCTCTTCCTCCCTCCTCAAGTAGGTGAGAGGAAGGGTTTTCACCCCCAAAGCACGTCCATTGATCCCCCATGATGGCAGATGTTGAAGATACCCATTTGAGCCCCAAAAATAAAGTGTGGTTCTTCACATTTGGGATGGATCAGGGGTAACATCACCCCATCTCCTGTTTGTATTTTTCACTGTGTTATTTTCTTCCTTTTTTTGGAAAAAAAAATGGCTTTCGACCCATGCATGTTTCTGCAAATAAAGCCGCACAACCAAAAAAAAGGCTAGTATTTCGAAAAAAAAAAAAAAATGTGGTGCAATCAATAAAAAGATTTGGGAAGTGTAAAAAAGGTGTGCCTTGTTCTTTCTATGCTCAAGAGCAGTTCTGAAGATGCAATAACAGTGTTTTTCCCTCTGAGTTTTGAGGCTATTTACTAAGGACAAATACACTTGGCACTACTAGAACCTGGGAGACACATAAACCCAAAATAGAAGAATGACAACACAAGTTTGTAGGAATTCAAATTTTTTGCTTTATTTTAAAAAGGTAAAATCCTCGGTCAGATGTGGTCTGGCATTGCGATGGCCCCCCTACCCGTGAAGTACTCTACGTATTTCTGGTGTACTTCACGGGCACTTTGGGGGGCCAAGCCAGTACGGGCAGTGCTGAGGCCGGTCAGATTAATCAGTTCTGATGGACCGGCCTCAGGCCCAAACGATGAGACATAATTTGTCGCAAATTTGCGTAGAAAATTGTGCAACAAGCAGCAGCAGTAGACGATGTGGTTCAGTTTATAATCCGCCAAATGTATCGCTGTCTGGAACAGGCGGAACCGGCTGGCCATTATCCCGAAGGCATTCTCCACAACTCTCCTGGCTCTGGCCAGCCGGTAATTAAAAACCCTCCTCTCCGGTGTGAGGGTGCGTTGGGGAAACGGCCGCATCAGGTGTGGTCCTAGTCCAAAAGCCTCATCCGCAATGAAAACGAACGGGAGCCCTTTAACGTTCTCTGCATCTGGAGGCAGTGCAAGACCCCCAGCCTGCAGATGGTGAGCGAACTCCGTCTCCGCGAATGATCCGCCATCGGACATCCGGCCGTTCTTCCCCACGTCCACATATAGGAACTCGTACCGTGCCGACACCACCGCCATTAACACTATGCTATTAAAACCTTTATAGTTGAAATAGTATGACCACGAACGGGGTGGCGGCACTATGTGGATGTGCTTCCCATCAATTGCCCCTCCGCAGTTGGGGAAATCCCACCGCTGGGCAAATTGGGAGGCCACAGTCAGCCATTCCTGTGGTGTGCTAGGGAACTGTGGAGTCAAACAAAAAGAAGACATTAGTACGGTTTAGGTTTACAGTGCAAGCAGATTACACACAAAAACATTTGTGACCAACATCATTCTAACATTATTATTTAAGGGAGTTTTTCTGACCAATAAACAAAGGCCCACTTAGCAGATGCCTCACCCCCGCTGAGTGGACATTCTAAAATAATCTAAGGGGGGGGGGCTAAGGTGATTGTGGGGGATCCAAAAAAACGCTCTACCACTCTGCTGAGCTTGATTGAGAAATATTTTTTTTAACATCTTTAGGGGGGGGGGGGGGGGAGGGAGGGTTGTCAAACTACGAGGGCTATGACCTGCCAAAAATTAAAAGGAAAATAGAAGGCTAGCTGGGTTTGCGCCCACTATAGCATGCTGGAGAGGTTAGTGAAGGGAAATAGACATGTAGGGCCCAAAAAGGGCTTTACAGGTAAAAAAAGGCATGGTGAAAATGGGGACATTACCAGGATATTACAAACAGGCATATTTGTGTTAGGAGGAAAAAAAAAGAGAAGATTCAAAAACAATTAAAACATATAATGTGAGGTTAAAGGAGCAAAATTACCTTCATATAGTCCTTCTGCAAGATCTGAATGATGGCCGAACACGTCTCAGGGATAATGATCCTGAGAGCCTGGGGGGAGATGCCTGTTGAGAACTTGAGGTCCTGCAAGCTTCTCCCAGTTGCCAGGTATCTCAACGTGGCAATAAGCCTCTGCTCGGCAGTGATGGCCTGGCGCATCACAGTGCCCTGCCTCGTGATATAGGGGGACAGCAAATCCAACAGACGGTGAAATACGGGGTCCGTCATCCTGAGATCATTTCTGAAATTATCAGGGTTATTCTCATGGATTTCCCGCAGCAGAGGCATATGAGAGAATTGGTCCCGCTGGAGCAACCAATTCTTAGTCCATGAACTCCTCCTCACCCTGTTCACAGACTGAACTCGAGTTACAGTGTTAACTGCAACACCAAGCCCAAAGCCAGCACGAGCTCGAGAACGAGAACGCACTTCAAACATGGTTTTAAACCGGTTGGCTGGTCAGAACGCACTCAAACAGAACGCACCGTGGAACAGCAAGGCCTGAAAAGAACAATCTGAAAAACAGTAAACGAACGGCCAAGAAGGCACTGCAAGGCAGTAACGACCTGACTGCACGCACTGATTCACAAATACAAACCCACAAGCACAAACTGAACACCAGGAAACGATCTGCAAAGCACGGAGACTGAAAAGCGCGAATCGGCTCTCACCAAACTTTTACTAACACGCGGTAACACGAAATCAGCAAAAGCAGCCCAAGGGGTGGCGCCATTCGATTTGTTCGGCCCTTTTATAGCGCGTCGTACGTTTTGAACGTGCCGTCGTTTTCTTGCCGTCGGTTTTTGGACTGATGGTGTGTGGCCAAGACTGATGAAAAACAGTTTCATCGGATTTCCGATGATCGTGTGTACAGGGCTTAACACTTTACTTCTCAATGCAGTTCTCAAACAAGAGAAACATTTCTGCCACTAGGGGGGCACTGCAGTGGAAAGGCTCCAGTTTGGTTTGCTTGTGGGCCTTATCTTGTATCTCCTACAGTTGGGTGATTGTTGGGATACAGTAGATGATCAATTCTGTCCTCTCAGGCCTTAATTGACAGATGAGAGGGTAAATTTGTCTGACAAATTAGTTTATCTTTTTTAACCTTTAAATTATTCATATTACTGTACTTTTCTCCACCAGCAGAGCATGAAGTTTCCCTATAGAGACAAATAATATAAAGAGAAACAAAGCGGGTGTTTTAAGGGTGGTATGCTGGTATTTACATGATTACACACACCAAAAAAACCTTATGTATAAAAATGCCTAACTTTTATTGTACAGCAATTTAAAAATCTAAACAACATATAATTGGATCCACATATGAAACCATACAGAAAAAGGAAGAATTACTGTAATGGTTCAATTACACATTCAGTGGTAACATGCAGCTTTTTGCCAAATACAGTATGCTTGTGATGGTAAATCCCAATACAAAGTTCATATATCGAAAAAATAAAACTTATACGGTATCAATATACATTATATGCATAGTCATTACATTGTACAACGTTTGAAAAAAAGTACCACTATCCCCATACAAAACAAAAAAGAAAACATATATATATATATATATATATATATATATATATATATACTCGAGTATAAGCCGAGTTTTTCAGCACTTTTTTTGTGCTGAAAATGCCCCCCTCGGCTTATACTCGAGTCTGTGTCCATCTTCATCTTTGTGCACCTGATCCTGGCCAGTCGCAAACTTGGCACACATGTAGCCCCACTCTTTCTCTACAAGTGTGCAAAGTTTGTTGTCCAGGGGACCTACGGCCGGGGAGCACCGATTTTTCAAACCCAGCACCCCTTCCATAGACTCCTATGTTAAACGTCAGTCTAGTCACACATCGCCGGAGATCAGGTAGAGAGATTGGGCACGGTGAGGCATGGGCACAGTGAGGCATGGGCACAGTGAGGCATGGACACAGTGAGGCATGGACACAGTGAGGCATGGGCACAGTAAGGCACAGTGAGGCATGGACACACTGAGGCACAGTGAGGCATGCACATGGACACCCCTTCCATAGACTCCCATGTTAAATGGTAATTTCTCTGGTGATTTTGGGGACCTGGTACCGGCCGGCCCCAGGTCTCCTGGACCCGAAACTTGGCACACATGTAGCCCCACTCTTCATCTACAAGTGTGCAAAGTTCGTTGTCCAGGGGACCTACGGCCGGGGAGCAACAATTTGTCAAACCCAGCACCCCTTCCATAGACTCCTATGTTAAACGTCAGTCTAGTCACACATCGCCGGAGAGATTGGGCACAGTGAGGCATGGGCACAGTGAGGCATGGACACAGTGAGGCATGGACACAGTGAGGCATGGGCACAGTAAGGCACAGTGAGGCATGGACACACTGAGGCACAGTGAGGCATGCACATGGACACAGTGAGGCATGGACACAGTGAGGCATGGGCACAGTAAGGCACAGTGAGGCATGGACACAGTGAGGCAAAGTGAGGCACAGTGAGGCATGGGCACAGTGAGGCATGGGCACAGTAAGGCATGGACACAGTGAGGCATGGGCACAGTAAGGCACAGTGAGGCATGGACACAGCGAGGCACAGTGAGGCATGCACATGGACACAGTGAGGCATGGACACAGTGAGGCACAGTGAGGCATGCACATGGACACAGTGAGGCAAAGTGAGGCACAGTGAGGCATGCAGATGGACACCCTAGGCTTATACTCAAGTCAGTAAGTTTTCCCAGTTTTTTGTGGTAAAATGAGGTGCCTCGGCTTATATTCGGGTCGGCTTATACTCGAGTATATACGGTACTTAAAATAATAATCAAAGAAACAAAAGGAGAAAGTTCAGTTTGTCTGAGGTTGTGGGGAGGCCAAAACAAAGACCAAAAATGGAGGAAGCCAGTCCGTGTTAGCAACTCTTTATGAATTAAAAAAACAAAAATGATGAAGCATAATAAGATGTTTAACCACTTGCCCACTTATACCCCCTTCCTAATTAATAAAATTTTCAGCATTCACACTATTACTCTTGCAACACTGTATCAAAATGAAATTTTTGTCCTTTTTTTACACAAATAGAGCTTTCCTTTGGTGGTAGTTAATCACCATTGGCTTTTTTATTTTTTGTGCCATAAATAAAAAAAGATGGAACTTTTTGTGAAAAAAATTTTTTTTATTTGTTTTTGTTACAAAATTTGTAATTTTTCTTCATACATTTTGGCCAAAAGTTAAACTGCTACATATCTTTGGTAAAAATAAGCAAAATCAGTGTATATTATTTGATCTTTGTGAAGGTTAAATAGTCTACAAACTATGGTGATCATTGAAAATTGATCACTTGATCACACCTGATGTACTGACGGTTTGTCTCATTTTTGAGACACTAACAAGCCAGGAAAGTACAAATATCCCCCAAATGACCCCTTTTTGAAAAGTAGACATTCCAAGTTATTTAGTAAGAGGCATGATAAGTTTTTTCAAGTTGTCATTTTTTCCCACAATTCTTTGCAAAATTAAGATTTTAATTTTTTTCACAAAATTGTGATATTAACAGGTTATTTCTCTCACATGGCATATGCATACTTGCAACTACACCCCAAAACACATTCTTCTCCTCCTCCTGAGTATGGCGATACCACATGGGTAAGACTTTTTCACAGCTTAGCTACATAGAAAGGCCCAACATGCAGGGAGTACCGTTAGGTGTTATAGGGACATAAATTACACATCTAACTACCTATTACACTATTGAAGGCTCTGGAGCACCAGGACAATAGAAACACACACAAAATGACCACATTTTGGAAAGTAAACAACCCAATGTATATTCTATGAGGCATAATGAGTCTTTTTTTCCCCACAAGTTTTTGGAAAATGTGGAAAGAAAATTAAAACAATTTTTTTACGCATTTTTACACATTTTTATGGCTCTTATGAGGATCCACTGATCGGGTGGCACTGATGGGCACTGATGTGCTCTATTGGGCACTGATGAGCACAAATAGGGTACTGTAGTGTCACTGATGAGCACTTTGAATGAATGAATGACTTGTATAGTGCTACACATGCAAACTGAATCGCCTCTAGGCGCTTTTTGCAGCCAGTGTCTGCTTGGCTGGTGCGGTCATTTTGCTCGACACGCTTGGGACACACAGCACTTTACTGGCACTGTTGAGCACTCACTGATGGCACTGCTGTGCACTGTAAAGCACTGATGTGCCCTCATGGCACTTATAAGAACTCACTGATGGGCACTATAGGGCACTGATAAACACTCACTGATGGGCACTGTAGGGCACTGATGAGCACTGTAGTGGCACTGTAGGGCACTGGCGAGCACTGTAGTGACACTGATGATCACCATAGGGCACTGATGAGCACTGTAGTGGCACCATAGGGCACTGATGAGCACTGTAGTGGCACTGTAATGGCAATGATGGCACTGTAGGGCACTGATGTCACTGAGGGCACTGTAGTGACACTGTAGGGCACTGATGGCACTTTAGGGGGCACTGTAGTGGCACTGATGGAACTGCATGGTACTGTAGGGGCACTGATGTGGCACTGATGGTACTGTAGTGGCACTGATGGCACTGATGTGCACTGTAGTGGCACTGATGGCTGCACTGTGTCTCCCTCCTCTCCTCACACACTGTATCAGTGTGAGGAGAGGAGAGAGCTGAACCCGACATGACACTGACTTGTTGACAAAGTGATCGCTCCGTCCCACGGACCCAGTGATTATGCACTATTCCAGATGAGCACCCCAGGGAGCATGCAAGAAGTGGGTGCCTGGGAGGATGTCAATAGACGCCCTCCCAGAACTCTTTTTACCTCCCCAATCAGTGGTGTGGTGTGGGGGTCCATGTCACCCTATGCCAACATATAGAATCTCACTACTATTAATAGGCATCACAGCAGTTACTTTCCTGTGAGTTATTATTTTCTCTCTTTTTTTTTTTAATAAACAATCCTGTGCCACATTATATGACTGTAAACTTATTGTTATGATTTACATTTTTAGAACCCTGCTTCTAATGAAGCAATATGTGAAATGTGTTGAGTGATGCCATACCTATTACCAATTCACCAGTAGCGGACTATCACTAGTCCTGGATATATGGACTTGAAATGAAACACATATGGCGATTATGTGTGATTAAACTGGTACCTGGGTTTGGCCTGTATTTTATTGTTTTCAATGTGTGTTTGGAAACGTTAATCATTTGATTGTTTAGATATACTGTATGTGTTATTAAACAGATCTTTTTAATTTAACATTTTGTGTGGAATTTGTTGAGAGATCTCACCTAAAAAGTGTAATATGTTTTGTTTTTTATTTAATTACTTTGGCATGTGGTGTGAATTTCGACCCACTTGATGATCCCTATTTAAAACATTTAAAAAAACAAAAATTGGAGGAAAAAAACAACATACTGTGCCTTTTTTGTTGCACATCTGTTTTATGTCTATGTCTTATTCTGCACAGCATCTGCCTCTTACCTCTCCCTCATTTGCTTTTAAAATTAGGAATGGAAGAGCTGGGGCAACAGACACATAACATAATTCCAGGCTTACCCTGTGTTTGTGTAAATTATTTAAATGGTATTTATGTATTATGTACATTGTACAAATATCCAGAGTTTGTGGTCATTAATCTACCAGCACATCTAACAGAGCAGTTATGTTAATTCCTTTCATCATTGGGCTACAGGGCATTCAACTTGTTCAAAAGAACCATGCATTTTAGAGAAAGAAAGTAATGTAGTTAGTGTTTCATTTCTTTTTATTGTTTTTCCTCTTTTTTTTTTTGAACTATGTATTTCTTGCAAGGGATTCATTAGTAATTAAGCTTTCATTATTACTAGTATGTTTAGCTTCATTGTGAAGGTCAATTTCTTTTACCACTGATATATCTTCAGATATGTTCCTTAACAGCTATGGTTTCTGGGCAAAGTAATGTGTTAGTGTTATTTTAAGCAATTAAAACTTAATGAAGCAGGATGTTTTTTAACACAAGTCAATTGTGCTTATCCTCCCCATCCGAGATTTCTTATCATTTCAATTACCTATTCAGCTATACACTGGTTTAGTGTTGTTGTAAAATTCTCTCTGAAGATTCATCTCAGCATTTTAGAAAGCTCTTGCAAAGCAAGCATTATGTTTTTAGTATGGAAATAACTTTCCTCAATGAACCAACTGCAGTGCAATAGCCATTTATAAGTTCTGACACATGGCTTGACAAATGTGTCATATTTTAAATAAGTAGATTCAAGAAGAGAAAATATTAAGAAAGGAAGCTAGCTAGAGGAAAGATGGCAATGTCATTTTTTAAATATGCATTGCCTTATCACTTCTTAGGGACTAAAGCATCAAGTTTAGTTGTTTAGTGATTTTCCTATGATTTGGTTGATGCAATGCCGTGGGCAGTTTTATTCATTTTTCCATCTTTTCCTTAAGTGACAAAACAGCTGTTGCAACAGGTTTGTGTGATTCCTATTAAACGTGAACCCATGATTTGGCCTCAGATGCTGCACACAAATTAACTATCCTGAGTTATAATTATGAACATTCACTGTCGTTTTGCACTTTAGTAATTAAAATGTTTAATTCTGTGACCACTTTATTAAACTATATGTAAACCCTAACAATGAACTTATCTTATTTTCCACCTTTGGTCTGTTAAATATACAATTGAAATGTTTTTGTTATATCAATTTAATTAGTACAAAAAATAGTGGATTGTAACAGAAATCTTATGAGCTGGTAGCTTGCTGCACTCTCTGTTGACTGTTCATTTATCATTGTTCCTAGCTCCCTATATGGGCTTTAAAACAACTCTCTATATGTAGTCATGTCCTAGGGTGACAGCAATGCCCCTTAATATATACAGTAAAGTGTGAGCATTGTCACCCTAGGACAGGAAGTGTGTTACTGGCAGGATCACTAGTCTGATAAAAGAAAACTGATGCAACAACCACTTCCAGGGCTCATCAGCTGAACTATATTACATTTTGTGCAAGGAAAGCAGTGCTAATTCAAATAATAATATTGTTGGCAATTATAACATAAAATAACTGTGACAGTATAGATACAAAACTATTTTGCCGCATACACACAATCGTTTTTCATGCCGTTAAAAATGCCATTTTTAAAAATGGCCATTAAAACCGATTGTGTGTATGCTCCAGAGCATTTTTAACGGCGTGAAAAACGGCCATTAAAAATTTCGAACATGCTCTATTTTTTCACGTCGTTTTTCAGGTCGTTTTTTTTAACGACGTGAAAAACGATAGTGTGTATGCTTTTACGAGGGGAAAAAAACGTGCATGCTCAGAATCAAGTATGAGACGGGAGTGCTCGTTCTGGTAAAACTAGCGTTCGTAATGGAGATAGCACATTCGTCACGCTGTAACGGACTGAAAAGCACGAGGTTGAAAAGCGTGAATCGCCGCTCAACAAAGTTTACTAACATGAAGGGTGGCGCCATTCGAACGGAACTTCCCCTTTATAGTGCCGTCGTACGTGTTGTACGTCACTGCGCTTTGCTCGAGCGTTTTTTTTAATGATCGTGTGGATGCAAGACAGGCTTGGAGGAAACAAGAAAAAAAACGACGAGAAAAACATCGGCTTAAAAAATGGCATTAAAAACGTACATGCGTACGCGGCATAAGAAATAGATGTAAATGGAAAAAAATCTATCAGCCTGTCCCCCGAAGATGTAATTTCAATGAAACATGTAGGGAGTGGCCTGTCAGTGAAGATATCACGTAGTGGTGAGGGTCGTGCTGCTTGTTGGTCTGACTCAGCATCTCTCCATCAGCCTGCTACAAGATTTTTTATGCAAGGATTGATTGATCTACTTTTATTGTCATGCTGGAATTGTAATTTAATAAATGGATTAAGTTTGCTACATACTTCACCATGGGAGGGGGTGTATATAATTTCTTTCAATTGGTAACCTTGAGGATGGAAGTTGCTGACATATATTGGAGGAATTGTATCTAACCCTGAAATGTTGAGCATGTATGACCATTTATAACAATGGTCCAACCAATCTTTCTCCAGATTAGCATCCATTAGCCTTTGTATACAGTTGACTACTGTATATAATTTGCATTAACAATCACAGCCCCCAAAAAAAACATTTTGAATGATCGACCTGCTCCAACTTGAAGATATTTTTAAACAGGTTATTAGAGAAAAAGATAAAATTACAAAGAGAATTAAAGTGAAACTGCAGTCAGTAAATTAAGCCCTGCTAGATCACTTCAGGCTGGCCCCTTTTGCTGGTATAGTTATGTAAAACATTAAAAATAAGTACCTATACTGTTTAAAATCCAGTAATACGCTATCTCATCCTGCTCTGCGCATGCTCAGTCGCTCTCTATTTTGGGCACTGCGATGAAATGTAGAAGCCTAAAGGTTTACTGCTGCTCTGGGCTTCAGCAAAATGGCAGCCTCCTGCAATAAGGAAAGGGAACAATGATGGAGTCAAATTACAGCACACACTAATTTTGGTAGTATAAGTAATAATGTAGAATGTATGTTCCTTGCTAAAGAACATTATTTTTTTATCAAGTTGTTATAGGCAAAGTTAAATTTGCACAGTAATATGCACACTTTTGCTTTTGAAGTTCATCTATAACAAGACCAAGACCAAAAATACAATAAAGTGACACTGTTACAGAACTCAAATTCCAGATAAAACAGCTCCCTGTAAAGAAATGTGTAAATGCTTACCACTCCTGCTGCCCATGTCTCAAAACCCCATTCCACTGAAGAGGAATTGCCATGTGAAATTTCTTCTGAAACTGACATTTCTGGGATTCTTGATCTCTGTTTCTTCTGCAGTGCTCTTTGGTTCCTCTCACCAGCTTCCATGTCACTTCAGGACCCAGTATGTGGAGGTCAGCTGGAGGAACCACTGAACAATGCAGAATCACCCAAGAGATCGGCAGTCCAGAATGTTTTGGTTTTAGAAGAAACTTCACATAAATAAACCTCTTCATGAATTAGTGGTGTATGCTGCAGAAGAGATAAAGCATCTATATTCCTTTTTACAGGCAGTTGTTTTATATTGATTTTTAAAGTGATTGTAGCCATATTAGTGCACTTCAGAAAGAAACAATTAAGTACTGTCCCTGATACTTTTTTTATTTGCACTAACATACAATTTTTTCAGGACAAGTTTGAAGAAGGCGACATACCCGACAGCTTGTCCTGAAAAATTGTATGTTAGTGCAAATAAAAAAGTAGCACAGACCGTACTATTGATTTTTAGTTTGACAACAGGGCCGACTTAAGAAACAGCTGATACTGCATAGAGCAACTGATTCTCATCCACCTTTTTGTCAGTTGCAGTTCTTAATCTTGAGAACCCAAAGCACAATATTAATATTAATAAAGGTAAAACAAGGCCTGCATTTGAAAACTCAAAAAATACAGTTACCTTTAAATACTATAGAAGGGATATCATTTACACCATGGGTGCTCAACCTGTGGCCCTCCAGCTGTTGTGGAACTAGAAGTCCCATCATGCCTCTGCCTTTGGGAGTCATGCTTGTAACTGTCAGCCTTGCAAGGCCTCATGGGACTTGTAGTTCTGCAACAGCTGGAGGGCCACAGGTTGAGCACTTATGATTTACACAGTTATTTACTAGCAAGTTGGTGGACAAAAATGTAAATAAAAATGTAAATTTTAAAGTCTTTGTGGTGCTTGCTAATACTTATGAAACAATGCTGCAAACTACTTTTTTCAGTAGAGTAGTAAATAAAACAGCATTGGTTTAATTGAGTGTATCCCCTTCTCCTTCTTGTCTTTAGTTTCCAAAGGAATGCCACTTATACTCAAAGTTCCCAACAAGCAGCCAGCTATCACTCAATATGTAGCCTGATTTGCTCTAGACCTCAAACCAGGAGTGCACAGTAGGGTTGAGCGAACCCGAACTGTAAAGTTCGGGTTCGTACCGGACTTTTGGGTTTTTGGTACCCGGACCCGAACCCGAACAATTTACTGTATGTTCGGGTTCGGGTTCGGTGTTCGGCAATGTAATGGCGCATTTTAAACAGCTGCAGGGCAGCCAATCAACATTCGTTTAACTTGTGTGCCCTTAGAAGCCATCACAGCCATGCCTACTAATGGCATGGCTGTGATTGGCCAGTGCAGCATGTGACCCAGCCTCTATATAAGCTAGAGGCACATACCACAGCACGTCACTCTGCTTTAGTGCTGTGAAAGGTTGCTGCTGCTGCATTGAGGGAGAGAATTATCATAGGAGTCCTGATTCAGAAATCAAATTACTCAGCGATCTACATAGCACAGAACGTCACTCTGCTTTAGATAGTGTAGGGAAAGGTTGCTGCTGCTGCTTTGAGAGAGAGAATTAGATAGGAGTCCTGATTCAGAAATCAAATTACTCAGCGATCTACCTTGATTTTGTTGTGCGGGTGCAGTCGAAAATCTTTTTACCCTGCCCTGAGCCCATTTAGGGCACACTTTAGATACTGTTCTTCTATTCTGCTATTAAAAAAAATAATATTTAGGGCAAATCAAAAAATGTTGGTGCGTTTCCTGCATATCTGTAAATGTGAGATACACACTTTAGATACTGCTCTTCTATTCTGCTATTCAAAAAACACCCATTTAGGGCAAGATCCTAAATTTGAGAAATATGAGGAGAACGTCAAATAAGGGACGTGGCCCCGGTCGTGGTGCTGCTGGTGGAGCTCCTGTTTCAGGGAGAGGATGTGGTCAATCTGTGCCATCTACACGCACAAGTGAAACACCTTCCTCAGGTGCGAGTAGGCGACAGAGCCTGCAGCGGTATTTGGTCGGGCCTAATGCGGCTCTATGAATGTTGAGGCCAGGACAAGTACAGGCGGTAGTAGATTGGGTTGCTGACAGTGCCTCCAGTTCCTTCACATTGTCTCCCACCCAGTCTTCTGCTGAAAGATCAGAGTTGGCACCTGCAGCCGATGTCCATCAGTCTTTCACCTCACCCCCTTGCAAATCAGCCAAGTAGTCTGTCCAGAGCCAATGTGGACAAGCTCACGTTCATTAAAATGAACCAGGCATGGATCCCACAGGACTTGTCCGTACCTTGTGCAGAATAGACATGTATACCGGCCTTACCCAGCCATTGTAGTATTTTTGATCTTTCTCACTCTTTTGGGGTGTACCCTAATTAAAAAAAAAAAAAGTAAAAAAAAAAAACAGTGTTGGCTACCTCGTCCTCCTCCACCGCCGCTTCCACCTACACCGCCACATCCACCGCCACCTCAACTTCCTACTCCATATGGACCTCGTTCTCTTAGGTCAAGATTATTATTTTTTATTTTTATGTATTTTATGTTATTTTAAGTTATTTCCCTATCCACATTTGTTTGCAGAGCACTTGCCATGCTCTTAACATCACTTTGCTGTAATTTTCAGCCCTCTCCATTACTTTTTTAGAGCCATTTTAGTCCTCAAAAGTTCGGGTCCCCATTGACTTCAATGGGGTTCGGGTTCGGGGTCAAATTCGGGTCCCGAACTCAAACTTTTTTGCGAAGTTCGGCCGAACCCGTCGAACCCGAACATCCAGGTGTCCGGTCAACTCTAGTGCACAGTATTAGAGTGTAGGAAGCACAATGTGGAACAATGACTCCACATTGTGTTTACATAGGAAGTAATGTCATGTCAGATGTTATGGCACTTCTTTTTTAAATCTCTGATGCAGAAAATAAAAAGCTTTCTCTATATTCTAGAGCAGGCATTACCTCAGTATCTAGTGTCTCCTATAGAAAACTCCTCTATTGCTTCCTGGTATTCGTCCATTGGGATGTAAAAACGATTAGAAGGAAGTAGTTAAGCAGCTGCCCTCATTAACACACAGTCTGCACCTACCCTCCCCCTCCAGGAGATTGCTACCGCCCACCTCTGCAGTTACATGCAATCATTGACAATCATTGTCAGTGAGCACAGTTATCCCTCAATGCACAGCCATTGTCTTCCTTTACTGATTGACTGTTTTGTACCTTACCATCGTCTTGCATAAATCGCTCATTTGGAAGAGTGTGCAGGAGCTGAGCGATCATATAACAGGAGAAATGTTTCACTGGAGGTCTGTAAAGCTCATCATACACTATATAATCGGATTGTACAATATTTTTTAGATCTACTATAAACTATGTAGTGTACAATGATTGGACAGATAAGTGTGTCCTCATATTATATAGTTTTGGTAAATCTAAAGAAGATTGTACAGAGATTGTACAATCAGATTGTATATTGTATGGCCACCTTTATACACCTAAAATGAACTAGTTGCACCTTTGGAGCCATTAACTGTTAAGAGCACCCCAAACGCAGAAGCGAATGCACATTTTGCTGTGTGCAAAAATGTGCAACAAACTTGGCAAATCGCGTGGTAAAAAACATGCAAGCAGTAACGAAAAAAAATGTCTCATGAGCTACTTTGCTATTGCACGTCCACTACATTATATGAGCATGGAGCTTGAAAATGAAACTGGTGTGTTACCACAAGAACAATAACAGCTGAATGTCTCTACCCACTCCCTTCCATGTACTTGCAAAGATGGTCATACACTAAGCAATCAGATTGTACAATCTCTGTAAAATTTTCTTTAGTTTTACCAAAACTATGGAATATGAGGACCCACATAAACAATACAATTACATTTGTATCAAATCAGGCAGGCCCTTGCACTACATAGCTGATGGTAGATCTAAAGGAGATTGCAAAATTAGATTGTCAAGTGTATGGCCACTATACTGGAAGAAGTAGGAAAGTGGGTGGGAATAAATAAAGGGGAGGTGGTATAGGAGGTGTGGTCCAGAGAGGTAAACACTCCCTATTCTGTGATGCAATAAGGCAGTGCATGATGGGATATGAAGTTCCCTGGATGGTCACATGATACTATAGGAAATGGTGGGCTCAGAGTGCATTTTTGAAAATATTGAACCAAGAGATGCAGTGTCAAATGTGTCATGAACTAAGTAAGCGAGAGATAAGCACCTTGGGATGGCTTGGGCAGAAAAGACATTAAACTTCTGCCTGAAAAGATGAACTTGGCCTTTAATCCCATGGCTAGGGCAAAGCAGGAGAAGATCCCTGTGCTGTTGTGCTGTGGACAATTAGTCACTATTGGAAGTAAGATATTGATTCAGATCCATGCCTACCAGATCCAGCCCCCTCATACCACATGGAACAAAAAAGGGTAAAAAAAAACGAATTGGAAAATGAATAAAACATAAAAAATCAGTTAATTTGGTTATATATAAAAATCCCTCTACCTAATTATTCCACCACATTGGATGTTTTGAAAGAAATTTGCATTCAAGTTATAAGCATCAAACACTTGCATTGCAATTATAAAATGCAAATATTGCTGATATACTTGATATAATTTCTGTCTGTGCCAACTTGGCATTATCCAATGGCCTGTTCACACTATTAGACTGAATTTCTAAAGAAATCTTCACTGAAAAAAATGTGTGAATACAGTGAAACCCTGACTTGAGAAATACTTGCTCTGCAAGTGTTTTGCAAGACAAGCAACATTTTTTTATAAATTTTGACTTGATAAACGAGTGATGTCTTGATATACAAGTAGCGTCATGTCACAACTGAGTATAAAAGAGAAGAGAGGCCCCTCTAAGTGTAGCAATATGGTTACATTTAATAAAGGCACAACATTTAGGAACTCACATGGTTAATGATTAAAACAGGCACATCTGAGGGTCCTTTCACACGGGGCGGATCCGTGCAGATCCGCCCCGTGAAGCTCCGCTTGCTCAGCGGGGATCGCTCCGTTGATCCCCGCTGAGCCGACGGATGACTGGGCAGTCCCCGCACACTGTGCAGGGACCGCCCTGTCAGAGCGCCGCTCTCCCCTATGGGGAATCGGATGACGACGGACCGTAGAGTCCGTTGTCATCCGATCCGCTCCGCCGACGGAAGGAAAAATAGGGTTTTCCTCCGTCACACTTTGGCGGAGCGGAGCGGATGTCAGCGGACATGTCTCCGCTGACATCCGTGCTTCCATAGGGGTACATGGAGGATCCGTTTCAGGTCCGCCTAAAAAACTGACAGGCGGACCTGAACGGACCTCCGTGTGAAAGGGGCCTAAGTAATCAGGCATCCAGGGTAAAGCTATCCACATAGACCATCCTCCGCACGGCCATCAACGTCATCCCTTCAACACTGAGCTCCACAAGCGCTTCAAGCCTTGCTTTCAGATTTCTCTACTGCAGGGTAGTTTTCCTGGTAAAGATTGCAGACTGACAGCGGTGAGAGCCGATGGTGCAGAGGACGGTCTATGTGGACAGCTTTACCCCGGATGCCTGCATACTTAGATGTGCCTCTTTTAAAGTGTAACACCACTTTTGTTGAGAAAAACATTCCCCTCTGGGTGATCTTTGTACATTGCAAGGATTATAACAACCTTTGTTGCAGATTCCTACCTATTGTTATTCTGAAGAAATTCCTGTGTTTTTCTCTGTACCTATGTGGAAAAGTGAGTCTAATGGGAGTTGTTTCATAATTAAAAATCAGCTGTGCAATTGCAAAGCTCTAATGAGGAAATCTGTTGGGCCTGCATCCATTTAGACGTGTTCCTATTGGGAATATCTCACCAAAACTTAAATTTTTGTTCCAGGGGATGCCTGAAATCTGACCTGTATCTTAGTGCAGACTTCTGGGAAAATTGGTGAGCCAATCACACAACCAGGAAATGATGTTTCTGGGGGGGTGGTCAGTACACATTCTGTATACAGAACAACTCCAGGTAGCTATATTGCATTGCATTTTTAGAAAATTACAGCGGCTGAAAATTGAAAAGGAAAGGTAATTTTTAATAATATTCAATTACAACATGACTTGTGTTGCAATTGTATTATTATACATATTTATTTTTATTTGCTATTTGTTTTCCCCACGAAAGTGGAGTTACCCTTTAACCACTTCAATACCAGGCACCCCCCTTCCAGCCCAAGCCAATTTTCAGCTTTTAGCGCTGTCACTTTTTAAATGACAATTGCATGGCCATGCTACACTGTGCCCAAACAACATTTTTATAATTTTGTTTCCACAAATAGAGCTTTCTTTTGGTGGTATTTGATCACCTCTGCGGTTTTTATTTTTTGCTAAACAAATAAAAAAAGACTGAAAATTTTGAAAAAAAACATCTTTCTTTCTTTGTTTCTGTTATAAAATGTTATAAAAAAGTAAGTTTTCTCCTTCACTGATGGGCACTGATAAGGCAGCACCAATGAGGGGGCACCAATGAGATGCCACTGATGAGGTGGGACTGGCAGGCAATGACGATGGGCACTGATAGGCAGCACTGATGTGCACTGATAGGCAGCACTGATGGGTGACACTGATATGCAGCACTGATGGGCATTGATAGGTGACACTGATGGGCACTCATAGGTGGCACTGGTGGGCACTGATAGGTGACACTGATGGGCACTGAAAGGCTGAACTGATGAGTACTTATGGGTGGCTCTGATAGGCGGCACTGCTGGGCACTGATGGGCACTGATAGGCGGCACTGATGGGCACTGATAGATTGCACTGATAGGCATCACTGGCACTGGCAGGCATTTTTAATCGGCTCTGATTGGCAGCTGCCTGGGCACTGATTGACATATCCCTGTTGGTCTAGGGTGGCATACCTTGTGCTCCTGTGTGGTGGCCATCTCTAGTGGTCCTGGGGGCATCCTGGTGGTCCTGGGTGGGCATCCGCGGGGGGGGCTGTGCTGATAAAAAATCAGCGCAGAAACCCCTGTCAGGAGAGCCACCAATCGGCTCTCCTCTCCTCGCGTCTGTCAGACGCGAGTGAGGAAAAGTCGATAAACGGCTCTTCCTGTTTACAGTGTGATCAGCCGTGATTGGACACGGCTGATCATGTGGTAAAGAGCCTCCGTCAGAGGCTCTTTACCGAGATCGGTGATACGGTGTGTCAGTGTCAGGGAATCTAGTAGACCAGACTGTGTGACTACACAGAGGAGACCCAAAACGCATGTAAGTGAAAAAAATATGTTTATTAAAAAGGTGACAAACAAGTGAAAACAACCAGTGCACAACCAACAACAAATAGTAAATACAAATAAAGGGGAGATACCGGAATCGTAAACAAGCCAGGCTGAGGTCAATCACAGGGAGATCAAACAGAGACAGGGAGAGGACAGATGGATAAGCTGCAGGGCAGGGATCCAAGGTGATCAGGAAACAGGAGGGAAAGGTGCAGGAAGGGCTCGGGATAGGGATCAGATCTGATCAGGTCAGATACAGGCTCAAAGTCAGTATCGCAGGCTCAAGGTCATGGAGAGAGATACCAAGGCGAGCATACTCATAGAGGGGAACCCATGCCGGTTTTTTATTTAAAATTTGCCGTGGAGTTCCCCCTCATGATTCATACCTAACACAGTGCCTGGTATTGGTGGGGATCCAAGTCGGATCCCCGTTCATTGAAAGTCGGACGTATGTCGGCTTCAACACATTTTTCCTTTCCGGGTGAGCCAGCTCAGCGCTGGCTCCCGCGACAGGGCTCGTAGGTGGTCAATCTCGCCGATAAAAGCAGAGAGATTGACACAATATCACGGTCACCTACTGTACCAGAATCGTAAACAAGCCAGGCCGAGGTCATTCACAGGGAGATCAGAGACAGGGAGAGGACAGATGGATAAGCTGCAGGGCAGGGATCCAAGGTGATGAGGAAACAGGAGGGACACGTCCAGGAAGGGCTCGGGATAGGTATCAGATTGGATCAGGTCAGATACAGGCTCAAAGTCAGGATCGCAGGCTCAAGGTCAGAGAGAGAGATACCAAGGCGAGCATGTGAGGGCTCGCCGGGTATTTATAGGACTGCAGTGATTGTCCTCATGTAACAGCTGAGCCGAGGAAGTGCTGCCTGCCCCACACTGCCGGAATACACCCGCTGGTGGATGCCGGTACTATGGCCCATGGATCAGACAGTACCACCAGCAGGTGAGATCCTCCACCATAGATACTGGCTGCAAGAAGACCCCTGCTGGTGGACACTAGTATTGCAATCCATAGGACCAAAAGCGCCACCAGCGGGTGAACCCTTTCCTGACAGTCAGACTGACACGCCACACCACCGATCACCACGCTGCGCGCCCCCTAGGGCTCGCGATCGCGGCTTATCCTGCTGGACATTATATTATTAAATGTAAATGTAACCATATTGCTACACTTAGAGGGGCCTCTCTTCTCTTTTATACTCTGTAGCTCCTGCATGATTTAATTTCTAATCTCTGTGTGGAGGCTGCCATTTGTGGATGGACATTTTATTGTTACACAACCTCACATAGCTATAATCTTTTTATATGGACTATAAACTGAAGGACTTATGAATAAATAGTTGTTGAACCAATCATCTGAGTTTACATTATTTTGTATGGGGAAATTCGCTTTAATATACAAGTGCTTTGGATTACAAGCATGTTTCCGGAACGAATTATGCTCGCAATCCAAGGTTTTACTGTATTCACTTAATTTATCTAATCATGTGAAAAACTAATTCCAGTTCCTTTTGAATACCCAATGGTTTGCAGATGTTTTTCACCTAAAGTGATTATTTACACAATTTTTCCAATGAAGATTCCTAACTTTAGTAAATCGACCTCAATGTGTTGCATTAGCACATATTAACACAGCCCACACACTGTTCTGTGTTTGCATTTGAACATGTTAACATAGCATAGTGGTGTGCTAAGTCATGGCTGTATTGTCTACCACTGTAACAGTGGGTTGAGGTGCCATTCAAAGTGAATGGCAATGCAGCAAAACCTGGTGCACGCATTACTGTGTGTTGCTGTAACATAAGTTTTACCACACATTAAGGCATACATAACAATGGACACTTAATGGTAAGTTAGGGTTTAACACAAAATTTTTTTTTTTTACTAAAATGGATGTAGACCTGAATTATTTTTTTATTATAATTTCTACCTGGTACAGTAGAGGATGTCAAGTCATCTGTGTCCAGTTTTGCCACAAAGAGTTAATCCAGGTCTGAGCAATCCTCTTTTCTTTTTTTTAGTAAGATAAAAAAATGACACACAGATAAGTTTGTGTCGCCACATCCCCCACTGCTGTGACTGACATCTGATTTCTTTATTCCATGAAGGAGCTACGATTCCAGCTTCACATCCCTCCTCCTATCTTCTCTGGCTCTTCCAGGATTGGCTGCTCCACACCTCAGCATGATTGGGTATGTTGAAGTCAAGTGCTGCCTTTCCTGAGATTTGAATGGATGTTATCCAAATTTAGGAATAGGAGAGTAGGAGTGTGTAGAGGTGGGCGGGTAGTCTTGTGACATACCGAATCTGCACAACGAGCTCCGGCAAAGAGACCCACCCACCGATTCCAGAGTTTTGTGGGGCTCCTACTGCTGAAGGGGGTGACATTTGCAAGGTAAGGATACATGCAGGAGGCTTGCATGTATACAGTATATACATTAATACTGTGCCATTAGTTTATACTGGGTGAGTGGTGGGTTTAAATCCACTTTAAGTGTATTGCGATAATGTGTACTAATACTGGAAAATTAAAGGTCTCATCTACACCATTGTGATGTTTTGCCACGCATCAACATGCAAGGCAGTCTATTCTAATGGAATGTCAATGTACCAAAGTATCAAAAATGGTACTTGCACCATTTCTGGCAGTGCAATGAAACACACTTCAGTATGTCACAGTGCATTGCAATGCACATATGTCAGCATTCTGAATGGCACTACATTGCACGATTGTATGCAATGTGTGGCACAATGCGTTACTGCAACGTGATTGTGTGAGTGTCTCCATAGCTATTGTGTCATCCCCTAGACCAAGGGTCTCCAAAATCTCTGAACGAAGGGCCAGTTTACTGTCCTTCAGACTTTGAGAAGGCCAGATGGTGGTCAGTGGAAGTAGACAATTCCCTGGCATCGATGGGAGTACAGAATGCCCCATCATTGGTATTAGAGGGGAAAATATTGCCCCATGGTTGGTGTTAGGGGAAGAAATAGTGCCCCATCATTGGTGTCAGTGGGAAGAATAGTGCCTAATGTTGGTATCAATGGGAAGGACAGGGCCCTGCAGTTGGTATCAGTGGGAAGAATACTGTCCCATTATTGGGCCGGTGGTAGAAATAGTACCTTCCAGATTCATCATACACTATTTTGAGGTCTGATCTCTTGACTGTAAATCTGGGTTTTCAGGACCAATGTTCACGTAATATATGGCCCAAGTAGGTATTTGTACTATACCTCACCATAGCCCCTATATACACTATATTTAGGACATCTATTTTATATATCTATTTTTCCTACTGTCTTTGTTTTTGGTATTTATTTTTCCTGCATATCTTGACGGTCCTCTGGTGACCATCTATGTTGCTTCGGCGCCCGCCCAGGGAGTTTTATGCTGGTTCTGTCTTACATTGAGGTGGGTCTTGTAGGACAAGCAGATAACTACAAATTATGTTGGTTATATGTAATTCATATGAATGTTTTGTAAATTATGTTGTTTCTTTAGAGATGTGTGCTATGTGTCCCTCATAAGCCCTGACAAAGCAATTTGGCAAAGCGCGTTGGAACAATAGGATTATTGGCTCAGCACTCAATCTAATTTGATCGATTGTATAGCTCATCAGCACATTTGGTTTTATCAATTTTGCTACTTTTTAACTCTTTCAATTGAATAAAATTAAAATTCTAACAAAATATCATAACTACTTTCTTCTGGCCTGCACAGTCCAATATCCAGTTGTTTCTTTTCCTTTCTATTCAAACATTGCGGATAATGGCTATAAGTGTCACAATACTAACTAAAAAGTAGAAATAGTACCCTATTGTTGGTGTAAAAGGAATACTGCCTTGCATCAGTGGGAAGAATAGTGTCCAAGGGCCTAATAAAGGCAAGCGCATCCGGCACATGGGCCATAGTTTGGAGAATATTGCTCTAGACAAGTCTGGGGCCACGCTTGAGGCCCCCTATATTTACTGCCCCCTATATTTACTACCCCCTATATACAGTAAATGTATTTGGTTAAATACATGTTTAAAATTTAGTTGTAGCCTACATTTTAAGCATTTTGTTTTAAAATTAAGAGTTTGAATTGACTGTCAGACTATATATTTATTGTTTTATACACATCTTAGCAGTTTTTTTTAATAGCTTTTCTCTACAATTTTGCTAAAATGCACTGTTTTAGAAAGGTTAATGTACTTATTAAATTAAGTGTTTTCATCCCTGCTTTTTCCTGTGCAGTTTGTTTTGAAAAAAATGGCGTTAAGTTTAAAATAGAAACTCACAACCAGTTTAAAAATATCTATAGGTGTGCTACAGATGCCACCCTTTTTTTACCCACTGCAGGCTACTGATGTGTTGTGGTGTCACTTGTGTGGTATTAAGAAGCAAAGCCCCCATTTATCTGTACGAACAGAAAATAATCTCTAACAATTTGTCAGTTACTACAGTATAGAGAATAATCCACAAGGTATTGTATTTGAAAGACCATACTGTATATTAAATAGTAACAACAGGTAATATCCAGTGAACCATGACATTTTATATATATTCTCTAACATGAACATTGTATAGTCGATATATGAAGCCTTAAGGTGGGGATACTGCATTAACATAGTATGTGTCCTTTGAATTTAGATCCACTTTCTTCTATCTCATCCCTTGCAATAGGCAGGTCACACGTGATGGCCTCATCACAAAGTTGAGAAAACACAGCTACCATATTTAAAAAGAGCAACACAAACACACTGTTCCACAGGTCAGTACATACACTTACTGTATACAGTATTTAAAGGCAGAGTAATTATCGTACAACAGCACAAATAATGCCAGATTTTAGTATATACTAACTGGGAGAACCTGCACCCAGAACGTGGGTCTCCTACCCACACCAATACACCAAAAGGCTATCACGGACACAGTGATGGCACAGCACTTGGCTTTATAAGGTGAATCCTGATAGAGTTCCTTATGATTAGTTTAACTACACTGATAAAACCTGAGGGAGAATAAAGCAGAGCAAATGTGTGCATGAAACAATAATGCATTCTAGAGCAAAGTGAAGTACAGGTGAGCATTACTATCATAAATAAAATGGGCACAGAGAATGGCTGACTCTATGTAGCCACATGACTAAAGGAGTCACATGCCCAAAATGCAGAAAAAAAATTGAATGTATTCAGAGGACTCCCAACTGGTTGAACAATGTGGTATTATCCATTTTAAAGTGAAGACTCTAAGATATGCATACATGAAGAAAAAAAACTGACACAGGGAGTATTTTAGGCAAGAACAGTTTACGTATAAATACATTATTTACAATATGCTGTATTTAACAACATAGTAAAGTAAAATTTCCTAACTGGGTGTTGCAAGAGGACTCTTAAGGCCGGTACACATGGGTCAAATATCAGCTGGTATCGGCCGCTTCAACAGAAACCGGAGGACATTTGTGTACAACAGCCCGCCTGGTTGTTAGGCCGGCTTCTGTTGAATGGGCATGCTGGAAAATTAGCAGCAGATTTCCACCTAATCAGCTCTTGCAGCCAAAGAAATGTTTAATTTCTGTCTAAGACCCAATTGGATATATTGTCCCTTACTTTCAGTCCTTGTAATATCCACACAAGGCATTGTGTCACCAGGACAAAAGTTCAAACACAGCAATAGACCGTACCTACTTTTTAAAATGTGTTTTATCTGTGTCCACACTGGAGAGATTTCCCAAATGATATTTGTGAAATACCATATTTGTATCAACAAAAAAGTAATAGACAATGTATCCACACTTTTTGTGCAATGAGAACAGTATAAAGTATAAGAAGTATACCAAATATAGAATCATAACAAATGGATGCAGTGTTGTGGAAGGATACATAATACATTTTTGTAACAATATTTTGAGCAGTATTATGACAACCAGGTAGCATAAGGTTGCAGTATGAATGTGTGAGGAATCTCGTTGATGGCCTTTAATGACAGATTTGTCATTTTTAAACCCTTCCCGACCAGCTGCCGCAGTTGTATTGCGGCAGGTTGGCTCCCCTGGGCGAACCGACGCAACTAAACGTTGGTTCGCCTTTTGACCACTAGGGGGCGCGCATCAGCGATGCGAGTGCCCGGAGGGCGCGATGACCGCCGGGCAACCGTGATCGCTCATGACAGAGTGAGAACCGGGATCTGTGTATGTAAACATGCAGATCCCGGTTCTCCCAGAGGAGAGGAGACAGATTGTGTGTTCATACTATGTATGAACACCGATCTCTCTCTCCTCCTAGTCAGTCCCATCCCCCCACAGTTAGAACACACCTAGGGAACACAGTTAACCCCTTGATCGCCCCCTAGTGTTAACCCCTTCCCTGCCAGTGACATTTATACAGTAATCAGTGCATTTTTATAGCACTGATCGCTGTATAATTGTCACTGGTCCCAGAAATGTGTCAAAAGTGTCCAATCTGTCCGCCGCAATATCGCAGTCCCGATAAAAATCGCTGATCACTGCCATTACTGCCATAAAGCGGCCTAATCTGAGGATTTTTTTTTTTTTTAATTGGGATATTTATTATAACAAAAAGTAAAAGATATTGTGTTTTTTTCAAAATTGTCGCTATTCTTTTGTTTATAGCACAAAAAATTAAAACCGCAGAGGTGATCAAATATCACCAAAAGAAAGCTCTATTTGCGGGAAAAAAGGGACATTAGTTTTGTTTGGGTACAGCATCGCACGACTGCGCAATTGTCAGTTAAAGCGACGTAGTGACCTATCGAAAAAAATGGCCTGGTCAGTGAGCAGCCAAATCTTCTGGGGCTGAAGTGGTTAATGGCAGAAGGTTAATAAGTGTTCTGTGATTTATGTGATAATAACGATTTGTATTTTTTGTAGTTCACGAGTACAGTTTAAAAAATGGCAAATAAATAAGGAAAAAGTTGTGCTACCAAATAGTGAAACAATGTGTATAGTAGGCTGCCAGCATTAACAATCAGACATATTGTAAACAAAAAAGGAAAATAAATAAATGCGGCACCGTAAACAAAAATTGATATGTAAACCAATATAAAATAGGTGTACCTAGTGTGTGCTATGTGGGTAATTAGCAACTGATGACAATAACACTCATGTGTGGCCTGTAGGCCGTGACTACCATAAATCAACCTGACATGCACAAACGACCTAAATGTGCATACATTGGTCAGTGCGCATGTAGTCAATAATGGAGATAAAGTGAAACAAAAAATAAAAAATTAAAACATGTGGATGGGTGTATAAAGTCCATCTAGGAGGAACACATGGGATATGCTGGAGTCAATGCGACTCTAAATCAAAAGACAATGTCCACGGTAGCCCATATAGAACGACTGTGCTGCTGATGGATATGTCAAGATGCGCATCACCCAGGAATGTGGCTTCCAACACCGGGGGAGGGGGGGGAATAAATACTCTTACCCCTACGTGTGGACTCACACGCCAGCAGCGGTGGGTCAATAAGGCATACAGATGATACAGATGATCCACTCAAATGCACGTGTGGACTGAAACTTCCTGTAGGGAATGATGTCCCACACCAATGATCGACAAGGTATCCACGTAAAGTTGGAAATCTCCTATCTCAGTGTCCTCGAGATCCAGACAACCAGAGAGCGATATCCACCATGGAAGGGAACAAAAAAAGCCTCCTCATAGTATAGATCAGTCAGATGGTGTATAGTAAAAAAGGCTAGTTTATTCCAAAAACGAACACATCAAACAAAAAGACAAAGCAATAAAAAAGTATACAGGTGTAGCGACCTCACCCCTCTCACCCCTTCTCATTCTCGGCTTGTCTGTCTTTGTCTAGGGGTGTTAGTACCGGGGGAGGGATGAGCTACACCACGGCCCATGTCCTCCATAGTGAAGAGGTGAAGGCCAGAAAGATCGGGCTTTGTGTAGGTGTCCTAGAGTCAAATCCTTTCCTCCGTCCTTGACTCCCTCTTTGCTCCTAGTAACCAGAGTTCCACACACTGAATAGGTCCAACACAGTTTTATTCTTCTCAGCGAATAAACATACAGCACAGTCAAGTTGGGACCTTTGCAACAGTTCAGTATTAATGGGAGTAGGTCGAGGCACAATCCTTTAAAGTATCGCTAACCACTGTGGTGTCACCAATGGCAAATAGTCACTGCCACTGACTATATGAGGTAGAACATGAATTACCTTCGCTAGCACAGCCCCTGTCAGGGGAAGGATATCCATCCAAGGGAGTCACCGGAGGCCTCTCTGTCACCAGCAATGCTGCGCCGGGCTCTCCAGTCTCCTCGACCTCAGCCACGTGCACCCAAGGAGTTAGGGCCCCCCTCGGATTCCTCCACCCTCGCGAAACTCAGTCGAAGGTACTGAGCCCCAGGCATCCACCATAGTACCTCATTCCAGGCTAAAGGTGCCTGAGATGGACTCCATCTCCCGCTCCGGCTAGGTCAAGGGCACCTGGGCTCGGAACACCGGAACGCCAGCACCCAGGCTGAGGGTGCCTGAGTGCGGCCGTGTCCTCCGACTCCGAACTCTGAACCCCGTGGTAAGGGCGTCCGCCCCTTTTATCCCCTCTCCCTTTGCGTCACAGCGGGTTCCCCGCCCCGCCGTACCAGCGCCAGGGGAGGACAAAAAGGCACAATCTTGCGGTGTGGGTTCAACTCTGGCCAGGGCGACAATGCCACCTGCAGGCCGCAGGGAACCTCACACCACCAGAGTCCTCCAAGAACCATAAAAGGGTCTCAGATTCCCTAGCAATCAGTGCATCTGGGTTACACTACCACCCAGATGCTTCCCCTAAATTCAAATACCCGCTACACAAGCATCCTGAAGCTGCTAGTAAAAGTAGTGATCACAAAAATATTTCATGTATGGCGTAATAAAAACTTAAAGCAGGTTCATGTACCCGACATGTTTCGCAGCAGTGTGCTTTAACTGGGGCATCAACCAAGGAGTACAGTTTAACCCTTACTTTTAGTCTTTTGTATTTATGATCATTCAACATTATATCCAATTTATATAGTATGAATCCTATTCGCTACTACTTCAAATAATTAACTATATGATAGAATAGCGATTTGTGTCAAGCAGCAGCTCACATTAATACAATGTGTTCTCACATATACAGTATACATAGAAAACTTGATAATAAATTTACTAAAGTGGCCACTCATCTTCAATATAGACCCATACTCTCGTATAGGTCTAATTGCGTTTGGTAAAAAATCCTCCTAAGAATGGCTACTCCTGAAGAAGTTGCGTGAGCAGTGATGCAACACGCCGGGTGACGTCACTTCTGTGTCAAGGCCGAGACCGGAAGTTCGAGGGAGAGGATACTGTTCTCAAAGCGCATACACCCTTTTAGGGGTCTTTTAAAATGTGAGTGTAATACTTTTTTTTAAATAAAGCATTTGGTACAGTCTTACACTACAGGAGGATCACCAGTGTTGAATATATTGTGGAGAGTAATGAAAGCAGTGTACATTTACAAGAGAACAAGAAAGACAAGCAGCACCAATCTAAGTGCAGCATTAATTACAACATATTTAATTTGATAGTAATGCACTCACTCAGAACAGGATAAAAGTAGGCACATCTTTGTAAATGTCAGATGGACAACAGGGATCCAGAACGATCATCTAGGCAGCGCTTTGGTGTCTTGCTGATGATGCCTGATGAAGGAGCATGTCATAGCTTCCTCCCTCTGAGACCAGGGACCTCCCGAGTGACGGCTTCCTCCTGTGCCCTGTATGTTCTAGCCCGGGACACCGGAAACCACTGGTGCCGCCGAGCAAGACACCAAAGTACTGCCTGGAGGATCGTTCTGGATCCTTGTTGTCCATCTGACATTTACAAAGATGTGCCTACTTTTATCCTGTTCTGAGTGAGTGCATTACTATCAAATTAAATATGTTGTAATTACTGCTGAACTTAGATTGGCGCTGCTTGTCTTTCTTGTATTCTTCCCAGAGGTTCTTCTACCTTTCAGGATGCTGCCTTCCTGTGCCAGCTACACTCCCTGTAGTAATTACCCAGGCTATGGACTTCTCCTAAAAATCCTGCACTCCTAACAGGAGTAATTCCTAAACATTATTATTTTTTAATTTATTGACTCTCTGCTGATCATCTTTTAGAACTTTTGGACTATATGTTCAGAAATCTGATATTTTAACCATTCCCTCATCCCTCATATGATATAACTCTGCATGCTGGAAATACCTTAGCTCAACAATCATTGTGTTTTTTCCATTACATATACAAGAGAGCAAACCCTTCAGGAGGATTTTTTACCAAGCGCAATTAGACCTATACGAGAGTATGGGTCTATATTGAAGGTGAGCGGCACCTTTAACACAAGGGAGGCACACGGTGTTGTGAACACAGCGAGGTTAAAATACGTGGATTAGCATATATGAATTTTGGACTTTCTAAAATATTGTGGTTGTGACTGCTTTTAATGAGCACCTATGGGACTGGTTTGATAGCACTGGACATGCGCTATTAATCTCTATATGAGATATGTTAGAAACTGCAGTTGTTGGTTGGCACATTAATTATGTTTTGCATTTTATTTACAGCACTGATATTGTGATATCAACCCACAGCAGGGTTGTTAACATGAAGAGTAACTTAACACTTTCACATTGAGTATTTTGTTTGCACTTGCACACACACACATATATATATATATATATATATATATATATATATATATATATGAATTATTGTTTTATTAACTTAACACCAGTGTAGTAATGATTGATTCACATTTTATATATTTTTTCATTTATATTTACAGTATGTGACAAATTGTTGGAGCAAGTGCCACATTTATTATCAAGTTTATTAAATCCAATTTAAAACAAGATGTGGCAGTGGTGAGGTTCCTATGTATTGAGGAATAGATTTCCTGGAATCCGGAAGTGAGGGCAAAGTCCACCAATGGGGACATAAAAAGCAAAGACACTTCCGGTTCCGGCGCCGCATGGAGTGACTGCTTCTCTCCTCGGCTCCCGCATCACGGCAACAAAACGGCCTATAAAACCGGCCTGAGACGCCCGACGGTCACCCCTACACCTCAGGGCACTCCCCGCCTTCTATATGGACCGATTCGTGGAAAAATCCGGGGCGCGGTTGCAAACGGCCCTGACGGCGCCGACGGCCCAGCCGCAAATCGAGGCCCCGGTCTTGGCCTACACGGCTCCTTCTCCACCACCACCGCCGACAGGGATGGAGGTAAGCAGCTGCCCTAGTCCTCCTACCTCCCCTCATGCCTCAGCATCCCAGCCACCTTGTGACAACACAACAGACCGCATAGCACAGGCTGTGGCTGCTCTCTTGTCCCCCATGATAGCAGCATCTGTGGAGAAGGCAGTGAATGCAGGGATGGCCCAGATCAAGTCCCAGTTAGGGGAACACAGCACCAGACTCAATGAGCTGGAGCACCGCCTATCCAGCGTGGAAGAGGAGTCATACCAGGCACAGGCCTCAGAGCAAGCCCAGGATAAGACTAATCAATACATCATCCAAAAGTTGGATGATTTAGAGAACAGGGCCAGGAGGAGTAACCTGCAATTCGTAGGTATCCCGGAATCGCTGCAGGCCTCTGCCATTTCAGATTTCTGCGCTGTGCGCATCCCGGAAGCCCTAGGTCTCTCGGGCCCCTGCACAGTGGAAAGGGCACATCGCATGGGAGCTTTCAATTCCGACCGCAAAAATCCCCGGCCAATAATTGCCAAATACCTTAACTACTCTGACAAGGCCCTCATTCTACAAAAGTTCAGACAAACCCGCTCACTTCAAATTGACGGAATAAGAGTCCTCATATTTGCCGATTACTCCATAGAGGTCTCAAAAAAGAGGAAAGCTTTTCAGCAGGTCTGCACGGAACTCTATAATCAGCAAATCAAATTCACTCTGGCTTTTCCAGCAGTTCTCCGCCTCAAAGCCTCTACTGGCGAACAACTGACTTTCCATGACCCCTCCGAGGCGGAAGCCTTCCTGCGGGCCTCCCGGCACGACTCGCACCCTCACACTCCATCGAAAGCCGCACCACTCATCCGTCCTCTGGACCAAAGAAGCCCACGAAAGGACTCCCCCAAACGCTTCAGAGCTTCTGCCCCAGTCCAATTACAGCTAACCCAGCGTTAAAATGGTGGAAGTGACTCTTGCACTTATTCCTCAAATCCTCAATGCTGCTTACAACGCAGTGGCAGTTTTTACATAGCTACATAGTTATATATATTTGTACCCTACAGATGACTGCTCAACTAGTTATGCTTTCTATGATATCCTTGCCCAGATAGGATCTGCTTTTTTTTGGATGCTCTCCAAACGGTGTTCATTATTTTTATGTGTACCCTTCCCGGCCTCACTGTGTATAGCCGCAACATCCCCCCCTCCGTTTGAGTCCCTCGCCGCTCGCATGAAAAACCCCTCTCCTAACGCGGGCTCTCGGCCGCCCTACATCAGAGCCGTGCTTTTGGGAACCGACTTACACAGTGACTCCTTGCGGAAAAAAGCGAAGTTCTTACGCTTGCTTATGTTGTTTATGTTATTTTTGATTTTCTTTCAGGTCCCACCTCCTATCTCCTCCCCCTCCCTTCCCCCCTTTAGCCTAGGAACATCCGTGGTAACAGTCCTCCTGTCACCTGTCTCCCAAGACAGATATAACACCTTTCCTCTTCATCCGGTATTTACCTTAAAACGCCGCTTACACGGTAGATTAGCTATAACTTCCTCAAAATTCCATTTCCCAATATCCCCAACATGAAAATAGTTTCTTGGAACGTGAAAGGGCTTAGGTCCCCCAATAAAAGAATGAAGATCCTCCGTCATCTAAAACGACTCAACACTGATATCGCCCTACTCCAGGAAACCCACTTATCAGCTCCTGATTTTCATCGCATGAAAAAACTCTGGGTAGGCACGGTCCTAGGCTCGGGGGCCTATGGCCGTAAAGCTGGAGTCCTTCTCCTGATTCATAAGAACCTTCCCTGCACGGTCCTATCGGTAAATTCAGACGATCACGGACGGCTTGTCACAGCTCATGTCCAACTAGGTTCCACGGAATTGGTAATTTCCAACATTTACGCCCCCAACAGCCCTGGCACGACCTTTTATAGTGAACTTTCGGCATGGTTGCTTCATAACACCCACCTCCCCCACTTAATAGGAGGTGATTTCAACGACGTTATACACCAAACTGATGACAGATCATCCCCTAGACGCCCCTCGCCAGGCCTTGACCCTGTCTCCCCCACACTCTTTGCATCCACCATGGAATCCCTTCACTTTCAGGACCTCTGGCGTTTAAAACATCCAGCGGACAGGGAATTTACCTTCTACTCCAACCCACATAACGTATTCACCAGAATAGATTATTTTTTTGGCTCTGACAACCTAGTACCCATGTTAACTGATGTAGACATCCTCGACATTGCCATATCTGACCACGCACCAATCTCGGCCCAATTTGACAACCTCGACCTACCTCCACATCCTAAGATTTGGCGCTTTCCCTCATACCTTTACAACAACTCTGATTTTCAGCAATTCATGGCAAAGTCATGGACAGAATATTCCACGGCCAATGCTCCACACTCTGATGTCCCAAACCTCTTCTGGGACGCCGGTAAAGCGTTCCTCAGGGGTCGGATAATCTCTTATGCGACCTCTTTCAAGAGAAATACCTTATCAAAGTACAAGTTGGCTAGCTCCCGGCTCCACCAGGCGCAAAGATCTTTATACACCATGGACTCCACTGATAATAGAAACGAATGGCATGCAGCCAAGAGATCTTTTGATACTTGGGCAGACACACTTGAACTAACTAGGAAAGCACACTCAGATGCCACCTTCCATAAATTCGGAAATAAATCAGGCAAATTACTAGCCAGGCTCTGCAAGGGGCCCTTTCGCCCAACTCACATTACATCTCTAAAAGATGCTAAAGGCAAAGTGAACACCACACCGCAAACGATAAATAAAGCTATGCTTCAATACTACGCTACGCTTTATGCCCCAGACCCTATAAACAAACAGGCAGCCGGCTTTTTCCTAGAGAACTTAGCCATTCCCAAAGTCACTCCCTCACAACTTGAGTACCTTAATGCTCCCATCTCCCTTTCCGAAGTCTCAAACACCATACGAAAGTTGACCCCCTCTAAGGCCCCGGGCCCAGACGGACTCACTAGCGAATTCTACAAGACCCTCCAAAACATAATACAACCCACCCTCCACAAGGTCTATAACGGCATATGGACGGGCGGCCCCTACTTGCCCTCGGGAAACCAGGCCACTATTAAATTACTCGCAAAAAAAGGCAAGGACCCCCAGGAACCAGGATCTTATAGGCCCATCTCCCTTTTAAACCTGGATGTCAAAATCCTATCCAAGATTGTCGCCTCTAGGCTTGCTGTCATCATCCCATCTCTGATACATCCAGCGCAATCTGGTTTTGTGAAAGGCAGAACGGCCACCCTAAACATTCGTAAGGTCATGTTGGCCTTGGAACACGCCAAACAAAATCCCGGCGGCGACTTTGCCATCATTACGTTAGATGCGGAGAAAGCCTTCGATAATGTCAGCTTCGATTGGCTCTCCATGACCATGACAAAGATGGGCTTTACAGGCCCCTTCTGCCATCTAATAAACGCCATGTACACAACCCCCTCAGCTAAGCTGGTGGCAGCGGGCCTACTCTCAGATGACTTCCGCCTCCACAAAGGTACACGACAAGGCTGCCCCCTATCCCCCCTCCTCTTCAACATTGCACTAGAACCCTTATCCAGACACCTTACCCAAAAAGCCCCCTTGCATGGCATAAAAATAGGAAATCACGATCTCCGCTCATCCCTCTTTGCCGATGATGTACTTATCTTTTCAACGAACCCCTCCTCAGACATGTTCACCATCAAAGAGGTATTTGATGATTTTAGATCCTGTTCTGGCCTCCGCATAAATTACGGCAAAAGCGAAATCCTCCCCATAGGTACTCTATCCAACCCTACCTGGGTCCAACACTCCATTTTTTCTGTTGCTAGATCCCATATCACCTATCTTGGCATCAAAATAGGCAAACTGCCTTCCTCCCTGTACCACCTCAATTATCCTCCCTTGCTCTCTAGGCTCTCTCAGGAAATGGTTAACTGGATGGATCTGCCCCTCTCGCTCCTGGGAAGATGCCACTTGATAAAAATGGTCAGTTTTGCCAGACTACTATATCCACTGCAAACTATCCCCTTGCTACTTCACCACAAAGATGTTAAACTCATCAATACGGCCATCTCAAAATTTCTATGGCATGGCAAAAGACCACGCATAGCTTTAAAGAAACTATATCTTCCCAGAAGCGAAGGGGGTATAAGTCTCCCGAATGTCAGAACCTATAACCTAGCATGTTTATTAAGAACTAGTCTAGACTGGATTTCACAGTCCTCGAGGTATTCCAACTACTCCTTGGAATCCGCAATGGCACATCCCTTCTCGCTACCAGCTCTTCTTCACTGCAAGTGGAAATCGGTCCCACCTTTGTATCAACACAACTTACTACTGAGAGACACGGCCATCGCCTGGAGAGAAACCAGAAAGAGCCTCAAGCTCTCCCCTTTCATGTCAAGCCATCTGCCAATACAAGGAAACCCAAACTTTCCACCTGGCTTGGAACATCAACCTTTCAAGATTTGGCAAGAAAACGGTCTCACAAAATTTGCATCTTTATGCGACACTAAAACGGGTCGTCCTTTATCCTTTTCAACCGTTGCTGAAATTTATTCACTCCCACGATCACATGCCTTTCACTTTTGGCAATGTACCAGCTACTTAAGATCTGCATGCAAAGAGGACTATAAGCGGTTCACACCAAGTTTCACATACCTGCTACTCAGGGAAAGATCATATACGATATCGGACATATACAAACCATTACTTCAAGAGTCCAACCCTCCGCTGGCATTCTCATCTGCAGCCAATTGGGGAAAAGACTTCCCAGATGATGACCTGATAGACAAAATTCTAATCGGACTCAACAAAGTGCAACGACTAACACCCAATGAAATTTGGAGAGAATCTCAACTGAAAATAGTCCACCGTGCACATATACCCTTCATTTACTCCGATACGGATCAATACAGTGCTAAATGCCCCCTCTGCCACCAGATGAGACCCTCCCTAACCCACCGTTTTTGGGCGTGCTCTTTCATCTCCTCCTTTTGGGATCAGGTTCTAAACTACATTTTCGAAATAACTCTACTGAAGCTTCCGAAGGATCCGCTCCTCCTCATCTTTGGTTACTGGGACCCCCAACTACTGCCTTGGTCCCGAGTGACGAGCTCAACGAACACTGTTCACCCAAACCTTGGTCACAATCACAAAGATTGGTCCTTGATCTGCCTCCTGATCGCACGGAGAACCATACTAAAGCAATGGATTTCTTCCCACTGCCCTGCTACCACTCTAATCAAACGGGACCTCCTTCTTCTCCTATTTAAAGAAAGAGCTAATGCAGACTTCACATCTGCAGTCTCTAAGAGCCGTTTCTACTCCATTTGGGAACCCTTCATGCGCTCAGCTTTATCTCCGGAGGATATAGCCAGCTTTGACCAGTACTCTTTCTCTTACCTCAAATCTACCCCCCATTCTTCAAGCCCAGAAGAGGAAATCTCCCCAGACGGTCAATCCGCCACCAACGATCTCTAACTGTTACCCGAAATAAGCTTACTCATACTTACTTCTCTCTGGACTTGGCTAAGGCCCTCCCCCCCCTTCCTCCCTTTTCTCCTCCCTCCCTCCTCCCCTGGCTGTTCCCAGACATTTTTTTATTTTTATTTTTCTGGTTGGTTATTCTGCTGTAATACTTGAGACTCTAGGTAGATACTCTATTTGATCCATCCAGTTACCCTCTAGTAGATAACAGATAAAGTACGTAGGTCTTTTGTTCCTCTGCTTTCACTATATGTTTTTCAATGTTATACCACGCTGATTCTATCCTATAAGAGTCCGAGATTAAGCTGCGCGTACAGTACGCTTAGTCTTGCCCTTAACATGCCTCCCTTTGGTATGTTTTTCTTTTCTTTTTTTTCTCTCTCTCTCCTTCTCTTTTTCTCTATTTGAAAAAATTGAAAATTACTTTATAACATGTCTTGTAACTGCTGTTATTTTTCATACATCCTAATAAAAATTTTGTGAAAAAAAAAAAAAAAAGCAACGACCTTAAGCCTTACCTACTTTACTCAAAAAATGCATTTTAGTTGAAGTTGGGCTTAACTATGACACTGCTGGAATAGATTTAATATATTCTACTTAAAGGCTAAGTTCACCTTTAGAACATGTTACATGTACACCTGTATTTAGGGTGTAACATGTAACGTGTTCCTTCATCCCCCTTACCCCATGAGCCTCCCCTTTCCCATGACAGCTGGCAAGGGTTCTTCTCCTCTGCAGCTGCTGTTACATTTAACATTGATACGACTGTTTGGAGCTCCTCCTGCACAGCCGAGTCATTCATTCAAAGGGATCTGTGTATAAGTAACTTCTAGTCTCGTCTGCCATCTCGGCAGACAGATTGTTGCTTCCTAACTGAAAGCCGGTATGGAGGAATAGGCAAAAAGCTGTGTGCAGGAGCCTGACATTGCACCCGCGATCCACTCATCATGGGTGCAATGCAGGCTCCTGTAGGAAAAAATAGTAAATGCAATTTTTTGGGGGGGAAATCATATATGTGCATTTATAATTTTTTCCATAAATGTGAACTCAGCCTCAATAAAATCAATAGAAGACAAAACTTCCCCTAATGCGTGGAATAAATACAGTGCCAGCAATAGAAGATCATTTTATTTAGAGGATTGTGAGTAGAGAGTCTACTGCTGGTTACTAATATACCCCTTATTTTAATTTTCTTCTGTTCTTAAAAATCCTTAAAGCAGAGTTCCACCCAAAAGTGGAAGTTCTGCTTTAAGGACTCCTCACTCCCTCTTCGCCCAGGCAGTCGCATCACTAGATCGTGGGACAGGTGAGTGTGTGTTTATTAAAAGTCAGCAGCTACACTTTCTGTAGCTGCTTGCTTTTAATAAACACAAAAATGACTGTAACTCCGCTTTAAGCTTTTACATATTTATTCATGGATGTTATTACATTTTTTAAACATAAATCAGCTTGTAATTCTTCTGAAAATGAATACATATTTACATAGCTAGTGCAATCCTGTACATGCCATATAGTAAACAATTCATCACCACAAATGAAAAGTGGAATAAACCTACTGTGCTTACTAGTTTAAGCAGACCCCAAAAAATACTTATCACTAAACATTTAGGACCTTCATGCATGAATACATTACAGTTTCCAGCCAATCCTATTTCTTATTTTATTTCCCTCTCTGAAATCTTCATCTTGTTTATGAATCATTTGCATCCATTCTATGCTACACTGCACTATCACAGTTCCATGGAAGAATGCAAATGCACAACATCTCAGCAGAAACTGAGAGATGAGTAGCTCTGATTACTGAAGATTATATAAAATATTTGTATTCTACTCAGACAGCACTAGAAGTTTCAGGGCTTTCAGAATTAAATAACCTATTTACCAGATGAATTCTATTAACAAAGAAGAACAAATCAGCCTCCTGGGATGAAGAAAAGTACTCAATTATCGCTAGTATATGGGATTTGCAAAATTATTTTGCAAATGATGTGTGGGATTTCTTTAATAATTTAATAACACAGTGTTGATTTTCGTCACATATGCAATGGTTAAATTGATTGGCTTTATACCTGTCTTTAGTAGTTTGAAACAGATCTATGTTTATATATTACATTTTAAAGAATTCCCCAGTTCATTTATTATCTCAAGTGCATAACATATATATTATAGGCAAAGCTAAACAAAACCCTTGTATTTGCTGTATTTCCCAATTTCTGTGGTTTAGAGCACAGGTCCAACTTCTGGACTAGGGCCACAATTATGGTCCAGACATTTATTGATTGATTATTAGAAAGTGATGACATTCTAGGAGCAATATAGTATAGTAATACTGGTATATTTTTCGGCCCCACAATACTAGCAAAGTCTTATATTTAAAGTCTCAAAGTTAACCACCTGCCTACTGGGCACTTTCACCCCCTTCCTGCCCAAGCCATTTTTCAGCTTTCAGCGCTGTCACACTTTGAATGACAATTGCGCAGTCGAGCGACGCTGTACCCAAACTAAATTTGCGTCCTTTTTTCCCCACAAATATAGCTTTCTTTTGGTGGCATTTGATAACCTTTATTTTTTGCGCTATAAACAAAAAAAGAGTGTCAAGTTTGAAAAAACAAACGATGGGGCTGATTTACGAAACTTTTACGCCATGAGTATCGGCGCATCTGCGTGCAGCGCTATTTCCCATTTACTATAGTGTTCTCGGCAGACGGGAGGAGGCGCTCAGTGCGCTACTATGGA
This sequence comes from Rana muscosa, assembly GCA_029206835.1. Classification (NCBI taxonomy): domain Eukaryota; kingdom Metazoa; phylum Chordata; class Amphibia; order Anura; family Ranidae; genus Rana; species Rana muscosa. The sequence goes on from CM055116.1 coordinate 287,605,358, forward strand.
CCTGGTGCACGGCATCTTAAAATATAAATATGAAGAAGCTGGAAGTGCCAATATAATGGGGGTGACATGGGGTGATGAAAGGAAGTGTAGTGACACCTGCCCAAATAACAAATATGCCCAAAATAGAGTGAGAAAGTAACTTTTTCAGAACCAGCCTGCTGCGCCGGCAAGTACGTTTAGAACTGCAAGGGTTTTTTTCTAGCTCAGCGCGGGAATTTCACTTGTTCAAACGCGCCGGGACACTGCGCCGGCAAAATCTTCGTAAATGTCAAGTCACGTAAATCAATTTGCATAAGTTGAACAGGCGCAGCTCTGAACTTGCCGTTATATAACAGTGCACCAGCAAAATTACATTTCTAAAGGGAAAAAAAAAGGCATTTAAAAGCACCCGCGGCTATAATGAATTGTCGGCTCCTGTCAATATAGAGAAAAGTCATTGAAAGTCTTAGATAAAAAAAAAAAATGCGTGGGGTCTCCCCAAATTCCATTACCAGGCCCTTCAGGTCTGTTATTGATTTTAAGGGGAACCCCCGCGCCAAACTGAAAAAAAAAATAGCAGGGGGTCCCCCTAAAAATCCACAACAGACCCTTATCCGAGCATGCAACCTGGCAGGCCGCAGGAAAAGAGGGGGGATGAGAGAGCAGCCCCCCTCCCTCCTGAACCGTACCAGGCCACATGCCCTCAACATGGGGAGGATGTCCCCATGATGGGGACAAGGGCCTCATCCCCACAAACCTTGCCCGGTGGTTGTGGGGGTCTGCGGGCAGGGGGCTTATCGGAATCTGGAAGACCACTTTAACAAAGGGGACCCCCAGATCCCGGCCCCCCTCCTGTGTGAAATGGTAATGGGGTACAAATGTACCCCTAGCATTTCACCTTTATTAATGTCTTCTCTTTTCTTCCATCTTCTTCCACCTTCTTCCATCTTCTTCTTCCAGCTTCTTCTTTTCTCCATTCTGGGTTTCTTCCTCCATCTTGTTCTTCATCTTCCTCTTCATCGTCATCTTCCTTCTTCCTTCGGTGTTCTCATCCGCATCTTGCTCCGGCTTCTTGTCCCCTTCTTCTTTCTCCGGCTGCTCCGTTTGAATTCGAGGTTCCCGCTGTGTGACGCTTCAGTTCTTCAGTTCTCCTCTGGGTCCCTCTGACACCACGGGGAAAGTCCCCATGAAATCCATGTGCGTCAGATGGGGGCGGGGTCACCGGGTGCGGACGAGAACACCGAAGAAAGAAGGAAGATGAAGATGAAGAGGAAGATGAAGAAGAAGATGGAGGAAGAAACACGAATGGAGAAAAGAAGCAGCTGGAAGAAGAAGATGGAAGAAGAAGATGGAAGAAGAAGATGGAAGAAGATGAAAGAAAGGAGAAAACATTAATAAAGGAATTGTCAAAAACCGGCTATTGTCATTTTTAAAATTTTTGACACTTTTTTTGTGAAATGGTAGGGGTACATTTGTACCCCATTACCATTTCACACAGGGGGGGTGGGATCTGGGGGTCCCCTTTGTTAAAGGGGTCTTCCAGATTCTGATAAGCCCCCGCCCGCAGACCCCCACAACCACCGGCAAGGGTTGTGGGGATGAGGCCCTTGTCCCCATCAACATGGGGACATGGTGATTTGGGGTCACAGACCCCCAAAGCATCCTCCCCATGTGGAGGGCATGTGGCCTGGTACGGTTCAGGAGGGAGGGGGGCCGCTCTCTCGTCCCCCCCTCTTTTCCTGCGGCCTGCCAGGTTGCGTGCTCGAATAAGGGTCTAGTGTGGATTTTTAGGGGGACCCCCACACCATTTTTTTTTAAGTTTTGTGCGGGGGTCCCCTTAAAATCCATACCAGACCTGAAGGGCCTGGTACGGATTTTGTGGGGAACCCCCAGGTCATTTTTTTTTTAATTTGGCACGGAGTTCCCCTTAATATCCATACCAGACCTGAAGGGCCTGGTAATGGAATTTGTGGGACCCCCACGCATTTTTTTTTTCAAAGACTTTCATTGACTTTTATCTGTATTGACGGGAACCAGCAATTCATTACAGCCGCGAGTACTTTTGAATGACTATTATTTTACTTTAGAATGTCATTTTGCTCTCGAACTGTTATAAACATGGAAAACATGTGCTACTTTACAGTCATACTATAGACACCCTCCAGGTATGATATTTAGGGCCAGTTCACACCGGATGCAGTGCAGTGCGTTTTTTTGATGCATGAAACACGCAAAGAAGGTTGATCACATTAATGCCAATGGCATAGTTCACACCACTGCAGTCCGTTCCAGTGCGTTTCAGAAAGGAAAAAAAAATTGGTCATGCTGCATTTTTTATGTACAGAACTGTACTGGACCACAGTAAAACACATCAAAAATGCTACGGAACGTACCAAAAATGCACTGGAATGCACCTAAATGCACCATGTAATCCCTCTGCACTCTATCCCCAAGCAAAAATAAGAAAGGATTTCATTTGGTTTAACTTTGCAAAGACACATTCCTAAGTTGAATTGTGATGCATGTCAATGGCCCATTTAGACCCTCTTTAATCACTCGAGATCAGCGCTATAACTGATCGACGGCCACAGCACGGTCCTCAATTGCCGAGAGTCCGTCAATAGACGTCCTCCCCTTCGCGCGTGCGCTGTGGTCCCCGAGTCACTGAGACTCGGGTAATGACAGATCCGAGGAAGGGGCCGATCCCTGCCCCTTACCGTGTGATCAGCTGTCAGCCAATGACAGCTGATCACGTGATGTAAACAACAGCTGGGTAATGGTTTTTGTTTTCTCCTTGTGCTGACAGCATGAGCATAAAAAAAGGCAATCACCAGCTTATGTGCAAGGGACATCGGACCCGAAGAGGAAGAGGCAATTCTGCGTTATCTGTGACAATCAGTAGCCCCTGCCAGTGCCACCTATCAATGCCCACCACTGGTGCCAATCAGTGGCACCTAACAGTGCTGCCTATCAGTGCCCATCACTGCCAACTATCATTGCCACCTAGCAGTGCCACTTCTCAATGCCAATCAGTGCCAACTAGCAATGCCACCTCTCAGTGCCCACCCTTGCCACCTTATCAGTGCCCATCAGTGCAGCCCATCAGTGCAGTCTCATCAGTGTACATCAATGAAGGAGAAAAATTACCTTTTTTCAAAATTTTCTAAATATCAACCACTTCCCTACCGCCCACCGTCAAATGACCGTCAAATGACGTCCTTGGCTTTGTGCGGTGACATCTGAATGATGCCTGCAGTTTACACACACAGATCCATGGTCCTGCTTGGTTACTGGGCAATCGTGGCCACCGGGCACGCGCATCGGGTTCCCAGTGACGCGGCGGCGCGCAAGCCCCCTAGTGGTATTTAAAAGCGCAACGTCATATGACGTCCAGTCAGAACAATAGAGTCTTCCGCCCGCTGTCATTTGACGGTGGGTGGTGGACAAGTGGTTAAAGAACACCAACATTTGTGATTCGAGCTTCAGAAAGGATAAGTACCCCTGGTACTTAGAAGAGCAAAGTACCTTTTAATTCTTAAAATCTATTTTTACACAGATGTGTTAACATTGCAAATGTACATATTGCTTTTATTCTAGCGCATTCAATGACATATAGAGATGGGTCTAAATTGAACACACTGTTATAAATCTTTTGGGAAAAGGCTTAAAAGGAAAAAAAAACTTTCTGACTCAAGAAGGTTCACTTACACTTGGATATCTCTGCAATGGTCTAGGGATACACCTTGTTGTCCAAGACAGTTGAAAGGAGGCTTTGTAACCATCAAATCTAATTGACCCCTCTAAAAACTACTCAAAACCACAGTGATTACTCCTTTCTTATTGACTCCAATCCATCTTGTCCACATGGCAAATGTTTGCTGAAATCTTCACATTTCTTATTAGATTTTCGGAAATAGAAACTCTGAAAGTTGGTCTGCCATAGTCTTCATATATGCTTAATTTATTGGTTTAAAAAAAAAAAAATTAATACTTGTTATTATGTCTCACTATATACAGTTGTATGATCAGTTGTGGTCACTGTCCATGCTACATAACTCCAAAAGAAATTCATCAACATACATGTGTAGTACTTAAAATAAAAGCCAGCGCTAAGAATTTCAATAACTAGGCAGCTTACATCAAGTTTTGACATACAAAAACCCAGAAGAATGTCCAAGGTAAAAATGTATTGCCAAAAAACAATAAATATGTACTGTATACAAACAGATAGTGTGCAAAAAAGTCTCCTTCAAATTCAACTTCAATATATTTCCTTCTTCACCATAACATGTGCATCAAATGATCCATGAAACTTCAATTACCCATCAAATTGAAAAGTCACCATTATCAATGGCAGCTTAAACTAAAGGCAGCAAAAGTAGGGTTCCCTTTTTAGTCCACTCCATGCTCTGTGCAGCTCCTCCAAAACTTGGGCTCCACCAGAGGAATATCCGATTGCTGTTTAGACAAAGCTCACATACCATAGCAATAATAGAGGGACCAAGGTGTAGTATTTAAATCAACAGTGAATATACTAATTACACACACTGCTCACCAAATATAAACATGAGTATGACCACAACAAACCCATATATCCATGCATTCTTCCACCATGATAAAAAGATATCTACCGCAAAAATGCGTTCCACCGATCACCAGATAGAATACAAACTCACCATAAATATTGCTGCCCAGTAATAAGCAGCATATTAGGCGAGTTGAAAATATGTGATGTCCTCTTTAAGGCAACTCCAACTTCCTCAACTCCTCTACCAGGGCCAAATGGTCAGATAGCAAAACTAAATAAAACTACAACATTGTACAAATAGCCAGCCAGTGCAAACAAAAGTACACCACTCATCCCTTACATCAGCAGGCGCCGCTCGGATTATGATATGGTGGTGTGACCTCACACGTGCATGAGGTCATGCCACCATATCAGAACCCGAGTGGCGGCTTCTGATGTAAGTGCTGAGTGGTTTACTTTTGTAAACATTTGACCAAACCAAGAGTTTTTCATAGTTGTACACTTTTTCAGCCTAGCAAGCATCAACTGAAGAAAGGGTGGGTAATTAAGTGCATACCAGCAAGTACGATTAGCCAGGAACTGCACTCCTAAATATTTAACCTTTGTGGGGGCATATTGACTAAATGTAACAGATTTTTGCCATTACCCCCAAAATTAACCCTAAAACTACTAAAGGTTTTAAAGGCAGCCACATCCTGCAAGATGGCAAAGAAGGCGAAAATCAGATTGGACATATAAAGGAGAAGGTCATACACACATAGCACCATTTTATTGTGGAGGGCTCCAGCCTAGGTTCTCCATCGCTAAAATATAGTGAAATTTGTGAGGGATGGCAACCCTGGCAGGCAGCATTACACATCTCAATAGCATCAGAAAGGGAGCCGTTTACATGAATTCTCATTGTGTGTGAGTCATACTGAACCATCATCTTATCAAGAAGGGATGGGGCAGATCAATTTGTTGGATTGTCGCCCACAGAATTGTTCAGGCAAGATAGTCAAACGCCTTCTTTGCATCAACAAGAGTGGGCACAGGGGTGCTTTTACTTAACCGCATAAACAATAAGGATGAGAGTCTCAAGAATGCTATCCCTCCTCTCTCTCTCATGGAATAAAATTAACTTGCTCTGGGTGAGTTAAGAGCAGTATGTAAGTTGATAATTGTTTGGATATAATTTTTCCATAGATCCTTAAAATGACATTGATTTAGGAGATTGAGCCCTGAGAAGTATCCTTTCGGTAGTAAAGGCATTTAGTGAGAAATGGTATCACAAGTGTCCTCTAGGATAGGCAAGAGGATGCCTTTACAATTTTTATAAAAGACATGTGTAAACCTGTCCATTATTCCAGCTTCATCCTCATAAACATCTTCTCACCCAGCACATGTGAACACCTTCACCAATGATAGGAATCTCGCTCACCTCCTTATTCGCCTCCCTCAGGTGGCATGTTTCTTATGCTGGTTCCTCTATTTAACACATCCCTTTTTTGTGGAGTTGAACCCAGTATATTATGTTTTTCTCCCCGAGAAATCGCAGTTAAGGAGCACAAGAAAAAGCATACTCATGGCGGCAGGATGGAACACCAATACAAAGGATATCCAACACATGCCGCCAAGGATTGCACTTTGCTTACCTTACAATTTGGTTAAAGGATGGAACTGGATTGAACTCTTATGCTACTTAACATTTACTCAGCTCGTGTTGCATCACTAGAGTGAAGGTAGTAGCTTTACTGTCCTCAAAACATTGATGGAGGTCGTCCATGTTCTGTCACATTTCCAGAAGTTTTGCCATTTCTAAGTTAGAGAACATGGACCAATATCCAACTTAGCAGGTAGCAGAGTAAAATATGGTCTTTTCCACAAAAGCTTTGGAATCTGGGTGATCAGCTTGAAGATGTGGGGAAGAAGCGTTTGAGTCTGCTCCATCAGGTACCTTCTTTCGTAAAGTGCATAGCTTTCTTTGTCCCATAAATGAAGAGAAAAAATGTGTGCAGGCTCCATTCCCGGAAAACGGACAGTTGGCAGACTTGAACTCTGTCTCCTCTCGCCCCACTGCACCCCATACTTGGCTGATTGCAGCAATGTCCGCAGTCTTATCTCGGCCTGAGTGCAGGAGCTCCATCACAGACATCCAATGTTGGCTATAGGCAAGCTATAACCCCCAAAAAAGACTTGTTTGTCCTAACTTAAGTATATATATGAAGCTATCGCCAAATAAACAGGCCCATAGCAGATATATGACACGGCCAACTAAAGAAGTGCATACAGTAGGCTGACATGCCACTGCTAACTACGAGGCAGTGACTTAGCATTGTCAGCCTGCAACAGATAGTGCTGCTACTAACAGAATCTCCATATAAGAATCTTTATATAGGGTAATAATAACTACTACTTAATAAAACTGTATGTAAATAATTGTAGCACCATGGCGTGATTAAAAACAATAATTTATGAGGAGAGCATGACTGAAAAAGAGGAAAATTGTTCTTACACTGTACATGAGCATGATGACATTCTCTCCACTTAATATAATTTTATACCACAGGCTTCCGAATAGCCTAACTGTCTAAACCCCCATTTGTTTGTTTGTGTGCAGCTCATTGTGCTAGGCTGGGTCTGTCAATTGTTGGGCACTAGAGGGACTGTGCACCAGTGGAGTCCCAGCCACTGCTACTGACCACCAATGGAGAGAGTTTAAATAGCACAGCAGCTGATCACCAGTGCTGCCACTGACCATCAACATGAGGGGGTCATTATTATGAAATATAGAAATGATAACAGTGCTAGTGGAATATGGTGTCAACATATAACACAAAAAAAGTAATAATGTGCTGTTCATAAAGTGCTGAGTGCTTTCAATGGCAATTTTTTAATAATGAAGTATAAAAATGATAACAGCACTAGCGGAATGTGGTGCCAACATATAACACAATAAAAATGATAAGGTTCATAAAGTGCTGAGTGATTTCAATGGCAATAAGTAATGATGAATATCGGTATCCAATCGTGTGGTCTCCCCTCTCGTAGCCCCACTCACCAAAATTGATGGACCCTCTGCTTTGCAGTCCAGGGGTCAAAAAAAGCTTATGGTGTTTGGAGGTCTGATACAATATATCCAGATTTCAAGAGGTGCTTCCAAATACTCTCACAAGAATCGAGGGAGATAGATCACATAAAAGCGAAAGAAAAAAGAGGTACAAATGTGAAGTACTGCCGGTGTAAAGATACTGCGCTGCTAACATGTGTCACTCACGAGACAGCTACGAAAAACAGGCATCAGCGCGTCCACGCCGTTGATGGTCACTGACTCCAATCAGGGGTTATTATTGTCATTTTTGATATCAATGCTATGAGTTATGCTGGGAGTTATCATTGTGGTTTGTGACACCAATGCAAGGGGTTACTATTATTGAAACTGACACCAAAGGTGGATTTTATTTTACCCCCTCTTTCTTTTCAATGTGCATGGGGAATGCTGCAACAACAAAAAAATGTAGGGGGACTGAAATGTTTCTGGTATTTAAGTGCATTAACTTTATGCAATGCAGTTTACTTTACTAAGGAAAACGTACAGCTATTGTGTGGCCTATTTTGAAGTAACAGGGACCACACTTGAGGCCATCTATACCTCCCTAGATAGAGGGAGAAGATTCTAAACCTGCATTTTCAAAAACAACCGTCTCTCTCACAACATGCCAGGCTTTAAAGCTCCTCTACTTTCTCCTGCAGTGGTCAAAAATGAACTAAAGCAGATGCTTCATGGGCTCTTGACACACTGGATTGGCAGCTTTTTGTTGATAAACAACAGATGCCATGAGTCTCTGACACAACAGGTGTTAAAATCTCTCAAAGAAGAAACGTGAACTACTACTGATAAATGGGATATATATATATTCTTAAATTAAGACTAATCAAGTTATTATTAATAACATTACCATTAGTAACATTACATTACCACTATCAACTATATCAACAATAATAACATGTTCAAACTCCATTGTTACATTCTTCCTAAAACAGTTTTCATTTTTATGCCACAACCTGTTAATTAGAACTATTCAAGGGAACACCTTACATACATTAATAAAAGCAATTATAGGCTAAATGTGTGCTTTTATGGTTCCATAAGCAGATGGGCACAGCATGCATATACTGAAAATATGTGAAAAAGAGAGATAATCAAGGCTGTTGTGAAGTACAAGCCAGCTTCATTCTAATTTAGATGAAAATTTTGTAATGAATGTGAGGTTATCAGTATTATAATGTGGCCCAATTATCTGACAGACAGTGGTACACATATTGTTTGTGTTGTCTGCATCTCTGCATAATAGACTATAGATAGGACAAATGGGGCAATGCATTCTAAAAGACTTGCACTTTCAATATATAAATGGCAATCTTCTGGTGAAGTCACAGTGAGGGAGATTTACTAACATTGGCGCACTCAGAATCCGGTGCAGCTGTGCATAGTAAACAAGCAGCTTCTAACTTCAGCTTGTTCAATTAAACTTTTACAATAAAACCTGGAAGCTGATTGGCTATTATGCAGAGCTGCACAAGATTCTGTGTACACCAGTTTTAATAAACCATCTCTAGTGTGTGTGGAAATGTATTGGTAGAGTACAATGCCTTGCCATAAGCCTTATGCCGCGCACACACGACCGTTTTTAAAATGGTCATTAAAAATGATCGTGTGTGGGCTTTCCAGCAGTTTTCCCGACGAGAAAAACGCAGAGAATCACGACGAGAAAAATTGGAACATGCTCTAATTTTTGACGTAGTTTTTTACATCGTCGTTTTTCTCGTCATGAAAAACGGCCGTGTGTGGGCTTTAACGACGTGAAAAAAAATGCGCATGCTCAGAATCAAGTATGAGACGGGAGCGCTCGTTCTGGTAAAACTAGCATTCATAATGGAGATAGCACATTCGCCACGCTGTAACGGACTGAAAAGCACGAGGCTGAAAAGCGCGAATCGTCGCTCAACAAACTTTACTAACATGAAGGGTGGCGCCATCCGAATGGAACTTCCCCTTTTTAGTGCCGTCGTACGTGTTGTACGTCACCGCACTTTACTCAAACATTTTTTTCCACAATAGTGTGTAGGCAAGGCAGGCTTGAGAGGAAACACGAAAAATCACGTTGAGAAAAATGCAGTTTTTTTCAATGACATTAAAAACGGTCGTGTGTACGCGGCATTACACAGAGATGACAGTTTTTTGTCCTGCACTAGGGATGAGCTTTATGTTCGAGTCGAACATGAGTTTGACTCGAACACTGGCTGTTCGCCCGTTTGGCGAACAGCGAACATTTTGGGGTGTTCACGGCAAATTCGAAAAGCCGTGGAACACCAATAAAAGTCTATGGGAGAAATCAAAAGTGCTCATTTTAAAGGTTAATATGCAAGTTATTGTCATAAAAAGTGTTTGGGGACCTGGGTCCTGCCCCAGGGAACATGTATCAATGCAAAAAAAAAAAAAGCAGTGATTTCAATAATGCTTAAAGTGAAACAATAAAAGTGAACTATTCCTTTAAATTTAGTACCTGGGGGGTGTCTAAAGTATGCCTGTAAATTCGCACATGTTTCCCGTGTTTAGAATTTTCCCTGCACAAAATGTCATTTCTGAAGGAAAAAAAGTAATTTAAAACCACACATAATGAATTGTCGGCTCCCCGGCAATACAGATGAATGTCATTGAAAAAAATGGCAGGGGTCCCCCCACAGTCCATTACCAGGCCCTTTGGGTCTGGTATGAATATTAAGAGGGACCCTGAACCAAAAAAAAAAACGTGGGGGTCCCCCCAAATTCCATATCAGGCCCTTCAGGTTTGGTATGGATATTAAGGGGAACCCCTCACCAAATTTAAATAAAAAATGGCGTGGCGCCCCCCCAAAAAAATCCATACCATACCCTTATCCGAGCACACAACCTGGCAGGCCACAGAAAAAGAGACTTTAACGAGAGAGCGCCCCCCCTCCTGAACTGTATCAGGCCACATGCCCTCAACATAGGGAGGCTGTCCCCATGTTGATGAGGACAAGGGCCTCATCCCCACAACCCTTGCCCGGTGGTTGTGGGGGTCTGCGGGCGGGGGTCTTATCGAAATCTCAAAGCCCCCTTTAACAAAGGGGAACTCCAGATCCCGGCCCCCCCTATGTGAATCAGTAACAGGGTACATTGTACCCCTACCATTTCACAAAGAAAGTGTAAAAATTTGTAAAAAAACACACAGACACAGTTGGACAAGTCCTTTATTTAAAAAATAAATAAATAAATAAATAATGTCGGGGAGCCAACAATTCATTATAGCCGCGAGTGGTTTTAAATTACTTTTTTTGCTTCAGAAATTACATTTTGTGCAGGGACAATACTAAACACGGGAAACATGTGCGACTTTACAGGCATACTTTAGACCCCCCCCAGGTACGAAATTTAAAGGAATATTTCACTTTTATTGTTTTCATTTAAAGCATTATTAAAATCACTGCTCCCGAAAAAACGTCCATTTTTAAAACTTTTTTTAGCATTGATACATGTCCCCTGGGGCAAACTTTTTAAATTTTACAACATTCAAACATACATCAAACTTAACACCAGTATATCAAAATATACTGTATATTTATATATTCTTATTTCAAACAAACCCTAATAGTATCTTAAATATAATAACTATGCATAATTACACAAAAACAAATCAAAACAATAACAACACAATTTTTTTTTTAAATAACAGGGGAAAATAAAATTTTAGGGGAACCCCTCCTCCTCACATCCCTCCCTCACCCCTCTAGACTATCACTATAGAAACTCCCATACCGTCCAAACCTAGCCTATTTTTTCCCCCGTCTACTCTCTCCTCCTTCATTCTATACCATTCTATCCAAAATCGAAGAGAATGAAGCCAAACCAGGAGTTGTTAGCCACGGACCCCATAACTTAATTAATATATCTGGTGTACTGCTATTATGATAGACCTGTCGTTCCATTAATATTACCTCATATACTTGGGAGCGCCATTCCTCAAATACTGGTGCACTAGAGGACATCCATTTTCTAGCTATTAGCCTACAGGCTATAAATAATAATCTACCAATTGGGATTGACATTTCCCTTGGGTAAAGCTCTTCCTTAACTTGTTGGAGCCCCGGCCATAGTCGAATGACGGCCTCAAGGTGGCTCTTAAAATCCGGGAGGACGTCAATAGACGTCCTCGGTTCCTCCGGCCACTGGAAGGCGCGCGAGCACCGCCGGCGGCGCGCGCGCGCTCCCGGCGCGTCACTGACATGCTGATGCGTGTGCCTGGCGGCCGCGATGTCCACCAGGCACCCGCGATCGGCCGGTACACAGACAAGGACATGGATCTGTGTGTGTAAACACACAGATCCATGTCCTGTTAGGGAGAGGAGGCCGACGCTGTGTCCCTTGTACATAGGGACACAGATCGGTCACCTCCCCCAGTCACTCCCCTCCCCCCACAGTAGTAATCACTACCAGAGCACACATTTAACCCCTTCCTTGCCCCCTAGTGTTAACCCCTTCCCTGCCAGTGTCATTTTTACAGTAACCAGTGCATTTTTATAGCACTGATCGCTGTATCAATGACAATGGTCCCAAAATGGTGTCAAAAGTGTCCGATGTGTCCGCCATAATGTCGCAGTCACAATAAAAATCGCTGATCGCCGCCATTACTAGTAAAAAAAAAAATATTAATAAAAATGCTATAAAACTATCCCCTATTTTGTAGACGCTATAACTTTTGCGCAAACCAATCAATAAACGCTTATTGCGATTTGCGAAAATATGTAGAAGAATACGTATCGGACTAAACTGAGAAAAAAAATTAGGATATTTATTATAGCAAAAAGTAATAAATATTGTGTTTTTTTTCAAAATCATCGCTCTTTTTCTGTTTATAGCGCAAAAAAAATAAAAACGCAGAGGTGATCAAATACCACCAAAAGAAAGCTCTGTTTGTGGAAAAAAAAAGAACGTAAATTTTGTTTGGGAGCCACGTCGCACGACCGCGCAATTGTCATTCAAAGCGACGCAGTGCCGAAAGCTGAAATTTCGCCTGGGCAGGAAGGGGGTTTATGTGCCCAGTAAGCAAGTGGTTAAGATACCCCAGTAAACAAGTTTTTGGTTCCATTTCTATCTGAATATTATAAGCCTCATTAATTGTGGACACTACCTCTCTCCAATATCTACTCAATTTAGGTCATTTCCACAACATGTGTAGCAAATTAGCCTGGGATTGCTCAAACCGTGGACATTCTGAAGTTTCCCTCCTCCTCCACTTATATAATTTTACCGGAGTCCTATATGTCCTTTATATGATAAACAGTTGTGATAAACATTGTGTAGATGACAAGGATACCAACGGGGCCCTTTTCAGAATGCTTTGCCATTCCTCCTTCAATATAACCCCCAGGTCCATCTTCCATCCCTTTCTACCTGGAATATCCATAATATCCTGATAGTTTGCCATAAGTTGTCTATATATTAACGAAATGAAACCTTTTTTTCTCTCCACCCCTGCTAATAAGGATACCAATGGCATTGGTCTTATATTCATCCCACAGCCTTTAAACTGAGAATTAACCGCGTGTCGTAGTTGCAAATATTTATAAAAATTATTATGCAGCAGTTTATATACCTCCTGTATCTCCTGAAAGGTCCGTATAACATTTTGGGAAAAAAGCTGCGGGATATAGAGTATTCCTTTAGAACGCCAGTGCTCAAACCCTTCCAATTTACATAATTCCTTGTAGTTCCTATTCCCCCCAAGTTGGTGAAAAATCTGACACCCCTTCATATTTCAATGTTTGTCTCATTTCCTGCCAAACTTTATTCATAAGTATCCTTGTTGGGCTATTTTGGGTGTATGCAAATCCTGATTCCAGTTGAGCCATAAGACTAATAACGCGAGCATTGGCTCAGTAACACAGCTTGTATTGGATCTTTCCAGTCTATCTTCCCCCACCCCGCAAAATACTGCAATTGGAAAGCTATGAAGTATGTTCTTGGCTGTGGCACTGCTCTTCTTTAGCCCTCTGTAGGGTAGACAATCTAATCCTCAAGCTCTTGCCTTTCCATAATAACTTGAGAAACAAAAAATCTTTTTTTTTCAAACCATTTTAACCACTTCAGCTCTGGACCATTTTGGCTGGTTAAAGACCAGGCCACTTTTTGTGATTCGGCACTGCGTCACTTTAATTGACAATTATGCGGTCATGCGACGTGGCTCCCAAACAAAATTGACGTCCTTTTTTTCCCACAAATAGAGCTTTCTTTTGGTGGTATTTGATCACCTCTGCGGTTTTTATTTTTTGCGCTATAAACAAAAATATAGCGAAAATTTTGAAAAAAATGCAATATTTTTTACTTTTTGCTATAATAAATATTCCCCAAAAATATATAAAAAAAATGTTTTCTCAGCTTAGACCGATACGTATTCTTCTACATATTTTTGGTAAAAAAAATCGCAATAAGCGTTTATTGATTGGTTTGCGCAAAAGTTATAGCTTCTACAAAATAGGGGACTGTTTTATGGCATTTTTATCAATATTTTTTTTTTTTACTAGTTATGTCGGCGATCAGCGATTTTTATCATGATTGCGACATTATGGCGGACACATCGGACACTTTTGACACCATTTTGGGACCATTGTCATTTTTACAGCGATCAGTGCTATAAAAATGCACTGATCACTGTGAAAATGACACTGGCAGTGAAGGGGTTAACCTGTAGGGGGCGCTGAAGGGGTTAAGTGTGACCTAATGAGTGATTCTTACTGTGTGGGGGCTTGGCTTGGCGTGTGATGTCACTGATCATCGTTCCTTATGACAGGGAACAGACGATCAGTGACACTCTCACTAGGAAGAACGGGGAAAGGTTTGTTTACACTTACCTCTCCCCGTTCTTCAGCTCTGTGAAAAGGGCCGCTGGTGGCGCGCGCGACCACACGGCGGCAAATTAAAGGGGACGTATATATACGCCCTTTTGCCTGTCCGTGCCATTTTGTCAACGTATATCTGCGTGCGGCGGTCGGCAAGTGGTTAACGGGATCCATATGGGTGAGTTATGTAAAACAAAGTAACTGAGGGGCCCAGATCATTTTTATTAGATCTGCTCGGCCCACCACTGATAAAGGCAATTTAGACCAGGTCAAGCTCTTTTTTTAAAATGTATCCAGAATAGGAATTTAATTATACTGCAAATAATCTTTCATTCTTGGGTATATACATATTCCTAGATATTTAAAAAAACGTCTTAACTTTAATTTGTTTGGCCTCTTCCGGTATATTCAGACTATCATCATCTAATGGGAAAAGGACCGATTTATCCCAATTGATGATAAAGCCTGAAAATGAGCCAACATTTTTTATAAGAGTCATTAGGGAAATCAATGACTTGTCCATATCTCTGAGAAACAATAGCGCGTCATCCACATACAATGAAATCTTTTCATTAATTGTCCCTCTGGCAAACCCGCTGATATCCTCTGACTGTCGAATCGCTTCTGCAAGCGGTTCCACCGCCAGCGCTAACAACAAGGGAGACAATGGGCTACCCTGACGAGTGCCTCTTGATAATGAAAAGAACTCTGTCGCTAACCCATTTATTTGCATACACGCCCTTGGAGCAGAGTATAATAGCTTTACCCATCATATAAATTTATATCCCAGGCCAAACCTGTCTAGTACCTCCCACAAATATGTCCACTCGACGCTGTCGAATGCTTTCATAGCGTCGAGTGACAAAATTGCCCTCTTCTCCAGGTTATCTGCTGGTAACTGCATATTTAAAAAAATTCTCCTTAAATTAATTGCTGTAGACCTAGTATGTATAAAGCCAGATTGATCTGGATGGATCAGTCCCTGCATAATTTTACCCAATCTTGCTGCCAGGATCCTTGCCAGAATCTTAGTGCCCGAGTTTAGTATAGATATCGGGCGATAGGATTCTGGTACCAAAGGATCCTTATCTGGCTTTGGCAGCACTATAATACAGGCTTCATTCATAGAATCCGGGAGTTTAAAAGTTTCCCAGGCCTGATTGAGCACTTTCAATAGTTCTGGTAACAGAACGTCCCCATAGTGTTTGTATGCTTCTGACGGTAGCCCATCTAAGCCTGGGGCCTTACCATTCGGGGATCCTGACACTGCTCGTCCTACCTCCTCCATAGTCAGAGGGGCGTTAAGTTCCTCTCTTGCCTCATTGGAAAGAAAAGGCAATTTTAAAGGGTCTAGGAATTCTCTAAGATGTTCCATGGGATACTCAACCTTGCTCTGATACAAATCGCTATAAAAGGACAAGAAAGAATCCATAATTTCATTCTGGTCTTGCGTAATCTCCCCCCCTATTTTACGTATAGCAGGAATAAAATTAGTTTTCTCTTGGGATTTCGCTACACCCGCTAACATGTGGCCTGGTCTCTCACCTTCTTCCCTTCCACGACATCTGGAGAGAAAACAAGCCTTATCAGCCTTCTCCACTACTATTTGTCTATCTAATTGTTGTGTATCCCTCCAGGCGCAGCGGTTAGGAGTGGTAGGGTCCTGTATACACTGGGCATCCCTTTGCCGAACCTCTGCTTCTAGTAACAACTACCGTTCTAAGTTCAGTTTTTTATGGACACTTATTTACTTTAGTAGAACCCCCCTCAAAAAAGCCTTCATAGTGTCCCAAACCACCTGAGATGAAGCTGAGTTCTCATTAATAAAGAAAATTCCCTTATAGCTCGCCTCGTTGAGTCTCCCCGAGACAATTCCTTTAGCCAGAACCCCGGGACCCACCAATTAGGCTTCATCTTAGGTTTTACTTTTTCTATAGAAACTAGAATTGGGGAGTGATCTGATAAACCCCTAGTCAAATATTGTATATTAGACACCCATGGGAAAACTAGTTCCGTACCCAACATTAAATCTATTCTCGATAGAGTCTGATACATACTAGAACAGCAAGGGTACATATAGGATGATGGATTTTTAAAGCGGAGCTCCACCCGCTAAAAAGAGGCATCCCTGGATTATCTACCGAAAATAAGTCTATTTGACGGATTACCTCACTATTGTATGGTGGGGGAATATATACAGTTCCCAGTATAAATTCTATTGCAAACAGTTTACACACTAATAAAATAGATCTACCCTGTGGATCCAGGATCACTTGCCTACAGGAAAATTGTACCTTGGAAGAAATTAATATGCTTGTACCTCTTGCATACGTAGAGTATACCACATGATACTGAATAGGGTACATTTTATTTTGCAGCAAATCCAATGTATCTCGGGTCAGATGCGTTTCCTGCAGGCAAACTATCGATGGAGAATATTGCCCCACCATGTCAAACATAGCCCTCCTCTTAATACAATCTTTTATACCTCTAATATTCCATGATAATATCAAGATTTTACTTGCCATAATCCACTATAAATATATGCTAATATTATTAGAAACCTTAATAAACAAAAATAGTGGGTAAAATAACAAATACATATAGCGTATAAGCAAGTTAAGGTTTAAGCGTTTATCCATACAAGTATTAAGAAAAATATTAGGAGAGGAGGTTGATCAATAGGCATATAACCTTCTAAATACTATCAGAACTATAAGAAAAAAATACAAAGTAAGAAAGAAAAATGGAGAAAGACGGAGGAGAGGAGAAGAACGGAGCAGAGGATAGGCAAGAGGGGGGTAAGGGAAAAAAAATAAAAAAGACAGAAACCAAAATAAAACTCCACTCAGACATATGTACATCCACACATGCATCCCAAAAAAAAAAAAACCTTTTGGATGCCACACAAATTCCCGCAGGAAGATGTAAAAAGGGGAAAAAATATAGAATCCATCCAGGCTTGCCAATGGGCCTATAGCCCAATGGTAGAGAGTAGGGATGAGCTTGGAGTTCGAGTCGAACTCATGTCCGACTCGAACATTGCCTGTTCGCCCGTTCGCCGAACAGCGAACAAATTGGGGTGTTCGCGGCAAATTCGAAAAATCTATGGGAGAAATCTAAAGTGTTAATTATAAAGGCTAATATGCAAGTTATTGTCCTAAAAAGTGTTTGGGGACCGGGGTCCTGCCCCAGGGGACATGTATCAATGCAAAAAGAAGTTTTAAAAACGGACGTTTTTTCGGGAGCAGTGATTTTAATAATGCTTAAAATGAAAAAATAAAAGTGAAATATTCCTTTAAATTTCGTACCTGGGGGGTGTGTATGATATGCATGTGAAGTGGCGCATGTTTCCCGTGCTTAGAACTGTCCCTGCAAAAAATGTCATTTTTGAAAGAAAAAAAGTCTTTTAAAACTGAACTGTACCAGGCCACATGCCCTCAACATGGGGAGGATGTCCCCATGTTGATGGGGACAAGGGCCTCATCCCCACAACCCTTGCCCGGTGGTTGTGGGGGTCTGCGGGCGGGGGGCTTATCGGAATCTGGAAGACCCCTTTAACAAAGGGGACCCCCAGATCCCAGCCCCCCCTATGTGAATTGGTAAGGGGTACGTTGTACCCCTACCATTTCACGAAGAAAGCGTAAAAAAATGTTTAAAAAAACACACAAACACCTTGAAAAAGTCCTTTATTAAAAAAAAAAAAAAAAAACATTCCTGCGGTGAAATCCAGTGTCCCGCGGCGATCCCGATGTCCAGCGCTGTCCTTCATTGGTTGTGCCTGAGCGGACCTGATGGGGAACTCCCTCTCAGTATTTTAAATGTATAGACCCGCCCCTTCTAAAGTTCCCCATCAGGTCCGCTCCCTCGGTATGTCGGACCCGCCTACGTCATTGGCTTGAGCGGGGAACTTCCTTCACTGTGTAATTTAAATTTACATAGTGAAGGAAGTTCCCCGCTCAAGCCAATGATGTAGGCGGGTCTGACATACCGAGGGGACGGACCTGATGGGGGACTGCTCTCACTTTGGTAATACATGTATAGACCCGCCCCTTCTCATGTTCCGCATCTGGTCCGCTGAGCGGACCTGATGGGGAACTTTAGAAGGGGCGGGTCTATACATTTAAAATACTGAGAGGGAGTTCCCCATCAGGTCCGCTCAGGCACAACCAATGAAGGACAGCGCTGGACATCGGGATCGCCGCGGGACACTGGATTTCACCGCTGGAATGTTTTTTGTTTTTTTTAAATAAAGGACTTTTTCAAGATATTTGTGTGTTTTTTTTAACATTTTTTTACGCTTTCTTCGTGAAATGGTAGGGGTACAATGTACCCCTTACCAATTCACATAGGGGGGGCCGGGATCTGGGGGTCCCCTTTGTTAAAGGGGTCTTCCAGATTCCGATAAGCCCCCCGCCCGCAGACCCCCACAACCACCGGGCAAGGGTTGTGGGGATGAGGCCCTTGTCCCCATCAACATGGGGACATCCTCCCCATGTTGAGGGCATGTGGCCTGGTACAGTTCAGGAGGGAGGGGGCCGCTCTCTCGTCCCCCCCTTTTCCCCTGCGGCTGGCCAGGTTGCGTGCTCGGATAAGGGGTCTGGTATGGATTTTTAGGGGGACTCCACGCCATTTTTTTTTTACATTTGGGGTGGAGTTCCCCTTAAAATCCATGCCAGATCTGAAGGGCCTGGAATGGATATTTGGGGGAACCCCACGTCAATTTTTTTTTAAATTTGCGGCAGGGTTCCCCTTAATATCCATTCCAGACCCGAAGGGCCTGGTAATTGAATTCTGGGGAACACCCACGCTTTTTTTTTTTTTTATCAATGACTTTTGTATGTATTGCCGGGAGCCGACAATTCATTAATAGCCGCGAGTCAGTTTTAAATGCATTTTTTTCTTTCAAAAATGACATTTTTTGCAGGGACAGTTCTAAGCACGGGAAACATGCGCCACTTCACATGCATATCACACACACCCCCCAGGTACGAAATTTAAAGGAATATTTCACTTTTATTTTTTCATTTTAAGCATTATTAAAATCACTGCTCCCAAAAAAACGGCCGTTTTTAAAACTTATTTTTGCATTGATACATGTCCCCTGGGGCAGGACCCGGGTCCCCAAACACTTTTTAGGACAATAACTTGCATATTAGCCTTTATAATTAACACTTTAGATTTCGAACGTTCGAGTCCATTGTATTTAATAGGGTTCTAAAGTTTACACGAACATTTTGTCTGTTCACAGGTTCTGGTGCGAACCGAACAGGGGGGTGTTCGGCTCATCCCTGGTAGAGAGACAAGATTGTCCGACTATGCTCCACGGAAGCTCCGCCTGTTGCCGAAAAAAAAAGGGAGTGAAAAAAGACAAAAGAGCAAAAAAAAAACCTTCAAAATACTTCACTTCACTATGCTAAGCAAAATCTTAAATATCAACTATGTCAATCTTATAGTAAGTCCAACATTCCAACAGTTCCAAAAAACAAAACAAAAAACAGTTAACTCATTCCGTTAATTGCAATCTTGATTTTCATTCTTCCGATCTTCCGGTCCTCAAACCCTCCAGCTAAATTCTTATTAGAAGCAGGGGGAGAAAAAAATTGCTAATTTCTATCCAGCCAACTATTGGCCTCTTTAGGGTAAAAACAAACAAACAGTTTCTCCCTTAGCCACAACCCGAAGTTTAGCAGGGTAAAGCATTGCATATTGAATCTGAAAGGTGCGGAGGCGTCTTTTAATGTCCATAAATTGAGCTCTCTGTTTTTGAACTGTCATGGAAAAATCTGGAAAAAACGATACTTTCGAACCATTAACCTCTATATTTCCTTTAATACGAGTGTAGCAACCCCCCACAATTTAGGGGGCACTATGTTCAAATTTAGGGGTTAGTCTGGGCCAATAGTTGGGCTCAGACTATTAATTTCCTAAAAAAAACTTGCTTCTGCTCTGGTGTGATATTGCCTGGCTGCAGTGTTCCCTGTTGCCTGTAGGTGGCACTGTCATCTCCGGCTCAGGTGGAACCACAGGGGGTATCGCAACACCATTCGGTGTCCTCTCTCGGCAGCTGTACAGTGGGCGTGGTCAACCCGATGTGCATGCTGGGAGAGGGTACTTAAGGGGCAGACGCGATTGGGCGAAAAGAGATCCAGGGGACCCATTGGTCCTGTTCGGCACATACCCCACCTTCGATGGCCCTCATGGCCGTGGGTGCATGCGTGTTTTTCGGTCTCGGGCACCTTTAGCCCGAGGCTGCATCGCTGCAGGTAGGCCCAGCACCTTTGGCTAAGGCCTACACCCGAAGAGGAGTCCCAGGGTACCCAAGTGAGGGGTTACCTGCTCTGAAGGAGAGGAAGCCAGGGGAGGATCGGTCCCAAGGGGATTAATGAAAGATTTGCTGTCTCGGGAGAGGCCTGGCTACCTGACAGAGGGAAGGATTCCTATCTGCCAAAAGCCTGGTAACGTGCCCCATTGGCACCTAAGGTCTTATTATTACTAGGCCGTGAAGTTCGGGACTTAAGGATTCTGAGGTAGAGTATCTAGGACCACTGTAAGAGGGACTATCTGGGTGAGCAAAACCCACTCAGACTTGAGTGGCGATGAGTGTTGCTTAAGTGTTGCGTGCCTGAACCTACCTCCCTGTTCATATTCTCTCATTCTAACTTTCCTGTCAAGTTCCTCAAGCAACGTATAAAAATAAACCTTTTTATTGGGGTTTAACCTACTGTGTGGACATCGGCCTTCTTAGTGTAAAAAAAGAAAATAGACTTCTTCCTACACACTAGGGTGAAGACTCCAATGGAGAGAGGTAACTCGTTGCAGGACCCAACAGAAAGAAATCAGCAGCCCATACTGTCTGAGGAGAGACATAGAGGTATCGCTACACGAGCTAGAGAAAGGATTTTATCTCTATCTCTATAATAGAGCATTTTTAATATAATTGGTCGGGGAAAATTACCTGGAGGTGGTCTAGCAGGAACACGATGTGCACATTCCGCTGCAAAAAAGGAAGTAAAATTTTGTTTTTCAAAAACGTCCAGCAACCACTTCTCAATAAATTCCGCAGTATTCCCACCTTCCATGCGTTCTGGGATTCCAAGGATTCGCACATTATTCCTTCTTAATCTATTTTCGATTTCATCAATACAGTTATCATGGAATTTAGATTGAAGCCCGATTGCTTTCAGTTCTTGTTTAATACATACCGAATCTTTCTCCATTATAGTAACCTGGTTCTCTAACACTGTCGTACGTTCACGCACTTTCTGCAGATCTGAATGCATAATAGTAACATCCTCCCTTAAGCAGTGGAGCTGAGTAGATAGTACATTTAATGAATGATTGCAATTCTGTACAGCATGAAATACGTCTTTAACCACTTAACGACCGCCCACCGCCGATTTACGTCGGCAGAATGGCACGGACAGGCAGAATCACGTAGATCTACGTGACTGCCTTTGTACAGTTGGGGGGTCCATCCGGACCCCCCTTCTGTGCCGTGAGCGGTCGTTACTTCACCGGGAGCGATCCCAGATGAGGGGGCGGCCTTTCGATTCCGGCCCCCCCCTCGCGATCGCTCCCGGCGAATGGAAATGCCTCCTCTGTCTGTTTCAGACAGAGGAAGCAGGAGGAAGTGATGTCATCTCCTGTGCGGCGCTCACATATACCGAGCGCCGTACAAGAGAAGACATCAGGTCAGTGAGCACAACACTACACTGACACCAGGACACATAGGAACACTAATCGCCCCCCCCAGGACCCCCAGACCCCCCCAGATCACCCCCCAGATCACCCCCCAGCCCCCAGTCACAGTGTCACTGATTGCAGTGACCATTTATTTAGTGATCACTGCAATCAGTGACATTTGTGACTGTGAAAGTGTCACTAAAGTTTAGTTTTAGGTCCAGTGTAGCCCCCTAACCCCCCCTAATAAAGGTTTAACCCCCTGATCACCCCCCAGATAACCCTTTCACCCCCTATCGCCGCTGTCGCTATGCGATCATTTTTCTGATGGCTGTCTTAGCATCAGTGATGGCGATCGGTAGCCAGTAATTTTTTTTAGGTTCGCCGCAGGTTTTTATAGCGTCGGGTACCCCAATATATTATCTAATAAAGGTTCAACCCCCTTGATCGCCCCCCAGGTAACCCTTTCACCCCCTATCACCGCTGTCGCTAATCGATCGTTTTTCTGATGCTGTCTTAGCATCAGTGATGGCGATCGGTAGCCAGTAATTTTTTTTAGGTTCGCCGCAGGTTTTTATAGCGTCAGGTACCCCAATATATTATCTAATAAAGGTTAAACCCCCTTGATCGCCCCCCAGGTAACCCTTTCACCCCCTATCACCGCTGTCGCTATGCGATCATTTTTCTGATGGCTGTCTTAGCATCAGTGATGGCGATCGGTAGCCAGTAATTTTTTTTAGGTTCGCCGCAGGTTTTTATAGCGTCGGGTACCCCAATATATTATCTAATAAAGGTTTAACCCCCTTGATCGCCCCCCAGGTAACCCTTTCACCCCCTATCACCACTGTCACTAAGCGATCGTTTTTCTGATCGCTGTCTTCGTGTCGGTGATGCCAATCGGTAGCCAGTCATTTTTTTTAGGTTCGCCGCAGGTTTTTATAGCGTCAGGTACCCCCAAATATGATCTAATAAAGGTTTTAACCCCCTAATTGCCCCTAGTTAACCCTTTCACCAGTGATCACCATATAAGTGTTACGGGTGACGCTGGTTAGTTAGTTTGCTTTTTATAGTGTCAGGGCACCCGCCGTATATAACCCAATAAAGGTTTAACCCCCTGATCGCCCGGTGGGTGATATCAATTAGGTTTTAGCGTCAGAGAGGGTCTGCGTCACACCCCAGGCAGCGTCAGGTTAGTGCCAGTAACGCTAACACCCACGCGTAAAGCATACACCCCCCTTAGTGGTATAGTATCTGAACAGATCAATATCTGATCTGATCAGATCTATACCAGCGGTTTAGGGTTCCCAAAAACGCAGTGTTAGCGGGATCAGCCCAGATACCTGCTAGCACCTGCGTTTTGCCCCTCCGTCCAGCCCAGGCCACCCAAGTGCAGTATCGATCGATCACTGTCACTTACAAAACACAACACACATAACTGCAGCGTTCGCAGAGACAGGCCTGATCCCTGCGACTCCAGTGCTGTAGGAGGTGATTTCACCACCACAGTTAAAAAAAAAAAAGCATATATGCCGAAGCATGGGGGCAGCAGGGGCAGCAGGGCGGAGGAGCAATTTTGCTCCTAATGCCGCATACATACGGTCGAAATTCCGACGGAGGCTTGCCCGTGGAAACGTTTGACCATGTGTGTGCGGCATAACTTTTTTGCGGGAGGATGCCCCCATGCTTCGGCATATATAAATGGTGCATGTATGCCCATCATTAGAAGTGGGTGGATGAAGGGCGGTATTCTAATGGTGGGCATACCCACCAATCAATCTCTTTTTTCGTTCAGCCAACAGGCTGCATGAAAAAAAAAGATTACAATACATGTCCAACAAGGACCAGCAACGTACTGGTATGTTGCTGGACTTTGAATGGTTATACCAGATTGATGCCTGCGGGTTTAGGCATCATCTTGGTATCATTCTTTTCAGCCAGCGGCCGGCTTTCATGTAAAAGCAATCACAGCGGCTAATTAGCCTCTGGACTGCTTTTACAAGCAGTGGGAGGGAATGTCCCCCCCCCGGATATAAAAAGCGCCATTGGGAAATTGGGAAAGCATTTTATCACACCGATCTTGGTGTGGTCAGATGCTTTGAGGGCAGAGGAAAGATCTAGGGTCTAGAAGACCCCAGTTTTTTCAAAAAAAGAGTACCTGTCACTACCTATTGCTATCATAGGGGATATTTACATTCCCTGAGATAACAATAAAAATTATAAAAAAAAAAATATATGTAAGGAACAATTTAAAAATAAAATAAAAAAGCAAAATTAATAATAAAAAAAAAAAAAAAAAAAAAAAAAAGCACCCCTGTCCTGCCCTGCTCTTGCCCAATGGCGAACGCAAGCGTCGGTCTGGCGTCATATGTAAACAGCAATTGCACCATGCATGTGAGGTATCACCGCGAAGGTCAGATCGAGGGCAGTCATTTTAGCAGTAGACCTCCTCTGTAAATCTAACGGGGTAATCTGTAAAGGCTTTTAAAGGCTTTTAAAAATGTATGTAGTTTGTCGCCAATGCGCGTTTGTGCGAAATTTTAAAGCATGTCGTGTTTGGTATCTATGTACTCGGCCTAAGATCATCTTTATTATTTCATCAAACATTTGGGCAATATAGTGTGTTTTAGTGCATTAAAATTAAAAAAAGTGTATTTTTTCCCCAAAAAATGCGTTTGAAAAATCGCTGCGCAAATACTGTGTAGAAAAAAAAAATGCAACACCCACCATTTTAATCTGTAGGGCCTTTGCTTTAAAAATATATATAATGTTTGGGGGTTCAACATAATTTTCTTGCAAAAAAAAAATATGTTTTCATGTAAACAAAAAGTGTCAAAAAGGGCTTTGTCTGCAAGTGGTTAGAAGAGTGGATGTAAGCTTCCTAATGTTGTGTATAAAATGCCAGAACAGTTCAAAACCCCCCCAAATGACCCCATTTTGGAAAGTAGACACCCCAAGCTATATACTGAGAGGCATGTCGAGTCCATGGAATATTTTATATGTTGACACAAGTTGCGGAAAAAAGACAATTTTTTTTTTTTAATTTTTTTTTTTGCACAAAGTTGTCACTAAATGATATATTGCTCAAACATGCCATGGGCATATGTGGAATTACACCCCAAAATAAATTCTGTTGCTTCTCCTGAGTACAGGGATACCACATGTGTGAGACTTTTTGGGAGCCTAGCCGCGTACGGGACCCCAAAAACAAAGCACCGCCTTCAGGCTTTCTAAGGGTGTAAATTTTTGATTTTACTTCTCACTGCCTATCACAGTTTCGGAGGCCATGGAATGCCCAGATGGCACAAAACCCCCCCAAATGACCCCATTTTGGAAAGTAGACACCCCAAGCTATTTGCTGAGAGGTATTGTGAGTATTTTGCAGATCTCGCTTTTTGTCACAAAGTTTTGAAAATTGAAAAAAAAAAAAAAAAAAAAAAAATTTTCTTTCTTCATTTTCAAAAACAAATGAGAGCTGTAAAATACTCACCATGCCTCCTCAGCAAATAGCTTGGGGTGTCTACTTTCCAAAATGGGGTCATTTGGGGGGGTTTTGTGCTATTTTGGCATTTTATGGCCTTAGAAACTGTGATAGGTAGTGAGGAGTGAAATCAAAAATTTGTGCCTAGAAATCCTGAAGGCGGTGCTTGGTTTTCGGGGTCCCGTACGCGGCTAGGCTCCTAAAAAGTACCACACATGTGGTATCCCTGTACTCAGGAGAAGCAGCAAAATGTATTTTGGGGTGCAATTCCACATATAACCATGGCATGTGTGAGCAATATATCATTTAGTGACAACTTTTTGTAATTTATTTTTTATTTTTATTTTTTGTCATTATTCAATCACTTGGGACAAAAAAAAAAAAATATTCAACGGGCTCAACAGGCCTCTCAGCAATTTCCTTGGGGTGTCTACTTTCTAAAATGGGGTCATTTGGGGGGGTTTTGTGCTATTTTGGCATTTTATGGCCTTCGAAACTGTGATAGGTAGTGAGGAATGAAATCAAAAATTTGCGCCCTTAGAAATCCTGAAGGCGGTGCTTGGTTTCCGGGGTCCCGTACGTGGCCAGGCTCCTAAAAAGTCCCACACATGTGGTATCCCCGTACTCAGGAGAAGCAGCAAAATGTATTTTGGGGTGCAATTCCACATATAACCATGGCATGTGTGAGCAATATATCATTTAGTGACAACTTTTTGTAATTTTTTTTTTTTTTTTTTTGTCATTATTCAATCACTTGGGACAAAAAAAAAAAATATTCAATGGGCTCAACATGCCTCTCAGCAATTTCCTTGGGGTGTCTACTTTCCAAAATGGGGTCATTTGGGGGGGTTTTGTACTGCCCTGCCATTTTAGCACCTCAAGAAATGAGATAGGCAGTCATAAATTTAAAGCTGTGTAAATTTCAGAAAATGTACCCTAGTTTGTAAACGCTATAACTTTTGCGCAAACCAATAAATATACGTTTATTGACATTTTTTTTACTAAAGACATGTGGCTGAATACATTTTGGCCTAAATGTCTGACTAAAATTGAGTTTATTCGATTTTTCTTATAACAAAAAGTAGAAAATATCATTTTTTTTCAAAATTTTCGGTCTTTTTCCGTTTATATCGCAAAAAATAAAAATCGCAGAGGCAATCAAATACCATTAAAAGAAAGCTCTATTTGTGGGAAGAAAAGGACGCAAATTTCATTTGGGTACAACATTGCATGTCCGCACAATTTACAGTTAAAGCAGCGCAGTGCCGAATCCCAAAAACAGGCCTGGTCCTAATGGCCCGAAATGGTCCGGGGCTTAAGTGGTTAAGTGTAGGCTCTCCCTTTAAAGCAGGTATTACAGGCACTGGCGCTGACACAGACATGGTCAAAGCAGGTACCATATTTAAACTAGATAGACTGGATAGGCTAGATTTGGCAATAGCAATAGCCTCTGGGTCCTCTAAGGCTTTAGGGACAGAGGCAGAGGCACCTAATATATCGCACTCCCCTCTCTCAATCACAGCCAACTCCACGCTGTCCTCCACACTGTCCTCATCTTGCCTTCCTCCATCCCTCACTTCGGGAGCCTCCTTTAACTCCTGCGCATCTGAAGTCTGTACTCCATTCATTACATTCATTGCAGTCTCCTGCTCCTCCGACCGCTCTACCTCCAAACCAACAAACGTGTTACTGGGTACATCAGAAATGTCCTTGCCAGAGTCAATGGTCTTAACAGAGTTCCACGCGAATCGCTCCAGTTTAGCAGCCACTGCAGCCATCCCTTCATTCCGCAAGTCTTTCTCCATAGTTAACTTGGCAGGCTGTTTATCTATCAGGCACTCCTCCCCTCTTGCAAGTGAATCTGTCCCTGTCCTCTCACCGGACATTCCATTTTTAGCTGGTCTGGTATAAATATTAAGGGGAACCCCACCGCAAATTAAAAAAAAAAATGTGTGTGGTTCCCCCCAAATATCCATACCAGGCCCTTCAGATCTGGCATGGATTTTAAGGGGAACTCCACCCCAAATTTAAAAAAAAATGGCGTGGAGTCCCCCCAAAAATCCATACCAGACCCTTATCCGAGTACGCAACCTGGCAGGCCGCAGGAAAAGAGGGGGGGACGATAAAGCGCCCCCCCCTCCTGAACCGTACCAGGCCACATGCCCTCAACATGGGGAGGATGTCCCCATGTTGATGGGGACAAGGGCCTCATCCCCACAACCCTTGCCCGGTGGTTGTGGGGGTCTACGGGCGGGGGGCTTATCGGAATCTGCAAGACCCCTTTAACAAAGGGGACCCCCAGATCCCGCCCCCCCTATGTGAATTGGTAAGGGGTACATTGTACCCCTACCATTTCACGAAAAAAGTGTAAAAAAAGTGTAAAAAAAACCACACAAACACCTTGGAAAAGTCCTTTATTAAAAAAATTGTAATTTAAAAAAAAAATAAAACATTCCAGCGATGAAATCCAGTGTCCCGCGGCGATCCGATGTCCAGTGCTGTCCGTCATTGGCTGAGCCTGAGCGGACCTGATGGGGAACTTCCTCCGCAGTCTATTAAATGTATAGACCCGCCCCTTCTAAAGTTCCACATCAGGTCCGCTCAGCCAATGAATAGGTGTAAGGCTAAGCAGACCAGATGCGGAACGTGAGAAGGGGCGGGTCTATTTATGTATTACACAGTGAAGGAAGTTCCCCATCAGGTCCGCTCAGGCCAATGACGTAGGCGGGGTCTGACATACCGAGGGGGCGGACCTGATGGGGAACTTCCTTCACTGTGTAATACATGAATAGACCCGCCCCTTCTAAAGTTCCCCATCAGGTCCGCTTAGCCAATGACTAGGTGTAAGGCTAAGCGGACCAGATGCGGAACATGAGAAGGGGCGGGTCTATTCGTGAACTTCCTTCACTGTGTAATACATGAATAGACCCACCCCTTCTCACATTCCGCATCTGGTCCGCTTAGCCTTACACCTATTCATTGGCTGAGCAGACCTGATGGGGAACTTTAGAAGGGGCGGGTCTATACATTTAATAGACTGCGGAGGAAGTTCCCCATCAGGTCCGCTCAGGTTCAGCCAATGACAGACAGCGCTGGACATCGGATCGCCGCAGGACACTGGATTTCATCGCTGGAATGTTTTTTAAAATTATTTTTTTATTTATATTTTAATAAAGGACCTTTCCAAGGTGTTTGTGTGTTTTTTTTACATTTTTTTACACTTTCTTCGTGAAATGGTAGGGGTACAATGTACCCCTTACCAATTCACATAGGGGGGGCGGGATCTGGGGGTCCCCTTTGTTAAAGGGGTCTTCCAGATTCCGATAAGCCCCCTGCCCGCAGACCCCCACAACCACCGGGCAAGGGTTGTGGGGATGAGGCCCTTGTCCCCATTAACATGGGGACATCCTCCCCATGTTGAGGGCATGTGGCCTGGTACGGTTCAGGAGGGGGGGCGCTCTCTCTAAGGGTCTGGTATGGATTTTTGGGGGGACTCCACGCCATTTTTTTAAAATTTGGGGTGGAGTTCCCCTTAAAATCTATGCCAGATCTGAAGGGCCTGGTATGGATATTTGGGGGGAACCGCACGCATTTTTTTAAAAATTTGCGGCGGGGTTCCCCTTAATATCTATACCAGACCTGAAGGGCTTGGTAATTGAATTTGGGGGGACCCCCACGCTTTTTTTTTTTTATCAATGACTTTTCTATGTATTGCCGGGAGCCGACAATTCATTAATAGCCGCGAGTGAGTTTTAAATGACTTTTTTTCCTTCAGAAATGACACTTTGTGCAGGGACAGTTCTTAGCACTGGAAACATGCGCTACTTTACATGCATATTATACACACACCCTAGGTACGAAATTTAAAGGAAAATGTCACTTTTATTTTTTCATTTTAAGCATTATTAAAATCACTGCTCCCGTAAAAACGTCAACTTTTTTTTGCATTGATACATGCCCCCTGGGGCAGGACCCGGGTCCCCAAACACTTTTTAGGACAATAACTTGCATATAAGCCTTTATAATTAGCACTTTAGATTTCGAACGTTCGAGTCCATTGTATTTAATAGGGTTCTAAAGTTCACGCGAACAAGGGGGGCGTGTCCTGACGTGAGCCGAGGAAGACGTGTTTGGATGGAGCTCTGCAGACCGACTCACAATCCACGGCCATCCTCTGCTAGATTCACCCTGGTGAGCCTCCAAAAGAGCCCCAATCGTTCCTAGGCATCCTCTGCCTCGGCTCAGCTGTGCATTGGGGGCGCTGGTTGGCGGTGGCTTCGTCTGGCCTGAGGATATCTCCACGCATCCGCCGCCATCTTGGGGCCTGCGGAACCTCTGGAGTCCTCCGCTCTCGGGTGCTGCGACCCGCGGGACAAGCGGTCGCCTCATCCCCTTGTGGCCGCATCTATAGATGGGAGCAGACAGAGTTGACACCAGCGGGAACCAGCCAGAAGATCCGGGCGTCCACCCGTGACCCGCCATCGTCATCCTGAGGTCTGCGGAGCCAGCCAAATCCTCCCTCTCCAGGTACAGTGCTCCACTAGCCTTACAGCCATCTCGCACTCCTTAACCTGCGCCAGCAACCCTAAAAGAGGCAGACCACCCCCGCGGCAGCTGTAGGCAGTCATTCCCTGGAGAGAGAGCTGTGGCCCAGACAGATCGCCGCTCCTCCATGCGGCGGCCGTTTTAGGAAAGGCCGCTGCTTCGGCCTAGTCCCGGAGCTCGGCGGCCATCTTGCTACACCCAGACTCTTGTTTCCAGCCTCTCGGCTGCCTTA
This sequence comes from Rana muscosa, assembly GCA_029206835.1. Lineage (NCBI taxonomy): Eukaryota > Metazoa > Chordata > Amphibia > Anura > Ranidae > Rana > Rana muscosa. The sequence continues at coordinate 287,635,703 of CM055116.1, forward strand.
TTCTCTCCCCACACATCACCAGGGGGAGATCAGACTGCTAACTTTTTAAATATATAGTGTCATACACGGATTCCTAGTCAAACTTTAAACCCTGCCTGTATGCTACATCCACGGTCCCTACATCTTCCCCAGGCCTGATCTACGCTAATCCAAAATTTCTCAAATCCCTAACTGACCCCCTCTTGCTGTATTACCTGGGCCTCCATATCTCATAAGCCTCTGTTTGCTAGACTATTTGGGCCTCCACCTCTCACAAACTTCCGCTCCTTCCTATGCTCTCCACAACGTGGATCTCATTACAGGGGACACATGCGTGACGCCCAACGCTGAAGGACATGTAACTCCTTCGTTCTGATCCCTGCCACCTTCCACCGCTCCCGCACAGGGTACGACTACTACATCAGCCACGGGAGATACCGCAATTGACCACTAACCTGTCCAAGCACCCCATGGTGAAATACGGGCCGAAGCAATCTGCTTAATCTCACACACCGGAGCTGCGGCCTATACAAACACTGGACCGTTTCCTGAGTAGGCCCGAATCCCCAGCCCCGATTATGCCCGGCACCGCGCCGGCACTCGCGGACGCTCGCGGTGAGGTAAGAGACACTCCTCAGATCTTTATGCCCTCTCCATCCACAGAAATGTCAGCTCCCGTCACAGTGGACATATTGGACAATAAGTTACAAGCTCTCTTGCAGGATTTGACCAGAAATGTCTCCAAGGAGATGGGGAAGCTTGCGCACGAATTGAGGGGGGAGATTGCTCATATTGGTGAGCGCACCGATGTTTTAGAAATAAAATTTGATGACTTGATACAATACGTTCATGTCTTGGAAGAAGACAATGCTGGTTTAAAACACCCCATCTCCCAGCTCCAATCCCAACAGGAGGATTTGGAAAACAGGGAACGTCGCCAAAATCTGCGTATTAGAGGTGTCCCTGAAGCCATAGGGGACGGAGAGATCCGACCATACCTACTAAGCCTCTTTAACACCGTGGCCCCTCTGATACCGGACATAGACTGGAGACTAGATAGAGCACATAGGTCACTGGCCCCTAAACCCCCTGCTGGAGCGAATCCCAGAGACATTATAGTGCGCTTTCACTACTACAACAGCAAGGAAGCTTTGACCATGGCCACTCGCAACAAATCTCGGCTGGAATTCAAGGGGGCTAAAATACAAATTTTTAGCGACCTGTCTCCTATAACCCTTGCTAAACGCCGCAGCCTTCGCTCAGTGACCGCCCACTTGCAAAACCATCATCTTCCATACCGCTGGGGATTTCCCTTTCGCTTGTCTGTCTCTAAAGAAGGTATGCAATATTCCATGAGGGATCTTCAGGAGAGTGAGGCGTTCATACACAATCTCGGTCTTCCGCCGCTGCCAGATGAAGATCCCATACCACTCCCGATGACACCTAAACCTGCATCCATTCCAGGCCGGATTTGGACCCCTGCTCGCCAGAAATCACAGAAGGCCTACTCTACACCCCAGCGACACCCTTTCCCTAGACTCCCACCTTGAGAGATGTCTCTCCTGCAGTTTGCCCAATTTGGCTTCGGCCCTTGCCCCACCAAATTTCCCCTAGTTTGGGGAGTTCCCACTCATGCACATGGGACGTTTCTTTCATAGACTATGGTTCAATTTTCTACCAAGTTTCTTTAAATTTTGTTGGAAGACGGTGGGGATCACCCCAGATATGTTGGGGCCCCTCGTGTGCCTCCTTTTGATCCACGACCACGGCTGTGGACTCCTGGGCGGTTTTTACTCCCCAGGCTATACTTCAATTTTTCTTTGTTTTTATAGGTCCTTTTTTGACCTATTTTTCACTTTTTGCTTGTTTTGCTTACGTGTTTTTCCATCATCACTCCTTACTAATGTTGAATACTATTTCATGTTTTTCCTTCACAGGATGCACCATGGATATTTTGCCAATTTTGTCTGTTTATGTTTTCATGGATGTTTCTTCTTTTTTATTATGGTCATCATAGCTTAATCTTGTTTCATCGTGATGGCTTTACGTGTTCTTACTTATAATGTGAAGGGTTTGAATTCTGTTCATATGCGCTGGTTAGCCTTAAAAGAGTTCAAATCTTCAGCTGCGGATATAATCCTAGTCCAGGAGACACATTTCCGCTCGGGGGGATCCTTTAAATTTGCTGCAAAACATTTTCCTGTTTCATTCATAGCTTCTGACCCCTCTGGCAAAGCGGGGGTTGCCATATTGATTAGAAAATCCTGCCCCTTGAGAGTAAGATCCTCATTCTTGGACCCTCGGGGTAGATCTATTTTCCTGGACTGCGATTGTCTCTCACGCTCTTTCACTTTGATCAATGTTTATGTTCCTAACTCAGGTCAAATCCAATTTCTCACTGATGTATTTGAGAAACTGGGAAAATATGCTCAACCCTTTATGATTGTTGGGGGAGACTTCAATATGACCTTGTCCCCTAGAAGAGACAGACGCACACTATTCTCTACCAACCCTTCAGCTAAAATAGAACGCCAATCTGCCTCTTTTCGTAGACTCATCAGATCTCATAATTTACTGGATATCTGGAGAATCAAACACCCCACACACAAACAATATTCTTTCTTCTCCCCCCACATAAGATGTACTCCAGATTAGATTATCTTTTTGTCACGGCCCCTTTACTAACATCCTCTGTAGCCTCGGAATTGAACCCTATGACTTGGTCTGACCATGCATCTGTTCAGGTTGATCTCACACTCTCCTCATCTACACCTAGAACTTGCCATTGGAGACTTAACGACTCTCTCCTCCACAACCATATTACTGAAACTCAATTGTCTCAAAATTTTACTGAATTCTTCCAACTGAATGACAACTCTGTGGCAGATGTGTCTACTCTATGGGAAGCTCATAAAGCATACTTTAGAGGCTTATGTATCTTGGCTGGCTCCCGCTTAAAGAGGGATTCTGTAGCTCAGAGACTTGATATTCTTTCCCAGCTACGAAAAGCAGAGGGTCTGCTACTAGCCTCCCCTACGGTGGCACGTCTGCACACAGTCACCTCTTTACGCAAAAGGTTAAAATCTATTGACATGAACAAATGCTCCAAATCCTTACTCTGGGCTAAACAGAAATTTGACGAATTCGCTAACAAACCACATAGGATGCTAGTAAATAAGCTCAAACCGCGCCCGTTTCACTCCTACCCTGAATTTCTCACCCAGGCTGATGGAACCCCAACTCACTGTCCACAAACGATGTCCAAGGTCTTTGGGACATTTTATAGTAAGCTATATAATTGTATAAACACAGACCCAAACACCTATTCTCCCAGGATAAATTTAACTCCTTTTGTGACTCTTTAAAATTGCCCAAACTGTCATCATCTCAAGCAGCTACCCTTAACGCTGCCATCACACCAGAGGAACTAGCTGAGGTTGTTAAAGAGCTGCCTTTGCATAAGTCACCGGGACCAGACGGTTTACCCTATCTTTATTACAAAACCTTTCTCCCAATTCTAAGCCCATATCTAATAGACCTTTTTACTTCTCTACAGAAGGGCATTGTCCCTCACCCTCAATTTTTACATGCCCACATCACAGTTCTCCCAAAACCTGGCAAACCCCCATCATTACCAGATAACTACAGGCCCATAGCCCTGCTCAATTCGGATTATAAAATCTTTACAAAAATCATAGCCAACAGACTATCCTCCATTATACCTAGCCTTATTCATAACGATCAGGTAGGCTTTGTCTCAGGTAGACGTGCAGGGGACAACACTAGACGCACCATTGACCTGATAGATTTACTCGACAAAACATCCCGCTCTGCCCTTATCTTGAGCTTAGATGCTCAAAAAGCGTTCGACAGACTCGGCTGGCCATACATGTTTGCCACACTTACGCGCTTTGGATTCACAGGCTCTTTTATGTCAGCTCTTCAGGCCTTATATTCCCGGCCCACTTCCCAAGTACAACTGGCGTCTTTTGTGTCCCCACCCTTTTCGCATAGCAATGGAACTAGGCAGGGGTGCCCCCTTTCCCCCTTATTGTTTATATTATGCCTTGAACCCCTAGCTGAAGCCATCCGCATGCACCCGGACATAAGTGGGGTCTCCCTGCGACAAAGAGAGTACAAATTTTCTCTTTTCGCAGACGATATATTGCTTACTTTATCTAAACCACGTGTTTCTCTTCCCAACCTCCACGCTTTATTAGATACATTTAGTAAACTATCTGGTTATAAAGTTAATACAGCCAAGACGCTCTACCTATACATATCCCCCCCCACGCATCTTACCACATTACAAAATAACTTCCCCTACCATTGGTGCTCTGCTTCCATTAAATATCTTGGTATACACCTAACGGCATCTTATCCCACCTTGTATCAAGCTAACTTCCCCTCCCTAATCTCGGAAACACATGGCTTATTTCGTAAATGGACGGAATGTCATCTGTCTCTTCTGGGTAGGATAAATGTCCTCAAGATGGCTATACTCCTGAAGTTTTTATATCTTTTGGAAACATTGCCAATCGCACTCCCTATGTTACAACTTCGAAACATTCAACGGGCCTTCACTAAATTTATCTGGGGAAATAAAGCACACAGGATTGCTAGCAAAGTGGTATTTGCTCCCCGCTCTTAAGGAGGATTGGGAGCACCCGATATCAGTAAATATTACTTTGCCATCTCGCAGCAACCATCTCTTGGTCATCACGCTTTGCAACAAGTAGATGGTCAGAGTTGGAAATCAGTGTTACTAGCCCTGTGCATCCTTGCTCAATGCTCTGGGCCGACTTAACTTCTTCCATATCTCAGCTCAGACATATCTGTCTAGGACCAATGCTATTTACTCTTTCTATCTGGAAAAAATGTAACAAGAGGTTCTCTCTCTCTTCTCCATGCCCACCTCTCTTAAATGTTATTTTCAACCCGGATATTCCGGATAGCCTATCCTACAATAACATGTACCCATGGTCTCAAGCGGGCATTTTTCAGCTCCGCCACCTAGTACATCCTGTAACCCGCAAATTATTCTCCTTCCAAGATCTCCAAAATAATTTGATATACCCAAGAAGCTTTTTTTTCTTATCTTCAATTTAAACACTACTTCCATTCTATATCACCTGCCTTGGCCTTAGAAAAACCCAATGCCTTTGAAGCCTTATGTGCCCAAGGCCCATACCAACCCGGTCTCATATCTTCTATTAATTAGATCCTCCATGACTCGAATCTGCCTACGCTAAATTCTCATGTATACATGTAGAGATGGGCCAAGGTACTTCCAACCCCTATATCCCTTCCTCAATGGCAGGAGATCTGGTCCTCCATATCTAAAGTATCCAGATGCGTGGAGCAGAGAGAGACAGCTTATAAGGTCCTCATGTTCTGGTATAGGACTCCAGAGGTTATCCATAAATACGATCCCTCTATATCCTGGAAATGCTGGAGATGCTTGCAAGGTATAGGAACACACTACCATATCTTTTGGGAATGCCCGTTAATTTTGCCATTTTGGTCCTCGGTCCAATCAGTACTTCAGTCTGTGTTGGCGATGGACGTCCCTAGAGACCCGGCCCACTACTTGTTAGGCCTCCCAATCCCTGGAATACCTAAACATGCCAAAAAGTTGATGTCATATATTCTCTTGGCCGCCAAGAGAGTAATCCCTACCCATTGGTTATCACTCAACACCCCCACGCAATCCCAATTGATATTAGCTGTAGCACAGATACGTAGAATGGAACATATGACAGCGGTGATTCACGATTCTCTGCCTCAATTCTCAAAGATATGGGATCCCTGGGACAACTCCTCTTTCAATCCTGAATCCCTATCCTAAATTGCTTTCAAATGTCCTCCAGACAATTTGTCCCTTCATGTTTAAATGATTAGCTTAAAAACTATTGTTACTATATATACTATTATTTTATATATATTGTGTCAAGATCCATGGTGTACCCTCCCCAACCTTGTTTTTCTTTTCTTTTCTCTCATTTCTTCTGATTATGATAACATTCACTAAGAGATGCCTCTCTTTTTCTGTATAAGATAATTGTGGTGCTTCTCTGTAATGTGTCTGCCTTTTCTTGTTTTGTTGAAAAATCTCAATAAACATACAATTACAAAAAAGTTCACGCGAACATTCTGTTCGGTTCGCAGGTTCTGGTGCAAACCGAACAGGGGGGTGTTCAGCTCATCCCTGTTAAAGACTGCTGAACCTTCTGAAAGCACCATTTTCTGACAGCTCCATATCATCACACACATGGGTAAGGGCCTCATCCACCCCTACAATGATCGGACGTTTAGCTCTTTAACATTTTAGCACCTGAGTCGCGTTCCTCTTTTTTCCTCCGCACAGTGATAGCAGGAGCAATCAGTGCCTACCTTGCTGGGGTAAATCCCTGGCTGTCCATCCGAGTCTGCCTGCATGCAGACCCCAATGAGTACTTCTAAATGGAGCAGGGTGAGGGAACCCCGCTGCTGGTATTCGGGGTATTTGTTATGTGGCTTGGTAAATCCTGGCTGTGTGGAGGGTTGGCATGACTTTTCCATCGTGGAAGAAACAAAGATCCTGGCTTCAGAGTTGCTGGAACGCACGCCCTGCATTACAGCCAGACAGCTTCACTACAAGCTTCTTCCTGATCTGTGTGGGTTGCCTTGGACTAGGCTGAATCACGTGACTACAGGTTCATCTAAGACGGAAGTTGCCGGGATGAAATGTCAGCTGTTTGCTTTCTCTTTCAAGCTCTCTGCACAGACGTTGTGGTGTTCTACACTGCCACCTGCAGCCTGGTACTGCGCATGTATTTTCTTGTATGTAATTGCTTCTGAATGCCTGGAAGGAGTTTTTGCCTTAGCATTTAGCATGATGTTAACCTGACTTTTATTGCAGAATGCCAAATCAAGAGCCAACCCCTCCAAAAGACCAGCATATGCAAAGAAGGTATGGCGGTTGCTCAATATATATATATTTAAATAAATATATATATATTACTTTTTTTTTCACTTTTTCTCTTATTCCCCTACTCCCTCGTGAGCTGTCTGGCTAATGGCAGATTTATTGTAGTCCTTCCAGATCTCACCATTCTACCGGTGACTGTGCCTCCTCTTCAAGACATGGATGCAGATCAAGGAAATGCATCATTCCAGTCACAATGTATCCCATCTCTCCGCTTCTCCTTCATTAAACTTCAACCACCTCAGGAGTGTGATGAGTCTGGTCATTACTCACAGCCACAACCAAGGGGATGCTGGGCCTGTCCAAATGTGGCCCTTCCTGGCAGATGACTTGCTAGACTTGCTTCTTGGAGGCCACGAGGTAGAGGGAGGCAGACAAAACAAAAGCATATGGAAGCATATGCTAATATAGCGGGGTGCCACTTTGCAGTGTGTTAAAGACTATGGTTATCTTGAGAAATAACCCCAGCTCCCTCCAGAGTCTCTTTAAGATATTGCAGCAACTGTTGTTTAACTATATGGAACGGTGCATTGTGGAACTTATGGTACAGGGAGAAACGGACTCTATTGCCATGGGTATCAAATAGACTATGGTACCCACAGTGCAGCTGTACTCCCAAAGTGCATTGCATCATTGCACAGCTTTCTGCGGGAGGTTACTTAAAGCAAGGGAGGGGCTACGCTCGCTCTCTCTGGACATCGCCTGCTAACAAAGAAGAAGCCTGTGTTGAGGTCTTCTGCCAGGGTGTGTAGGCCAAAAGCCTGGGCCTACAGTGGTGAAGTAGGAACACTCAGCCCAAGGAGGGATCCTGTCCTAAGTGTCCAGCTCTAGCTCCACAGAGACCGGATCATCCATCTACCGACACCTTGTGTGGCAGTGTGAAGGACCGGAGACTGCAAGTTGTGGAGAGGCCGTGGACCGGAACACCGACAGCGGAACATACCAGAGGGACGAGGCCTGCTTTGGTGAGAGGGCACCTGCCCGGATTTCATTAACTGTTGCGTAGGCCTGTGACTTTTTGAAGACCTGCCATTATTAGTAGTGCACCACACGAAAGGACAAGTGCATCTCGTTTGGCCGTGAGTTTTAAAGATTGGCGTTTGCACCGTCAGTGAGTTTTATATCTTCACAAACATTGAGGATATTCAGTTTCTACTTTTATATAACCTTGTGGATTACAAATGTTTATGTGCACCAACGATTGCTAGCGAAGACTCCTAATACTGAAGGAACTTTACACTGAACTTAGTCAGGCCTGACTAGAACAGATAGTAACGGGACACGTGTACAACATTGCCCATTAGGGGGAGCTCACGAGCATAAGTTTTACACATATTGAAAGTGTGAATTAAAACTGTGTTTTATTATTGTTTGCTATACTATTGACTCTGCAGGGCCCTGTAAGAGTCAACTGTACTGCTGTTTAACATTGCTATCTTTTACCTGAGTAAACTTTGATTCTTGGTTAAGCAGAATACTGTGTGGAGTTATCTATTACCCTGCTGGACAAGTGGCTATTACAAGGTAATAACAAAATATACCATTTATTGTTGTGTAGCATTATTGTGTTCCCCAGTCACCAGTGGGTTCCACAATCTCTGTGCAGACCAGTTGTGCCAAGGAAGGGTTCGAGCCAAGTTCTAAGGGTTGATAGCCAGAGTACAGACCCAAACAAAACCAGCAGCTCTCTTAACTGGGGGTAGTACTACACGCGGAGGCTCGTCTGGGATTTACTGTACTCTGCAATCAAGCCCCACCCCATTGGTGGCAACATGGACCCTTTCACTGTGGTCCAGTGGTGCGAATCAGTATGCGCTCGCTCAGACACGAGTGTAGCCATTGAACTCCCTGGTAAGGACTGGGAAGAGGAAGAAGTTCACAAAATTATAAAGACACTGTCCCCACATAGGAAAGCATGGGTGATTTGTCTCAGGCCAGATCAAGGGACTTCTCACACCCATGCACTGTTGGAATGGAGAGATGAAGTACCTGAGAGTTTCAGGGGCAAGAGTGCAATTGGGGAACAAGACCAAGTTCTATATAGTACACCCAAAAGCTCTAACTGAGGAATCCCCCGGTACTAGTCAGGAAGAGCCAGCTAGGGGAACACCAACCCCCTCAGCACCCCTGACCATGATTGGTCAAGAACTCCTTAATGCCTTGGGAGACTTCGTGTCAAAGTGCCAGAAGAGCAACACAGTATGTGTTGAAGCTGGATCCAGGAAACTGAGGATCTTCTCAGGAAGACAGCCTGTCCCGGCTGGGGAAGAAGAATTTGATGCCTGGATAGAGCAAGCCATGCAAGCTCTGGAAGGATGGGAACTGCCAGAGGCCCAAAGAAGCAGCGTATAAACGAGAGCCTAAGAGGAGCTGCTGCAGAAGCTGTTAGGAACTTAAGGTTGTACTGCCTACGACTATTTGGTCATGCTGCAAGAAGAGTTTGGACAGTTGGAAAAGGCTGTTGATCTCATCTATCAGTTTGAACACACTCTCCAGCAGCCAGGAGAGCGCCTTTCTGAATATATCAGACGGCTGAACAAGATGTTATGCCAGATAGTCTTGAAGAAAGGAATGGCACCCTCTGCTATAGACCAAGCCAGGATGCAACAAATCTTAAGAGGGGCTCTGCGCTCTGATCCAGTTTGGCTCCATTTGAAAACCTCTGTGGGTGTCATGTCACTAAGTTACCGTGACCTCATTAGAGTGGTGAGAGATCAAGAAGCGCTGCTGAATGATGAACAAGCGACTATTCAACCTATCTCTACCCCTTCAGCAGGGGTCAGATCTGCAATGGCCATGGAATGGGACTCTGAAGTAGCTGTTTTAAAGTCTCAGATGACACAAGTGATGGAGATGCTGACTTTATTGATGGCAAAGGTCTCAGGAACAAATAAGGAAGGAGGAATCACCACGGAAGTGATTCAGACTACCTCCACTTCCCCATCTCAACGCACAAAGGATGATGAAGTCTGTTTCAACTGTGGAGGGACTGGGCACTATCTACAAATGTGCCCCAGCCCGAAGAAAGTCGCAGCACCATATCGCAATCCGGCGGAAAACTTCAGAGGGCCCCGGTGAAGGAGTCAACCGGGTGCCCATCAGTCTCAGCTAACTAAGAATTCCTCAGCACGAAGAGACAACATAGTCTTCTGCCAAACACCCCCGTTGTCACCTCTGAGCGATCTAGCACCTCCCCCTCCATGTCCAAAAATGCTCGACGGTGGGAAATCCGTGCATACCAGGCCCAACAAGGATTGAGATCCAGAAAGAGGCTCAAGAGGAAAGGAAAAAAAGTACAGATTACTGAGTCAAGTAAGAAAGCTTCTCCAAGGAAACTTCCTGTCAAATTAGTGGGGCCCTCCCCGGTAGACATGTGCACACTGAAATATTTCGTTTCGGAATTTCGTTTTCGTCCGAAAAATAAATTTATTTAGTTACTCCCGAAATTGGTTTTTATTTATTTCGTTTTTCGTTAGAAATTGCATTCGTCCGAAAATCTGAATTAATTAAGGTTGAATCTGTCATTGAAGGCTTATGGTGTCTGTCGAATGTTCAAAGAAGATTCGACGGAGCAGTGAAACTGTACGACGCTGCAATCATACATTTCCGGTCGAATGTTCCGCCCACAAGCTATAGAAGAATTCTAATGTTGTATGACTAGTAATAATTATATTTATTCATTACTATTACTAGTCAACCAACATTAGAATTCTTCTATAGCCTATGGGCGGATGCATTTGACCGGAAATGTACGACTGCAGCGTCGTACAGTTTTGCTGCACAGTCGAATCTTCTAACTTTCGATGCTTTGTCGAATCTTCGTCATTCTAGCTATTTTACTGCTCCTCCTCTTTGGTTACAATCAGCCAATAACATTCATCATCAACTTTATTTTTATTTTACTTCCCCCACCCAATTCCAGCAGTGATCTTTTCTCTCTATGTCGAATCTTTTCTCTCTATAATAACAAATCTTTTCTCTCTATAATGTCGAATCTTTTCTCTCCTATGTTGAATCTTTTCTCTCCAATGTCGAATCTTTTCTCTCCTATGTCGAATCTTTTCTCTCCTATGTCGAATCTTTTCTCTCCTATGTCGAATCTTTTCTCTCCTATGTCAAATCTTTTCTCTCCTATGTTGAATCTTTTCTCTCCTATGTCGAATCTTTCTCTCCTATGTCGAATCTTTTCTCTCTATAATGTCAAATCTTTTCTCTCCTATGTAGAATAATCTTGGACTAATAGAGTTAAGGTTAGGCACATTCGACCACAGGTTCGATAGACACAGATTGTTATTGTCAGCGTCACGTCGAATCTCCTATCTATATCGAACTGTTGTAGCAACGAAAACGAAAATAAAGCATTTGTTTATGTCGGATCTTTCGGTTTTTGGATTCTGTGCTTTCGTTTTCGTTTGTTAAAACGATAACGAAAATAGCTGAAATTCGGACGAAAATGCATTCGGACGAAAACGAATGCACATGTCTACTCCCCGGTAGTCTCCATTCAGGTAGAAGGAATCTACACAAAGGCCCTTCTTGATACAGGAGCCCAAGTGACACTTCTATATCGGGATTTCTACAACAAGCATCTCAGACATCTACCGCTACAAAAACTTGAAGACCTGGAGATATGGGGCATTGGAACACAGAGTTTCCCCTACGATGGATACCTCCCAATCAAACTCACGTTTGACCCCTCAGTGGCCAGAGAGGCGGAGACCTTCGACACCCTGTCCGTAGTTTGTCCTCGACCGGCAGGGGCCAGCAAGAGTTCCCTCATTATAGGGACCAACACTGACCTGGTCAGGAGGCTGCTGACACCTGTAGCCCAAGAACAAGAGACCACAACAACAAGAGTCCATCCTATGCTATAGCGAGTCTACCAGTGGCTGGTGTTGGAGCAAAATGCCCCGGCCGAAGGGGTTGAGAAGATCTGGAAGCCTGGATAAGACAGAGAAGGTATTACAGCCAGGAGAGGTGACTTGTTTGAAAGCCTCCATCAAGCTTACCTTGGAGCAACCAGGCCCTTTTGTCGTTCTTGAACCAGACCCACAGGAGAATCAAAGGGGACTCAAATTAATTCCTGAAGTGGTCCCATTGAAGGCCCTTAAGAAAAGTGATGGGAAGATCTCAGTGAGCATTAGAAATACTGCTGCCACACCAGTCAGGGTACCGTGGATACTATCAAATTCCCATGCACGCTGAAGATCAGGAGAAAACAGCTTTCATCACCCCAGTGGGTTTCTTTGAATTCAACCGCATGCCCCAGGGCTTTTCGGGAGCCCCAGACAATTTTCAAAGACTGATGGATAAAACAGTGGGGGACATGAACCTGATTGAGGTGCTGGTGTACCTCGACAACTTTATTGTGTTCGGTAGAACTCTTGAAGAACACGAAGAGCAGTTGGAAAAGGTCTTGAAGAGGCTCCATGAAGAAGGCCTGAAGCTTTCTTTAGAGAAGTGCCAATTCTACCAGTCCTCAGTCCATTACCTGGGCCATATTGTGTCTGCTGAAGGGGTAGCTACAGACCCCGAGAAGCTGGATGCTGTCACCTCTTGGCCAAGGTCCACCAACGTGACTGAGCTTCGGTCGTTCCTGGGGTTCTGCTCCTACTATAGAAGATTTGTGGAGGGATTTGCCAAGATTGCCCGGCCCCTTAATGAACTACTGAAGAGTGAAGGGGAAGATGATGCCCCAGAACCGGTCAAACCAGTGAAACCCACCGCAGGGCCCAGAAAACCTAAAGAGTCTATCCAGGACCAGTGGACCACCCAGTGTGAAGAGGCCTTCATCCAGTTGAAAGAAAGCCTAACCACTGCCCCCGTGCTGGCCTATGCGGATACCACTAAACCTTATGAGTTGCATGTTGATGCCAGTCGAGATGGGCTAGGCGGAGTACTATACCAAGAGCACGGTGGTCACTTGCGGCGTGTTGCCTATGTGAGTAGAAGTCAGGCCCCCGCTGAGAAGAATTACCCCACACACAAGCTTGAATTCCTGGCCTTAAAGTGGGCTGTAGTGGACAAGTTGAAAGACTATTTATACGGGGCTGAATTCGTGGTCAAGACGGATAGCAATCCTCTCACCTACCTCTGACCACCGCTAAACTGGATGCAACAGGACACAGATGGTTGGCTGCCCTTTCGGGTATCACATTCAGTTTAAAGTACAGACCTGGAGTCGGAAATAGGGATGCAGATACCCTATCCAGAAGGTCCCATGCCCCCAGTGACCCTACTGAAGAGTGGACTCAGTTAACCCCGGAAGGAGTGAGAGCCTTATACCAGGGAGCAGAACTTCAGGCCAGTGGAGGATCAAGGGCCAAAGAGATTGGAGTTTCGGCTCTTGGAGTACCCAGACATTATTGTAATGTGACCCAAGTCGGAGAAGAGGGTCTACCTAAACTGTCCAAGAAGGACTTAAGAAGGGATCAATTAGAAGACCCCCTGGGAAAGCTGGTATTGAAGGCCTTGGAGAACCAGTGCCCTGAGGTTCTTCTAACAGACTCTACTAAAGAAGCCCGACTGTTACACAAAGAGTGGGACCGGCTACAGATACATCAAGGAGTGGTCTACCGAAGGGGCCCCTCTGATGATCTGGAAGAAAAGTGGCAACTATTCCTGCCCGCTAAACACAGGAAGGTGGTCCTAACTGCTCTCCATGACGATCATGGTCATCTGGGGTCTGAAAGAACTTTCCACCTCGTGAGAGACAGATTCTATTGGCCCTGTATGCGGGCCGAAGTTAAAGGGTACTGTCATTCTTGTGCCTGATGCATCCAGAGGAAGACCCTGCCCCATCAAGCCACCCCAATGGGCCATCTATAAAGTCAGGGACCCATGGAACTGGTGTGCATTGATTTCCTCTGCCTAGAGCCTGATCTGAGTGGACAAGGGAATGTTTTAGTGGTAACAGACCATTTCACCAGATATGCTCAAGAATTTCCAACAAAGGACCAGAAGGCCTCGTCAGTAGCAAAAGTACTTGTGGGGAAGTTCTTTGTGCACTATGGTCTGCCCCAACGCCTTCATTCAGATCAAGGAAGAGACTTTGAAAGCAGATTGATAAGAAAGTTGTTAGACTTGTTAGGTATTAAAAAGACTAGAACAACCCCATACCACCCACAAGTTGATGCTCAGCCTGAACGGTTTAACCGGACTCTTTTAGACATGCTGGGGACTCTGAGCTCAGAAAGGAAACAACACTGGAGCAAGCATGTAGCTGCCATTGTACATGCCTACAACAGTACCAACAGTGATGCTACTGGATACTCCCCGTACCGTTTGATGTTTGGGCGAGAGACTCGGCTACCAGTGGACCTGGCTTTTTGCACATCACTGGATCATGCTTCAGCAGCATCCCACAAGGGGTATGTGGATCGGCTATGGAAGAGTCTGGAGATAGCCTATGAGAGGGCTCAAGCTACATCTGACCAAAGGGGATTGAGGAACAAAAGAAACTTTGACCTCAAGGTCAGAATACAGGACTTGCAGCCAGGGGATAGAGTACTATTGAGGAATTTGGGTATCCCTGGAAAACACAAGTTAGCTGACCGATGGAGATCACAGCCGTATGTCATCTGCAAGCAGCTGCTAGGCCTTCCGGTATATCAGATCAGGCCAGAAGGGAGTGTAGGCCCATTAAAGACTTGGCATAGGAACCATCTGTTGCCCCTTTCCGAAGCAGTTCGCCTACCTCCCACTTCAGATTCACAAGAGCTCCCTTCAACCTCTCAACGATCCAGACCAGTTATCAGATCTCAATCAACACTTCCAGATGTGGAAGATGAAGACTTGGAGGAGAGAGATTCTGAGGATGAAGAGATGGAACTCGATTGGTTGTGGTCATCTCAAGTGCCAGAACCCATGACCACTCCCCTGTCCCCAGTTGAAGTAACTGACAGTGGACCTCTTTACCCAGAGGCTCCTGAGTTTGTGCCACACAGCATGCTCACCGAGGAATGGTAGGATGCTCTGGATTCCTTGGCAATAGAAGACCCTGAAGAGACTTCATCGCTTCCTGAAGGTGAACTGGACGCTTCTGAAGTGGTAGAGACCAGCAAGCCTGAACAAGAAGGGAGAGCAACTGAAGAATCAGCAGAATCTATTGCCCTTGACACTTTGACACCTAAGGAGCAGAGAGAGAGAAGAGTCATTCACCCTCCAAAGAGACTGACTTATGATCAAATGGGTGAATGCTCTGAAGAAGCTGTTTTCACATCAAGAAGAACAGTTGATATGCCTGGTCCTTCCACTGTAAATTTGGTGGAGGGCAACCCTAGCTCACCCCCTGGCACAGCTGGTCAGGCCGTACCAGTTAAGGAGGCCTGTAGGCAGGACAACCTTCCCTCTGAAGCTTGGTGGGAGGTTCCTCTGCCTGGTTCTTTTGTACATGTGAACTGCATTATATCTGTACATGCTAACTAAGTTTTTTTCCTACCAAACTGTAAATGTCTTTGGGGACCAAAGATTTTAAGTGGGGGGAGTGTGTAGCGGGGTGCCACTTTGCAGTGTGTTAAAGACTATGGTTATCTTGAGAAATAACCCCAGCTCCCTCCAGAGTCTCTTTAAGATATTGCAGCAACTGTTGTTTAACTATATGGAACGGTGCATTGTGGAACTTATGGTACAGGAAGAAAGGGACTCCATTGCATGGGTATCAAATAGACTATGGTACCCACAGTGCAGCTGTACTCCCAAAGTGCATTGCATCATCGCTGTCAGGAAGGGCATGCCAGCGCCCAAGATGGCAGCCGAAGAAGACGGCCTGTTGTTCCTGTCATAATACCACTATTGCGCATGCGCACGCCAGTTCGCGCATCAGCGTGCACGCGTGCGAGCGCCAGTTCACACATTAGCGCACGGATGCGCGCGCACTTATGCGTGCGCGCACCCCATGATGCTCTTTGACGCCCATCGGGCTATTTAAACTGGGACAGTACCCAGATTCAATGCTGTCTGCTCTACAGCGTTCCAGTTGCCTTGTATCTGCTACCTGTTCCTGTACTTGACCCGGATTGCTACTGACGTTCCAGCTTTCTGCCTGCATCTGACCCGGCTTGTTTTGACTGTGCATCTGCCTGCTCCCTCTGCTACCTCGCTGCCAGCCTATTACCGATCCGGCCTGTATCCTGACTACGCTTCCACCTTTTGCAACTGTGCCTGACATGCCCACCAGTGTATGACCCGGCTTGTCTTCACCTGCCTTATCTGCTGCCCTTGGAGTCCCGCTGAACTTCCATCCCATCTGCAATTATCGTGGCTCCACTACAGCGATCCATCAGGCACTCGTGCGACTCTACGCACCTTTCTAAACTACCAGGGGGCCCCTGAGTCAGAGGTGTAAGAGAGGCCGTCCTCTGCATATCAGGCTCTACCGTCAGGTACGTGACAATCACACAGCTTTCTGGGGGAGGTTACTTAAAGCACTCTCTGGACATCGCCTGCTATCAAAGAGGAAGCCTGTTTTGAGGCCTGCTGCCAGGGTGTCTAGGCCAAAAGCCTGGGCCTACAGTGGTGAAGTAGGAACACTCAGCCCAAGGAGGGATCCTGTCCTAAGTGTCCAGCTCTCGCGCCACAGAGACCGGATCATCCATCTACCGACACCTTGTGTGGCAGTGTGAGGGACCGGAGACTGCAAGTTGCGGAGAGGTCGTGGACCGGAACACCGACAGCGGAACATACCAGAGGGACAAGGCCTGCTTTGGTGAGAGGGCACCTGTCCGGATTTCATTAACTGTTGCGTAGGCCTGTGACTTTTTGAAGACCTGCCATTATTAGAGTAGTGCACCACACAAAAGGACAAGTGCATCTCGTGTGGCCGCGTGTTTTAAAGATTGGCGTTTGCACCGTCAGTGAGTTTTATATCTTCACAAACATTGAGGATATTCAGTTTCTACTTTTATATAACCTTGTGGATTACAAATGTTTATGTGCACCAACGATTGCTAGCGAAGACTCCTAATACTGAAGGAACTTTACACTGAACTTAGTCAGGCCTGACTAGAACAGATAGTAACGGGACACGTGTACAACATTGCCCATTAGGGGGAGCTCACGAGCATAGGTTTTACACATATTGAAAGTGTGAATTAAATCTGTGTTTTATTATTGTTTGCTATACTATTGACTCTGCAGGGCCCTGTAAGAGTCAACTGTACTGCTGTTTAACTTTGCTATATTTTACCTGAGTAAACTTTGATTCTTGGTTAAGCAGAATACTGTGTGAAGTTATCTATTACCCTGCTGGACAAGTGGCTATTACCAGGTAATAACAAAATATACCATTTATTGTTGTGTAGCATTATTGTGTTCCCCAGTCACCAGTGGGTTCCACAATCTCTGTGCAGACCAGTTGTGCCAATGGATAGTTTGAGCCAAGTTCTAAGGGTTGATAGACAGAGTACAGACCCAAACAAAACCAGCAGCTCTCTTAACTGGGGGTAGTGCTACACTAATTAGAGACACATTGCAGTGCAAAGGATGGCCTCTGCTTCCCAGGATGCAACCGGTGTTGCAGCTACCAATACCCTCTAAAGCTAACGCCTCTGAGAAAACTCAAATGAAAATGTAGATCAGGGGCAGGTTTGATTTCACTAAGGTGAATGATTTTGTGAGGGCGGTAAGATGCGCCTTGATATGGGAGGAGGAGCTGGAGGCTCACCCCAAAAAAGAAGAAATATTTTAACCATATCGGAAAATAGCTGGGTTTTTTCTTTCTTAAAGAATTCAGAGATAGATAAATAACACATTTTCTTTTCCCAACTGTTTATCCAAACTTTATCCTTTCAGGAAAGAAGACCTCAAGTAATAGGTTGGGTCGCCTGTTGTGGATGCTGCCCTCTTGAGGTTGGCAAGGCGTGTGACCCTGCCTCTAAAAGACGCAGTATCGCATACCGTAGACAAGGTGCTGACCTTGACCTCAAAAGATTTACGTATTAGCTGGTGAGGCATGCAAGCCTGCAATGTCATTTGGTGTCAGTGGCAAGCCATGGAAGTGTGGGTGAAAAGCTTGGGCCCAAGTGCGGGAATCTTCTAGGCCGCTTTGACGGTTCATTCACCCAGTCCCTTCCAGTAGGGGCCAGTCTGCTCTAGTTTCAAAGAGTATGGACCAATGTAAGAGAGAAGTGGGTCTTGCGCACCATATCCGAGGGTCGCGCTTGTCTGTTTTGCTAGATGTCAGGCTCAAAGTTCATTCTGATGAAGATGACAATTTTGTTCTGTGAAGAGGGGGTCTCTTCACTCCTATATAAACACATTGCTTTTCCAGAAAGCAATCATCAGGAATGCTTCTCGGGCGTGTGTTATCCAATATTTTTGGTCCCTGAAAGTAAATAAATAAAAAAAAAAAAAAAAAAAAGACCTTCAAGATAGAATCAAGTCAAACCATACTGAAAGTTGTTTAACTAGGAGATTGGCGGTTATCTGTGGATCTAAGAGATTCTTGTTTTCATATTCATCAAAACTGTCAAAATACCTCCGCTTCGCCTTAGGGCCTCTACACCTTCAGTTTGTTAGTTTGCCCTTCAGGCTTACAACCTCTCCAAGGGTGCGCTCCATGTTCTTCTTTCCCTGGTGGTCCTTTTACGGCAGAGAGGAGCTCGATTTTACCATTACCTAGGCGATCTGCTTTCGCCGGCCCAGAAATTCTTCCTTCACACCAGACGCATGTGCTGTCGGTTCTTCAGGTCTTCAGTTGGCTGTTCAACTTAAAAAATTTATAAATAAAAGCAATCTCACACCTAGTCAATGTCTTATATACCTGGGAGTGGGTATAGGTACTCATCAAACACGTTGTCCCTTCCAGACTAGAAGTTTTCAGCGATTCATCAGAGATTTTGTTCTGCACTGATAACCAAATTTCTTGCAGCCAAAACGGTGCCAATAGGTAGTAGGGACGATGGTGTCTGCAATAGCCATGATCCGATGGGCTCAGTGGAAGGCCTGAGCTTTCCGATTCAGTTTCCTGTCCCAGTGGAAGTCAGAAAACACGAGTCAATTGATTAAAGCCTCATCACAGGTGAAGAAGATTCTGAGCTGGTGGTTAGACACCTAGAATTTTTTTGTCCGGTCACTCTCCTTTCCCAAATGCCTGGATAGTAATCACATCCAATGCCAGTACTTGAGGCTTTGGAGCTTCGTGCCAGGGGAGAGTAGCCCAAGGCAAGTGGTCCTGCCAAGTGAAGAAAATAGTGTCCAACATCCTGGAGATGGGAGCTGCCTTTCAAACCCTTTTTCACCTTTAAAGTTACAATTCAGGGATGCTCAGTCAATTTTTCTCCATCTGCGGGCAGCCTATATTCCAGGTCCCTCCATTCTCGGACTATTTGTCAAGACATCAGTTAGACAATGAAGAAATGGTTCCTGAATCCACAAACCTGTCAATGTTGATATGTTGGGCTTTTCAGCCAGGGGTGGACCTATTTGCATCACCAGCAAATGCCAAACTGCCAATGTTTTTACACCAATCTACCTTGCCCACAGGTAGAAGCGACAGTTGCTCTGACAGCAGCGTGGTCTTTTCAGACTGCATATACCTTTCCACCGATACTGCTAATATTCAACTTTCTCAGAAGTCTGATAAAAGGGGAAGTCACAGTTCTGGCAGTAATACCCAACTAGCCCAAACATCTGTGGTTCTTCTGTGTTTACTGACTTTGAAGCCACCAAAGTTAATTCCAGTATCCCTGGGTCTGCCGTCTCAGGGTCCAGTGCTTTATCCATATCCTCAGAGGCGGTGGATGCAGGCTTGGATTTTGGACGGCAGAGGCTGATCGAGGCAAATTGTTCAAATGGTGTAATTGGTACCCTGCTAAAGTGTAGAAAACCGAGCTCTAATGCAACTTACTATAAGTGCGGATCAAGTTCCAGGACTTGCTTCCACCCAAGGCTTCTTGCCTTCCTCCCTCAAAATAAGTAATATTTTGGTCCTTCTCCAAAAAGGCCTAGATATGAACCTAAGTCTTAGTACTCTTAAGGGTCATGGTTCTGCACTGTATGCTTTCACTGAGATTCAGTGGGCCACCAATAGCCTTGTTGTTCAATTTTTCAAAGCGGTCCTGAGGTTAAAGCTTCCTAGAAAAGTTTGCTTTCCTAAATGGGACCTACCTGTGATCCTGGGCTTTCTGGCTTCGGATACGTTCTCACAAATATGTCCTTTTGGCGTCTAACCTTATAAGCTGCCTTTTTTGTCACAATCTCCTTCGCAAAGGAGAGTCTCAGGGATCATAGCTCCTAACTGTCCCTGATTTCGAGGGTCTGTCCCTGGTTTGGAGCAATGTCCCTCTGTCTCTTATTCCTCCTCATTTGTCCCTCATTTTGGTCTGATCTGTATAGTTGTATATAAAGTGCACTATTTATCTTTCAAAAGTGTCTCCCAGAGCTAAACCTTTCATTCAATTTATAAATTGCTGCATCTGTAAATTTCATAAGCCAATATAAGGGAATAGTAGTGGGAAAAAAAAAGCACTTGTGGGTTTTAATGATCTCTTTTTTGGGGATTAATTCTCTGTGGAGGGGGCGTGGCATGGGGTGTGTCCTATGCCTACATTCTTTTGCTAGTAGGTGTCCCTCGTTCCCATCTCAAAAAGTTGAGAGGTATGTCAGAGTTGGCAGCCCTGGCCTGCAAGGAGCCATTCACAAACTTTTTATGCGGACAGAGTGGTCCTAATTCCACTGCTAGGATGCATGCCGAAGGTGCTTACTGTATTCCATCTATCCAAGAAATAGTTCTGCCGACATTCTTCTCGGTCCGAGATAGCCAACTCGGTCCTCTTTACATCCGGAGAACCTGAAACCCCCATAGAGGTCACATCCTCCCTGGGGTCTTCAGTTCACCTCCTTCTGTTTCCAACAGGATCGAGCGAGGGCTCAAAGCATTCAGCAGGTTAACCACTTCCTGGATAGTTAAAGCTATAACTTTGGCATATAAGTGAAGGGGTTGGCATTGCCTGTTGACATCAGGGAGCATGCTACTTTCAGTATTTCTATATTCTGGGCAGCAGCGAATGGTCTGTCCATTGAAACTACCTGCAAGGCGGCCACTTGGTCATCAAGACCTTCCTTACTCACTAATGTATTGAACCAGCTGCCTTAAGTATGGTGGAGTCGGGCCCAGAGTCATGGGCTCTGTGTCATGTTGATTAAAATTGTTCTGTTAATGAATACCCACCCTGTATTTTCTCTAGTTATTTCCCATGTGTGTGCTGACATGGAGCTGTCAGGAAAATGGAAAATTTTATATCAAATACTTATCGCAATTTTCCTTTCCTGACTGGCTCCATGTTAGCACACCTGCCCGCCCGTTCGTAGTGCTAGTTACAGAACGCGGTGCTGGCTCAGGTGCTAAAATTTATGAGTTAAACGTCCTATCATTATGGGGGTGGGCGGGGCCCTTACCCATGTGTGTGCTGACATGGAGCCAGTCAGGAAAGGAAAATTGCGGTAAGTATTTGATATTAAATTTTCCGTTTTTTATCCATGCTAGGGTTAAGCTGAACTGCCCTGGGTTCAGTTTGAACAGAGTTGGGTAAACTGTAAAGAAGTTTAGATGCCGAACCCGAACCCCATTTAAATCAATGGGAGCTGAATATGTCAAATTAAAAATGCCCATTTTCTGAGCAAATAGGCAAGGTGTTGTAATAATATAGCATATTGGGGTGGAATAAGTACTGCCCTGGGGAACATGTACCAATGCAACAACAACAAAAAGATTCCAATTGGCCAGTAGCAGTGATTTATTTTTTATTTTTAAAGTGGAACAATAAAAATACCCAATTCCTCAAAATAAAATTCTTGTCATGCCCTAATCCTGCCTGTGAAGGGGTGCATCTAAGTGATGCTCAGCAAGTTCTAATCACTTGAACGCCAGAATAGCCAAAGTTTGGTCCAAAACGAGGTTCAGACAGAACCGCAAGCTCATCCCTAATTCATACCTGTCATACTGTGTGGTTTATACATCAAGTTTGTAGCATGTACATCACAGGTTTAGTTTATAAAGAAGAGTGTAATCTCCTCCTCCTTACCAGCCAAGCAAAGTCACTACAGAAACTCTACAATGTGACTACATTTTAATCTTTTTATTATACAATTTGGAGTGCAGTGTGGAGCCTTTGATGTCCTGCTGTGTGTTCTCTCAATAGGTCATGTGGCAGGTTTCATTCTCTTCCTGACACCCT
This sequence comes from Rana muscosa, assembly GCA_029206835.1. NCBI lineage: Eukaryota > Metazoa > Chordata > Amphibia > Anura > Ranidae > Rana > Rana muscosa. The sequence goes on from CM055116.1 coordinate 287,657,825, forward strand.
TTTTTCCACAGTTTACTAGAATAAATAGGACTTTGCTTGCTTCAGACTCCCTACGAAAATGAAATGCAAAGCACATTAATAAAACAATCATCAATGCATTATAAATGTCCTAGAGGAGCTTTATTAGAAAAACAAGAGTATGGTTGAGTTAGAACTTCTGTTGGGTTTTTATTGCCGTCTGCATCCCCACTGAGGAAAATGATTCTCACTTTCTGTCTTGCCAAGCATAGCAGACATGGTCAGAGTCAGAGAAAACTTCTGCACAAAGGGTATAAACATTTCAGGAGGCTGCCATCACCATAGAGAGGTGAGTATGGAAGGGGGTAATATTAACTTAACCACTTAACGCCCGCTCACTGTATATATACGTCGGCAGAATGGCACCGACAGGCACAATCACGTAGTGTGTACGTGATTGCCTTTGTACAGTTGGGGGGTCCAATCGGACCCCCCTTCTATACAGTGAGCGGTGGCTAAGTGTCCGGGAGCGTTCCGGGATGAGGGGGCAGCCATTCGTTTCTGGCCACCCCCTCGCGATCGCTCCCGGCGAATGGAAATGCCCCCTCTGTCTGTGTCAGACAGAGGGAGCAGGAGGAAGTGATGTCATCTCTGGTGCGGCGCTCACATATACCGAGCACCGTACAAGAGAAGATATCAGGTCAGTGCACACAACACTACACTGACACCAGGACACATAGGGACATAAATCGCCCCCCCCAGGCCCCCCCAGACACCCCAGATCACCCCCTAGATCACCCCCCCAGCCCCCAGTCACAGTGTCACTGATTGCAGTGACCATTTATTTAGTGATCACTGCAATCAGTGACATTTGTGACTGTAAAAGTGTCACCAAAGTTTAGTCTTAGGTCCAGTGTAGCCCCCTAACCCCCCCTAATAAAGGTTTAACCCCCTGATCACCCCCAAGATAACCCTTTCACCCCCTATCACCACTGTCGCTTAGCGATAATTTTTCTGATCGCTGTCTTAGCGTCAGTGATGCCGATCGTCAGCCAGTAATTTTTTTTAGGTTCGCCGCAGGTTTTTATAGCGTCAGGTACCCCAATATATTATCTAATAAAGGTTTAACCCCCTTGATCGCCCCCCAGGTAACCCTTTCACCCCCTATCACCACTATCACTAAGCGATCGTTTTTCTAAACGCTGTCTTAGTGTCTGTGATGCAGATCGGTAGCCGGTAATTTTTTTTAGGTTCGCCGCAGGTTTTTATAGCGTCAGGTACCCCAATATATTATCTAATAAAGGTTTAACCCCCTTGATCGCCCCCCAGGTAACCCTTTCACCCCCTATCACCACTGTCGCTAAGCAATTGTTTTTCTAAACGCTGTCTTAGTGTCGGTGATGCAGATCGTAGCCAGTAATTTTTTTTAGGTTCGCCGCATGTTTTTATAGCGTCAGGTACCCCAATATATTATCTAATAAAGGTTTAACCCCCTTGATCGCCCCCCAGGTAACCCTTTCACCCCCTATCACCACTGTCACTAAGCGATCGTTTTTCTAAACGCTGTCTTAGTGTCTGTGATGCAGATCGGTAGCCGGTAATTTTTTTTAGGTTCGCCGCAGGTTTTTATAGCGTCAGGTACCCCAATATATTATCTAATAAAGGTTTAACCCCCTTGATCGCCCCCCAGGTAACCCTTTCACCCCCTATCACCACTGTCGCTAAGCAATTGTTTTTCTAAACGCTGTCTTAGTGTCGGTGATGCAGATCGTAGCCAGTATTTTTTTTTAGGTTCGCCGCAGGTTTTTATAGTGTCAGGTACCCCAATATATTATCTAATAAAGGTTTAACCCCCTTGATTGCCCCCCCAGGTAACCCTTTCACCCCCATCACCACTGTCGCTAAGCAATCGTTTTTCTAAACGCTGTCTTAGTGTCGGTGATGCAGATCGGTAGCTGGTAATTTTTTTTAGGTTCGCCGCAGGTTTTTATAGCGTCAGGTACCCCCATATATTATCTAATAAAGGTTTTAACCCCCTGATTGCCCCTAGTTAACCCTTTCACCAGTGATCACCATATAAGTGTTACGGGTGACGCTGGTTAGTTAGTTTGCTTTTTATAGTGTCAGGGCACCCGCCGTGTATATAACCCAATAAAGGTTTAACCCCCTGATCGCCCGGCGGGTGATATCAATTAGGTTTTAGCATCAGAGAGGGTCTGAGTCACACCCCAGGCAGCGTCAGGTTAGTGCCAGTAACGCTAACACCCACGCGTGAAGCATACACCCCCCTTAGTGGTATAGTATCTGAACAGATCAATATCTGATCTGATCAGATCTATACTAGCGTCCCCAACAGTTTAGGGTTCCCAAAAACGCAGTGTTAGCGGGATCAGCCCAGATACCTGCTGGCACCTGCGTTTTGCCCCTCCGTCCAGCCCAGGCCACCCAAGTGCAGTATCGATCGATCACTGTCACTTACAAAACAAAAACACACATAACTGCAGCGTTCGCAGAGACAGGCCTGATCCCTGCGACTCCAGTGCTGTAGGAGGTGATTTCACCACCACAGTTAAAAAAAAAGCAAATATGCCGAAGCATTGGGGCAGCAGGGGCGGAGGAGCGATTTTGCTCCTAATGCCGCGTACATACGGTCGAAATTCCGACGGAGGCTTGCCCGTGGAAAAGTCCGACCATGTGTGTGCGGCATAACTTTTTTGCGGGAGGATGCCCCCATGCTTCGGCATATATAAATGGTGCGTGTATGCCCATCATTGGAAGTGGGTGGATGAAGGGCGGTATTCTAATGGTGGGCATACCCACCGATCAATCTCTTTTTTCGTTCAGCCAACTGGCTGCATGAAATAAAAAGATTACAATACATGTCCAACAAGGACCAGCAACGTACTGGTATGTTGCTGGACTTTGAATGTTTATACCAGAATGATGCCTGCGGGTAGTGATGAGCCGAACACCCCCGGGTTCGGTTCGCACCAGAACCCGCGAACGGACCGAAAGTTCGAACGAACATTAGAACCCTATTAAATACAATGGATGCGAACGTTCGAATTCTAAAGTGCTAATTATAACAACTATTATGCATGTTATTGTCCTAAAAAGGGTTTGGGAACCCGGGTTCTGCACCAGGGGACATGTATCAATGCAAAAAGAAGTTTTAAAAACGGTCGTTTTTCGGGAGCAGTCATTTTAATGATGCATAAAGTGAAAAAAAAAAGTCAAATATTCCTTTAAATATCGTACCTGGGGGGTGTCTAAAGTATGCCTGTGAAGTGCCACGTGTTTCCCGTGTTTAGAACTGTCCCTGCACAAAATGACACTTCTAAAGGAAAAAAAAGCCATTTAAAACTGCTTGCGGCTTTAATGTAATGTCTGGTCCCGGTAATATGGATGAAATTCTTTAAGAAAAATGGCATAGCTACCCCATGACCCCCCCCCTACCCCAGCCCATTACCAGCCCCTTTGGGTCTTGTATGGATATTAAGGGGAACCCCGCACATAAAATAAAAAAGGCCCTATATACTCTGAACAGCCCTATACAGGCGGTGCATACAAGACAGGGACTGTAGGTTTGTTCTTATGTAGAGTCTGTTTGTAATTTTGAACAGGTACATTGTTGAAGTGTAGCTCCAGACCAAAAATCTATTTTTAAACTTTTTGGAAAACATAGGTAAGGGTTATCACCCCTGTAACATTTGTTTTGCTGTCTGTGCCCCTGTTCAGAACATTTCACCTCACTTTCCGTCCCAATGACAACTGTTTTTGAAATGTGGTGTTTTTCTTGAAACAAGGATTGCTGATAAAGCATCAGTACAGAGGAGACACCTTTCTCCCATATTTATTCTTACAGGAGAGAATTTTCCTTCCTAGTGGTAGATTTCCTCTCACTTCCTGTTGTCTTCTTGCGTTTGCAAGTAGGAGTCGTTTGTAAGTTGGATGTTTGAAAGTAGGGACCTGCCGTATATACTCTGCAGAAATAGGCCCCTTAGTTGTTGGTGTTGGCACAACACTGTAAGCACTCACAGTTACTCTTGGTTGGTGCTGGAACGCCCTGCTGTCAACTATTATATCAGGAATTTTAATTACATATAATTGTTGAACAGTGGTAGTAAAAATTGGGCCTTTGATGGTGGTGCTGGTGCCACAACACTGTAAGCCCTGACAGTTACTCTTGGTGGGTGCAGCAATGGGCCCTGCTGTGAATTATTATATCAAGAATTGTAATTACATGCCCCTGTTGAACAGGGGCTGAAAAATTGGGCCTTAGGCACTGGTGGCACAACACTGCAACCCCTCACAGATACTGTACTTGGAGCACAGCAATGAGCCCTGTTGCAAAGTATTGCTTCAAAAATTGTAATGACACGCCCCTGTTAAACAGGGGCTGAAAAATTGGGCCTTAGGCACTGGTGGCACAACACTGCAACTCCTCACAGATACTGTACTTGGAGCACAGCAATGAGCCCTGTTGCAAAGTATTGCTTCAAAAATTGTAATTACACGCCCCTGTTAAACAGGGGCTGAAAAATTGGGCGTTAGGCACTGGTGGCGGCACCCATAAACAAAAATGATCTTACAAGCTATCATCATCAATCGTATCATTGAGGACTCGGAGGAGGAGGATAGCCAGTCAACATAACAGCACAGGCACTCAGCATCAGCATCAGTCTTGAAGGGATGTGACATGTTAAAATCAATTAGTCTGTTATATCAGCATCAGGTGTGTGGTAGCTGGTGGTGATCCAAGACTGGTTCATCTTGATGAAAGTCAGTCGATCAACCGAGTCGGTGGACAGGCGCACCCTGTGATCCGTGACAAATCCTCCAGCAGCACTGAATGTGCGTTCCGAAAGAACGCTGGATGCAGGACAGGCCAGTAGCTCAATTGCATACTGTGCAAGCTCTGGCCAGTGATCCATCCTCAAGACCCAGTAAGCCAGAGGATTTTCGGTGGGGAAGGTGTCCAAGTCTGACCTTGCCCCTAGATATTCCTGCACCATGTTTATCAGACGCTGGCGATGGTTGCTGGAACCGATCATACTTTGGGGCTGCGGACTAAAGAATTGTCTGAACGCATCGGTCAGACGGCCACCTTCCCCACCGCTCCTTCTTTGACTGGCCGAAGCCTCAGCAACTCGTTGTCCAGGACCAGGAGTTTGCAACCTCCCAGTCTCTGGGAACGCGTTGCACAGACCTTTCTGCAAGGCCTCCCGGAGTTGTCTCATCCTCTGCTCCCTCTGCGACGGTAACATAAGGTCCGCAACCTTACCCTTGTACCGTGGATCAAGGAGAGTGGCCAGCCAGTAATGGTCCCTCTCCTTGATCCGAAGAATACGAGGATCCTTCCGCAGACTTTGCAGGATCAGGGAGGCCATGCAGCGTAGGTTTGCTGAGGCATTCGCTCCGGAGTCCTCTGGGTCACTAAGGACGACATGATCCGCAGCCACCTCCTCCCAGCCACGTACAAGTCCACTGGTTTCTTGGGACTGTAAATCATCCCTAAAAGACTGCTGCTGATGATGCTGAGTGCCAGCCTCCACCTCCATGCTGACACAATCCTCCTCCTCCTCCTCCTCCTCCTCCTCCTCCTCCTCTTCCTGTGCGATGGGTGGGACAGAAGGAACACTGTCTGGGTAAAGGGGGCCTTGAGAGGCAAGGAAGTCCTCCTCTTCCTGCCTCTGTTCTGCCTCAAGTGCCCTGTCCATTATTCCACGCAGCGTGTGCTCCAACAGGTGGACAAGAGGTACAGTGTCACTGATGCATGCACTGTCACTGCTCACCATCCTCGTGGCCTCCTCAAATGGTGCCAGGACAGTGCATGCATCCCTGATCATGCCCCACTGGCGTGGAGAAAAAAAACCAAGCTCCCCTGACCCTGTCCTGGTGCCGTAGTCGCACAGGTACTCATTGATGGCCCTCTGCTGCGTGTGCAGCCGCTGCAGCATGGCCAACGTTGAGTTCCACCTGGTGGGCATGTCACATATAAGGCGGTTCTTGGGCAGGTTGAACTCCTTTTGCAGCTCAGCCAGGCGAGCACTGGCATTATAAGATCTGCGGAAATGCACACAGACTTTCCTGGCCTGCCTCAGGACATCCTGTAAGCCCGGGTACCTGCCCAAGAAGCGCTGCACCACCAGGTTAAGGACGTGAGCCACACAGGGCACATGGGTCAGTTGTCCCTGTCGGAGGGCGGAGAGGAGGTTGGTGCCATTGTCGCAAACCACCATTCCTGGCTTAAGCTGGCGTGGCGTCAACCACCTCTCGGCCTGGCCCTGCAGAGCAGACAGGACCTCTGCCCCAGTGTGGCTTCTGTCCCCCAAACACACCAGCGCAAGCACGGCATGGCATCTTTTTGCCTGCGTACTTGCGTAGCCCCGTGAACGGCTACGGAGCACCGCTGGTTCATAGGACAAACCACAGGAAGAGGCCATGGAGGAAGAAGAAGAGGAGGGGGTGGAGGAGAGAGGTGTGTCACAACCAGTAGTAGCATTTTGGAGGCGTGGCGGTGGGACAACCTCCAACACTACTGCACCTTGTCCTGAATCCTTCCCAGCTGCCAAAAGAGTGACCCAATGGGCCGTGAAAGAAAGGTAACGTCCCTGTCCATGCCTGCTGGACCATGAGTCAGCGGTAATATGCACCTTACCGCTGACCGCCCTGTCCAGCGAGGCCAAGACATTGCCTTCCACATGCCGGTAGAGAGCCGGAATAGCCTTCCGTGAGAAAAAGTGGCGTTTGGGAACCTGCCACTGAGGAACTGCACATTGCACAAACTCACGGAAGGGGGCCGAGTCTACCAACTGAAAAGGCAGCAGTTGAAGCGCTAGCAATTTAGCCAAGCTAGCATTCAACCGCTGGGCATGTGGATGGCTGGGAGTGAACTTCTTTCGACGGTCCAGCAGCTGGGGCAGGGAAATTTGCCTGCTAGAATCGGACGTCGGTGTACTGCTAGCAGAGTGGGCGCAAGTACTTGGCTGTGACACACCTAATTCTACACCTTCATTCCTCTCAGTGCATGTTTCAGAGAGGACTGAAGTTATAGTGGGGTTGGAGATCCCAGCTGATGCGGTGCAAGGAGAGGTCCGCTTTGTTCTTTGGTGTGGGTCTTTGAGGTAGGCTTGCCAACGAGCTGCATGGCAGGTCAACATATGTCTGGTCAGGCATGTGGTACCCAAGCGGCTGATGTTTTGGCCACGCGATATACGCTTGAGACATATGTTGCAAACAGCAGCTGTGCGATCTGATGCACTAGCCTCAAAAAAGGCCCACACCAAAGAACTTTTTGAATGACGGGCAGAGGCAGCGCCCTGCACAGGCGGAGCTCTGCGGTGTGATTCCGTCGGTGTACTGCCCTTACGCTGGCCACCAAAGGGCATCCTGCCTTGTTGGAGATGTGCCTCCTCCTCATCCTCCTCCTCCTCCTCTCTCCTATTAGGCACCCACGTGGAGTCAGTGACCTCATCATCCCCTCCCTCCTCTTCACTGGAGCCAATCTGGCAGTATGCTGCAGCTGCTGGAACATGACTGCCAGATTGGTGTCCTTCTTGAGCATCCCCTCTGTCTGCTCTCACGCTACTGCCTTCCTCTAGCTGGGTTTCATCATCAGACCCTTCGAAACGCTGGGCATCCTCCTGGAGCATGTACCCAACACTGTGCTGAAACAGTTCGGGGGACTCCTCAGGAGGAGGACATGGTGGGTCTAGGGAAGGAGTGACTGATGATTTGTCTGACATTGATACCAGGGAAGACGACGCTTTGGCAGCTGCTTTTCCAGTACCCTGAGCCTGGGTGAGAGAGGATGAGGAGGAGGAGGAGGGCTTGGTCATCCACTCTACCAAGTCTTCGGCATGATGTGGCTCAACATGTCCAGCTGCCGAAAAGAAGGACAAGCGTGTCCCATGGCCATGTGCTGATGACAATGCACCGCGTCCACGACCAGCACTGTTGCCCCCAGACACAGAGCCTGCTTGCCCTCTTCTATTGCCTCCTGACTGTCTGCCTCTCCTTGTTTGCCTTCCAGACATTCTAATAGATGGCCTGCAGGGAGATGGGAAAAAAGCAATAAGGGCTACCTTCAGGTGTCCTTCTCTGTCCCTTGAAACAAGGACTTTCACAGTGAAAGAAACTGACACTCTCCCTACCTACAGTTTTCTGTCCCTAGAATAAATGTTTTTTTTAAGCACAATATAGCACAAGGACAATTCACTCACTGTCCTTACAGGTCCCTGGAAACAAGGACTTGCAGAGTGAAAGAAAAAAAACACTCTCCCTACCTACAGTTTTCTGTCCCTAGAAAAAATGTTTTTTTTTAATCACAATATAACACAAGGACAATTCACTCACTGTCCTTCCAGGTCCCTGGAAACAAGGACTTGCAGAGTGAAATAAACTGACACTCTCCCTACCTACAGTTTTCTGTCCCTAGAAAAAATGTTTTTTTTTAATCACAATATAACACAAGGACAATTCACTCACTGTCCTTCCAGGTCCCTGGAAACAAGGACTTGCAGAGTGAAATAAACTGACACTCTCCCTACCTACAGTTTTCTGTCCCTAGAATAAATGTTTTTTTTAAGCACAATATAGCACAAGGACAATTCACTCACTGTCCTTCCAGGTCCCTGGAAACAAGGACTTGCAGAGTGAAAGAAAAAAAACACTCTCCCTACCTACAGTTTTCTGTCCCTAGAAAAAATGTTTTTTTTAATCACAATATAGCACAAGGACAATTCACTCACTGTCCTTCCAGGTCCCTGGAAACAAGGACTTGCAGAGTGAAATAAACTGACACTCTCCCTACCTACAGTTTTCTGTCCCTAGAATAAATGTTTTTTTTAAGCACAATATAGCACAAGGACAATTCACTCACTGTCCTTACAGGTCCCTGGAAACAAGGACTTGCAGAGTGAAAGAAAAAAAACACTCTCCCTACCTACAGTTTTCTGTCCCTAGAAAAAATGTTTTTTTTTAATCACAATATAACACAAGGACAATTCACTCACTGTCCTTCCAGGTCCCTGGAAACAAGGACTTGCAGAGTGAAATAAACTGACACTCTCCCTACCTACAGTTTTCTGTCCCTAGAATAAATGTTTTTTTTAAGCACAATATAGCACAAGGACAATTCACTCACTGTCCTTACAGGTCCCTGGAAACAAGGACTTGCAGAGTGAAAGAAAAAAAACACTCTCCCTACCTACAGTTTTCTGTCCCTAGAAAAAATGTTTTTTTTAATCACAATATAGCACAAGGACAATTCACTCACTGTCCTTCCAGGTCCCTGGAAACAAGGACTTGCAGAGTGAAATAAACTGACACTCTCCCTACCTACAGTTTTCTGTCCCTAGAATAAATGTTTTTTTTAAGCACAATATAGCACAAGGACAATTCACTCACTGTCCTTACAGGTCCCTGGAAACAAGGACTTGCAGAGTGAAAGAAAAAAAACACTCTCCCTACCTACAGTTTTCTGTCGCTAGAAAAAATGTTTTTTTTAATCACAATATAGCACAAGGACAATTCACTCACTGTCCTTACAGGTCCCTGGAAACAAGGACTTGCAGAGTGAAAGAAAAAAAACACTCTCCCTACCTACAGTTTTCTGTCCCTAGAAAAAATGTTTTTTTTAATCACAATATAGCACAAGGACAATTCACTCACTGTCCTTACAGGTCCCTGGAAACAAGGACTTGCAGAGTGAAATAAACTGACACTCTCCCTACCTACAGTTTTCTGTCCCTAGAATAAATGTTTTTTTTAAGCACAATATAGCACAAGGAGAATTCACTCACTGTCCTTCCAGGTCCCTGGAAACAAGGACTTGCAGAGTGAAAGAAAAAAAACACTCTCCCTACCTACAGTTTTCTGTCCCTAGAAAAAATGTTTTTTTTAATCACAATATAGCACAAGGACAATTCACTCACTGTCCTTACAGGTCCCTGGAAACAAGGACTTGCAGAGTGAAATAAACTGACACTCTCCCTACCTACAGTTTTCTGTCCCTAGAATAAATGTTTTTTTTAAGCACAATATAGCACAAGGAGAATTCACTCACTGTCCTTCCAGGTCCCTGGAAACAAGGACTTGCAGAGTGAAAGAAAAAAAACACTCTCCCTACCTACAGTTTTCTGTCCCTAGAAAAAATGTTTTTTTTAATCACAATATAACACAAGGACAATTCACTCACTGTCCTTCCAGGTCCCTGGAAACAAGGACTTGCAGAGTGAAAGAAACTGACACTCTCCCTACCTACAGTTTTCTGTCCCTAGAATAAATGTTTTTTTAAGCACAATATAGCACAAGGACAATTCACTCACTGTCCTTCCAGGTCCCTGGAAACAAGGACTTGCAGAGTGAAAGAAACTGACACTGTCCCTACCTACAGTTTTCTGTCCCTAGAATAAATGTTTTTTTTAAGCACACTATAGCACAAGCACAAAACACACTGACACTCTCCCTACCTATCCTTCTCTTTCCCTAAACTAAAGGAATCCAGGTTAAGCAAGAAAGAAATAACAGTCACTGTCCCTGCCTATGCTGCTCTATCCCTGCTCCGGAACACACTACACTAGGCCGCCGTGCTGGCGGCCTTTTATAGTGTGGGGCGTGTACTAAACACCCTCAGCAATAATTGGCCACAGGCATCCTGCCTGTGGCCAATCATTGCTCTCCTCGCTGCCGGCGCTGTGATTGGCCAAGCATGCGGGGTCACAGTGCATGCTTGGCCAATCACAGCGCCTGGATGACACTGCGATGGCGTAGTGCATTGTGGGCCGTTCGCGTCACTCGAATTTGGCGCGAACGGCCCAAATCGTTCGATCTTCGTCGAACGATCGAACAGCCGATGTTCGAGTCGAACGTATGTTCGACTCGAACACGAAGCTCATCCCTACCTGCGGGTTTAGGTATCATCTTGGTATCATTCTTTTCAGCCTGCGGCCGGCTTTCATGTAAAAGCAATCCTAGTGGCTAATTAGCCTCTGGACTGCTTTTACAAGCAGTGGGAGGGAATGCCCCCCCCGGATATAAAAAGCGCCATTGGGAAATTGGGAAAGCATTTTATCACACCGATCTTGGTGTGGTCAGATGCTTTGAGGGCAGAGGAAAAATCTAGGGTCTAGAAGACCCCAGTTTTTTCAAAAAAAGAGTACCTGTCACTACCTATTGCTATCATAGGGGATATTTACATTCCCTGAGATAACAATAAAAATGATAAAAAAAAAAATACTTGGAAGGAACAATTTAAAAATAAAATAAAAAAGCAAAATTAATAAAAAAAAAAAAAAAAAAGCACCCCTGTCCTGCCCTGCTCTTGCCCAATGGCGAACGCGTCGGTCTGGCGTCATATGTAAACAGCAATTACACCATGCATGTGAGGTATCACCGCGAAGGTCAGATCGAGGGCAATCATTTTAGCAGTAGACCTCCTCTGTAAATCTACTGGGGTAACCTGTAAAGGCTTTTAAAGGCTTTTAAAAATGTATGTAGTTTGTCGCCAATGCGCGTTTGTGCGAAATTTTAAAGCATGTCGTGTTTGGTATCTATGTACTCGGCCTAAGATCATCTTTTTTATTTCATCAAACATTTGGGCAATATAGTGTGTTTTAGTGCATTAAAATTAAAAAAAGTGTATTTTTTAACCCAAAAAATGCGTTTGAAAAATCGCTGCGCAAATACTGTGTAGAAGAAAAAAATGCAACACCCACCATTTTAATCTGTAGGGCCTTTGCTTTAAATATATATATATATAATGTTTGGGGGTTCAACATAATTTTCTTGCAAAAAAAAAAATGTTTTCATGTAAACAAAAAGTGTCAAAAAGGGCTTTGTCTTCAAGTGGTTAGAAGAGTGGATGTAAGCTTCCTAATGTTGTGTATAAAATGCCAGAACAGTTCAAAACCCCCCAAATGACCCCATTTTGGAAAGTAGACACCCCAAGCTATTTGCTGAGAGGTATTGTGAGTATTTTGCAGATCTCACTTTTTGTCACAAAGTTTTGAAAATTGAAAAAAAAAAAAATATATATATATATTTTCTTTCTTCATTTTCAAAAACAAATGAGAGCTGTAAAATACTCGCCATTCCTCTCAGCAAATAGCTTGGGGTGTCTATATTCCAAAATGGGGTCATTTGGGGGGTTTTGTGCGATTTTGGCATTCTATGGCCTTCGAAACTGTGATAGGTAGTGAGGAGTGAAATCAAAAATTTGTGCCTAGAAATCCTGAAGGCGGTGCTTGGTTTTCGGGGTCCCGTACGCGGCTAGGCTCCTAAAAAGTCCCACACATGTGGTATCCCCGTACTCAGGAGAAGCAGAAAAATGTATTTTGGGGTGTAATTCCACATATAACCATGGCATGTGTGAGCAATATATCATTTAGTGACAACTTTTTGTAATTTTTTTTTTTTTTTGTCATTATTCAATCACTTGGGACAAAAAAATTATATTCAATGGGCTCAACAGGCCTCTCAGCAATTTCCTTGGGGTGTCTACTTTCTAAAATGGGGTCATTTGGGGGGGGTTTTGTGCTATTTTGGCATTTTATGGCCTTCGAAACTGTGATAGGTAGTGAGGAGTGAAATCAAAAATTTGCGCCCTTAGAAATCCTGAAGGCGGTGCTTGGTTTCCGGGGTCCCGTACGCGGCTAGGCTCCCAAAAAGTCCCACACATGTGGTATCCCCATACTCAGGAGAAGCAGCAAAATGTATTTTGGGGTGAAATTCCACATATAACCATGGCATGTGTGAGCAATATATCATTTAGTGACAACTTTTTGTAATTTTTTTTTTTTTTTAGTCATTATTCAATCACTTGGGACAAAAAAATAAAAAATTCAATGGGCTCAACATGCCTCTCAGCAATTTCCTTGGGGTGTCTACTTTCCAAAATGGGGTCATTTGGGGGGGGTTTGTACTGCCCTGTCATTTTAGCACCTCAAGAAATGAGATAGGCAGTCATAAATTTAAAGCTGTGTAAATTTCAGAAAATGTACCCTAGTTTGTAAACTCTATAACTTTTGCGCAAACCAATAAATATACGCTTATTGACATTTTTTTTACTAAAAACATGTGGCTGAATACATTTTGGCCTAAATGTATGACTACAATTGAGTTTATTCGATTTTTCTTATAACAAAAAGTAGAAAATATCATTTTTTTTCAACATTTTCGGTCTTTTTCCGTTTATATCGCAAAAAATAAAAATCGCAGAGGCAATCAAATACCATAAAAAGAAAGCTCTATTTGTGGGAAGAAAAGGACGCAAATTTTGTTTGGGTACAACATTGCATGTCCGCACAATTTACAGTTAAAGCAGCGCAGTGCAAAATTCTGAATTCACCTCTGGTCCTCTAGCTACCAAATGGTCCGGGGCTTAAGTGGTTAAGGGGCTAGGGAGTACACTGAGAAGTGAAGTTGTACTTTTAGCATACCAGGTCATGGTAAAGTGCAGACTAGGTGGAGTCATTTAAAGGAGTATTAGCTATATGTGTATTGCTACACTAATAACACTAAACATTTATTTATAAAAATAGAAACTTCAATTACAATTTCAAGTACAAAATGAGTGTTTTTAAAAATGTAGAGACCATCATTACATGCTAATCTTACTTTACTGAATGATTCTACCTCTACCTATTGTAGATGACATTTAGTTAACAAAAAAGCAATCTTAATTTTAGTAGAAAATGCATTATGAGCAAACGTTAACCATGAACAGCAATTACAGTAAAATGCATCGTTAAAGTTAAATTCGTATTTGTAAAGAAAATTCACTACAAACAAACATAACTGTCAAATTAAATCTGATTGAAATGTTTAATCGCTGACTATGAAAGTATAAAAAAATTCAATTTAACACCCAATTTGTTTTACTGCATGAAAGAGTGGAAGAGGATTAACACATCAGCTGCGTAAAACAGCCGTATGATACCACTAACTGCATTAGTCATAACTGCAGTAGTAAATTACATGTCAACTATATATTTCCAGATGCAGTGTTTTGTGTTGCATAGTCCAGCTTTTGAAAAACATTTTGCAGCCACATTAATACAATAAAAAAGTAGAATTTATTAAACTGTTTGAATTGGAGCCTTTGCAACTGAGATCATTGTATTGTGTGTCATGGATATGCACTAATGTCTGTCTGCCATCTTACCTTTCCTCCTCATGTGTTCATCTTAGAGGCCAGACCCTTTCACCTGGCTTCCTTTATAATCTCCTCCCAGCCTGACTCCAACCAGGCCCTCTCACAGAACACTATATTAACCTGTGCACTGCAAGCCTGCTTTGCTGATCAACGTGTTTGTTTAGCATTGTGTGTTTGGGTTCCTGCCTGCCGTGTGCTACATCTGTCTCTGTGTAACGATATTGGCTTATTCCTGACTATCCCTGTCTGCTTGTGTCCCTTGACCTTCGGCTTGTCCTTAGTTTATCCTTGTCTGCTTGTGACCCTTGACCTTCGGCTTGTCCTTCGCTATTCTTTTATCCTGAGCTGCTGCTTCCCCTCTTTCCTCCTTCCCTACGAGGCGTGAGCTAGGAGACTCTAGGGGTCGCGACCTGGACCTAGCTGCAGCGTAACATCCTCACCACTAGAGGCTCAGGAGAAGACCTGCTGGGTCTTAGACTCCACGCCCTGGGGAATCTCGGCTCTAGCTTCCTGTAGGATCCCCGTTGTGCTCCTCTGGTCCCGCTTTCCACAACCACCTAGTTTCCTATCCGCAGCAGTCAGCCATTGGGTTCACTACCTTGTGGTGCACTCCTGACCCCCTATGGTGTGCATCTGTCATCTGGCCACAGGTGACCTGACATTGTGAAAGCAAATCACAGGATGATGTCTTGGTTATATCTCAGCTGCAGTCAGTAGAGAGGTACAGACTTTTTGTTACGTGTAGAAGAAGGAAGCAATTGTGATCTGTGAGTCCCTGTGCCAAGGTAGTAGTAGCTAAAACTTGTAGATTCCTATTCACAGATCCCCAGATGGCAAAGTCACACACAGCCGTGCTAAATTCAAGCAACAAGAGGGCAGTTCAGGGAGAAGCATTGTGCTATCCAGGTAAGTTAGCAGGAGGTTCGAGGGTAGGGGGTTGGGGAATGTGACCATGTTTCATGTTATACCCTAAATATGGGTTAACTTGAAACATGGTCTCTACGGTGGATTATGCTTTTAATTATTTCTCATAGAAGGGCATAACATTTCATGATTGTTCCACTCAAGAGTATATGAAAAACATTTTAAAATATATTTAGTTGTATATTTGCATGCCTTGGTGTGTTATCAAACCACTGCATATAGTAGATATGTGGATAAATGTTACTGATCTGGGGGGCGAAAGAGGAAAAAGGGTATAAGAATAAATGTTGAATAATTTCAATAAAGTTAGGATTTTTTATTTATTTTTTGTTATTGATACAATGTTTTGATCTGTAATGAATTTTACCTTTGGATATGTATTTACAGCTTTGTGATTTTGTGCGACTTGATGTTTTACAAAATCTTAAGACTTAAGTTGCATAGATTGGATTATGTACAAAAGGGTCCGTCCCTTCTTCCCTTATCTCTGTGTTTAAGCCTGTATTGGACAAAACATTAGAGTGGGGTGTTTCTAGTCGGGGTGCTGTCGGGAAGGTCGGAGGTGTGCTTTGCCTAACTTTAGTGGGTGCAATCTGACATCATTGACATGCAATATGCTTTTTTTTTCAAAAGCATAAAGTATACACATAAAACAGACCTTTTGTCAATAATGAGAAATATTTGCAGGTGGAATTCAAGGCAATCTTTTTTAATTCTAATTAATAAGCCTTACCTTTTACATCACTGTTTTGCAGCCAGCATTCTCATTATATCAAGCAGTCAATCTTGATCTTGATACTGGCAATAGTTTTTATGGGTTGTTGCGATGGCACTGCAAAAAAAGAAAGGATATTCTGACACTTCTAGTGTGACCACTGCTCAGAGGGTGCACTGTGCTCATGGAGGTCCACTAACAGGGTATTATCTGCCTGTGTAGTGCCCACTGAATGTTGACCTATATGACATGTTATCAAATTGCACCTCTGCAGTGAACCCTGCTTCTAGACTGCACTATTTGAACTAGGAAGCAGGAGAGCAGATCCATATGAACTAATTTTAGAAATATTATGTTTGGTACCTTCATCATTTATTTACATTATATACATGTCTTTATTTCAGTGCCCTGACTTCTACTTGAAAGCAGAACTGAAGGCATATTTTTTCTATCATGTTGGACAGGGTAAGGGAGAGTAATAACCCACTCCAGTTAGTTTTTTTGTTTTGTTTCATCTGTATCCCATTGGGAAGATTCCCCATCACTTCCTGCCATATAACCAAAACAACACGTATAAGGAAATCCCTTCAAAGTGAGGGAATCACTGATTGTCACCAGGTCACCAGAACTAGTGTCTCCATTGGAAGATTTCTCAGCCATTCCTGTTCTGGTGATTTTCTTCATCAGTGATAATGGTAAACAGGACAAATAAAGAGGGTGAATCTACCTCATGGGGACACAGACAGAAATAAAAACCTGACATGTTCTAATCCCTCTTCACTCTATCCAAAACTGAAGCAAACATTTTTTCTTTAGTTATACTTTACCTGCAGCTGCAAGTGATGAATAGGACCATATCTGGCAAGCCAAATGTAAGTGGTAGAATGGTTTCCATCATTGTACATATTGCAGATTTTAGTCAGGGACTGGGTTACTTGCAACCATAATGGAAACAACATATTGCAAGCCTATGTGCCCTTTGTGCAGGATGATAGATTTTGTATGCCCAATGATATCTTTTTCCAGATGATGTCAAGAAAGCATTAATAGGGAGCATGGGTATTTTTACGATCTGTCAAACATGACAAGTATGTATGTCACTACCGTTACTGCTTTCTTTAATAAGGCAGAACTTCGGCCTGTGAGACAACAATACAGCAATGCCAGAGTACAGTGAATGCTTAATATATTTGAGAACAATGTAACATATTTCCACAAAAAATCAAGCTTTGCATTTATTCTTTTCTCTAATATATTTGATTGAATATTGATTCCTCCTGTTGTGTGAGCCGCTACCTACAATTACATTGTAAGTAATGCCGTATAAAACAGCTTTTATTATACTTCTCAGCTTGCAATGTGTAAATAATGGATCTAATTTCCAAATTGCATAAGAACAACAGTGTCAAAATATTTAAAAAATATGATATGATTGCTGTGGAAGAAGAAAATACTTAATCTGTGTATATGGCACTTTTTAAATAATGAAAAGCAACAATATTAACAATTTTTTACATCTATTTAATTTTTTTTAACCTAATTGCTTTAAGGGTAGGTGAGGGATTGTAAGTTTTAAATCTCATAGCTCACATTATAAGAATTTGCAAGCTATTATACATAGTTTTGTCAGGTCCACAACTATAGAAATATTCTGTAACAGCAGCCTAGGGTAGCAACAGAGACAAACTTCCCTTGCTTTATCTAAAACTGTGTTGCTCTTTCACAAGCCTATATCGAAAAAAAACTATGACCACTATTTCATGCAGAATAGAAATACAGTGTCAATTATGTACAGAAGATCTGCAGCCACTAGGGTACCATAATAAAACTGACTTAGGGCTCGTTAGCACTAGTGGTGGTCTCTGAAGAGTGTTAAATCATGTTCAATCTTAATAGAGAATTTGACAGGTGGCCCTGAGGCATTGTATCTGCTTTAACCCCTTGATTCCTGCATTAGTGTGTCACACCCGTGTGGATTGCATGCAATTGTGTACCTGAAGAGTGGCTCCATTCAACTAAATGGGTCATGTTTAGTGGGTGCTATGTCTGCTGAAAGTGACAGGGGGTTCAATTCAGCCAAAACGCAAAGCATCACAGTCACGACATGTATACACCCACAGCCACGTCTTCTTCAGCTAAAGGGTTTAGCAGTTGGGGGAGGTAGTAAAAGCATAGTTTATAGCAAAAAAGGGGACTGTTCTGCATTGAAGTGTTATTACAGAAATCACTTAACATTATATCACCAAATCACAGCAGCACTCACTGTATCTACACACAATAATACAAAAAATACCACCAAAATAAATGTGTTGCGCTGCCAGATAATAAATAATGTGAATCAACTAAAAAATTCAATACATGTATAAATAATATAGCTTCCACCATAAATAATAAATATATATATAATACAAAATGCATATAAAGTGAAATATAAAAAATAATTTAATAAATACGTGGTTTGAAAAAGTAATAAAAATTGATAAGTGAATAAATCAATAAATAAGTGCATTGCAAAGTTCAAGAAAAGTTCATAGATTATGAAAGAGCAACCAAGTATAGTGCTAGATGGAACAAACGTGCTCCAATTGTGCACCTATCAACAATTACAGTGGTCCTGTACCTCAAATCATCACCGTTGTGCACACCATCAAAGGAGGATATAAAAGCCTTTTAGCGGAAGCATAGACCTCTGTAACAGAAGGTCTAACAGCATTTTTTTTTATTTTTTTTTAAACATTTCAGTTTTATTGAGAAGAGAGTCAAAAGATAACATGCACAACACATCATATGCAGTTACTTTGCAACAAATAATTAGTGCAAGATAATGATAAACTTATAAATTGGGGTATACAGTATGTTGCTTATGTATAGTAAGTATCAGAGAGGCTGAAACTAAACCATAAGAACTAAGCCCATTTGGGAACATCTTTTCAAACTGTAGTTTTGCCGTTAACTTTGGCCTGAAGGCTTATTATTAATAGAAGTACATACATAGGTATATGGCCATAAATCTGTGCGGTTCAACATTATACATTGGACATGGTATTGTGTAATAGAAAAAGATAGATATGAAAGAGAAAAACAAAGAGGGGGTGGTGAAGTGAATAATAGATCAGTAACGTTTGCTTTCATCTTACTTCAATCATATAAGAAAAGGTGAGGACCTGGTCCTGCAGGAGGTCATGCAGACTACACATCAACATTAGGTATTCAATATTGTGTCTTCATATTCCTGGGAGTAATGGAATATGAACCAAGGCTGCCACGTATTGTGGAACGCTTTGACTCTGCCATTGTCTTGAGCCATGGTGTCCTCCATCTCACATATGTCTGACATTCTTTAGCCAATCTGCGGTGGAGGGCGCCCTGGTTGTTCTCCAATGTAGTGGTATCAATGACCTGGCCGCATTAAGTAGGTGCTTTGATAACGATTTTTTATATTTTGTGAGAGTGAAGTGATTGATGTGTAACAAGCAACAAGCTGCGTTCAGTGATAATTTGGTCTCCGTTATTTTCTGGTTCAGTTTTCTAACATTATCCCAGAAGGGAGTGATCAATTGGCATTGCCACCAAATGTGGAGCAATCTGCCCTTTTCTGTGTGGCATCTCCAGCATGTCTGAGATTTTTGAGGATCCCATTTATGGAGTTTCTCAGGTGTATTGTACCAATGTGTAACCCATTTGCTGGATCTTTGAGCTTATGGAACCTTTATGTGCTAGGATGCAGGCATACCTCCATTGTTTGTCTGTGATTTCCTCCCACAGCTCCTCCGACCATCTCCTCCTGTACCTGTCCGTTCCTCCACACCCGGCCAGTTGTAACCATTTATATGAGATTGACGTGGCTTTGGCGAGAGGTGCCTCATCAAGACATGCAGATTCCAAGTCAGTTAGGGGTCTGTGGAAGTCTGCTGTGTGTTCCTGTTTAGTCAAATAACTGCGTAGTTGAAAGTACGACCACCACCGTAGTTGCAGAAGACTGTTGCTTATTTTAAATGCGGAAAAGTCCTTAAATTTGCCTTCAGTATAACAGTCCCCCGCAAGCAGTGGGGTATCCACTTGTGTAGCTTGGAACAGAGCATTATTAACGCCTGGTGGAAAGGCTGTATTGTCCTTTAGAGGAGTCATGGGGCTGAGGGGGGTAGTGACAGTTCTATGTTTGGCAATGTAACTTAATATTTCTAAAGGGTTACATGGGTTGAGTGAGTTGTCAGTTCTTGGATTCCACGGGGAGAATCTCAGCGATTTTGCGCATAGGTATTCCTCCAGTGTTATCCAGTCTTTTGACTGTCTATGACAATGCCAGTCAATTACCCTAGCTAAGTGCGACGCATAATAGTAGTGCTTGAAGTTCAGTAGCCCAATCCCACCCGCCTCTTTAGGTCTGGTTATCCACCGTAATTTTATGCTGGGTTTACGCTGATTCCATAGGAATTTCAGTAAAATGGAGTTGAGCATTTTAAAGAAGTGTGGCGGTATTTTTATGGGTAGGGTCCTCAACAGATAAAGAAGCTTGGGTAAAATAACCATTTTAACTATAGCCGCTCATCCGAACCAGGAGAAGTAAGACGTCTGCCATCTTGTAATGTTGTCTGTACAAATTTTTAAAAGGGGTGGAAAGTTATATTTGAAAAATGTTTGTATTTGTGTAGTTAGCCAGGTGCCCAGGTATTTAATGGCTCTGTTATCCCATCTAAAGTTTGAGTCAGCTTTAGTCCGTATCAGCAGGTCAGTCGGTAGCGAGAGGTTTATAGGCTCTGATTTTGTGTAGTTTATTTTCAGGTTGGAGATGTAGCGGTACTGAGTGAATTTGGTCAAAAGGTTGGGGATACTGTCTGTTGGGTTGGTTAAGAAAAAAAGGAGGTCATCTGCGTACGCTGCCAGCTTGAACTCCCTGTCCTGGATTTTGAATCCTGTGATTACCTTATTCAGTTGAACTACTCTTATGAAAGGTTCAAGAGATAAAATGAACAGCAGCGGGGATAGGGGGCAGCCTTGGCTAGTGCCGTTCCTAATGTGGACTTTTTCAGATAACGTCCCGTTTATTTTAAATTTCGCCGTGGGGTTATGATATAAAGTAGAGATCCACGATAGCATGTGTGAGCCAAATCCCACATGTCTGCATACTGCCGTCATGAAATCCCATGCCACTCTATCGAAGGCCTTCTCTGTGTCCGTGTCCCTGCCATGTGTCGCTTGAATGAGAAGCAGGGCTTTGGTTACATTGTCCTTTGCTTCCCTTCCCGGTACGAAGCCCACCTGTTCCATGCCTATCAGGTCTCGTAGAAGGGGACCTATGCGTAGTGCAAGGATTTTTGTGAAAATTTGGGCGTCTAGATTTAGTAGGGAAATGGGTCGGTAACTGGCACAGTCTTTGGGGTCTTTGCCAGGCATGTGGATCACCGCTATATGTGCGTATAGGAAATCTGACGTAATTTCCCTGGGTGTAGACATGGAGTTCAAGGCAGCAGCGAACGGTTCAGTAAGTATGTTAGAGAAGGTCTTATAATAGATAGCTGAGTAGCCGTCCGGGCCAGGGCTTTTCCCAGTCTTCAGTAATTTAATGACATGTTTGATTTCTAGTGAGGTTATTGGAGTTTTTAAAAGGGATGCGTCTAATGCCGCGTACACACGACCGTTTTTAATGACATTGAAAAAACTAAGTTTTCTTGATGTGATTCTTCCCAAGCCTGCCTTGCCTACACACGATCGTGAAAAAAAATGCTTGAACAAAGAGCGGTGACGTACGAAACGTACGACGGCACTATAAAGGGGAAGTTCCATTCAGATGGCGCCACCCTTTGGGCAGCTTTTGCTGATCCTCGTGTTAGTAAAGTTTGGTGAGAGACGATTTTCAGCCTCGTGCTCTTCAGTCCGTTACAGCGTGACGAATGTGCTATCTCCATTATGAACGCTAGTTTTACCAGAACGAGCGCTCCCGTCTCATAACTTGCTTCTGAGCATGCACGTTTTATTCACGTCGCTAAAGCCTACACATGGCCGTTTTTCACGACGAGAAAAACGACGACGTGAAAAACGACGAGAAAAAATAGAGCATGTTCCAAATTTTTAATGGCCATTTTTTACGTCGCAAAAAATGCCCTGGAGCCTACACACGATCGTTTTTAATGACCAAATTAAAAAATTGCATTTTTCTCGTCATGAAAAACTGCATTTTTCTCGTCATGAAAAACGGTAGAGTGTGTACGCGGCATCGGTCTTTCAGTCTCGGGAGCCCACTTTTGGTCAGGTAGTCATGTACAATTTGTGTCCTATCCCCTTAGGTTTGTGTTGGGGTGGTAGGTAATAAAGCTTAGTGTAATACTCATGGAAATGTGCAGCTATCGCTTCCGTGGTCACGTCTACTTTACCATTCCCCTTTTTGATTCCTGCAATGTCATTGGCACATGTGTATTCTTTTAAAGCTCTGGCTAAGAATTTACCCGGTTTATTGCCCAATTCATAATACAATCTCTTTCTGAAGAACAGCATACGTTTAGATTAAAGCCTGCCATTTGTGCATCCATGGGACCCCAGAGCACACATCAACCCTGTGTGGCCCATAAAACTGGGAGCTTGAGAAGCACAACAGTTGTGAGCACAATCTGATCTTGGACTCCCCGAGGTCAGGAACAGCAGCAGGTGATATACATGTCCCAAGTCTGTGGTACTACAACAGGCTGCCTTCTGTCAGACCACATTAAAGCAAGGCCATCACTTCCTGGTCTTCTTGGCAGCCTTCCCTGCAGCCTTCCCTGAAGCCTTCCCTGCAGCCTGCCTTCTGCGTGTGGCTGGAGGCTGTGCCACTGGAGGTCTACTCGTGTCAGGAGGAGGAGAAGGAGGTGGAGGAGAAGAAGAAGGTGGAGGAGGAGGAGGTTGAGGTTGGGATAGCTGGGCGACCTCACATATGGCCGTATTGGGGCCAATTCTCTCCATCACCCCCTTGTTCAGCAAGGTCATGAGCAGGGGCTCGCATAGGAGGCGTTGCTCCATGCTCATCACCTTGAACTTGGCCTCAACTAGGCCGGCAATGGCCTCTTCAGGGGATGTGGGCTCCTGGAGGGTGGCATGTGCCTCTCTAATAAGGGCCATTGCTGCCTCGCTTGTGCTCCTGTCCCTCCTTGATCTTTTTGGAAGATGGATGGGAGGCACCTGCGATCTGGCCATGCTACTTGGCCCAGCCACCTCCTGTGTGCCACTGGGCCCTGCCACCTCCTGGCTCACAGTGGGCCCTGCCTCCTCCTGGCTCACAGTGGGCCCTGCCTCCTCCTGCCTGACACTTTCCAGACGCTCCTCCTGGCTGATGTCATCCTGTGTATGAAAAGGGGACATAGTTTTAGTTTGTGGTTCATCATTTTCACACAAATTATAGCTCATGACTGTTGCTAATTGAATGTAAATCAATAGAAATGACTATTATTATGACCCCATCAGTTTTCATTCTTCTCTGCCAATTTTGGGCCCACTACTGTCTATTGATATTGAGATCACTTTTTGCTCCCAATTTTTGGGGGGATTTACATATTATCTTATTTTTCATGCATTAATTTTCTCACAAGACATTTAATGAAAATACTATACCTGGCTCCAGATGTCCAAATCAGGTTCTGAATGGCTGCCTCCTCTTGCTCCAGAGAAGGCTCAGGTTGGCTGCAGGGAAGTCTTGGGGGAAGACTGGACAGTGATGGCCTTGCCTCAAGGTGGTCGTTCAGAAAGGACATCCTGCTATAGTACCACAAATTCGGGACATATACATCAGCTGCTGCTGCTCCTGACCTCTGAGAATCCAGGACCCTAAAGCGCTCAGTCCTGTATGTGCCTCTCAAGCTCCCAATTTTACTGTCCACCTGTTTTGTGGTTGCTGTGGGTACCTTGGTCTGCACAAATGGGAGCAGGGTCTCCAGCGCTGCTTTCCTTACACCTTTCTTCCTGTGAATGGGGTTTTTGGTCTCTCACAGAGCGGGCAGCTCCCTTACCCGGTCTATAAATTCTGCCAGGAATTCACGGTCACTGATTAAAGCATTCATTTTGTTTCTGCAAGCCAAAAAAGAAGACAAAAAAGGAATGTCAGTCACACAGTCTAACCTTCTGTAAATCAGATTCCCCATATATATCCTCCAACAATCTCTAGGCATTATAGGCCACCGATTTCACAAAGTCAAAAAATCACATACCTTCGTTCTCACGTCCGTCACTTTTCCTCCTCTCTCCGCACACCGAACGTAGTATCGTCACATGTGTGTTTGCTTTATATACACCACACATGCGTGAAACTCCGCACACGTCACTCCGCACACGTCGCCCGCCCATGACGTTCAAAGTATCAACATTTCCCTGCCCCTTCTCTTTCGGCGCGCAGACAGATATGGCGGAGTCACAGCAGGTGTCTGCTAACTCTTCAAATAACGAGGAGACCAGCCCAGACCGTGAAACGTCACGAACAAGGAGGAGATTCAAGGCATCAAATATGTCTTATGCAGAGATGGCGGAGATGGTGGACATATTGCTAAAGTCGGATTATGACGCAAAGCATGGGCCGTATACACACCCTAATCTAAGGAAGTCCAAAATAATGAAGAAAGTAGTGAAAAGTCTGAAGAAGAATTTTGGGGTGAAACGATCAAAAGAGCAGCTTAGAAAGAGGTGGTCTGACCTCAAACTGAGGGAGCCGGAGCATTTAAGGAGCATTAAGAGAATGCTAGAAAAAAGTAAGTACTTCTCCTGTATTCCTATTATTGTATTTCAGAACTTGCATGTTGCTCCATGGTGTTGCATTTGACTATTGTTCCTTCCAAATTTTCATCGTTAGGACTTGGTTTGGCCCAGTAATCAGTCGTTACAGACACATCGTTCGCCCACTATATACGATGTTTAGCGATTTTACAGGGTGCCAATCATTTACAGAGATGCCTGTTTTTATCCATAAATGTTAGTACATTGTTGGCTAGATGATGTGTTTGGAAAGAGAATGAAAAGCAAACTTTAATCAATGTAAAGGAGAGGACACTCAGCACATCTGGACTCTTGAGCACTATAGTGTGGGCCACCAGAACCACCTTTTTAGGGTGTCCCACACAGGTGCATCAGTGTATTTTTGGGGTGCCTCCATGTGTAAAAAATGTCATCAAAAGGTGAATAGTCAAGAATCTTTTTGGGCAAAAAAAGTCTTCATCTTGAAATTCCTCCCAAACAGACACTTGTACCCCAATTCCAAGCAATGTATCCTGTTCATTTATTTTTAAGAAAATATCTGTGTGCTAAGTATACCTTTTGTTTGATTCTCATAGAAGAGAGAAGACTGGGAGGACACCACTTCAGGGAGCACAGGAACCCCACACCTTCTAAACAACCCCAACCTCACCAAGAACCCCAACCTGAGGATGTTGAGGAAGTTGAAGAGGTGCAGGAAGGAGAAGTGGAGGAAGGAGAAGTGGATGACGTGGTGGAACTGGTCACCACAACAGGTCAGTATCTGTCACCACAGCTTCAGGTAAGAGATGTAGGCCTGCAGAGTTATAATACCTTTTGTATGTTTTTATAGGGGATGAAAATGTTGGGGTGAAAGAAAGTATGCGTTTCTCTGCTGACAGTGCCCTACTAATCATATAGCAAGTGATGGAATGTAGTACAGAACTGGACAGAATTAAGCAAAGAATTAATGTGATGGATCAAACCTTTAAGGACATCCTAGATGTTTTGAGGCGAATTGAATAAGGCACAAAACGCCCCATTTTATTTTTTGATATTGTTATTCCCCCAATTTTATTACGCTTTTTGACAATCAATCAAGCCAAAATTTGAAGATGCACACAGTGTGTCAACATGTGCCATCTGCCATCAGGGAATATCCATGTACGGGTTTTGGGGGTGCAACCCCTTCCTCGCATCTCAAGTAGGTGAAATGAAGAAGGGTTGCACCCCCAAAACACGTCCATTGATCACCCCTGATGGCAGATAGCACATGTTGACAATAGGGATCAGGAGTCAAAAATCCCATTTTAAAATGACTCTAAATTGTGTGCATCTTCAAATTTTGGCTTGGTCAGGGGTGCCAATACCCCATATTATGACGGTCAGATAGAGAAATTTTTGGTGAAATTGAATGTCTCATATTGCCAAGAGGTATACAATGTTGTAGTTTGTTGGATGCTACTGATGGTTTTGTATTTTTTTACCCAAAAAAAAGGCCTGTTTCTGGGCAAGCCAAAAAAAAAAAAAAAACAATGTTCTATTTACCATGTGTGTGAATGTGCACAGAGTAAAATGTTTGAACAACCACAAAGTGTAGCTTCTTTTTCAAATACGCTATAACCTTATTTGTGTATATTTTTGGTGTTACTAGTGAAATGGTTGTTATTTACTAAAGGAAAATACACTTGGCACTACAAATGCACTAAGACAAACTAGGAGACAGCAAAAAAAAACAATAAAATACAGATTAAACCAGATTTTTATTTTGTACTTTCTCTAGAAAAAGTCAGACATGGCCTGGCATAGGAATTGCCCCCCTACCCGTGAAATATTCTAGATATTTCTGGCGAACCTCACGGGCATTTTGGGGGGGGCAAGCCAGGACGGCCAGTTTCTAGGCCCGGCAGGGTATTGCCAGTTTGAAGTCCTGCCTGAGGCACTATTGAGGCAATATAATTTTGGGATTTCCGGATAAGAAAGTTATGTAGCACACAGCAACAAAAAACAATGTAGTTAATTTTGTACTCCGCCAAGTGAATTGGAGTCATGAAAAGGCAGAACGGCTTGCCATTATCCCGAAGGCATTCTCCACGACACTTCGGGCCCTGGCCAGCCGGTAGTTGAACACCCTCTTCTCCGGGGTGGGGGTCCTTAGGGGAAATGGCCTCCTGAGATGCGGTCCCAGTCCGAAGGCTTCATCAGCCAAAAACACAAAGGGGAGTCCTTCAACATTCCCTGCATCCGGTGGCAATGCAAGGTCGTCACTCTGGAGACGGAGGGCAAACTCCGTCTGGCTGAAGGATCCCCCATCGGACATCCGGCCATTCTTCCCCACATCCACATAGAGGAATTCATACCGTGCTGACACCACCGCCATCAGCACAATGCTATGAAACCCCTTGTAGTTGAAAAAGTAGGACCCAGAACGAGGTGGCGGCACGATGCGGACGTGCTTCCCGTCGATGGCTCCACCGCAGTTGGGGAAGTCCCACCGCGTGGCAAACTCCGATGCCACAGTCTGCCATTCCTGTGGCGTGGAAGGAAGCTGTGGAGTCAAACCAGAAAAATAAATATTATTACTTTTGCACATAACATTGCAAGCAGATTCTACTAAAATACATTCTAGCCCAACATCATTCTAAGTTTCCGTTTAATGTGTTTTTCCAAAATCAAAGCAAAGGCTCAAGTATCATATTCAGCACCCCCTCTGATGGTCCATTCTAAAAATATTTGGGGGGGCTAGATGAGTTTGGGAATGGCCAAAAATAAGGAGAACTAACCTTTATTGCAAAATTTTAGGGGGGAATCGGGGGGGGAGGGTAAAGCACTACAATGGAGCTGCAGAAATACATTGGGAAGTGACTCGGCTAGGTGTGTTCGGGCCCAGGATAGCATTGCAGTGGTGGTGCATCCATAGTGGGGGCAGGAGCGCTGCCCCCTCTCTCTCCTGCGCCCGTCACTCAGAACAATACATAGGTTCATGCCTTGCATGAACCTATGTATTGTCAATGCCGCACACTATTCAGGTGGATGGCCCCCTGTTGAGCGGCGGACATCTGAATAACAGCGTCAGGGTTTTTAAGGGAAGTGCCTATCAGAGCCAGCGACTCTGATAGGCTTGCCAATTACAGCCTTAGGGCTGTAATTGGCTTCCAAAAAGTTAACCAGGGGACGCAGGGGGGGGGTGTGTTCCTTGGTTAAACACTGACAGGCTCCTCTGCCAATCATGTTCACCGAGTCTGTTTACCGGTAACCTGATTGGCTGATGCAACATCGAGGGCGGGAGAAGACATCGAGGAGAGAAGAAGGACGGCACTGACCAGAGGAAGGTAAGTGCAGGGCTGGGGGGGGGACCTGGCTGCATTTGAGGGGACAAACTGGCTGCATTTGAGGGGACAAACTGGTGGCGTTAAATAGGCACAGTCGCGGAAATGGTAGTTTTTAAATTATTAAATTATTTGGGTGGCCCCCCAAACATTTTGAGCACCAGCCGCCACTGCTGGAGAGGTTAGTGAAGGGAAATATGCATGGAGGAGAAAAAAGGGGCATTTAAAAGCTTACAGCATGCATGGGGACAAAGGGGACATTCTCAGCATATTACAATCATGGTAATTAGGGAAGGATGAAAGAAATACAATACATTAGCATACATGAAATACATAAAATGTTAAAGGAGAAAACTTACCCTCATATAGTCCTCCTGCAGGACTTGTATAATGGCAGAACAGGTGTCTGGGATTATGAGGCCCAGAGCCTGGGGGGAGATGCCTGTTGTGAACTTCAAGTCCTGCAGACTTCTCCCTGTTGCCAGGTAACGTAAGGTGGTGATGAGCCTCCGCTCAGCACTGATGGCTTCCCGCATAACGGTGTCCTGCCTGGTAATATAGGGGGACACCAAAGCCAACAGATGCTGAAAAACGGGGTCAGACATCCGCAGAAAATTCCTGTAGTCCTCAGGATTATTCTCCACGATCTCCCGCAGCAGAGGCATATGGCAGAATTGGTCCCGATGGAGCAACCAATTCTTGGTCCATGAACTCCTCCTCACCCCGTACATGGACTCGTCTTGGTCCAAGACAAGCAGACCAACACCAAGCGCACGCACAGCACGAACTCGACGACGAGAACATACCCGCGACATGGCTAGGAAACGGTCGTCTGATCAGAACGTACTAAACAGAACGCACTTTAGAACAGCAAGGCCTATGAAGAACGAACTGAAATTCAGAAATGAAAGGGCAAGAACGCACTGTAAAACAGATACGACCTGCCTACACGCCCTGAAAGACAATATACGAACCCACAAGCACAAACTGAACCGCAGAAAACGAACTGAAAGCACGAAGACTGAAAAGCGCGAATAGTCTCTTCCCAAACTTTTACTTCACACGCGGTAACACGAGATCAGCAAAAGCAGCCCAAGGGGTGGCGCCATTGAAAACGATCTTCCCCTTTATACTGCCGTCGTACGTGCTGGACGTGACCGCGCAGAACAACGACGAGATTTGGAATTGACTGTGTGTATGCAAGGAAAGCTTGACAAGAATCTCGTCAAGCTTGACAAGAATCTCGTCGAGAAAAACTACGTGTTTTTAACGACGAAAAACTCGGTCGTGTGTACGAGGCTTTAGAGTCAAGTATGTGTTGTAATTCTTTCCTAGCTTCAAGCAATTTTTCAGCTGATTGTACCAAGAGTGAATGTTTATGTAGGGATTCCAGCGTATGTATTTGTGTTGTTAGTTTCTTTCTCCCTTTCTCTTTTGCGTTTAGAGCCCATTCTGATCAGTTCACCCCTGATGGCGCATTTATGGGCTTCCCAGCCCATAAGGGGGTCTGCACCGGGTGTTGAGTTATGTCTAAAAAATTCCTGTGATGTGGTGGTGAGAGAGGGTAAAAGGTTTGGGTCAGTCAGGAGGGATGCGTTAAGTCTCCATGTTGGTTGTCTGGGTGGTGGGGTCAGGAGGTCCAGTCTTCTGAGAGATAAAGAGGTAGTCCAAACGTGCGTATCTGGCATGTGGGACCGAGTAGTGTGTGAAGTCCCGTCCATCTGGATTGAGAAAGCGCCATGTGTCAGTCAGGTGTAGAGTTTGTAATGAGGATTTTATTTTTTTAAGTATTCTATAGGTAATGCATGATCTGCCATTGGAGGTGTCCGTCAAGGGGTTGAGCGGAAGGTTAAAATCCCCACCCAGTATAAGACAGCCGGAAGAGAACCCTTGGAGTTCTTTAGTAAGTTGCTGTCAGAACATAGTATGCGCCCTGTTTGGAAAATACACATTTGCTAGAGTCACTGGAGTGGCCCCATATGTCCCCTTTAGAAATATGAATCTGCCTACCGGGTCAATCTTTTGTTCTAGAAGCTGAAAAAGGGCATCCTTACTCACTAAAATTGAGACCCTTTTTGACTTGGAATCGTTGTTGGTGGCATGAAGGGCCCTCGTAACGTATGGACTAGTAAGTTTAGGTGCGTGCTGTGTTTTATAATGTGTCTCCTGGAGAAACACGAAATGGGGCCTACCTTTTTTAAGCTCACGTCGTAAGGTGGAGTGACGTTCCGGAATATTCAGACCTCTGATATTATGCAATATCACTGACGGTGTGTGTCCCTGCGAGGAGTAAGCCATCGGTGCGGTACAGGAGGAGATGCTCCACAGGTCCAACTGCAGGAAACAGATCTGATATATGTGTATTAGTACCAATGTAATAAACAAATTTAAGCAAACGCTTTTGTCTAGTCTCCAAAACATAAAATGGGGGTCAAAAAAAGGGGAACCGAGAAAATAATAGAGGGAGTAGGGATTGAGAGATAAGTAGAAGGAGAATCTATATAAATGTAGAGGAAGTAATTGTGTGTTAGTGGTACAACTCCCAAGTGGAACCAGCCCACTCAGGAGTGGGCACCTCTTTTGGAAGTAGTTTCCCCTGTGTCCGTAATCAGGAGCACCTGGTCACTCTGTGGGGTTGTAGGGAGGCAACAAACGACGCGGCGGCAGCCCACCTGTGTCGTGATCCAAATATGGATTTAAACTAAGAAAGCCTAGGGAAGTAAATGGCTGTTGTACACACAGCCGTACTTGTGAAAGCATTGAGTTGTGAGTTTGAAATCTATACATAAGACCATTTATACAACACATATGTAAACAACATAGAAACATATAAACTTTTAAACTCGTAAGTCTGTGAACCCGACCTGAATATAAAAAATAAAAATAAAAAAACATTTGAAATGGCATGAGAGAAAAGAGCTCAACGTGGACATCATGAGCATGAGGGTAAGTCTGCAGCCGCCTCCAGAGCCGGTTAGTGGTCAGTCTGAGCGTTCGTTCAGGCCTCAAGTCTCTCCAATGGGAGAGGGCATCCCTGATGTTGACCATCAAACCAGACCAGAAACGAATGGCATCACAATTTTAAAGTGGTGTTCCGGCTGAAATTACACTTTTTAAATAAAAATACCTCTATAATACACTAGCTTAATGTATTCTAGTAAAGTTAGTCCGTTTTGTTAGGTTATTACAGCATTTTGAAAGTTTATAAACTAGAAATAGACCGTGGCCATCTTAAGTGTGGACATATGAAGCCAGACTGTATTTCTTCCTGGATTTCATGATTGCAGATCTCGCACATGCTCAGTGCTGCACAAGCAGTGTAATAGGTTTCAGGTCAGGTTTCCATAGCAACGGCAGTGTCATGGTAAGTTGACACTTACGGGGTCGTATGCAGAACAATTACATTTGTAATAATAATCAATAATAAACCAATATAGTACTATTTAAAAAAAAAATTTAAAACTTTAACAATGGATTTGAATGGCCGCGGCCCTTTATTATTGGTATCATATTTCTTTACCAATTTATAACAAACATGTCCAATTTATATAACACAAAACTCCTTTACTTTTGTACCATAAACTATCACTTTTACTCAGCCATGACAGCTCGAGTTAATACTATAACATGTACAAAATCTCTATAACTGTCCCTTTTCATGAGAAAAGGACCAAACCACATAATAAGGGCCTCGACGATGGGAGGGAGTGCGGGATGTTCCTTCTTCTTCTGTTGATCCGCCGCTGTCTGCTTCTCCTACGCAGCTTTAAATCTTTATATAAGGGCTAGCTCATGCCATATTAACATGTGACTAGCCTTTAGCCAATCATATTTAAACAATTTTCATTCAAAACTTTAAAACATAACTGTCATTTAGCCTGTAGTCTGCCCCGACCCATAGGTGGGCGGAGGAAATTATTTTGCTCCTCCCCTTTCTTTCTATGCAAACCTCCCCTCCCCTCCTCCCGGCTGGAAACAGTAAATATACATATATAAATAAATAAGGTGTGTATCCCCTCAGAAAGAGCCGTGAGAGGTCCGCAGGTAACAACTGTCTCATCTCAACATGTGGAGGTGCAGAAGAGAAAAGTAGAGCATGTGAGAACTAGTTCTCGTCTTGGTCCTCATCTGGTGGGGCTTGAGGTCTTGGAGTTCCCATTTTGGATCCTCCCCCGTGACTCTGTATTTGTTTCTTTGCCTGCCGCTTATCAGGTGTGGAGAATGGGGACCTGAGGGGGCTTCTTTCCAAAGGGGGTTGGAGGAATTATACGTACCAGTCAGGTAGATCCATCTGGCCCAGGTTCAGTGCTGAGCAGAATTCTGGCAGATCAGCAGGGGTGCGCAGGACATGTTGTTGTCCATTATAGGAGACTTTCAGTGCAAATGGGAAGCGCCATGTGTATCTCAAGTCTCTATCCCTTATCTTCTCCAACAGGGGGCACAGGGCGCGTCTATTCTTTAGAGTAATTTGTGAGAGATCCTGGAACAGCATTATGGTTTCTCCATTGAACACAATATGATAATTTCTCCTTGCTTTATGCATAATGTCCTCTTTAAGAGCAAAGCTTTGGAGGCAGCAGATTATGTCTCTGGGTGGTGCGGTGTCCGGGCCCTTTGGTCTCAGGGCTCTGTGTGCCCTCACAAAGTCTATATCCATGTCCTCCTGTCTCTCTAACAGGCTGTTAAAGACCCTCTGCAGCATTGGTATAATCTGTTCATGACCCACTGATTCTGGGATCCCTCTCACTCTTATATTGCACCTTCTTCCTCTGTTGTCTAAATCTTCAATGTGCCTGTTCATATCTATGAAGTGCTGAGCTTGCATGAATGAGCCCCTTTCCAATTTATGGATAGCCTTGTCTCTCTGTTTCCCTGCTGCTTCTGCAGAGGCCATTTTCTCATTAAGCACCAGTAAGTTAGTTTTTAAATCAGTGATTTGCGCTGAGAAGGTAGACTTGATTCTTACCCCTTCCTGTGTCCTCTGGTGCTGATTGAGAGTCCTTGTTATACTCCTCCTCGTGGTGTAGCGGCACCATCTTGGATTTTAGGCCACTGTTCTGGGCTGCAGATTTGCTTTTAAAAAGCGCAGAAATGTTTGTTGCCGGGTGTGCAGCCGATCCGCGGCGTGGGCGAGAGTGAGGGGTGCTGTAGAGCTTCTTTCCGGGCATCTGAGTGCCGTTGGTCGGGTGGAAAGCTGTGTACGGCTGTGTGTGTCAGCGGAGCTCCTTCAGTGTGCTGCCGTCCTCATCGCGCACCAAGCCACGCCCCCTCTCTAACAGCATTTTAGGGAGAAATCTATTTTTGGATGGATCACCCTTCAAATGCAATTGCAGCCAGACAACTAAGGCAGTCAGTAATGTCACTCCTCACTCCTTATATAACCAACAAACACCAAGCACAGTTCCAGAATAGATCATTCCAAAGACCCACATGTAAAAGGAAGGGGATGGTGCAGTAAGTTAAAAGTAAGTTCATTTAAAACTGAACATATACTCACATTTTAAAAGAAACAACAAGGCATTTCATATAAACCACATCCATCACTCCAGAGGGCATGATGATGTCACCACTATAACTCCACAATTTTCATTAACTTTCCAAAAGCATGGCTTAACCTCAGAGTTTTATCACCTACAAATCTCTTGTGTAAATGAGCCCTTGGTGTTAACACAGCTTGGGTAGCCCATAAAGCAGGTTTTTGTGTATATGTTTTCTGTTTGTTTGCTTTTTTATTGGTTACATGGTTACATAGTTTGTCTGGTTGAAAAAAGACACAAGTCTATCTAGTTCAACCAATAAAATCCATGTTGAACTTCATGGACTTGTGACTTTTTTTCAATTTGACTAACTAGTCTTCAAAACTTATGGTCATTCTGATCAGCACTCTGATATTAACGTTGTATGCATATTATTATCTTTATGATGCTAAGCAGTCCTAGGGCTTCTCCTAAGACAAAAACTGGTAACACATTTAAGATTTGTAATTCTGCAAAAGAAACATTTTTATAAACATATAATAAATACAAAAATAAAGCCACAGTTTAGACATGAGGTTATAATGCAATTGTGCATAAGGGTACTAACATAAAATAAAAATAATATTTTCCATTTATTAATGTATTTACTGACTACTTAACCACAATAAAAATCAAAGCCCTAAAATCCTGTACTCCAATTATGTATTCTTACAGCTCACCTGCTACCTGTTCTTAACTCAGATATATTTTGTTTTAAAGTTAATTACACTGCTGTCTTAAGTGACACGGGAGAGGTTGCTTAATTTTGCAGAATTTTCAACATTTTCACAAATTGTAGTTAACCAATGTAGAAGGCATCTGCCTGTCACTGTACTGCCCAGAGCAGTTGCCGATAATTGCCTGGATCACCCAACAGACTGTGTGGTTACCACTTTTACCCCCTTTTCTTATTAAGAAGAGAGCTTGAGCATATTATGCAGAGATTTTCCAACACATACATCATATTACGCCACTTCATTAGGGCAATATTTAGCTATTCATGACCAGTCCAGTTGTGCTAGGTTAGGTTTAAAAAGAAAAATACAAATATAAAAATAAATAAAAACATCTGTGTTCCATTATTTTTGCCTTGACGTTAGGTGTTATCATGGCAGAACTGCTTGTTGCAAAATATTGCCAGCGTAAGAGATAGATGTATATCGCAACAGTTATTCCCATGTATTTGAAATCCAGTACCATTGGGAGAAAAGTATACAAAGGACAAATAAGAAATTGTAATATTGTGTGACACATCATGATAATGCGATCACAGTGTATCCACATTATTATCTGTATTACATCTGGACTCTGTCTGAGCATGGATCTAATGAGCATATTGAACATTTCCTGAAGGAAACTTGATAGAACGCATCAAAGAACACTGATGATTTTTTTTATCTTAGGTCTAGGAAAGCTGAACTCTGGGCAACAAAAAAACATATCTATAGCTCAATCTGACCCCATTAAAAGAAGGAAAAATAACTTTATTTTTATCTTGCTCCTTTATAGTGCTAAGCCCTGTGACATCATGTGCAACAAAATTATCACTAGTAGGGATGAGCTTCGAGTCGAACCCATGTTCGACTCGAACATCGTCTGTTCGGCGAATTTCGAACATTATGGGCCGTTCGCGCCAAATTCGAGTGGCATGTCACGGCCCATAATTCACTGTGGCATCTCAGTGCATTGCTGGCTGATGATTGGACAAGCATGCACTATGACCCGCATGCTTGGCCAATCACAGCGCCGTAAGTACAGGGAGCCGTAATTGGCCAAAGCCAAACATTATATATTTTTTTTAGCAGACACCCTAGGGAATAAAATGGCGGTCATTGAAACTTTTTATCTCACACGGTATTTGCGCAATAATTTTTCAAACGCCTTTTTTTGGGAAAAAAAAACTGGTTTCATGAATTAAAAAATAACAAAACAGAAAAGTTAGCCCAATTTTTTTGTATAATGTGAAATATGATGTTACGCAGAGTAAATAGATACCTAACATGTCACGTTTTAAAATTGCGCACACTCATGGAATGGCGCCAAACTTCGGTACTTAAAAATCTCCATAGGCGACGCTTTCATTTTTGTTACAGGTTACTATTTTTGAGTTACAGAGAAGGTCTAGTGCTATAATTGTTGCACACGCTTTAATGCACGCGGCGATACCTCACATGTGGGGTTTGAACAGCGTTTACATATGTGGGCGGGACTTACATGCGCGTTCACTTCTGAACGCGAGCTACCGGGGACAGGGGCATTTAAAAAAAAAATTTTTTTTTTTTTTTACTTAATTTTTTTAAATTTTACACTTTTTCTTATTTTTTTTTATCACTTTTATTCCTATTACAAGGAATGTAAACATCCCTTGTAATAGGAATCGTTGTGACAGGTCCTCTTTATGGAGAGATGTGGGGTAAATAAGACCCCATATCTCTCCTCCAGGCTTGAAAACATGAGATTGTGAAAAAAATTCACTGATCTCATGCCGACAGCCGCCATTGAGGCTTTGTTTACTTCCGGGTACCTGGGCGTGACGTCACAACGTCGCGCCCCGGCCTCTGACGATCATAGAGATGACTGGTGACCATCTGGTCACTGTAAATCTCTATCGTTGTGAGCCAGCACCGTCCGATTCATTCTCCGGGCCCCCAATGGCACAGGAGAGCCCGGAGAAGCACCGAATGGCGGTGGAAGGGGGGGCGTCCCCTCCCGCCGCCTATAAGAACAATCAAGTGGTGGAACTGCCGCTATGATTGTTCTTATTGTGCACAGAATCGCTGGCAGAAAACAGTGATATCTGAATGATGCCTGTAGCTGCAGGCATCATTCAGATATCACCACACAAAGTCGGGAACGTCATATGACGTCCTCAGTGGAGAAGTGGTTAAAGGAAAGAGACAGAGAGAGAGACAGTGTAATTTGATTTGAGTTATAAGGCCACTTTCACACTGAGGTGCTTGAAAAACTGCCAGTAAAACACTGAGCGCTTTTGAAGCGCTTTTCAGGCGCTTTTGAAGCGCTTTCAATTCATTTCAATGGAGAGGGGCATTTTTTCAACGCACTGCCCCAGTGTAAAAGCATTCATTGATTTTAATGGAAATAAGTTTTCAGGTGCTTTTTTTAGCGTGAAAGCGCCTGAAAAGCGCCTCAGTGTGAAAGTGGTCTTAGATAGAGCAGGCAGGCGAGTCAGTTAGCTGCAGTTAAGCCTCGTACACACGACCGAGTTTCTCTTTGTTAAAATCACGTCGTTTTTTTCGACGAGATTCTTGTTAACCTTGACGAGTTTCTCGTCAAGCTTTCTATGCGTACACACTGACATTTCCCAATTTCCTCGTTGTTCTCCGCGCTCACGTCCAGCACGTACGACGGCACTATAAAGGGGAAGATCGATTTTCTTGGCGCCACCCCTTGGGCTGCTTTTGCTGATCTCGTGTTACCGCGTGTGAAGTAAAAGTTTGGGAAGAGACGATTCGCGCTTTTCAGTCTTCGTGCTTTTCAGTTCATTTTCTGAGGTTCAGTTTGTGCTTGTGGGTTCGTATCTTGACTTTCAGGGCGTCTAGGCAGGTCGTATCTGTTTTACAGTGCGTTCTTGCCCGTTCGTTTCTGATTTTCAGTTCGTTATTCATAGGCCTTGCTGTTCTAAAGTGCGTTCTGTTCTGTACGTTCTGATCAGACGACCGTTTCCTAGCCATGTCGCCTGGACGTTCTAGTCGTCGAGTTCGTGCTGTGCGTGCGCTTGGTGTTGGTCTGCTTGTTTTGGACCAAGACCAGTCCATGAATGGTGTGAGGAGGAGTTCATGGACCAAGAATTGGTTGCTCCAGCGGGACCAATTCTGCCACATGCCTCTGCTGCGGGAGATAGTCGAGAATAATCCTGAGGACTACAGGAATTTTCTGCGGATGTCTGACCCCGTTTTTCAGGAACTGTTGGCTTTGGTGTCCCCCTATATTACCAGGTAGGACACCGTTATGCGGGAAGCCATCAGTGCTGAGCAGAGGCTCATTGCCACCTTACGTTATCTAGCGACAGGGAGAAGTCTTCAGGACTTGAAGTTCACGACAGGCATCTCCCCCCAGGCTCTGGGCCTCATAATCCCAGACACCTGTTCTGCCATTATACAAGTCCTGCAGGAGGACTATATTAGGGTAAGTTTTCACCTTTAACATCACATTTTATGTATTCCATGTATGCTAATGTATTGTATTTCTTTCATCCTTCCCTAATTATCATGATTGTAATATGCTGAGAATGTCCCCTTTGTCCCCATGCATGCTGGAAGCTTTAGATTGCCCCTTTTTTCTCCTCCATGCATATTTCCCTTCACTAACCTTTCCAGCAGGGGCGCCTGTTGCAACAAATGTTTGGGGGTCCAACCCCAATTTAGGAAATAAACTTCCTCCATTTTTGCAAAGGTGCCTATTAAACGCCCCCAGTTGTCCCCTCCAATGCAGCCATTTTGTTCCCTCCAATGCAGCCATTTTGTTCCCTCCAATGCAGCCATTTTGTTCCCTCCAATGCAGCCATTTTGTTCCCTCCAATGCAGCCATTTTGTCCCCAGCCCTGCACATACCTTCTTGTGGTCAGCGCCATCCTTCTTCTGTCCTTGATGTCTTCTCCTTCCCTTGATGTTGCATCAGCCATTCATGTTACCATTAAACAGACTTGGTGAACATGATTGGCAGAGCAGCCTGTCAGTGTTTACCCAAGGAATGCTCTCCCCCCCCCCCCCTGCGTCCCCTATTTAACTTTTATGAAGCCAATTACATCCCTCAGGCTGTAATGTGCAAGCCTATTTGCCTCCCTGTTTCTGATATGCAATTTTCACCCCATAAATGCCGCAGTTATTCATATGTTGGTCGCTTAACAGGGGGCCATCCACCTGAATAGTGGGCGGCATTGACAATACATAGGTTAATGCAAGGCAAGAACCTATGTATTGTTCTGAGTGACGGGCACAGGAGAGAGGGGGCAGTGTTCCAGCGCCCACTCTGGACGCACCGCCACTGCACTGCTATCCTGTGGCCAAATACATCTCCCCCCCCCCCAAAAATCATGTATTAATGGACCATCAGAGGGGGTGATGAATATGAAACATGAGCCTTCCATTATACTTATTGAAAACACCTTAATAAACATAGAATTTGATTGATGTTGGCCTCTAATGTTTTTTATTATAATCTCCTTGTAATGTAATATTTTTAATTTCTAATTTTCTTTCATCTTGTTTGACTCCCCAGCTTCCTTCCATGCCACAGGAATGGCAGACTGCGGCATCGGAGTTTGCCACACGGTGGGACTTCCCCAACTGCGTTGGTGCCATAGACGGGAAGCACGTCCGCATCGTGCCGCCACCCCGTTCTGGGTCC
This sequence comes from Rana muscosa, assembly GCA_029206835.1. Taxonomy (NCBI): domain Eukaryota; kingdom Metazoa; phylum Chordata; class Amphibia; order Anura; family Ranidae; genus Rana; species Rana muscosa. The sequence goes on from CM055116.1 coordinate 287,696,480, forward strand.
TACTAATTCAATTACAAGGGGTTTCATAGCATTGTGCTGATGGCGGTGGTGTCAGCACGGTATGAATTCCTCTATGTTGATGTAGGGAAGAATGGCCGGATGTCCGATGGGGGATCCTTCATCCAGACGGAGTTTGCCCTCCGTCTCCAGAGTGACGACCTTGCATTGCCACCGGATGCAGGGAATATTGAAGGACTCCCCTTTGTTTTCTTGGCTGATGAAGCGTTTGGACTCGGACCGCATCTTATGAGGCCATTTCCTCACAGGACCCTGACCCCAGAGAAGAGGGTGTTCAATTACCGGCTGGCCAGGGGCCGAAGAGTCGTTGAAAATGCCTTCGGCATAATGGCCAGCCGGTTCCGCATTTTTATGACTTCCATCCAGTTGGCGGACTACAAAATAAACTATGTCGTTTTATGCTGCTGTGTGCTACACAATTTTCTCAGCAGAAAATCAAATTCATATATGGCCTTAGTATTGCCTGAGGCTGGACTTTCACCTGCTAATCCCCTGCCGGGCCTGGAATCTGCCCGTCCTGGCTTGCCCCCCCAAAATGCCCGTGAGGTTCAGGACAAATATATGGAATATTTCACGGGTAGGGGGGCAATTCCTATGCCAGGCTATGGTTAAAGATTCCTGAAGGATGATTAAAATAAAAATCTGATTTCTAATTTTAACTTAGGTTTGTTTCCTGTCTCCTAGTTTGTCTTAGTGCATTTGTAGTGCCAAGTGTATTTTCCTTTAGTAAATAACAACCATTTCACTATGTAACCTTAAAAAAAACACAAATCAGGTTAGAGCGTATTGAAAAAAGAAGCTACACGTTGTTTGTGTTCAAACATTTTACTCTGTGCACATTCACACACGTTTCCTTTGTTTTTATTTTTTTTTATTTTTTATTTTTTCCTGGCCACAAACCGCCAATTATTTTCTTAGGAAAATACAAAAACAGTTGCATTCCAAAAATTACAACATTGGATACCTCTGAGCAATCTGACACATTCACTTACACAAACTATGTCTCTATGTGCCCGTCCTAATATGGGGTCTTGCCACCCCTTGCCCAGCCAAAAATTTAATATGCACACATTTTGTATTAATTTCCACTAGGGATTTGAGACTCCTGATCCCTATTGTCAACATGTGCTATCTGCCATCAGGGGTGATCAATGGACGTGTTTTGGGGGTGCAACCCCTTCCTCAGTTCACCTACTTTAGATACGAGGAAGGGGTTGCACCCCCAAAAGACGTACATGGATATCCCCTGATGGCAGATAGCACATGTTGACACACTGTGTGCATATTCAATTTTTGGCTGGTTGCATTGTCAAAAACAGGATAAAAGGTTGATGAACAGTCATTCCTGAAAAAAAAATGGGGGTTTGGTTGACTTATTCGATTCTCCCCAAAACATCTAGAATGTCTTTAAATGTTTGATCCATCACATGAATTATTTGTTTTATTCTGTCCAGTTCCGTGCTACATTCCATCACTTGCTGTATTATTCGGAGGGCACTGTCAGCAGAGAAACGTGTACTATCCTTCACCACAACATTTACATCCCCTAAAAACAAAATAAAAAGGTATTATAACTATGCAGGCCTACATCTCTTACCTGAAGCTGTGGTGACAGATACTGACCTGTTGTGGTGACCAGTTCCACAACGTCATCCACCTCTCCTTCCTGCACTTCTCCTTCCTCCACCTCAACTTCCTCAACATCCTTCGGTTGTGGGTCTTTGGGAGTTTGGGGTTGTTGTGAAGCTGTGGGGTTCCTGTGCTCCCTGGAGTGTTCTCCTCCCAGTCTTCTCCCCTATGAATCAAACAGAAGGTCTATTTATCACACTGAAATTCTCTATGAAAAATAAAAACAGGCTAAATTGTTTGGAAGTGGGGTACAAGTGTGTGTTTGGGTGGAAGTTAAAGATGAATGCATTATTTCTGACCAATAATATGTTTAGTATTCACCTTTGGCTGTCAGTTTTTAGACATGGAGGCACCACAAAAAATCACTAATGCACCTGTGTGGGACACCCAAAAAAGGCGGGTCTGGTGGCCCACACTATAGTGCTCCAAAGTACAGATGTGGTACCAGCTGCTGAGTGTCCTCTCCTTTACACTGACTAAAGTTTGCATTTCATTCTCTTTACAAACACATCATCTAGCCTAAAAATTTTGAACACAAATGTTAAAAAAACACGCAGATGTCTAATTACTTTTGTGGCTATAAAATAAGCCAAAACAGCGGATAGTGGCCGAACGAAGTGTCTGTAACGTAACGAACGATTACTGTGCCAAACCAAGTTCAAATTATTAAATTATGGAAGGGAGTCCAATATGATAAAATCACAAAAAGGAGCAACATGTAAGTTGAGAAAAACATTAATAGCAGAAAAGTGTACATTTTACTTACTTTTTGCTAGCATTCTCTTAATGCTCCTTAACTGCTCTGGCTCCCTCAGTTTGAGGTCTGACCAACTCTTTCTGAGCTGCTCATTTGAGCGTTTCACCCCGAAATTCGTCTTCAGACTCTTCACGACTTTAGTGAGGATTTTGGCCTTCCTTCTATTTGGTTTGCTATACGGCCCATGCTTTGCGTCATAATCAGACTTGAGCAAGATGTCCACCATCTCCGCCAAAGACATATTAGATGCCTTGAATCTCCTCCTTGATCGTGACGTTTCCTCGGTCTCCGGGCTTGTCTCCTCCTCGTTAGTTGCGGAATTATCAGACACCTGCTGTAACTCCGCCATATCTGTCAGCGCGCCGAAAGAGAAGGGGCGGGGAAAAGATGTTAGTTAGAACGTCATGGGCGGGCGACGTGTGCGGAGCGACGTGTTCGTAGTTTGACGCATGCGTGGTGTATATATAGCAAACACACATGTGACTATACTACGTTCGGTGTGCGGAGAGAGGAGTTCAAGTTACGGACTTGCGAACGAAGGTATGTGATTTTGTGACTTGGACAAATAGTTGGCCTATACTGTCTTGAGAATGTTGTTGAATATATATGTTGACTACGATGTTAAGGAGGTTAGACTGTGTGCCTCACATTAGTTATATATTATTTATTTTACTTGCAGACCCAAAATGAATGTCTTTATAAGTGACAAGGAATTCCTTGCGGAATTTATAGACCGGGTAAGGGAGCTGCCCGCTCTGTGGAAGACGAAAAACCCCATCCACAAAAAAAGAGGGGTGAGAAAAGCAGCGCTGGAGACCCTGCTCCCATTTGTGCATACCAAGGTGCCCACAGCCACAGCAAAACAGATGGACACTAAAATTGGGAGCTTGAGAGGCACATACAGGACTAAACGCTCTAAGGTCCTGGCTTCTCAGAGGTCAGGAGCAGCAGCAGATGATGTTTATGTCCCGAATTTGTGGTACTACAGCAGGATGTCCTTCCTGGATGACCACATTGAGGCAAGGCCATCACTCTCCACTCTTCCCCCCAGACTTCCCTGCAGCCAACCTGAACCTTCTCTGGAGCAAGAGGAGGCAGCCATCCTGGATGATCCTGATTTGGCCATCTGGAGCCAGGTATAGTATTAAATGAAAATGTATTGGGATAAAATTAATGTTTGCCAAATATGTCAAGATGACAAACATAAACTATTTAGAGTTCCACAAGTGAAATCAAGATCTCTAGACATTAGTCTGCACTTAATTGGGTGCTAAATAGTCAATCTGATGTAGTTGTAAATTTTAGAAACTGATTTCAGGATTTACATTCTAATTGGTTCAATCATGATTATAAATTTGGAGGCAAAGATTAAAGCAACATATTAAACTATGTCCCTTTTTCATACACAGGATGAAATCAGCCAGGAGGAGGGTCTGGAAACTGTCAGGCAGGAGGAGGAAGGGCCCAGTGCCAGCCAGGAGGTGGCAGGGCCCAGTGGAAGGCAGGAGGTGGCAGGGCCCAGTGGCAGCCAGGAGGTGGCAGGGCCCAGTGGCAGGCAGGAGGTGGCAGGGCAAAGGAGAAGCACCAGATCCCAGGTGCCTCCCATCCGATTTCCCAAAAGAGGCAGGAGGGACAGGACCACCAGTGAGGCAGCAATGGCCCTTATTAAAGAGGCCCATGCCACCCTCAAAGAGCCCACATCCCCTGAAGAGGCCATTGCTGGCCTAGTGGAGGCAAAGTTCAAGGTGATGAGCATGGAGCAACGCCTCCTATGCGAGCCCCTGCTCATCACCTTGCTCAACAAGGGGGTGATGGGAAAAATTACCCCCAATACTGCAATTTGTGAGGTGGCACAACTGTCCCAACCTCAACCTCCTCCTCCACCTCCACCTTCTTCTTCTGCCCCACCCCCTTCTCCTCCACCTCCACCTTCTTCTTCTGCCCCACCCCCTTCTCCTCCACCTCCACCTTCTTATTCTGCCCCACCCCTTCTCCTCCACCTCCTCCTCCACCTTGTTCTTCTGCCCCACCCCCTTCTCCTCCACCTCCACCTTGTTCTTCTGCCCCACCCCCTTCTCCTCCACCTCCACCTTGTTCTTCCGCCCCACCCCCTTCTCCTCCACCTCCACCTTGTTCTTCTGCGCCACCCCCTTCTCCTCCTCCTCCTCCTGACAGGAGTACCCCTCCAGTGGCCCAGCCTCCAGCCAAACGAAGAAGGAAGGCTGCAGGGAAGGCTTCAGGAAAGGTTGCAGGGAAGGTTGCCAGGAAGACGAGGAAGTGATGGCCTTGCTTCATTGTGGTCGGACAGAAGGCAGCCTGTTGTAGTACCACACACTTGGGACATATATCTCACCTGCTGCTGTTCCTGACCTCTGGGAGGCCAGCATCAGATTGTGCTCAGAAATGTTGGCCTTCTCAAGCTCCCAATTTTAGTGTCCACACAGGGTTGATGTGTGGTCTGGGGTCCCTGGGATGCACAAATGGCAGCAGGTTCTCCAGCGCTGCCTTCTCTTTATTTTATTTGAAACATGAATAAATGTTATTTTTGTTTAAGTTCATACTTGACTATGTGTATTTGTAAAAATTAAAAATTTAGCTTTGGAGTAAGCAGAGACATTTGACTGACAAAAAAAGGGACAGATAACAACCCCCCTAAAAAATAAAATAATCTGATTTCCCAAAAAAAGGGATTTTTATAACAGCTTACCTGTAAAATCCTTTTCTTGGAGTACATCACGGGACACAGAGCGACTTAGTCATTACTAATGGGTTATATAGTTTACCTTCAGGTGTTGGCACTGGCCAATTCCAAACCGGAAGTACCCTCCCCTATATAAGCCCCTCCCACCCGGGAGCACCTCAGTTTTGTAGCCAAGCAATAAGTGTCCCAAAAAGAGGGGTGGGAGCTCTGTGTCCCGTGATGTACTCCAAGAAAAGGATTTTACAGGTAAGCTGTTATAAAAATCCCTTTTTCTTTTTCGTACATCACGGGACACAGAGCGACTTAGTCATTACTAATGGGACGTCCCAAAGCAATGCCAAATGAGGGGGGGGGTACATAAGCTGGGCGCCATCAGGCATGAGGATCTTTTGCGGCCTGCAACACACTGCGCCCAAAGGCGACATCCTCCTGACTTCTAACGTCTACCTGATAGAATCTAGTAAACGTGTGTACCGAAGACCATGTTGCGGCCTTACATACTTGAGCCAGGGAGGCCTGGTGATGCACTGCCCATGAAGTTCCAACCGCTCTTGTGGAGTGCGCCCTAACTTTGAACGGAGGCGGTCTCTTTCTCAAGCCATAGGCTTGTATTATGACCTGTCGAATCCACTTGGCTAAAGTAGATTTTGATGCTGCCTGACCCCTTCTGGGGCCTTCCGGCAGAACAAACAAAGAATCCGTTCTGCGAATCTGAGCAGTGGCTTTTAGATAAGCTTTAACTGCTCTTACCACATCCAAAGAATGTAATAACTTTTCCTCTACTGAGATAGGTTTGGGGAAAAAAGAAGGAAGAACCACATCTTGGTTCAAATGAAACCTCGATACCACCTTAGGAAGAAAGGCTGGATGAGGACGTAATACTACTCTGTCCTTATGGACAACCAGATATGGCTCCTTACAGGACATAGCTGCTAATTCCGACACTCTTTTAGCCGAACAAATGGCTACTAAGAAAACCAATTTCCTGGTGAGAAGAACCAAGGAAATGTGTTGTAATGGTTCAAACGGTTGTTTCTGTAGAACCGACAGAACCAGGTTTAAGTCCCAAGGACATATGGGAATACTAACCGGAGGGCTAATACGCATCACTCCTTGTATAAAGGCTTTGACTAGTGAATGCGAAGCCAAGGGCCTTTGAAAAAATATTGACAAGGCCGAAATCTGACCCTTGATAGTACTCAAGGCCAGCTTCCTATCTACAGCCCACTGTAGGAAGTCCAGAATCCTCCCTATCATGTACTTACGTGGATGCCATTTCTTGGTCTCACACCACGTAATGTACGCTTTCCAGATCCTATAATAGATCTGCCTGGATACCGGTTTCCTGGCATTGATCATGGTAGATACCACAGAATTAGAGAGCCCTCTCTTTTTCAGAATGTGGGCTTCAATAGCCAGGCCGTCAAACCTAGGGCTGGTAAGGAAGGGTGGTGTATCGGTCCTTGCGACAGCAGGTCCGGACGAAGTGGGAGGGTCCAAGGACTCCTCACTGACATTTTTACCATCTCCGCGTACCATGCCCTTCGGGGCCACGCTGGAGCCACCAGAATCACTGGTTTCTTTTCTACCCTGATTCTGCGGAGTAATCGCGGTAACAATTGTGGCGGTGGGAATGCATATATCAGCTTGAACCGATCCCAAGGGAACACTAGGGCATCCGAGCCGCAAGCTAGGGGATCCCTTGTGCGAGACACAAACCTGTCCACCTTTGCGTTGAATCTGGATGCTAGCAGATCTACATCCGGTGTTCCCCACCGCTGGCATATTGCCTGGAAAACCTCGGGGTGAAGAGACCATTCCCCCGGGCATAATTGTTGGCGACTTAGAAAGTCCGCTCTCCAATTTTCCACTCCTGGGATGAAAACCGCAGATATGGCTGGGACATATCTTTCTGCCCACTCCAGGATGCAATTTGCTTCCTTCTGGGCTGCACGACTTTTGGTGCCACCCTGATGATTGATATATGCCACTGCCGTGGCATTGTCTGATTGAATTCTGACAGGGGACCCCTGGAGTTTGGATGTCCATGCTACTAGGGCATACCGGGCTGCTCGTATCTCTAAGAGATTGATGGGCAGGGCCTTTTCTGCTTCTGACCACCTGCCCTGGAGAGACCATTGCTCCAGCACTGCCCCCCAGCCGATGAGGCTGGCATCTGTAGTGACCACCTTCCAAGAAACCGGACTGAAGGGTTTCCCTCTTTCCAGATTCTGGGGCACCAACCACCAATGGAGGCTCTTGCGAACGGAAGGGGACAGGGACATTGGTAAGTCTAAAGCCTGAACTTTTTTGTTCCAGGCTGACAGTATGGCCCTTTGCAAATTCCTTGAATGGAATTGACCGTAGGGTACCGCTTCGAATGAAGCCACCATCTTTCCCAGCAGCCTCATGCAGAGACGTATGGATGGTTTTCTTTTTGTACCCACTAAGTGGGTCAAATTTCTTAAAGACGACACCTTCTCTGGAGGTAAGAAAATCTTTCTCTGATTTGAATCCAGCCTTAGCCCTAAGTATTCCAGACTTTTGACTGGTCTTAGAGCTGACTTGTCCCGGTTGATAATCCAACCGTGATATTCCAGATACTCGATTGTCTTGTGAATAGCTACTTCCAGCTTTTCCACTGAGTGGTCTATTAGTAGCAGGTCGTCTAGATATGCCATTATCGTTACACCCTGTGTTCTTAGATTGGCCAATAATGGGGCCAGAATTTTTGTGAACACTCGTGGTGCTGTGGCCAGACCGAAAGGTAAGGCTCTGAACTGAAAATGGCGCCCTTCTACTGCAAAGCGTAGAAATTTCTGATGGGCCGGAAAGATGGGAATATGCAGATAAGCATCCCTTATGTCGATCGAGGCTAGCCATTCCTGCCCTTGTAGGGCGGTGGCCACTGATCGGATCGACTCCATCCGAAAGGTCCTGATATTTAGGAACTTGTTTAGCCCTTTTAGATTTAATATGGGCCTCACGTCCCCATTTGGTTTGGGGACTGTGAGAAGGTTCGAGTAAAACCCGAATCCGCTTTCTTCCAGGGGAACCTTCATGATTACCCCTTGGAGCAATAGTTGTTCTAGTGCCAGAAGGAGGGATCCCCTCTTTTGGGGATCTCTTGGCACGTTTGACCTCATAAATTGGGCAGGAGGAGTGCCTTTTAACTCCAGCTTGTATCCCAGACTTACTGCGGAGAGCACCCATCTGTCTCTGATGGTGTCCCGCCAGGTCTCTGTGAACAACTGAAGTCTTCCCCCCACCCGATTGAGCGGGGGCAATACTTCATGCCTTAGGGGGAGGTTTTGTACCTCTCTTGATCCAGGGCTTCTTGTTACCCTGTGATTGTCCCTGATTTCTGCCCCCTGAATTTGACCGCGGAGGCCGTCGGAACTGCTTCACAGCCGATGTGCCCGGGACTGGAGAGGTAGGCCTCTTAAAAGAAGGACTTCTACCCTTGTTCTTAACCGGTAAGAGTGAACTTTTACCGGCAGAAATTTTCTGGATATATTTGTCCAGATCTTCTCCAAATAAGCGTTCTCCATGAAATGGGAAGCTAACCAGCAGTCTTTTACAGGGAGCTTCAGCAGACCAGTTTTTGAGCCACAAAAGCCTACGCATATGTACTATAGACAGCGTAAAGCGGGAGGCCTGCTGGATTGTATCCTTTATGGCGTCCACCGCAAAACACAAGGCTCTAGGCAGGTCAGCTAGGGCATGAGCCTGCTGATCTGGTAAGTCCCTTAAGACTTGTTTCAACTGATCTTTCACTGCTTGGCAGACTCCAATCGCTGCTACCGCAGGTTGTGTCACCATACTTGCTGTAGAGAAAGCAGATTTTAGTAAAGACTCCAATTTTTTATCTATTGGGTCTTTGAACATTGGAACATTATCTACTGGACATGTCAGTGATTTGTTAACAGAAGAGATGGCTGCGTCCACTATAGGGACCCTCCATTTTCTTATGAACTTATCCTCCATGGGATAGATCACCGGAAATCTCTTGGGGGGAGCAAATATTTTATCAGGATGCTCCCAATCCTGGTAAATAAGCCCTTCTAATAAAGGGTGGATTGGGAAGGAACAGACCGCCTGGGGAGCTTTTAGCGACCCCAGCGAGGAAACCGTAGTGGATGGTGGTTCCGCCAGAGGCATTTTAAATGCTGATCGGACCATGTTAGTCAGAGACTGAACCCATAATCTTTCAGCCTGAGAAGCTGAGAAAGGTTCTTCCACTGTTGATTCCTCTATAAGTGAATCAACCTCATCCTGATCCCCTTCAGGTAGGTCGATCTCTGTGTGGGGCTGTTCCTCCACTAACAGGCACTCTGAAGGAGGAGACGGAGATCGGACGCGCTTTTCCTGTGACAGGGAAGCAGCGATCAATGCTGTTAATCTCTCTTCCAATCCTCCCAGAGTTGAGGATAAAACCTCCTCTGTTATATATACAGGAGCAGGTGGACTGGGGACAGCCGCAGCACCAGACATTCCTGCGGGGTTTCCACGGCTACTGACCTCTGCATTCTCAGGGGAGATTGGTGCAGTGCAAGCATGCCCAATATCCTCAGAGCCCGATGGAGACCCCTTTGGCTTCCTGGAAGATTTATTTCCGGAGCGTCTGGACGACATATCCTTTAAGCACAAAGCTGAGGTATTCCCGTCGTCATACACCAATTTTTGCTGGTAATAGTCTAACACAGGTGCTGCTATATACCAGCTGGTGTCCACTAAAGTGCCTTTCTATGGGGATGCCTGCATCAACCGCCTCTGTGTGCCACTGTTTGTTGCTAGCTCTGTTTGCATGCAGCTGACACTTGTACTGTGTCTTTTAACCATGCTGGGACGCCCGCACATGCGCAGAAGCGCCGCGGCGCGCATCGAGCGTCATCCACCCGCCCCGCCCCTTTTTTTTCATAGGAGGCGCGTGCACGCGCCCGCGCGCGCGCCCGTGCGCCAATGGCGCCCTTTTCGAAAACCAACAGAGGACTAGGAGCCAGGGCCCTTTTTGCCGGAGGGCCTGTGCGGTGGATGAACGCAGCAACAGGGCAGAGGAAGTGGATTCCCTCAGAGAAACTTACCAGCTGCCTGGATCTTTTGAGTTGAGAAAACCAAAGATCCACATTTACAAGAAAAATGGACTACAGCGGCCTCTAGTGGTTTAACACAGGTACCGCGGTCCCTGTTTTTTTTTTTTTTTCTTGACTACTATTAAAATTTTACATTTTCAGTAGTTATAGGCAAACACAGATATTTAGCGGGAATACCGTTAGGTAACAGACAGAAAGACAAATTAGGCTTGGGGGTCCCCCAATAGAACCAAGTTCCTGAGGGCCCCCACTTACCTGATCCCCGCCGCAGGACTTTGTTTGGTCCACAAAAGTCCAAACTTCACCTATCACGGCAGGCATTGTAATTAAACCTTCAGGGACCGGGTTCCCAAGGATTCCACTCCCCTGGACCTGTATAGCACCCTGCACAGACAGCGTCTTGGTCGTGGGTATGACCAGAGCTCTGGATCCCAGGGTCCAGCCCTCCTAAGAGAAGCATTACAGGCAAAACCTTGCTCTTCTGCTGCAAGGCCCGGGTACCGACCGTTTAGCTATGAAGCTTTTTTTGGTGGGATCCGGAACAGCTTACTAAGGCCCAAAAGAACCTGTACGCAAGCCCAGTGAAAACACATGTTACTCTTTGGCCAACACCTTAGACACTGGCAAAAAACTGAGGTGCTCCCGGGTGGGAGGGGCTTATATAGGGGAGGGTACTTCCGGTTTGGAATTGGCCAGTGCCAACACCTGAAGGTAAACTATATAACCCATTAGTAATGACTAAGTCGCTCTGTGTCCCGTGATGTACGAAAAAGAAAGAGGGTGTTACATTTTACAACTATATATTAAAATATTCAATGGGAGATCACTATCAAAACATTGCGAAATTAAAATTAACATCAGTTTGAAAAATATAAAAATTTAAAATATTCATAAAAACTTGCACGATATAATACACATAAATCTTCTTAAGAGCAGCATGAAAAAGGTTAAAAAAAGATAGTCATAACTCTGTGTGAATATCAGCAGCAAAAGAAGTTCTTTTGTTTTGATTAATGTAACATTCTAAAGAAGATTTCAATGCACAACATTTAAACGATGCAATAATTTTGAGTATGACGAATGTGCTCTCTCCATTACGAAGGCTTGTTTTACCAGAAGATGCGCTCCCGTCTCATACTTGCTTCTGAGCATGCGCGCTTTTGAAAGACTCGTTAAAGCATACACACGAACCATTTTCTCGTCACAAAAGAGGCCGACGAGAAACACGACAAGGAAATCTGGAATCCTGACGAGAAAATAGAGAGCAGGTTCTCTATTTTCTCGTCGAGATTCACGGCAATTTTCTCGTCGTAAAACCATACACACGAACGTTTTTCTCGATCAAAAAGCTCTCGCGGCACTTTTCTTGCCGGTTTTGGACGAGAAACTCGGTCGTGTGTACGAGGCTTCACAGTGTGTAGAGGATATATATGCATCCTAGGTGTTGTATATATATTTACACACTGTATTCAGTTTAGCTAGATCCGTTCCTGTTAATCTCTATACTTACAGGCAGGCAGGTGATTGTGCTAGCTGCAGTGTTTCACTTAGTGTACTGTGTCCTTTGCACAGTGTGCACCAAAAGCTTACCTCAATACAATTCCTGGTGTTCTGATACAAATACAGGCAAGGAGCTGCAGTATTTTGCATTGGTGTCCTTTGCACAGTTTGCACCAAAAGCTTACCTCAATACAATTGCTGGTGTTCTGATACAAATACAGGCAGGGAGCTGCAGTATTTTGCTTTAGTGTCCTTTGCACAGTATGCACCTAAAGCTTACCTCAATACAATTGCTGGTGTTCTGATACAAATACCACAGGCAGAGAGTTGCAAGTGTTTTGCTTTAGTGTCCTTTGCACAGTGTGCACCTAAAGCCTACCTCAATATAATTGCTGGTGTTCTGATACAAATACCACAGGCAGGGAGCTGCAAGTATTTTGCTTTAGTGTCCTTTGCACAGTGTGCACCAAAAGCTTACCTCAATACAATTGCTGGTGTTCTGATACAAATACAGGCAGGGAGCTGCAGTATTTTGCTTTAGTGTCCTTTGCACAGTATGCACCTAAAGCTTACCTCAATACAATTGCTGGTGTTCTGATACAAATACCACAGACAGGGAGCTGCAAGTATTTTGCTTTAGTGTCCTTTGCACAGTGCGCACCTAAAGCTTACCTCAATTCAATTGCTGGTGTTCTGATACAAATACAGTCAGCGAGCTGCAGTATTTTGCTTTAGTGTCCTTTGCACAGTGTGCACCTAAAGCTTACCTTAATACAATTGCTGGTGTTCTGATACATATACCACAGGCAGGGAGCTGCAAGTATTTTGCTTTAGTGTCCTTTGCACAGTGTGCACCTAAAGCCTACCTCAATATAATTGCTGGTGTTCTGATACAAATACCACAGGCAGGGAGCTGCAAGTATTTTGCTTTAGTGTCCTTTGCACAGTGTGCACCTAAAGCCTACCTCAATACAATTGCTGGTGTTCTGATACAAATACAGGCAGGTAGCTGCAGTATTTTGCTTTAGTGTCCTTTGCACAGTGTGCACCTAAAGCTTACCTGAATACAATTGCTGGTGTTCTGATACAAATACAGGCAGGGAGTTGCAGTATTTTGCTTTGGTGTCCTTTGCACAGTGTGCACCTAAAGCTTACCTGAATACAATTGCTGGTGTTCTGATACAAATACAGGCTGGGAGCTGCAGTATTTTGCTTTAGTGTCCTTTGCACAGTGTGCACCAAAAGCTTACCTGAATACAATTGCTGGTCTTCTGATACAAATACAGGCAGGGAGCTGCAGTATTTTGCTTTAGTGTCCTTTGCACAGTGTGCACCTAAAGCTTACCTGAATACAATTTCTGGTGTTCTGATAAAAATACAGGCAGGGAGCTGCAGTATTTTGCTTTAGTGTCCTTTGCACAGTGTGCACCTAAAGCTTACCTCAATACAATTGCTGGTGTTCTGATACAAATGCCACAGGCAGGGAGCTGCAAGTATTTTGCTTTAGTGTCCTTTGCACAGTGTGCACCTAAAGCTTACCTCAATACAATTGCTGGTGTTCTGATACAAATACCACAGGCAGGGAGCTGCATGAATTTTGCTTTAGTGTCCTTTGCACAGTGTGCACCTAAAGCTTACCTCAATACAATTTCTGGTGTTCTGATACAAATACAGGCAGGGAGCTGCAGTATTTTGTTTGGTGTCCTTTGCACAGTGTGCACCTAAAGCTTACCTGAATACAATTGCTGGTGTTCTGATACAAATACAGGCAGGGAGCTGCAGTATTTTGCTTTAGTGTCATTTGCACAGTGTGCACCTAAAGCTTACCTGAATAAAATTGCTGGTGTTCTGATACAAATACAGGTAGGGAGCTGCAGTATTTTGCTTTAGTGTCCTTTGCAGAGTATGCACCTAAAGCTTAACTTAATACAATTGCTGGTGTTCTGATACAAATACAGGCAGGGAGCTGCAGTATTTTGCTTTAGTGTCCTTTGCACAGTGTGCACCTAAAGCTTACCTCAATACAATTGCTGGTGTTCTGATGCAAATACAGGCAGGGAGCTGCAGTATTTTGCATTAGTGTCCTTTGCACAGTGTGCACCTAAAGCTTACCTCAATACATTTGCTGGTGTTCTCATACAAATACCACAGGCAGGGAGCTGCAAGTATTTTCAGATAGTGTACTGTGTCCTCTGCACAGTGTGTACCTAAAACTAACTGAAGACAATTGCTGGTTTTCTCATACTAATATCACAGCAGGCAGTTGATTCTGCTAGCTGCAGTATAATCAGTATATATATATATATATATATATATATATATACATCCCACCTTTGTGCAGCTACATCTCACTGCAGGCCATTAGTATGTCTGGAAGGCAAACAAGGAGAGGCAGACAGTCACGAGCCAATAAAAGAGGGCAAGTAGGCTTTGTGTCTAGAGGCAGTAGTGCTGGTCGTGGACACGGTGCATCCTCATCAGCACGTGGCCGTGGGACACGCTTGTTTTTTTTTCCGGCAGCTGGCTGTGTTGAGCCGCAACATGCCAAAGACTTGGTAGAGTGGATGACCAAGCCGTCCTCATCCTCCTCTCTCACCCAGGCTCAGGGTACTTTGTCTGGCAAAGCAGCTGCCAAAGCGGCCTCTTCCCTCGGCTCAATGGCATCCGACACTCCTTCCCTAGCCCCACCATGTCCTCCTGAGGAGTCCACCGAACTGTTTGACCACAGTGTTGGGTACATGCTCCAGGAAGATGCCCAGCGTTTTGAAGGCTCCGATGATGGTACCCAGCTAGAGGAAGGCAGTAACGTGAGCCCAGAGAGAGGGGGTGCCCAAGAAGGACAGAAATCTGGCAGTCATGTTCCCCCAGCTGCAGCATACTGCCAGGTTTGCTACTGTGATGAGGAGGGAGGGGATGATGAGGTCACGGACTCTACGTGGGTGCCTGATAGGAGAGAGGAGGAGGAGGAGGAGGTGGCACATCTCCAACGAGGCAGGATGCCATTCAGGGGCCAGCTTAAGGGCAGCACACCGACAGCATCACACCGCAGAGCTCCGCATGTGCAGGCCGCTTCTGTCTCTGCACGTTATTCCAAAAGTTCTTTGGTGTGGGTCTTTTTTGAGACGAGTGCATCAGATCGCAGAGCTGCTATTTGCAACATATGTCTCAGGCGTATCTCGCGTGGCCAAAACATCACCCATTTGGGCACCACATGTTTGATCAGACATATGTCGACCTGCCATGCAGTTCATTGGCAAGCACACCTAAAAGACCCACACCAAAGAACAAAGCAGACCTCTCCTTGCTCCTCATCAGCTGGGATCTCCAACCCCACTATACCTTCAGTCCTCTCTGAAACCTGCACTGAGAGGAATGAAGGTGTAGAATTAGGTGTGTCACAGCCAAGTACTTGCGGGCAATCTGCTATCGGTACACCGACGTCAGATTGTACCAGGCAAATTTCCCTGCCCCAGCTCCTGCACTGCCGAAAGAAGTTCGCTCTCAGCCATCCACATTCCCAGTGGTTGAATGCTAGCTTGGCTAAATTGCTAGCACTTCAACTGCTGCGTTTTCAGTTGGTAGACTCAGCCCCCTTCGGTGAGTTTGTGGAATGTGCGGTTCCTCAGTGGCATGTTCCCAAACGCCACTTTTTCTCACAGAAGGCGATTCCGGCTCTCTACCGGCATGTGGAATGCAATGTCTTGGCCTCGCTGGACAGGGCGGTCAGCGGTAAGGTGACTATTACCACTGACTCATGGTCCAGCAGGCATGGACAGGGGCGTTACCTATCTTTCACGGCACATTGGGTGACTCTGCTGGCAGCTGGGAAGGATGCAGGACAAGGTGCAGTAGTGTTGGAGGTTGTTCCGCCACCACACTCAAAAATGCTACTACTGGTGATTCTGACACACCTCTCTCTTCCACCCCCTCCTCTTCTTCTTCCTCCATGGCCTCTTCCTGTGCTTTGTCCTCGGAACCAGAAGTGCTCCGTAGGCATTCAAGGAGCTATGCAAGTATGCAGGCAAAGAGATGCCATGCGGTGCTTGAGCTGGTGTGCTTGGGGGACAGGAGCCACACTGGGGCAGAGATTCTGTCAGCTCTGCAGGGGCAGGCTTGGAGGTGGTTGACGCCAGGCCAGCTTAAGCCATGAATGGTGGTTTCCGTCAATGGCATCAACCTCCTATCTGCCTTCCGACAGGGACACCCGACCCATGTGCCCTGTTTGGCTCACGTCCTTAACTTGGTGGTGTAGCGGTTCTTGGGCAGGTACCCGGGCTTACAGGATGTCCTGAGGCAGGCCAAGAAAGTCTGTGGGCATTTCCGCCGGTCATATAATGCCAGTGCTCAGCTGGCTGACCTGCAAAACGAATTTAATCTGCCCAGGAACCGCCTAATCTGTGACATGCCCACCAGGTGGAACGCAACGTTGTCCATGCTGCAGCGGCTGCACACGCAGCAGAGGGCCATCAATGAGTATCTGTGCCAATATGGCACCAGGACAGGGTAAGGGGAGCTTGTTTTTTTTTGCCATGCCAGTGGGTTATGATCAGGGATGCATGCACTGTCCTGGCACCATTTGAGGAGGCCACGAGGATGGTGAGCAGTGACAGTGCATGCATCAGTGACACTGTCCCTCTTGTCCACCTTTTGGAGCACACGCTGCATGGAATAATGGACAAAGCACTTGAGGCAGAACAGAGGTAGGAAGAGGAGGACTTCCTTACCTCTCAAGGCCCCCTTTATCCAGACAGTGTTCCTGTTGGCCCGCCTATCACACAGGAAGAGGACGAGGAGGAGGTGGAGGATTGTGTCAGCATGGAGGTGGAGCCTAGCACTCAGCATCAGCAGCAGTCTTCAAGGGATCAATTACAGTCCCAAGACACCCATGGACTTGTACGTGGCTGGGAGGAGGTGGCTGCGGATCATGTCGTCCTGAGTGACCCAGAGGACTCTGAACCAAATGCCTCAGCAAACCTACGCTGCATGGCCTCCCAGATCCTGCAAAGCCTGCAGGAAGGATCCTCGTATTCGTGCTCTCAAGGAGAGGGATCATTATTGGCTGGCAACCCTCCTTGATCCACGTTACAAGGGTAAGGTTGCGGACCTTATATTGCCGTCGCAGAGGGAGCAGATGATGAAACATCTTGGGAGGCCTTGCAGAAAGGTCTGTGCAATGCATTCCCAGAGACTGGGAGGTCACAAATTCCTGGTCCTGCACAACGTGTTGCTGAGGCTTCGGTCAGTCAAAGAAGGAGCGATGCGTTCAGACAATTTTTATTTTTTTACATTCTTTATTTATTTATTATTTATCAACAAGGTTTCTTAGACAATCGATTATTCCAAAGAAACAAAATTCAAATCACAATCCATTTCTGTATAGCTCATCTTTAAAAAATTTATTCTATGCCAACTCCATAGTGTATTAATAATATATTAATTGATTGTTTATATTTAGACTTCATACTAACCGACTTTCTTTCTTCATGCTCTCTACTTTCTATTTATTTAGTTTCCTTCATCTCTTATCTACATATTTTCATCTTCCCCTGTTGTCTTCCCCTTATCCCCAAACTCCTCCCAATATCTCTATACCCATTTCCCATTCCCTTCAATCCCCATAATCCTCCCTTCCCGGAAGAAAAAAAAAAAAAAAAGGGAAAAACCATATTGAAATAATTAACGATAATTTCTCTCTCTCCCCTCTCTCCCCCTCCCTACCCTCCCATTAACCTCCTACCCTCTTCTGATTGCATATATGTCTCCCATGGAGCCCAGATTTCTTTAACTTGTTCCCTTTTATCTAATGTTATAGGTAGCAATTTCTCCATTATTCCTATCTTCCTAACTTTCTTAAGCCACTCCGAAACCATCGGAGCTTTTATATCCTTCCAATTTGTTGCGATACAACTTTTTGCTGCATTTATTAGGTGGCACATAATTGAATTGATATATCTTTTGGAAGGTATTTCTACATTATGCAACAAAAAGAAATCTGGTTCCTTTGGGATTGAATATTCAGTAAACTTCTGTGTAATTCTATGTACTGTCTCCCAGAATTGTCTGATTACTGGACAAGACCAGAATATGTGTATCATTGTCCCTCTTTCCTTGCATCCCCTCCAGCACCTGTCAGATAATTCTGGAAAGAATTTATTTAGGGCCACCGGTGTATAGTACCAGCGTGTTAAAATTTTATAATTTGATTCTTGTATTTTAATACACCTTGATGATTTTGTAGCCAATTCTATTATATTCTGACATTGTGCTGGAGAGAAGGCGTGACCTATATCTCTCTCCCATTTACCCAGACATTCCATTTTAAAGTCATCTAGGGGTGCAATCAATAATGCATACATTTTCGATGTGACATGTGACAGTGGTTCCCCTCCCTCATAGAGATCCTCAAATCTTGTCCGTGTCCGTCTGTATATTTCCGCTGATCCCAGTTTTTCTAGATAATGTCTAATCTGCCGAGCTTGCCAAATCGGGATTTCATATTTACCTCCTTTTTTTGTTAACTTATCTATTGTTACCCATCCCCTTCCCCTATGAAGTCAGACACTTGAAAAATTCCTTTTTCCCTCAGTTCCTTAAACTTTACTGACTCTATCCCGGGTAAAAACTCAGGGTTTCCTATTATCGGATATAGTGGTGATTTTTTATCTATAAATTTAGGTTTCTGACATATTTTATCTCCTACCCATAGCGTCGGTCCTATCATGGGGTGTGATTTTACCAATTTAGACAATTTTTTAGTACGCTGCCCCAAGGTATGATCGGTTCCAGCAACCATCGCCAGCGTCTGATTTACATGGTGCAGGAATACCTAGGGCCAAGATCAGACTGGGACACCTTTCCCACCAAAAATCCTCTGGGTTACTGGGTCTTGAGGATGGATCACTGACCAGAGCTTGCACAGTATGCAATTGAGGTACTGGCCTGTCCTGCATCCAGCGTTCTTTCGGAACGCACATTCAGTGCTGCTGGAGGCTTTGTAACCGATCACAGGGTGCGCCTGTCCACCGACTCGGTCGATCGACCGACCTTCATAAAAATGAATCAGTCTTGGATCACCACCAGCTACCAAGCACTAGAGTTGAGCGGACACCTTCGACGGGTTCGGCCGAACTTCGCAAAAAAGTTCGAGTTCGGGACCCGAACTTGACCCCGAACCCGAACCCCATTGAAGTCAATGGGGACCCGAACTTTTGAGGACTAAAATGGCTCTAAAAAAGTAATGGAACGGGCTAGAGGGCTGCAAATGGCAGCAAAATGTTGTTAAGAGCATGGTAAGTGTCAAGTAATTTTGGACCGACTCTCGTTACAAGTCAAGATATTTTATTGCATATGCAAGAGAAATGGTTAAATGTATATCTTCTGCTTCAGAGATCCATTTCTGCCTGTCATAGATTTACATTCAGCTTTTATAACCCTTAAACCTTCCCTTTTCCTGCTCGTAACGTCCTGACCATGTATAATTTCAACCTTTATTCTGACGTTAGCAGGAAATAGGGAAATATCCTTTTTCAGCCAACACCTTATGACAGGATATTTCATACAATGAATACATAAATTATCTCATGGTTCGCAGCCCATATTTTGACAGATGTAAGAGTCAGCACATCTTTGCACAATAGAATATGGTCATATGACTTATTCCAGTAATTAGGGCTATTAGAGCTTATTCAGCATATTTAAGTATTAATAGAGTTATATAAAGCAAACATTTTAACTTTAGAAGATATACTCATATTAATATGCATATTCATAGTTGACATTTAAAGTATAATTTCTAATTTCTCTAACAGCTGCCCCCTTTTATACTTATAATGTCAATAATTCAAATATCCAGGTTCTTTATTTTACCAGGTATTATCATTTAGACAAATAAGTCTTTTGAAAGGACTGTAAGTTCATCTTCATCAGGTTCCGGGTATAGTTCAGTGTTGTTCTGAAAAAACATAGTCTTTGTTAGTGATGTGTCAATCAGTCTTTGAAGAATTCCTCTAATACAAGGAATGCAGCAACATCCACACAGCGTAAGGACCGTGGCTGCCATGACAACAGAGATGAGCAAACCTTTTGCAAGATCACCCCATTTACCAAACCATTTTTCAAAGAGTCCTGTTAAGGGGTTCTCTACACCAGAGTTCTCCGTTAGTTCCTGGGATAACATTTGTAGGCCTTGCAAAGCCTTGGTGATACTTCCATCAGGTGCCGTATTATTTGGAATAAAAGTGCAGCAGAAGGTGCCGAACATTTCGCATACCCCGCCCCTTTCTGCCAGCAACATATCCAATGCTATACGGTTCTGCCACGCTGTCAAAGAGGTGGCGTCCAATTGTGCTGCTATACCTTTGATAGCATCTCTGGTGTAATTCACAAACCTCTGCTGGTTGTAGTAAATGTAGTTTATCCAGTCGACATTCTTATTGGGCTGTACCCATAGGAAGAGTGAGGTGAGTCCTGCTGTTACTTGATTCTGTGCTTTAAATTCATCCGGAACTCCTCGTGGAACACCTATTGAGTCTATATATACCTGGTTATCAAAATGATTCTGGACACTTAAGTCTCTTAAAATAGTGTTTACCTGTTAGTCTCATCAATTTATTAGTCATAGGAACAATATAAAAGGGAAGCAACAGGCGGGTAAGGGCACAACTACCCTCCCATCTAGGTGGCAGTCTGAGCCTTAGTTTCTTGTCCCCACACAGCCACCAAACATCAGCTAGTTGCCGTTTCTGTTCCTGAAACCATTTTAGTTGATACTTAATGTCTGTAGTTGATGTTGTGGTCGCACAGTATTCAGGAGATAGAGTGCCAACCTTTGTACCATCCTTATCTTTGTTAGAGAAACTAGAAAAATTTCCTGGTAATACTTGTACTGAAGGGGGTGTACTTTGCATTTTAGTTTTAGGGTATCTCTTTTTCTCATTTGCACATTCAGACTCAGTAATATTTTCTGAAAACAGTCTTATTATGCAAGCTAAATCTGTTTCCTCTTCAGGGAGAGGAATGGTAGCTAGTTGTGGTCTTGGGTTTGCACAAGAAATACAATCACTTAACCCCTTAGATTGAGTTGTGTATCTGACCCATTCTATCCACTAATTTTTGTCTCCAAATCCTGTTTCTATACTTAATTGTTCCTTGTAAGTAAAATCTGTTTTAAACAAAGAGGTATTAAGTTGAAACTGAGTTGGCTCGGGGGCTGGGGTGTTCTGACCAGGGGTTACAACCTAAATAGTGATTCTCCCTAGTAGGTCAGATATTGTACCATATACCAATTAGTTGTATTGTTTAGTTTACAAAATTGGAGCCATTGTTACTGTAAATCAGCGCGGGGATCCCTTGTCGTGGAATCACCTCTTTGATTAGTACTTTGGCTACTGACTGTCCATCCGTGTGCACCATAGGAAAAGTTTCCACCCACTTTATAAACCTGTACACAATAACCAGACAGTACTTATTCTCACATTTGTTCAATTCAATAAAATCCATGCATATTGTGTGAAAGGGATAAGGGGGTTGTGGGAAATGACCCCTTAAGGCTCTTAGGGCACCTTGTGCATGGTATCTGTTACAAATCGGATATGTGAGACAAAATTTTCAGAGTAGTTTTGTAAACCCATATGTTGTGTACACCCAGTACCATCCCTCCTTTTGAGGTATGGGCCTACCCATGACTCAATAACACAGCATACGTGAATAGTGATGTAGATAAGTTAGGTTTACCTTCTGTACATGTGTATATACCATTGACCAGTGTTGACCCTGTATATAACCACTTTGATTTTCACCTGCCGGTGATGTTTTCTGCATTTCTGATAACCATGTTTCATCAATAGCTCTCTGTACCTCATCATTTACTTGGGAAACTGTATATGTTTGTCATTGCTGTCCTTCAGAAGCTTCCTTTGCTGTCTTGTCTGCTAGTGCATTCCCTAGGGTAATTGGATCTGTTCCCTTTCTATGTGCCGCACATTTACAAATAGCCACTTGTGCTGGTTTTTGTACATGTTCTAGAAGGGCAAGAATGAGATCTCTGTGTGATCGGTTTCCCATGGCAACGTAATCATACCCCTTTTTTCCATTGCTGGGCAAATATGTGTAGAGAAAGCGTATTGGCTGTCAGTATAAATATCTATTTATTTTTCCCTTCCCCTAGACTGCAGGCCCTTGACAGGGCTATAATGTCAGCTTGTTGTGCAGAATAGGAACTGGGAAAAGGTCTAGCTTCAATGACCTGGTCATGTGTTACTATAGCATAAGCCGTTTGATTTATCGTTTTTTCTACACGACCCATCAACAAAAATGTCAGCATCTAGAAAGGGAACATCAGTGATATCCTTCCTAGGGAGTACCCGTTCATCAATTTTGAGCTGCACAATCATGTGGATCCCCATCACCAGGTGTTGGCATTAGTGTAGCAGGATTCAATGTAGTACACTTCTTGATTGTAACGTGTGGTTGTCCCAGAAGTGTAGTCATACATGATAAATGCCTGACTGGAGATAAATAGGAGATTCTGTCTTATAGTAAGATCACCTAAATAACATGTGAGACCTTTAAGTACCAGGGGTGGAACAATACTATCAATGCAGATGACCGTATGGCCAATGAGGCTGCTACTACAGCTTGTACACAGTGGGGCAAATTAGTTAAGTAAAATGCAACTAGTTTGTGTTCGTTCTCATAAACCTGAGTGAGAGCAGAAGTCATGTACCCCTCTTTACAATCTACAGTCTGCTAAAGGGTTTCTACTGTAATTGGGTAGGCTAAGCACAGTAGAACCCACAATGAGGTGCTTCACCTTTGTAAATGCATCCTCTGCTTGCACATTCCACTGGATGGAACCTTTTGCAGACATTTGTGTACCATAGATGAGATCAGAAAGAGGCACCACCTCCGTAGCATAATTAGCTATCCATGCTCTACAAAAATTTGCCATGCCAAGAAATTACATCATTTCTTTATTTTTACGTGGTTTGGGGGCTTGAAGGATGGCCTCTTTTCGGATCTCATCTGGATGTCTGCCTTTTTGAGATATAATGTAACCCTGGTATTTCACCTTGGTTTTCAAAAGTTGTATTTTATTTTGCTAACCTTGTGACCTTGTTCTGCGAGGAAATGCATCAGAGCCAAGGTGTCAATTTTACATTGTCGCTCCAGAGGAGCCGCTACCAGAATGTCATCCACATACAAGAGAATTTGACTCCCACTGGGAGGTACAACTCGAGACAAAGCATTGAACATTTCTTGTGAGTTTTCCCTTGTACATAAGTGCAAACCAGAACTGACCGTCTGTCTTAATTAGCCCTACGTCTGTCTTTCCTTTTGATCACAAGAAATCGGGGACGTCTTTTAAGGCATCCCCTTCCCCTCGGGTCAAAAAGTGTCAGTCACTGTCTTTTGTCAAAACTTCAATCACGCAAGTTCTGGTTGTACATTCAACAAACCACGCTAATCTGTACCTCTGATTCCCTCTGGATTTCAGTTCCTCATCTGTTAATTTGACCCAGTCTGTGATAAGTTCTCCCAGCTCATGCCATGATACCTCGGAGTTCCGCGTGACCGAAACATGAGGTACAGTATCCTGCCTGTATATTTGCAGAATAGGCTGTGGTAGGAGACAAGTAGCCATGTTATTTCCTTTCTTATCACAGTACAGGTATCTTAAGAGCACTTCAGTGTTAGTGCAACTCATTAACTGTTTCTCATAAGACCTATCAGGCCCAGTGGTCCTTTTGTAGTAGATAGTGCAATAGAGGTTCGTCTGGACCTTGTACCTTTCCTCACAGGCTCTTCAATTATTTCTGTCAGGGTTTTGGGCATCTTTAATCCCTCAGTTTGTAAATCCAAGCTGTACCAGTATCAGGGCTCATTATCCACAGCTGTGATTTGTTTTTCACACAGCCGATGGGCTTTGAGGCCCCCCTCCACTGGTATGACAGAAATATCAAGAGCATGCCACATGTCTCTACCCAACGAATTAACAGGACATTTAGTTGACATTACAATTTACACTGAGCCTTTTTACCTGTCTGTGGATTTTCCACAGTAAGGCCTTCAGACACGGCCTCCTGGTGCATCAACCCATTTGCAGATTTTACATATACTAAACCTTTTCCCTTTACCCCTGGTGGCATATCCAGCGGGTGTATCAGGGTCCTACAAGCCCCAGTGTCACAGAGAAATGTTACCCAACTACTCTTTGCAACCCAGGTTATTTCTGGCTTGGCTTCAGCATGCAAACAAGTTTCAACATTACACACATCCAAAATATCAGATTCTTTCCCATCCTTCTGCTTCTCTCTCTGCAGACACACTTTTACCATACAGGAAACACTCCCCCCTCATCCTTTTCTTTACTTTCTTTTTTGGTTGGAAGTGCCCCTCAGCATGCCTCACATACTTGATTAGCTCCTAGAGTCTGCAGATCCTATGGTTAATCATGTGTTCGTTAACAAAACTTGATATAAGGACTAGCAGCCCCTTCAGGATTGCATTCTTTAGCTGTTGTTCATATGGGCTATCGTTCACTTGATCTACTGGGATTTCTATCCCAGAGTGGTTTTTAAAATTCTTCTTTATCCTAACAATGAAATTATCCACTGTTTCCTCTTCTCCCCATATACACTGATTTATAATGGACCAGTCGACTTGACGTATCCATCTATCCTCTCTCTATCTTTGCTATAAGAGCATTTCTTCTGTTTTTGAGTGCTGCATCATCCTGAGGCAACACCCCTCCCTGGTTGTTTAATCCACTCCAATCTCCCACTACATGATGCCAGTCAGGTCCCAGTACCTGTCTGGTGACCTGCTCTATTTCCCTCACATTGAGATGATAGCTAGCAACCATTCCCATGATACCATCCCTGAATTGAGCTATGTGGACCTTGGGATTGCTGTAAGGAGGGTCAGCGGGGTAACTTGTTGCATACCTCTGTCCCATCTGGTGGTGGGGACTGCAGGTCTGCAATAGGGAATTGGGAGCGGGTGGTGAAGTCAGAGGGGGAGCAGCGTCTGTCGGTGGGATTGGAGAGTCCTCTAAAGGGTGTGTAGGGGCTGTCGGGTGCATTAGGTTTGTCGCATTTTGTTCAGTCAATACTTGCTGCACTAAACTTCGGAGGACGGTCATATTATTGTCCTCCTCTTTGTCTAAAAACATAGTCTTTTTATGATTTTTTTATGATTTTAACCTACAGTTAGCCTCCTCAAGCCATTTCTTTGCCTGGGGAAGACCTAATTTATTCTGTTTCCTTATTTTTCTTTTCTTTTTTTTTTTTTATATATATATATATATATATACACACATATATACATACATATATATACACATACATACATGCCGGCATAATTTTTATTTATTTTTTTAAGCTTTCTACACAACACAGTATTACACAACAATCCTTATTTAAAAATGCATCAAAATCATACTTTGTTTTTCATGTCTTAAGGAGTTTCACATTCTCTTTGTCTAGACTACACATATACTTTGCATCATCATTCAAACCATCAGACTTTCCATGGATCATACTCATTTTAACGTGCACACGGAGTTTTTTTTTTGTAAGGTCTTCTCACACTGACACAATACCTGCACACAGTATCTTATCACTTCTGCAGCTACTCACAAACTTTCTAGTCGTGACATATCACTTCTAGATTATTGATCTTGTGTGCTGCTATAATACTGGTGTCTTGTCTTCTTACTTAATGTTTTTTTTCATTTATAGGGAGAATGAACAGAATTACAAGGCGAACGTAAATTCACCTGACTGGTCAACCCCCCCTGATCAAAACATTAATATTTCAGTAAACTGTAGGGAGCATGAACAGAATTACAAAAGAGACTTAATTTCTCTCGACTGTTGTTCCCACACGTTATCAAAACATTAATATTTGTTGATTCAACGGTATTTATAAATGCCTGTACAGGTTTTTTACACAACATACGAGGCTGGCTGAGCGCAAGGGCTCGTCAAATTACCTCTATTTGTTACCTGGAAATCTATCAGGCCATACCTTTGTATCAACAGGGGTTCATGTTTTTGATGTAGGAATATTTATGTGTCCCCCACGGGAATTCCTGCAGTTTACAAGGCTGTCAGGACCTAGGTCCTTTGTCGACAAATTTCCTTTATCTGCACCCGGGTATTGGAATGGGACCATACTCCTATATCAAAGGGATTTAAACTACGGACGTATCTACTTATATTCCCTCAACTTGGATAAAGCAAAACATATACACAACAGATAAACATTCAATTAATCTCTATATTAGATGTATGTAACAAAATCCCTTAATTCATTAAATCCCTAATCACATTTAGGCCTAAAAGTATAATATAATAAATGAAAATATCTTACCTTGCCCCGAGAGCGGTCTCTTGTGCTGATCCGGTAAGTCGCTGCCCGGGAGGCACTAGTTCAGTGAGCCGGCCTCTGTTAACGTCAAATTTAAGACGGAGGACTTACAGTTTTTTGCCGTACGGACATCGGTTCACTGGGTTGTTGGCTAGTGCTTTCCAGGAATTTGGACTTCCATTTTCGAAGGACCAAAATGTCAAGTAATTTTGGACCGACTCTCGTTACAAGTCAAGATATTTTATTGCATATGCAAGAGAAATGGTTAAATGTATATCTTCTGCTTCAGAGATCCATTTCTGCCTGTCATAGATTTACATTCAGCTTTTATAACCCTTAAACCTTCCCTTTTCCTGCTCGTAACGTCCTGACCATGTATAATTTCAACCTTTATTCTGACGTTAGCAGGAAATAGGGAAATATCCTTTTTCAGCCAACACCTTATGACAGGATATTTCATACAATGAATACATAAATTATCTCATGGTTCGCAGCCCATATTTTGACAGATGTAAGAGTCAGCACATCTTTGCACAATAGAATATGGTCATATGACTTATTCCAGTAATTAGGGCTATTAGAGCTTATTCAGCATATTTAAGTATTAATAGAGTTATATAAAGCAAACATTTTAACTTTAGAAGATATAGTCATATTAATATGCATATTCATAGTTGACATTTAAAGTATAATTTCTAATTTCTCTAACAGTAAGTGCTCTGCAAACAAAAGTGGATAGGGAAATAACTTAAAATAACATGTGTGGGAGACAATGTGAAGAAACTGGAGGCACTGTCAGCAACCCAATCTTCTATCGCCTGTACTTGTCCTGGCCTCAACATTCGTAGAGCCGCATTAGGGCCGACCAAATACCGCTGCAGGCTCTGTCGCCTACTCGCACCTGAGAAAGGTGTTTCACTTGTGCGTGTAGCTGGCACAGATCAACCACGTCCTCTCCCTGCAACAGGAGCTCCACCAGCAGCACCACGACCGGGGCCACGTCCCTTATTTGATGTTCTCCTCATATTTCTCAAATTTAGGATCTTGCCCTAAATGGGTGTTTTTTGAATAGCAGAATAGAACAACAGTATCTAAAGGGTGTATCTCACATGTACAGATATGCAGCAAACACTGCAATTTTTTTTTGTTGTTGCCCTAAATGGGTGTTTTTAGAATACCAGAATAGAGCAACAGTATCTAAAGGGTGTACCTCACACGTACAGATACAGACTAGGTCACAATTTAAGATTTTTCCCCTAAATGTTTATTTTTTTTGAATAGCAGAATAGAGCAACAGTATCTAAACGGTGTATCTCACAGGTACAGATATGCATAAAACGCAGCAAAAACAATTTTTTTGCCCTAAATTATTATTTTTTTGAATAGCAGAATAGAAGAACAGTATCTAAAGTGTGTATCTCACACGTACAGATATGCAGAAAACGTTGGCCAAAATTTTTTTTTGCACAAATTTTTTTTTTTTAATAGCAGTATCTAAAGTGTGTATCTCACACGTACAGATATGCAGGAAACACTGCAAAATATATTTTTTTGCCCTAAATGTGTTTTTTTTAATACCAGAATAGATCCAACAGTATCTAAAGGGTGTACCTCACACGTACAGATACAGACTAGGCCGCAATTTAAGATTTTTCCCCTAAATGTGTTTTTTTTGAATAGCAGAATAGAGCAACAGTATCTAAAGGGTGTATCTCACAGGTACGTATATGCAGAAAATGCAACAAATTTTTTTTTTTTGCCCTACATTTTTATTTTGAATAGCAGAATAGGAGAACAGTATCTAAAGTGTGTATCTCACATGTACAGATATGCAGAAAACGTTGCCCAAAACATTTTTTGGTCCTAAATTTTTTTTTTGTTGAATAGCAGAATAAAAAAACAGTATCTAAAGTGTGTATCTCACTAAATACAGATATGCAGGAAACGCAGCAAAATATTTTTTTCTTGCCCTAAATGGGTGTTTTTAGAATAGCAGAATAGACCAACATTATCTAAAGGGTGTATCTCACAGTAACATATGCAGTGCTGGTGCACTGAGCTTGCATAAAATGCCCGCCGACGCCAACCTAACTAACAGGTGGATAAAAGTTATCTTTTCTCTTTCACTGGGCTCAGGGCAGGGTAAAAAGATTGTGCACTGCACCCACACAACAAAATCAAGGTAGATCGCTGACTAATTTGTAATTCTGAATCAGGAGTCCTATCTAATTCACTCCCTCAAAGCAGCAGCAGCAACCTTTCCCTACACTATCCAAAGCAGAGTGACGTGCTGTGCTATGTGCCTCTAGCTTATATAGAGGCTGAGTCACATGCTGCACTGGCCAATCACAGCCATGCCATTAGTAGGCATGGCTGTGATGGCTTCTAAGGGCACACAAGTTAAACGAATGTTGATTGGCTGCCCTGCAGCTTTTTAAAATGCGCCATTACATTGCTGAACACTGAACTCGAACCCGAACATACAGTAAACTGGCAACTCAGCGCAACTATCCTCCCCACATTTCACATATCCTGCGGTGGGAAAGATCTGGGACACCTCGGCATGTCCAGAAAATGTTACAAGCCACCCGCACCGTGCTGTCTTACACACTACTACACTGCCGCGGTGGCCATGCAGTGTACCCAAGATGGCGCTGGCTCCGGGAACAGCCACCACGCTGACACTGCCAGCCTCCCTGCTCGCTCTGCACCAACGCTCCCACAGCCAGGAGACCCCTCCAAAAAGGCAGCCAGAGAGGACATGGACACCCTGCATTCTCCAGAAGCCTCCTCAGCTGTGGAATCAGCGGACAAAGGTAAGAGGTTGGCATTCCCCCTTGCCAATTTACCCTGCAAAGGGCCTCAGGCTAAAAAGCAACTATGGGCTGCTGTTGTCAAGGGAGGTCACAGTACAGAGCATACACCATCCTTGGCTGCTGTTCCTGTTACAGACAATCCTGTCTCTGAGGCAATGATAGTCTATACTGCTTACTCTGCAGAAAGACTTGCATAGAGAATTGCAAGTTTCCAAGTCTCAAAGGATTGCCAAACCCTCACACCCGCCAGATGACATCCTGAGGGATGTATTGGCTCGGATTAACTTTTTTCAAATTAAGGAGCAAATCCTCTCGACCACCAAAACCATACGCTAACAGTATAACAAGTTTCCTATGCTAATCTATTCTGTTCAAATTCAAATAGATTTTATTAGAATTTTGGGAAATGGTTATATTTTTTCTATTCTATTGTTTTTTTTATTCTATTATTTTTCTATTCTTTTCTATTATATTATTTTATATTCTATTCTATTCTTTTCTATTCAAATTCTAATTTATTCTATTCAAATTTTGGAAGATGGTTAGGTTACATTCCTTCTTTTCTATTATTTTGTGTTGTTTTTTTCTATACTATTTTGTTATTTTATAGTCTATTGTAATCTATTTTTTTCTATTCTATTCAAATTCAAATTGATTCTATTAGAATTTTGGGAAATGGTTGTATTCTTTTGATTCTATAGTTTTTTTTTTTAAATCCTAGTCTTTTCTATTCTATTATAGTCTATTCTAGTCTTTTTTTTCTATTCTATTCTTTTCTATTCTATTCTTTCCTTATGTATTCCTTATGTATTCAAATTCAAATTTATTCTATTTGAAATTCGAATTTCAGAAGATGGATACATTTATTCTATTTGTTTCTATTCTATTCTGTTCTTTTATTGTCTATTCTATTTTGTTCTGTTTTATTTTATTATATTATATTCTTTCATTTTCTGTTATATTCTTTTCTATTATATTCAATTTATTTCTATTTTATTCTCTTTGGAAATTGGAAGACAAATCAAAAACTTTTCAAATTCGAATTTGAAAACTATTCAAAATCAAAAACTATTTGAATACATTTTTTATTTGTTATTTTGAACTCCTTAAAATTCAGAACTATTGTAATTCAGAAATGCACATGTTTAGTGGGTAGGACCTACCTACTCCTGCACATTCTATACCTATTCCGTACAATACCCTTCCCCTTTTTGCTTAGCTGAGGCATCCACTGGCCATCCTACCATTTGTACCTCCTGAATCCGTGGAACTTTTGTCACCTGACGTATCCCTTTCGGCCTGGATGGAAGCAGGTATCTCTAACCTGGGAATGCACTTCTCCACAACAGGAATGCACTCTTTCTATCATCTGCAACAAGAGTATGGCCTATCTCCTAGAACATGTTTTCTTTACTAGAGGATACGCTCCCTACTATCCAAACTGTAATGGTAAAAAACAGACTCTCTCTCATCTGCCCTCCTCCTGAGATTCTATGACGCCAACAACCCCACAATCAAAGTAATCTCCCTAGCCTACAAATTACTCATCACATCAGGCTCTTACAATTCCCCTTTTGTTTATCCCACTGCATCACCCACTGGGAATCTTTACAAAAATTATTCCACAAATGGTACTACACCACAGACAGCTTAGCAGCTTAGCGGCACATCTGGTGGGATTATCCAACAATCCAAAACTACTGGAAAGAGATAACTAACTTTATTTCCTCCCTATGTGATGTCTACTTCCCTATTACACCACTGGACTTATTCTTGGGCTTATTGCTCCCTACCTTGCCTGGTCACTTCAAGGAAATGTTAACCCACATCCTGATTGCTGCCCGACT
This sequence comes from Rana muscosa, assembly GCA_029206835.1. Taxonomy (NCBI): domain Eukaryota; kingdom Metazoa; phylum Chordata; class Amphibia; order Anura; family Ranidae; genus Rana; species Rana muscosa. Next base: position 287,727,211 of record CM055116.1, read on the forward strand.
AGCAGTGGCAAAACAATGGAAATCACCACAACTTCTCACCCTAACAGGCTCCATCCGCCTGCTAAATAAGAACTTCTAAATTGAATTTTCATTCGCCGAGGCCAAACTGTCAACCCCAACCTTTACAGTTTGGGTTTGCTCAACCCTACCAAGCACCTGATGCTGATGTAACCGAATTTTTTTTTTTTAAATGTCAGATCCCTTCAAGACTGCCTATGCTGATGCTGAGTGAATATCCTGTTATGCTGAGTGACTATCCTCTTACTCCTCAATGATCATGCTGATAGCTTGTAAGAACATTTTTGGTTCTGGGCACCACCACCAGTGGCTAAGGCCCAATTTTTCAGCCCCTGTTTAACAGGGGCATGTAATTACAATTTTTGATGCCATATTTTGCAGCAGGGCTCATTCCTGCGCTCCAACTAGAGTATCTGTGAGGGGTTGTAGTGTTGTGGCACCAGCACCAGTGCCTAAGGCCCAATTTTTCATCCCCTGTTTAACAGGGGCATGTAAATACAATTTTTGATGCAATACTTTAAAGCAGGGCTCATTCCTGCGCTCCAACTAGAGTATATGTGAGGGGTTGCAGTGTTGTGGCACCAGTGCCTAAGGCCCCATTTTTATGCCCCTGTTCAACAGGGGCATGTAATTACAATTCTTGATCTAATATTTCACAGCTGGGCCCATTCCTGCACCCACCAAGAGTAACTGTGAGGACTTACAGTGTTGTGGCATCAGCACTACCACCACCACTAAAGGCCCAATTTTTCCTACCAGTGTTCAACAATGGCATGTAATTACAATTCTTGATATAATAGTTCACAGCAGGGCGTTCCGGCGCCCACCAAGAGTAACTATGAGGGCTTACAGTCTTGTGGCAACACCAGCACCTAAGGGCCAAATTTCTGCAGAGTATATACGGCAGGCCCCTACTTTCAAACATCCAACTTACAAATAACTCCTACTTGCAAACGGAAGGAGACAACAGGAAGTGAGAGGAAATCTACCCCATGGAAGGGAAATTCTCTCCTGTAAGAGTTAATATGGGAAACAGGTGTCTCCTCTCCACTGATGCTTTATCACCAATCCTTGTTTCACTAAAAACCCAAAATTTTCAAAAAACATTTGTCATTGGGACGGAAACTAAGGTGAAATGTTCTGAACAGGTGCACAGACAGCAAAACAAATGTTACAGGGGTGATAACCCTTCCCTATGTTTTCCAAAAAGCTTAAAACTGATTTTTTGGCTGGAGCTACACTTTAAAAATGTACCAGTTCAAAATTACAAACAGATTCTACGTAACAACAAACATACAGTCCCTGTCTTGTTTGCACCGCCTGTATACTGCTGTTCAGAATATATAGGGCCTGGGGGCCCCACGCCTTTCCTTTTTTTAATTTGGGTGCAGGATTCCCCTTAATATCCATACAAGACCCAAAGGGGCTGGTAATGGGCTGGGGGGGTACCCATGCCATTTTTCTCAATGATTTTCATCCATATTGCCGGGACCAGACATTACATTAAAGCCGCAAGCAGTTTTAAATGACTTTTTTTCCTTTAGAAATGTAATTTTGTGCAGGGACAGTTCTAAACACAGGAAACACATGCCACTTCACAGGCATACTATAGACCCCCCCCCCCCCAGGTACGATATTTAAAGTAATATTTCACATTTTTTTTCACTTTATGCATCATTAAAATCACTGCTCCCGAAAAAACGGCAGTTTTTAAAACGTATTTTTGCATTGATACATGTCCCCTGGGGCAGGACCCGGGTCTCCAAACCCTTTTTAGGACAATAACTTGCATATTAGCCTTCAAAATTAGCACTTTTGATTTCGAACGTTCGACTCCCATAGACTTTAATAGGGTTCTAAAGTTTGTGCAAACTTTCGGTCCGTTCGCAGGTTCTGGTGCGAACCGAACCGGGGGGTGTTCGGCTCATCCCTAATCACTAGCTGGAGTCAGTGTGATGGGCTAGAAGGGTGCCCTACGTTTGTCTTCCTGTACATGTAGGATACCCTATCAGAGTCAGTGTGGATTGGACTATGGGTAGTGACAGGGGAGGAGAGAGTTCTGTGTCACCAAGTGCAGTCAGAAATGTTTCTGCTCCCTGCCCAACTCTCTTTCCCTACCTGCAATCCATTGTGTGAGACGTGTTGACACTGATGTAGTTCATTACATTTTTAAAGAAAGAATTGTTTAGGAAAATAGTTACTCTGTACCTCTGTATAGCACTCACAATTAGGGATGAGCCGAACACCCCCCGGTTCGGTTAGCACCAGAACCTTCGAACGGACCGAAAGTTCGCGCGAACATTAGAACCCTATTAAATACAATGGACGCGAACATTCGAAATCTAAAGTGCTAATTATAACGACTAATATGCATGTTATTGTCCTAAAAAGGGTTTGGGGACCCGGGTTCTGCCCCAGGGGACATGTATCAATGCAAAACAAAGTTTTAAAAACGGACGTTTTTCGGGAGCAGTCATTTTAATGATGCATAAAGTGAAAAAAAAAGTGAAATATTCCTTTAAATATCGTACCTGGGGGGTGTCTAAAGTATGCCTGTGAAGTGGCATGTGTTTCCCGTGTTTAGAACTGTCCCTGCACAAAATTACATTTCTAAAGGAAAAAAAGCCATTTAAAACTGCTTGCGGCTTTAATGTTATATCTGGTCCCGGTAATATGGATGAAAATCTTTGAGAAAAATGGCATGGCTAACCCATCAGCCCCCCCCTACCCCAGCCCATTACCAGCCCCTTTGGGTCTTGTATGCATATTAAGGGGAACCCCGCACACAAAATAAAAAAGGCCCTATATACTCTGAACAGCAGAATACAGGCGGTGCAAACAAGACAGGGACTGTAGGTTTGTTCTTAAGTAGAATCTGTTTGTAATTTTGAACACGTACATTGTTTAAGTGTAGCTCCAGCCAAAAAATCTATTTTTAAGCTTTTTGGAAAACATAGGGAAGGGTTATCATCCCTTTAACATTTGTTTTGCTGTCTGTGCCCCTTGTTCAGAACATTTCACCTCACTTTCCGTCCCAATGACAAATGTTTTTGAAAAGTGGGGTTTTTATTGAAACAAGGATTGGTGATAAAGCATCAGTAGAGAGGAGACACCTTTTTCCCATATTAACTCTTACAGGAGAGAATTTCCCTTCCTAGGGGTAGATTTCCTCTCACTTCCTGTTGTCTCCTTCCGTTTGCAAGTAGGAGTCGTTTGTAAGTTGGATGTTTCAAAGTAGGGGCCTGCCGTATATACTCTGCTGAAATTTGCCCCTTACATGTTGGTGTTGCCACAACACTGTGAGCCCTCACATTTATTCTTGGTGGGCACTGGAACGCCCTGCTGTGAACTATTATATCAGGAATTGTATTTACATGCCATTGTTGAACAGTGGTAGGAAAAATTGGGCCTTTGGTGGTGGTGCTGGTGCCACAACACTGTAAGCCCTCACAGTTACTCTTGGTGGGCGCATGAATGGGCCCTGCTGTGAATTATAAGATCAAGAATTGTAATTGCATGGCCCTGTTGAACAGGGGCTGAAATATTGGGCCTTTGGTGGTGGTGGTGTTGTCACAACACTGTAAGCCCTCACAGTTACTCTTGGTGGGCGCATGAATGGGCCCTGCTTTGAATTATTAGATCAAGAATTGTAATTACATGCCCCTGTTAAACAGGGGCAGAAAAATTGGGCCTTAGGCACTGGTGCCACAACACTGCAAACCCTCACAGATACTGAACTTGGAGCACAGCAATGAGCCCTGTTGCAAAGTATTGCATCAAAAATTTTAATTAAACGCCCCTGTTAAATAGGGGCAGAAAAATTGGGCCTTAGGCACTGGTGCTGGTGCCACAACACTGCAACCTCTCCCAGATACTCTAGTTGGAGTGCAGGAATGAGCCCTGCTGCAAAGCATTGCATCAAAAATTGTAATTACATGCCCCTGTTAAACAGGGGCTTAAAAATTGGGCCTTAGCCACTGGTGGCGGCACCCAGAAACAAAAAAGTTCATCCAAGCTATCATCAATAATCGGATCATTGAGGAGGAGGAGGATAGTCAGTCAACATAACAGGACAGTCACTCAGCATCAGCATCAGTCTTGAAGGGATGTGACATTTGAAAATAAATTATTCTGTTATATCAGCTTCAGGTGCTTGGTAGCTGGTGGTAATCCAAGACTGGTTCATCTTTATGAAGGTCAGTCGATCAACCGAGACGGTGGACAGGTGCACCCTGTGATCCGTCACAAAGCCTCCAGCAGCACTGAATGTGCGTTCCGAAACAACGCTGGATGCAGGACAGGCCAGTAGCTCAATTGCATACTGTGCAAGCTCTGGCCAGTGATCCATCCTCAACACCCAGTAAGCCAGAGGATTTTCGGTGGGAAAGGTGTCCAAGTCTGACCTTGCCCCTAGGTATTCCTGCACCATGTATATCAGACGCTGGCGATGGTTGCTGGAACCGATCATACTTTGGGACTGCGGACTAAAAAATTGTCTGAACGCATCGGTCAGGCGGCCACCTTCTCCACCGCTCCTTCTGCTACTGACCGAAGCCTCAGCAACTCGTTGTCCAGGACCAGGAGTTTGTAACCCCCCCAGTCTCTTGGAACGCGTTGCACAGACCTTTCTGTAAGGCCTCCCGGAGATGTCTCATCCTCTGCTCCCTCTGCGACGGCAAGATAAGGTCCGCAACCTTACCCTTGTACCGCGGATCAAGGAGAGTGGCCAGCCAGTAATGGCCCCTCTCCTTGATCCGAAGAATACGAGGATCCTTCCGCAGACTTTGCAGGATCAGGGAGGCCATGCAGCGTAGGTTAGCTGAGGCATTCGGTCCACAGTCCTCTGGGTCACTAAGGACGACATGATCCACAGCCACCTCCTCCCAGCCACGTACAAGTCCACGGGTTTGTTGGGACTGTAAATCATCCCTAAAAGACTGCTGCTGGTGATGCTGAGTGCCATGCTCCACCTCCATGCTGACACAATCCTCCTCCTCCTCCTCCTCCTCTTCCTGTGTGATGGGTGGGACAGAAGGAACACTGTCTGGGTAAAGGGGGCCTTGAGAGGCAAGGAAGTCCTCCTCTTCCTGCCTCTTTTCTGCCTCAAGTGCCCTGTCCATTATTCCACACAGCGTATGCTCCAACAGGTGGACAAGAGGTACAGTGTCACTGATGCATGCACTGTCACTGCTCACCATCCTCGTGGCCTCCTCAAATGGTGCCAGGACAGTGCATGCATCCCTGATCATGCCCCACTGACGTAGTGAAAAAAAACCCGAGCTCCCCTGACCCTGTCCTTGTGCCGTAGTCGCACAGGTACTCATTGATGGCCCTCTTCTGCGTGTGCAGCCGCTGCAGCATGGCCAACGTTGAGTTCCACCTGGTGGGCATGTCACATATTGGGCAGTTCTTTGGCAGGTTCAACTCCTTTTGCAGCTCAGCCAGCCGAGCACTGGCATTATAAGATCTGCGGAAATGCACACAGACTTTCCTGGCCTGCCTCAGGACATCCTGTAAGCCCGGGTACCTGCCCAAGAACCGCTGCACCACCAGGTTAAGGACTTGAGCCACACAGGGCACATGGGTCAGTTGTCCCTGTCGGAGGGCGGAGAGGAGGTTGGTGCCATTGTCGCAAACCACCATTCCTGGCTTAAGCTGGCGTGGCGTCAACCACCTCTCGGCCTACCCCTGCAGAGCAGACAGAACCTCTGCCCCAGTGTGGCTCCTGTCCCCCAAACACACCAGCGCAAGTGCGGCATGGCATCTTTTTGCCTGCGTACTTGCGTAGCCCCTTGAACGCCTACGGAGCACCGCTGGTTCCGAGAACAAAGCACAGGAAGAGGCCATGGAGGAAGAAGAAGAGGAGGGGGTGGAGGAGAGAGGTGTGTCACAACCAGTAGTAGCATTTTGGAGGCGTGGCGGCGGAACAACCTCCAACACTACTGCACCTTGTCCTGCATCCCTCCCAGCTGCCAAAAGAGTGACCCAATGGGCCATGAAAGAAAGTTAACGTCCCTGTCCATGCCTGCTGGACCATGAGTCAGTGGTAATATGCACCTTACCGCTGACCACCCTGTCCAGCGAGTCATGGACATTGCCTTCCACATGCCGGTAGAGAGACGGAATCGCCTTCCATGAGAAAAAGTGGCGTTTGGGAACCTGCCACTGAGGAACCGCACATTGCACAAACTCACGGAAGGGGGCCGAGTCTACCAACTGAAAAGGCAGCAGTTGAATTGCTAGCAATTTAGCCAAGCTAGCATTCAACTGCTGGGCATGTGGATGGCTGGGAGTAAACTTCTTTCGACGGTCCAGCAGCTGGGGAAGGGAAATTTGCCTGCTAGAATCGGACGTCTGTGTACTGCTAGCAGAGTGCCCGCAAGTACTTGGCTGTGACATATCTAATTCTACACCTTCATTCCTCTCAGTGCAGGTTTCAGAGAGGACTGAAGGTATAGTGGGGTTGGAGATCCCAGCTGATGAGGAGCAAGGAGAGGTCCGCTTTGTTCTTTGGTGTGGGTCTTTAAGATAGGCTTGCCAACGAGCTGCATGGCAGGTCAACATATGTTTGGTCAAGCATGTAGTGCCCAAGCGGCTGATGTTTTGGCCACACGAGATACGCTTCAGACATATGTTGCAAACAGCAGCGGTGCGATCTGATGCACTCGACTCAAGAAAGGCCCACACCAAAGAACTTTTGGAATAATGGGCAGAGGCAGTGCCCTGCACAGGCGGAGCTCTGCGGTGTGATTCAGTCAGTGTGCTGCCCTTACGCTGGCTCCACGAGGGCATCCTGCCTCTTTGCAGATGTGCCTCCTCCTCATCCTCCTTCTCCTCCTCTCTCCTATCAGGCACCCACGTGGAGTCAGTGACCTCATCATCCCCTCCCTCCTCACTGGAGCCAATCTGGCAGTATGCTGCAGCTGCTGGAACATGACTGCCAGATTGCTGTCCTTCTTGAGCATCCCCTCTCTCTGCTCTCACGCTACTGCCTTCCTCTAGCTGGGTATCATCATCAGACCCTTCGAAACGCTGGGCATCCTCCTGGAGCATGTACCCAACACTGTGATCAAAGAGTTCGGGGGACTCCTCAGGAGGACACGGTGGGTCTAGGGAAGGAGTGACTGATGATGACATTGATACGAGGGAAGAGGACGCATTGGCAGCTGCTTTGCCAGTACCCTGAGCCTGGGTGAGAGAGGATGAGGAGGATGAGGAGGGCTTGGTCATCCACTCTACCAAGTCTTCGGCATGATGCGGCTCAACACGTCCAGCTGCCGAAAATAAGGACGAGCATGTCCCATGGCCACGTGCTGATGACAATGCACCGCGTCCACGACCAGCACTGTTGTCTCTAGACACAGAGCCTGCTTGCCCTCTTTTATTGGCTCCTGACTGTCTGCTTCTCTTTGTTTGCCTTCCAGACATTCTAATGGCCTGCAGGGAGATGGGAAAACCAGCAATAAGGGGTAGCTTCAGGTGTATACTGTGCAGGAGGCACACTACGCCCGCTGTAAGTGCTGCAGATGCCTGCCTGTGTTACACAACAGGAAAACACAGCAATAAGGGCTAGCTTCAGGTGTATACTGTGCAGGAAGCACACTACGCCCGCTGTAAGTGCTGCAGATGCCTGCCTGTGTTACACAACAGGAAAACACAGCAATAAGGGCTAGCTTCAGGTGTACAATATGCAGGAGGCACACTACGCCCGCTGTAAGTGCTGCAGATGCCTGCCTGTGTTACACAACAGGAAAACACAGCAATAAGGGCTAGCTTCAGGTGTATATTTTGCAGGAAGCACACTATGCCCGCTGTAAGTGCTGCAGATGCCTGTTAGTGTAACACAAAAGAAAAAAAACACGAGCAATAAGGGCTAGCTTCAGGTGTATAATGTGCAGGAGGCACACTACGCCCGCTGTAAGTGTTGCAGATGCCTGCCTGTGTTACACAACAGGAAAACACAGCAATAAGGGCTAGCTTCAGGTGTATATTTTGCAGGAAGCACACTATGCCCGCTGTAAGTGCTGCAGATGCCTGTTAGTGTAACACAAAAGAAAAAAACCATGAGCAATAAGGGCTAGCTTCAGGTGTATAATGTGCAGGAGGCACACTACGCCCGCTGTATGTGCTGCAGATGCCTGCCTGTGTTACACAACAGGAAAACACAGCAATAAGGGCTAGCTTCAGGTGTATATTTTGCAGGAAGCACACTATGCCCGCTGTAAGTGCTGCAGATGCCTGTTAGTGTAACACAAAAGAAAAAAAACACGAACAATAAGGGCTAGCTTCAGGTGTATAATGTGCAGGAGGCACACTACGCCCGCTGTAAGTGCTGCAGATGCCTGCCTGTGTTACACAACAGGAAAACACAGCAATAAGGGCTAGCTTCAGGTGTATATTTTGCAGGAAGCACACTATGCCCGCTGTAAGTGCTGCAGATGCCTGTTAGTGTAACACAAAAGAAAAAAAACACGAGCAATAAGGGCTAGCTTCAGGTGTATACTGTGCAGGAAGCACACTATGCCTGCTGTAAGTGCTGCAGATGCCTGCCTGTGTTACACAACAGGAAAAGACAGCAATAAGGGCTAGCTTCAGGTGTATAATGTGCAGGAGGCACACTACGCCCGCTGTAAGTGCTGCAGATGCCTGCCTGTGTTACACAACAGGAAAACACAGCAATAAGGGCTAGCTTCAGGTGTATATTTTGCAGGAAGCACACTATGCCCGCTGTAAGTGTGCAGATGCCTGTTAGTGTAACACAAAAGAAAAAACCACGAGCAATAAGGGCTAGCTTCAGGTGTATAATGTGCAGGAGGCACACTACGCCCGCTGTAAGTGCTGCAGATGCCTGCCTGTGTTACACAACAGGAAACCACAGCAATAAGGGCTAGCTTCAGGTGTATATTTTGCAGGAAGCACACTATGCCCGCTGTAAGTGCTGCAGATGCCTGTTAGTGTAACACAAAAGAAAAAAACACGAGCAATAAGGGCTAGCTTCAGGTATATAATGTGCAGGAGGCACACTACGCCCGCTGTAAGTGCTGCAGATGCCTGCCTGTGTTACACAACAGGAAAAAAAAGCAATAAGGGCTAGCTTCAGGTGTATATTTTGCAGGAAGCACACTATGCCCACTGTAAGTGCTGCAGATGCCTGTTAGTGTAACACAAAAGAAAAAACCATGAGCAATAAGGGCTAGCTTCAGGTGTATAATGTGCAGGAGGCACACTACGCCCGCTGTATGTGCTGCAGATGCCTGCCTGTGTTACACAACAGGAAAACACAGCAATAAGGGCTAGCTTCAGGTGTATATTTTGCAGGAAGCACACTATGCCCGCTGTAAGTGCTGCAGATGCCTGTTAGTGTAACACAAAAGAAAAAAAAACACGAACAATAAGGGCTAGCTTCAGGTGTATAATGTGCAGGAAGCACACTACGCCCGCTGTAAGTGCTGCAGATGCCTGCCTGTGTTACACAACAGGAAAACACAGCAATAAGGGCTAGCTTCAGGTGTATATTTTGCAGGAAGCACACTATGCCCGCTGTAAGTGCTGCAGATGCCTGTTAGTGTAACACAAAAGAAAAAAACCACGAGCAATAAGGGCTAGCTTCAGGTGTATACTGTGCAGGAAGCACACTATGCCTGCTGTAAGTGCTGCAGATGCCTGCCTGTGTTACACAACAGGAAAAGACAGCAATAAGGGCTAGCTTCAGGTGTATAATGTGCAGGAGGCACACTACGCCCGCTGTAAGTGCTGCAGATGCCTGCCTGTGTTACACAACAGGAAAACACAGCAATAAGGGCTAGCTTCAGGTGTATATTTTGCAGGAAGCACACTATGCCCACTGTAAGTGCTGCAGATGCCTGTTAGTGTAACACAAAAGAAAAAAATCATGAGCAATAATGGCTAGCTTCAGGTGTATAATGTGCAGGAGGCACACTACGCCCGCTGTAAGTGCTGCAGATGCCTGCCTGTGTTACACAACAGGAAAACACAGCAATAAGGGCTAGCTTCAGGTGTATATTTTGCAGGAAGCACACTATGCCCGCTGTAATTGCTGCAGATGCCTGTTAGTGTAACACAAAAGAAAAAAAACACAAGCAATAATGGCTAGCTTCAGGTCTATAATGTGCAGGAGGCACACTACGCCCGCTGTAAGTGCTGCAGATGCCTGCCTGTGTTACACAACAGGAAAACACAGCAATAAGGGGTAGCTTCAGGTGTATATTTTGCAGGAAGCACACTATGCCCGCTGTAAGTGCTCCAGATGCCTGTTAGTGTAACACAAAAGAAAAAAACACGAACAATAAGGGCTAGCTTCAGGTGTATAATGTGCAGGAGGCACACTACGCCCGCTGTAAGTGCTGCAGATGCCTGCCTGTGTTACACAACAGGAAAACACAGCAATAAGGGCTAGCTTCAGGTGTATATTTTGCAGGAAGCACACTATGCCCGCTGTAAGTGCTGCAGATGCCTGTTAGTGTAACACAAAAGAAAAAACCACGAGCAATAAGGGCTAGCTTCAGGTGTATACTGTGCAGGAAGCACAATATGCCCGCTGTAAGTGCTGCAGATGCCTGCCTGTGTTACACAACAGGAAAAGACAGCAATAAGGGCTAGTTTCAGGTGTATAATGTGCAGGAGGCACACTACGCCCGCTGTAAGTGCTGCAGATGCCTGCCTGTGTTACACAACAGGAAAACACAGCAATAAGGGCTAGCTTCAGGTGTATATTTTGCAGGAAGCACACTATGCCCACTGTAAGTGCTGCAGATGCCTGTTAGTGTAACACAAAAGAAAAAAACCATGAGCAATAATGGCTAGCTTCAGGTGTATAATGTGCAGGAGGCACACTACGCCCGCTGTAAGCGCTGCAGATGCCTGCCTGTGTTACACAACAGGAAAACACAGCAATAAGGGCTAGCTTCAGGTGTATATTTTGCAGGAAGCACACTATGCCCGCTGTAAGTGCTGCAGATGCCTGTTAGTGTAACACAAAAGAAAAAAAAACACGAGCAATAAGGGCTAGCTTCAGGTGTATAATCTGCAGGAGGCACACTACGCCCGCTGTAAGTGCTGCAGATGCCTGCCTGTGTTACACAACAGGAAAACACAGCAATAAGGGCTAGCTTGAGGTGTATACTGTGCAGGAGGCTTAGCAAAAATGACACTGACACTGTCCCCTGCCTATCCTTCTCTCTCCCTGCACACAAGGTTTAGCAAAGAATATCACTGACACTGTCCCTGCCTATCCTTCTCTCTCCCTGCACACAAGGTTTAGCAAAGAATATCACTGACACTGTCCCTGCCTATCCTTCTCTCTCCCTGCACACAAGTAAATGAACAAATAGCACTGACACTGTCCCTGCCTATCCTTCTCTCTCCCTGAACCGGAACACACTACACAAGGCCGCCGCGCTGGCGGCCTTTTATAGTGTGGGGTGTGTACTAAATCCCCCTGAGCTATAATTGGCCACAGGCATCCTGCCTGTGGCCAATTATGGCTCTCCTCGCTGCCGGCGCTGTGATTGGCCAAGCATGCGGGGTCACAGTGCATGCTTGGCCAATCACAGCGCCTGGATTGCACTGCGAAGGCGTAGTGCATTGTGGGCCATTTGCGTCACTCGAATTTGGCGCGAACGGCCCAAATCGTTCGATCTTCATCGAACGATCGAACAGCCGATGTTCGAGTCGAACGTATGTTCGACTCCAACACCGAGCTCATCCCTACTCACAATATAGAAATAATAAGCCAGGCACAATAACTATTTAATTGCTCTGTTCAGCTCTGTTAGGAACCAGGCAACTACATGATGGAAGCAACATTGAATACATCATCAAAACAGCTGTGTTGATGTTTCATGCTTATTTTCCCTTCTCTATGGCAATATCACTGGCACAGAGGTCAGCATGTCAGGATAGAGAGTTAGGGAGTAGTAAGAAGACAGGTACATTGCTATTTTGCTGCCTTGTTTGATACTGTCAGGATCCAGTCAAATACAGTATATATTCTTAGCAGCACCAAGCAAGGCAGAATAATATGTTGCTGTAAACAAACCTCTGAGGGCTTCACAGAACAGCTATATGTATACTTAAATTACACACGTGGTCTCTATTTACAAATCAGGTGACTTCTGAAGGCAATCGGTTGCACTAGATTTTAATTAGGGATATTTGGTTAAAGGGGGCTGAATACAAATGCACGTCACACATTTCAGATATTTATTTGTAAAAAAAAATGTAAAACCATTTATCATTTTCCTCCCACTTCACAATTATGTGCCACTTTGTGTTGGTCTATCATACAAAAAAAAAACAATACAATTAATTTATGTTTTTAGTTGTAACATGACAAAATGTGGATAATTTCAAGGGGTATGAATACTGCAAAAGAATTGAGACTGGGGTGGAGGTTCACCTTCCAGCAGGACAACAACCCTAAACATACAGCCAGAGCTACAATGGAATGGTTTAGATCAAAGCATATTCATGTGTTAGAATAGCCCAGTCAAAGTCCAGACCTAAATCCAATTGAGAATATGTGGCAAGACTTGAAAATTGCTGTTCATGGATGCTCTCCATCCAATCTGACAGAGCTTGAGCTAATTTGCAAAGAAGAATGGGCACAAATGTCACTCTCTAGATGTGCAAAGCTGGTAGAGTCATACCTAAAAAGATTTGCAGCTGTAATTGCAGCAAAAGGTGGTTCTACAAAGTATTGACTGAATAGAAATGCACGCCACACTTTTCACATATTTATTTATAAAAAAAATGAAAACCATTTATCATTTTCCTTTTACTTCACAATTATGTGCCACTTTGTGTCGGTCTATCACATAAAATTCCAATAAAATAGATTTATGATTTTGGTTGTAACATGACAATATGTGGAAAATGTCTGGGAGTATGAATACTTTTTCAAGCCACTATATCACTGTCTCAAAGTAGAAAAAATACATACTGTACTTACTCCATGGACTCCTGTGTTGTTTTTCATGATGTTAAAGTTCGCTCTTCGCCACTCCTCTTCCCATGCTGCCATCTTTTATTGAGATCTGGAGCATGCGAGTTCTTGCCATACCTATGGGACCTGGCAGACACACTGCAGCATGTCTGTGCAAGGTCTCACAAACTGTCTCCTGGAAAGGCTACATCACACATACCTGAAGGCAGTTTGCCAGACCTCACACATGCACAGATATACTGTAGGGTCTCTGCCAGGGACCTGCAAGAGACCCGTAGGGTGTCTGCACATGTGTGGGGGCCTGCAGGGGCAGTCTAACCAGACCTTAGTGAGATAGCATTTTAAAGAAACAAATGCAAGTAAAACTTTGATTTGATCATGCAGCGACAAAGTGTCCAATCCAAAAAATACAACATCCTTAAAACAGAAGTACATTTTTTAAAAGGAAGGTTTTCAGTACAAATATGGTTATAGTTGGGATAGCAGCCAAATGTTACCAGAGATCTCAATCAACCACAAAAAAAAATAAAAGACAAAAAATTCCACCAATATATGGATAGAGTAGGTTTAGAACTATTTTCAGAGTTCTATTGCTGTCTGTCTCCCCATTGGGGATATTTCCGCCTATTTCTGTGCTGTTGTCCCTTGTTACCAAGAAAGAAAGTAACTTGACTGGCTGACATTACCACATAATCTCGCGGGGCTACAGTGTAATAACGCAGGATTAAAGGGTCCGATCTGAGAAGCTAGGGGAACAACAAAAATGGATAAAACCAAGCCTCATTCACAATTATCATGCGCGTACGCGCTGAAGTCCTCATTTAGCCAAGCCTCATTGTGGGTTATCATACCCACAATGTAGCTGGCTGAGACTACTGCATAGTCTTGCGGGACTACGGCGCAATACCGCGAGATTTGGAGGGCCAAGGCTAAAAAATTTAATAAAAAATACAACAAACATCCGTGTAATGCTACAACGACATCTGCCAAAGGCAGTGTCAAAATAGGACTCGAATGCAAGATGAATGTATAAATTCTAAAAACATACACATACTGGTGTATTAAAAAAAATTATATAATTCCGCCTAGATGATAAACGAGAAAAGTATACATTTAAATTTAATAAAATGGAATAAAATAATCCAAGAGAATTCAGAGGAGTCTCTACACGGGACGGCGCTCTACAGCCCCCACCCATGGAAGGAGATAGAGACATTATACAGACTCCCTGGAAATTCTAAAAAAGGAAGTCCACATATTGGCGCAGCGGTGTCACCAATCCTTGGGACACCGCACCCTCTTGTGGGCAATGTGCAAACAACAAATAGGTTGATTAGTTTAGCAAAAAACCATCTCATGGGAGGTTTAAAAATGTATTTTAAAAAACAAATTAGAATAACTGGTAAATGAATATAAGAATGGATGCCCAAACATGTACCACAATTCAAATATCCAACTCAGCTAGCTCTAATATCTAAATAACTGCAAACTAAATTAATAAATATACAATTACAGAAACCCTATATGTATCTGCATTAGCCCCAAGGGGAACAGATGCAGATACATAAATAAACAAATGTCCAAAAAAATCATTAAATGAATATGAATGAAAAAGAATCAAATCTAAAAAAAGGGCATTAAGAACAAAGGAAAATAAGTGTTATTGAAAAATTCATTCTAGTAGGACTGGAATGGTTGGTTCAAATGAGAACCCAAAATGAGGCCAATGGTGAATACCTTAACCCCATAACATAATATCATATAAAAACAATTATTTGTCTATAATATTGATATCTAATGGCTAATGTAAATCACTCTAGTACAATATCCTTTCTGAATCATATTGCCAAAAGAAGTTGCTAAAAAGGCAAGAAGACGTCATCATGAATTATTTATAAAGGCGTTTATGTCATTGAGTCCAAATGGCACATATGTTTTTAAGCGATAAATCCAGGCCATTTCTTGTTTCGAAATCTCTCGGACCAATGAGCTCCCCCTCCAATGAGGTCTATATTTATCGATCCCTATAAACAAAGTGTAACGGCACCCCAAGTATGAAAGGGGTTAACGCCGTTTAGGATATTCCCTCTCTGCACACACATCCACTGCCGATCCTCCACAGTCAGGCGACCGCTTCCCATAGGATTAATCCTTCCAAACATACGAGACAAACGCTCTGTGTTGAGGTTCCAAAACAGGGAATGAATCTTTATTGCAAACACATGGTCACACATTTCTCTTCAAAAACACTTCCCTCCCATCCTTGGGGAACAGGGCGGGTTAAACTGCCCAATGACAATGGGGATACAGGTCAGGTGTGTTCAAACTTCTCCTTCAGTAAACAGTCTTAGCAGGAGGGGTTGCTGGAGTGATTCCCCCCCCCTTTCCTCACAGCAAAACACTTAAACATCCCATAATAGGCAGCCAGACGGTCTACCAGCTCCAATCCACATCATCACAAACAACAATGATGAGGCCTTTGGAAGCTAGCCTGGATTTAATCTACATTACACAGGCATCCAGGTGGATTAATAATACAGACCCATTTTAAAGCAATCCAAGACATATTATCAATGTCCATTATTTTCTGTCTCATGCTTTCTAAGAACTTCTGGGTTCCACGGGCCCACCCGTTACACAAAGTATTAGTAGGGTCCCTATTGTGCAGTGTTTGTCAAAACCCTTGCGTATATTGGCAATGTGCTCGTTAAGTCTCACCTGGAGTGCCCTTTTGGTCCTCCCGATGTATTGTAGACCACATGGGCACTGGATCAAGTACACCACCCCTTCGGTCGAGCACGTGATGAAAGGCTCCACCTCATATGACCGACTAGTACTAGTAGAAGAAAAATTACAAATTTACAAATTTTCTGTCCTTACATTTATTAAGGGAACACACCTGACACCTTTTACATCTAAAATAACCTGTCAGATGTTGTAAAAAAGTTATATTTTCTTTAGGGGGATCCTGGATGCTTGGGGCAGTCTGATTCGATAAAGAAGACATGCCCTTAAATACAACTCGTGGTCTCTCGGGCAACACAGGGGCCAGAACTTGATCTGTAGCCAGAACGTGCCAATGCTTCTGGATTAATTTCCTTATGTTTTGGTGTTGCACCGAAAAGGTGGTAACGAATGGTAGTGAAAATCTCCCATCATCACTTAGCTTGATACGATCTCTCAAAAGGGATTCTCTCTCAGTCTCCCTCGTAGACTTAACCAACTGTGTCAGTGTGGTTTGGTCGTAACCTTTCTCTATGAACCTTCTAGAAAGAACCAGAGCTTGGCTATCAAAGGACTCAATCTCAGTGCAGTTACGTCGCAATCGCGTGAACTGCCCCTGCCCCTGAGGCACTGCTTTTAGCCATGGTTAAATATTCCGCTTGACAGCTGTCATTATGAACCATTGGGGCTAATGCAGATATGGGGTTTCTGTAATTGTATATTTATTCATTTAGGTTGCAGTTATTTAGATATTAGAGCTAGCTGGGTTGGATATTTGAATTGTGGTACATGTTTGGGCATCCATTCTTATATTCATTTACCAGTTATTCTAATTTGTTTTTTAAAATACATTTTTAAACCTCCCATGAGATGGTTTTTTGCTAAACTAATCAACCTATTTGTTGTTTGCACATTGCCCACAAGAGGGTGCGGTGTTCCAAGGATTGGTGACACCGCTGTGCCAATATGTGGACTTCCTTTTTTAGAATTTCCAGGGAGTCTGTATAATGTCTCTATCTCCTTCCATGGGTGGGGGCTGTAGAGCGCCGACCCGTGGAGAGACTCCTCTGACTTCTCTTGGATTATTTTATTCCATTTTTTTAAATTTAAATGTATACTTTTCTCGTTTATCATCTAGGCGGAATTATATATATATATTTTTACTACACCAGTGAGTGTATGTTTTTAGAATTTATACATTCATCTTGCATTCAAGTCCTATTTTGACACTGCCTTTGGCAGATGTCATTGTAGTGTTACATGTTTGTTGTATTTTTTATTTTATTTTTTAGCCTTGGCCCTCCAAATCTTGCGGTATTGCGCCGTAGTCCCGCGAGACTATGCAGTAGTCTCAGCCAGCTACATTGTGGGTATGATAACCCACAATGAGGCTTAATTAAATGAGGGCTTCAGCGCGTACGTGGCATGATAATTGTGAATGAGGCTTGGTTTTATCCATTTTGTTGTTCCCCTAGCTTCTCAGATCGGACCCATTTAATCCCGCGTTATTACACTGTAGCCCCGCGAGATTATGTGGTAATCTCAGTCAGTCAAGTGGCGATGATGACGACCCAAAGTGAGGCTTGGTAAGGTGAGGGTTTTAGCGTGCATGCGCATGGGAACCGAGAAGGAGGCTTGGGTTTATTTGTTTGTGTATTTAGGGGGGTGATGCCTTCCTTCTTTTGCTCGTATCTCCTGGACGGACGGGTGGCCTGTTTGCATTCGGCCGGCGCTACAGGCTATAAGGCTTATCTGTCACTGCAACTCTGTAAGTGCATTTCATTTTTATGTTTTGGAATAAACCTGAAAATTTTACACTATCAGAGGCTTTTGTTTGTTCCATATTTTATATCCATCGGGATCCATTACCTTGGAGGGTAAAGTGCAGCAGGTGTGGAGGAATTTGGAACCATCTAGCCCAACAACATCTGCACTTTAAGGCTTCCCTGGGTCCTCCGTAATAGGGGACCACGGGGTTCTGGTAAGCAGATGCCCTTCCTTGGTGGTGGATATCACTCATTGGTTTGCTGCTCCATTGCCGCAGAGCGTGGACTGTCACTATTATAGGATTATCTGCACGGATGGAAATTTACCAACTATGTTTATTTATGTGTGGAAGATTCAAGGATTTATCATACATTCGTTCTTTTGGACTTTATTTTTGGGACATTCACCTTATTACAAGTTTTTCACATATATTTGTAATTTGTTATCTTTGTTTTTTTAGATTGGGTTTAATCAGCATTGGTTTGCACACTGTTCTTCACATTCAGGAACTCCCATATGTTGGGGATCCCTTCTCACTTTATTAGTTAGCGCAGCTTTATATATTTTTTCTAGTTTAAGTATATTGCCCATTAAAAAAGTATCATTCACTTCTTGACCTGGTAACCCAATGGGGTTGAGAAGACATTGGTCCATCAGTCTGAGGGTGTCAGGGAAATGGTTGAAGAACTTGTAATCTTACCAATGGCCATCATGGCCACATCAGGAGCAATCCGGTTCACAGCGGTGCATGCAGATGCGCGATGGCGTGAACGGGCGCGAACGGAAGCGCACAGTGTGACAAATGCTGGCTTATCCTGGCCTATATAAACCTGCTGCTGAGACCTGTGCATTGCTGGATTGTCATCAGCTCCCCTGTGTTCTTGTGATCCTGTGTATCCTGAATTTTGATTTCCCGTTGCCAACCCAGCTTGCTCTGACCTGTGATCCTGATCTCCTGGCTTGACCTTTGGCTTGTACTCCTGACTTTGCTCCTGTCTGCTCTGCTGTGTTTGATCTTGGCTTGGCTCACCAACTCTGCTGCATATTTGTCTCACCATGTATGACCTCGGCTTGTTCAAGTCTTGCTACCTGAACTGATCTTACCGTGTATGATCTCTGGCCTGGCTCCTGGTTCTGTTCCTGGTTTGCTCCTCTGCCAAGTTCACTGGGTACCTCTCAAGCACATCTACTCTATAGTCCACCCTTCTTGTTCCAGCTACCTTTCGGTGACCAGCTCTTCAAACCACAGTAACTGGCAAACCGTACTTCTCTGGGCACTGCTCTCCCTGTACTACTTCAAGGGGAGCACTGCACTTAGCTGCAAGAGGGGCCCTCTCAGCATCTCAGCTTCACATATTGTACATAAAAAGAGAAAAAGACAAGGGCAAGCACCGCTAGAGTAAAACTGTGTAATTTTAATAATACAGTAGCATTAAAACACTCACTCTGAAGTATCTTTAAAACGGCATATGGGAGTCCTGTGGGATGTACACCTCAGCTCGTGCCAGCAGTGTCCATGTGCTGTCTTTGGGTGCAGGGGAGCCTGTGTTCAATCCCGTGAATGGTTTCCGGGTCTCGTGCGGCGGCCAGAGCGAGGCCTGGAGAGCAAGCTGCTTGTCTGTGCTGGATGCTAAAGCGAAGCGTGGGGCGGGATGGCGTCACAGGACCAAGATGCAACGCGTTTAAGTGCATGCGCAGTGAGGGGATGAAAGACACTGCGCGCACCTTTTTCAAGCTGACTTGTGTTAGCTGTACACAGCCTTTATATATGCCATGATGGTGTTGCCACCTAGTGGAGCTAGATGTAAGCACACTCCATATAATAGAGGTGACTTACACTAGTATTGGCAAAATATGTATGGGGCAAGTAAAATACATTTTCTAAAATATGTAATATGGCTAAAAAGTGAACATATATATAATACAAAAATTATAGTACCCGTAAAACATAATATGGTAATAAAGAAGTTAGAAACAATTGGAAATAGCTTTAAAAGATCATTCTTATCCATAAGCACTTAAAATCAATAATCCCGTGGGATCCACTGAAGGACTGTGTATGCATATGTTTATGGGGGGTGGATATAAGATTAAAAAAAAATATATATTTTTAAACATTTTTAATTAATATGTGACATGGGATGTTTGGAAAAAAGAACTAAATATATTGTTATGGCCAGATTAGAGAACGTTTTTCAATATATATAATATACATTAAAAAATGATCTACAAGAGGGGCGCATGCGCGGCTCGTAAGATGGCGGACGCACTTGACTAGAGCTCCGGCCTCATCTCCTGCATCCGAAGCTCCCGCTCCGCTACATCAGAGACTAAAGCCCCGGGAGCCACTTCCTCTGATCCGGGAACCTCTCAGCTACCTAACGGACATTGTATGGGTAAGATCGGTGACCAGAGGCACATATATAAGAAACGATCCCCACAGGCCGCACCACAACCCGCGCACCACATGGAGAAATGCTTGCTTAGGCCGCAATCCCCGGCCTCAATTTCCACAGCGGACGCCACGGATCAGCCAGACGCAACCCCGGTGGTCGATCCCTCATTATTCACGGATAACCTCCCTGCCATAATACACAATGATGGCTCATCACAGCAGCCTACAATGACGTCCCTGGTGACGGTGGATGTCCTAGATCTGAAGCTGCAGACACTGCTCCAGAGCTCATACACAACGTTGCAAAGGAGGTTAATAAGCTAGCTCATGAACTTAGAGGGGAGATTGACCAGCTCGGGGAGAGAACGGATGCCCTAGAAACAAAATTAGATGATGTGGTGAATTATGTACAAGCTTTAGAAGAGGAGAATGCCAGCCTAAAGAATGCAGTATCACAACTGCAGTTACAACAAGAAGACCTCGAGAACAGAGAACGCAGGCAGAATCTCCGCATCCGAGGCGTTCCTGAATCTGTTGTTGATAAAGACCTCAGACCATACTTGCTGGCCCTGTTTAACTCCCTTGTTCCTGACATCCCGGACATTGACTTACGCCTTGACAGGGCACACAGATCACTGGCCCCTAAACCCCCTCAGGGATCTAATCCCAGGGACATTATAGTCCGCTTTCATTTTTATGAGAGTAAAGAGGCCCTGACAACAGCCACACGAAACAGATCTAGAGTGGACTTTAAGGGGGCGAAGATACAAATTTTCAGCGACCTATCGCCCATAACACTGAATAAAAGACGCAATCTTCGCCCTATTACTACCCACCTGCAACACCATCAAATACCCTACAGATGGGGCTTTCCTTTTCGTCTGACGGTGACCAAAGATGGCTCGCAACATACCATGAGAGACCTTCAGGAAAGTGAGTCCTTTCTCAGAAACCTGGGACTGTCCCCTGTTACTGAAGAAGATCTGCAAGCCCAAATTCCATCCTCCAGACCTTTATCAACACCCGGGAAAATGTGGACCCCGGTCCGTTACAAATCTAGGAAAGCCTTGTTCACCCCTCAAAGGAATGCATCTTCTAAGGGCCCCACCTGAAACTTCCACAGGACTTCACATCTGGTTTGTAACCTTTTTCTTTTTTCCCCCCGATCTGATAGTTCATGGGGGCTCTGGTGTTAGTGCCTATACACCTCCTTTTTGAGTCTCTGGGCCCAGAGACTGTTGCTCCCCCCCCCCCATATAAGTATTCATCCATATGCGTCTGCCCTCCGGGACAACCGCAGTTCTACGGTTCCCATTTAACTTTTCTTTCTTTGTCTACATTTGCCTTTCAGATCAGGCCGAGAACAGTAAGCTCTGCCATGCGGGCTGCTGTGTTTCCCCTAACATGGTCATGTTTTTTGACCATGCTCCCTTGGAGGCGAGCTCCTCCTTGGGTACTCTACCTACACGGTATAACAATTTTGTTTTATTTTTTATTTTTATTTTTTTCTCCTGTTTTTTAGGGATCCTTTTTGATCCCTCATTTAACTATGCTGGCAATTTGTACTTACGACTGTATGTTATATTATATGTTTTCATATCTTTAGGGCTGCACAAGGGTCCTTTTTTTGACCCGATTAGAGAATGTTCCTCTGTTTCTACCCCCAAAATTTACCTATGTGGGTTTAAATATACAAGTATACAAAGTCTATTGTTCACATCATGGTATATGCTTAACGTATACAGGCATACCCCGCTTTACGGACACTCACTTTACGTACACTCGCGAGTACGGACATACCCGCGAGTGTACATAAAATAGGATTTTTATAACAGCTTACCTGTAAAATCCTTTTCTTGGAGTACATCACGGGACACAGAGCGACATAGTCATTACTAATGGGTTATATAGATACCGTCAGGTGCTGGCACTGGCAACTTCCAAAACCGGAAGTACCCTCCCCTATATAAGCCCCTCCCATCCGAGGAGCACCTCAGTTTTGTAGCAAAGCAATAAGTGTCCCTAAAGAGGGGTGGGAACTCTGTGTCCCGTGATGTACTCCAAGAAAAGGATTTTACAGGTAAGCTGTTATAAAAATCCTATTTTCTTTCTCGTACATCACGGGACACAGAGCGACATAGTCATTACTAATGGGATGTCCTAAAGCAATGCCCAACGAGGGGGGGGATACACCATACATAAGCTGAGCGCTATCAGACATGAGGATCTTTTGCGGCCTGCAACACACTGCGCCCAAAGGCGACATCCTCCTGACTTCTAACGTCCACCTGGTAGAACCTAGTAAACGTGTGTACTGACAACCATGTTGCGGCCTTACAGATTTGAGCCAGGGAGGCCTGGTGATGCACTGCCCATGAAGTTCCAACTGCTCTCGTGGAGTGCGCTCTAACTCTGAACGGAGGCGGTCTCCTTCTCAAGCCATAGGCTTGCATTATGACCTGTCGAATCCACTTGGCTAAAGTAGATTTTGACGCTGCCTGACCCCTTCTGGGGCCTTCCGGCAGAATAAACAAAGTATCCGTTCTGCGGATCTGAGCAGTGGCTTTTAGATAAGCTTTAACTGCTCTTACTACATCCAAAGAATGCAATAACTTTTCCTCTACCGAAGTAGGTTTGGGGAAAAAAGAAGGAAGAACCACATCTTGGTTCAAATGAAACCTCGATACCACCTTAGGAAGAAAGGCTGGATGAGGGCGTAACACTACTCTATCCTTATGGATAACCAGATATGGCTCCTTACAGGACATAGCTGCTAATTCCGACACTCTTTTAGCCGAACAAATGGCTACTAGAAAAATCAATTTCCTGGTGAGAAGAACCAGGGAAATATGCTGTAATGGTTCAAATGGTTGTTTCTGTAGAACCGACAGAACCAAGTTTAGATCCCATGGACATATGGGAATATTAACCGGAGGGCTAATACGCATCACTCCTTGTATAAAGGCTTTGACTAGTGAATGCGAAGCCAAGGGCCTTTGAAAAAATATTGACAAGGCCGAAATCTGACCCTTGATAGTACTCAAGGCAAGCTTCCTATCTACAGCCCATTGTAGGAAGTCCAGAATCCTACCTATTACGTATTTACGTGGATGCCATTTCTTGGCCTCACACCAGGCGATGTACGCCTTCCAGATTCTATTGTAGATCTGCCTGGATACCGGCTTCCTGGCATTGATCATGGTAGATACCACAGCATTAGAGAGCCTTCTCTTTTTTAGAATGTGGGCTTCAATAGCCAGGCCGTCAAACCTAGGGCTGGTAAGGAAGGGTGGTATATCGGTCCTTGCGAAAGCAGGTCCGGACGATGTGGGAGGGTCCAAGGACTCCCCACAGACATTTTTACAATCTCCGCGTACCATGCTCTTCGGGGCCACGCTGGAGCCACCAGAATCACTGGTTTCTTTTCTACCCTGATTCTGCGGAGTAATCGAGGTAACAATTGTGGCGGTGGGAATGCATATATCAGCTTGAACTGATCCCAAGGGAACACTAGGGCATCCGAGCCGCAAGCTAGGGGATCCCTTGTCCAAGAGACAAACCTGTCCACTTTTGTGTTGAATCTGGATGCTAGCAGATCTACATCCGGTGTTCCCCACCGCTGACATATTGTCCGGAAAACCTCGGGATGAAGGGACCATTCCCCTGGGCATAATTGTTGGCGACTTAGAAAGTCCGCCTTCCAATTCTCCACTCCTGGAATGAATACCGCAGATATGGCTGGGACATATCTTTCTGCCCATCTCAGGATGTAATTTACTTCCCTCTGGGCTGCACGACTCCTGGTGCCACCCTGGTGATTGATATATGCCACTGCTGTGGCATTGTCTGATTGAATTCTGACAGGGGACCCTTGGAGTTTGGATGTCCATGCTACTAGGGCATACCGGGCTGCTCGTATCTCTAAGAGATTGATGGGCAGGGCCTTTTCCGCATCCGACCATCTGCCCTGGAGAGACCATTGCTCCAGTACTGCTCCCCAGCCTATAAGGCTGGCATCTGTAGTGACCACCTTCCAGGAAATCGGACTGAAGGATTTCCCTCTTTCCAGATTCTGGGGAACCAACCACCAGCGGAGGCTCTTGCGAACGGAAGGGGACAAGGACATTGGTAAGTCCAGAGCCTGAACTTTTTTGTTCCAGGCTGACAGTATGGCCCTTTGCAAATTCCTTGAATGGAATTGACCGTAGGGTACTGCTTCGAATGATGCCACCATTTTTCCCAGTAGCCTCATGCACAGGCGTATGGATGGCTGTCTTTTTGAACCCACTAAGTGGATCAAATCTCTCAAAGACGACCCCTTTTCTTGAGGCAAGAAAATTTTTCTCTGGTCTGAATCCAGCCTTAGCCCCAAGTATTCCAGACTTTTGACTGGTTTTAGGGCTGACTTGTCTCGGTTGATAATCCAACCGTGATATTCCAGATACTTGATTGTCTCGTGAACAACCACTTCTAGTTTTTCCACTGAGTGGTCTATCAGCAACAAGTCGTCTAGATATGCCATTATCGTTACACCTCGTGTTCTTAGATTGGCCAATAATGGGGCCAGAAATTTTGTGAACACTCGTGGTGCTGTGGCCAGACCGAAGGGTAAGGCTCTGAACTGAAAATGGTGCCCTTCTACCACAAAGCGTAGAAATTTTTGGTGGGCTGGAAAGATGGGAATGTGCAAATAAGCATCTTTGATGTCGATCGAGGCTAACCATTCCTCCCCTTGTAGGGCAGTGGCCACCGACCGGATCGACTCCATCCGGAAAGTCCTGATATGTAGGAATTTGTTTAGCCCTTTTAGATTTAATATGGGCCTCACGTCCCCGTTTGGCTTCGGGACTGTAAAGAGGTTTGAGTAAAACCCGAACCCCCATTCTTCCAGGGGAACCTCTATAATTACTGCTTGGAGCAATAATTGTTCTAGTGCCAACAGGAGGGATCCTCTCTTCTGGGGATCCCTTGGCACGTTTGACCTTATAAAGTGGGAAGGAGGGGAGTCTTTTAACTCCAATTTGTATCCCAGATTTACTGCGGAGAGCACCCATCTGTCTCTGATCGTGTCCCGCCAGGTCTCTGCGAACAACTGAAGTCTTCCCCCCACTCGATTGAGTGGGGGCAACCCTTCATGCATTTGACTTTGGGGGAGGTTTTGTACCTCTCCTGCTCCAGGGCTTCTTGTTACCCTGCAATTGTCCCTGATTTTTACCTCCGGGATTTGACCGAGGAGGCCGTCGGAACTGTTTTACAGCCGATGTCCTGGGGACTGGAGAAGCAGGCCTCTTAAAAGAGGGACCTCTAACTCTATTTTTAACCGGCAAAAGTGTACTTTTACCGCTGGAAATTCTCTGGATATATTTGTCCAGGTCTTCCCCGAATAAGCGTTCACCATGAAATGGGAAGCTGACCAGCAATTTTTTACAGGGAGCTTCAGCAGACCAGTTTTTGAGCCATAGAAGCCTGCGCATATGTACTACAGACAGCGTAAGGCGGGAGGCCTGATGGATTGAATCCTTTATAGCATCCACCGCAAATCATAAGGCTCTAGGTAGATCGGCTAGGGCAAGAGCCTGCTGATCTGGCAAGTCCCTTAAGACCTGTTTCAACTGATCCTTCACTGCTTGGCAGACCCCAATAGCTGCCACTGCTGGTTGTGTCACCAATCCTGCTGTAGAAAAAGCAGATTTTAATAAGGACTCCAATTTTTTATCTATTGGGTCCTTGAACATTTGGACATTATCCACTGGACATGTCAGTGATTTATTCACACAAGAGATGGCTGCGTCCACTGTAGGGACCCTCCATTTTTTGATGAACTTATCCTCCATGGGATAGACCACCGGAAATCTCTTGGGGGGAGTAAATATTTTATCAGGATGCTCCCAATCCTGGTAAATGAGCCCTTCCAGTAAAGGATGGATCGGAAAGGAACAAACAGTCTGGGGAGCTTTTAGCGACCCCAACGAGGAGACAGAAGTGGATGATGGCTCCGCAAGGGGCATTTTAAATGCTGATCGGACCATATTAGTCAGGGACTGAACCCATAACCTTTCAGCATGTGATGCTGAGAATGGCTCTTCCACTGTTGATTCCTCTACAACAGAATCGACCTCATCCTGATCCCCTTCAGGTAGGTCGATCCCTGTATGGGACTGTTGCTCTGCTAACAGGCACTCTGAGGGAGGAGACGGAGATCGGGCGCTTTTCTCCTGTGACAGGGAAGCAGCGATCAATGCTGACAATCTCTCTTCCAGCCCTCCCAGAGCTGAGGAAAAAACCTCCTCTGTTACATACACAGGAGCAGGTGAACTGAGGACATCCACAGTACCAGGTACTCCTGAGGGTGCTCTACGGTCACTAACCTCTGATTCTTCAGGGGAGACTGGTGCAGCCGAAGCATGCCCAAGATCCTCAGAGCCCGATGGAGACCCCCTATGCTTCCTGGGATTTCTAGTTCCGGAGTTTTTAGACGGCATTATTCCTAAGCCCAAAGCTGAGGTATTCCAGCCGAAATACACCACTTACTGACAATAGTCTAGCACAAATGCTGCTATAAAACCAGTTGGTGTCTACTAATGTGCCTTTCTATGGGGATGCCTGTATCAACCGCTTGCTGTATGCCTTTTTTAAATGTTGCCAGCTCTGTCTCTGCACTCCATAGCCAGCTCACAACACATAATTGTGGTTTTTAACATGCTGGGACGCCCGCACATGCGCAGAAGCGCTGCGGCGCGCACAGAGCGTCATCCCCCAGGCTCCGCCCCCTTTCCGGCTCACCTCTATATATAGAGGCGCGTGCACGCGCGCGGCCACGTGCGCCTTCGGCGCTAATTTCGAAAAAGGAACTAGGGACAAGAGCCAGGGCCCCTCTTTGCTGCAGGCCGGGGGATGGACGAGCATTGCAACATGGCAGAGGAAGCAGTTTCCCACAAGAGAACTCACCATCTGCCTGGACTTGCTCTGACGACAAGAAACTAGTCCACATGACAAGAAACGTTCCACAGCGGCCTCTAGTGGATAAACACAGGTACCGCAGTCTAATATATTAAATATATGTATATATATATATTTTTTTTCTTGACCACTATTAAAATTATTACATTTTTTTTTAGTAGTTACAGGCATGCACAGATATTAGCGGGAATACCGTTAGGTAACAGACAGAAAGACAAATTAGGCTTGGGGGTCCCCCAATAGAACCAAGTTCCTGGGGGCCCCCACTTACCTGTTCCCCGCCGCAGGACTTTGTTTGGTCCCCAAAAGCCCAAACTTCACCTATCACGGCAGGCATTGTAATCAAACCTTCAGGGACCGGGTTCCCAAGGATTCCACTCCCCTGGACCTGTATAGCACCCTGCACAGAAAACATCTTGGTCGTGGGTATGACCAGAGCTCTGGATCCCAGGGTCCAGCTCTCCTAAGAGAAGCATTACAGGCAAAACCTTGCTCTTCTCTGCAAGGCCCGGGTACCGACCGTTTAGCTATGAAGCTTTTTTGGTCGGATCCGGAATAGCTTACTGAGGCCCAAAAGAACCTGTACGCAAGCTCAGTGAAAAACACATGTTTCTTCTTGGCCAACACCTTAGACACTGGCAAAAAACTGAGGTGCTCCCGGATGGGAGGGGCTTATATAGGGGAGGGTACTTCCGGTTTTGGAAGTTGCCAGTGCCAGCACCTGACGGTATCTATATAACCCATTAGTAATGACTATGTCGCTCTGTGTCCCGTGATGTACGAGAAAGAAAGTGCCTCACAAGACAAACATTCCTGCACCATCAGCCGCAGTAGAAGGAACTTAAGCTCTGAGCATGTAGCCTACCCTATTCCAGTGTGCTCTTCCTGTTTCCTGGCCGCCGCCCCACCTCCTGTGCACAGCGCGATGTCTGGGGGATGGATTGGAGTGGGCCCCCCCTTGCATCAGATAAGCCTAATTACATGTGAGTGTTTCCCTGACACCCCCACTACAGCCCCTGACGCCCCATAACAGCCCCTGGCACCCCCACTACAGCCCCTGACTCCCTCACTACAGCCTAGAAGTGAAAAAATTTATTGCTTCACTTTAAGTACATTTTCGTTTTACATACATGCTCTGGTCCCGTTGTGTACTTAAAAGTGGGGTATGCCTGTATTGCACAAATGTAATGTCAGATTTTTCTCTAATTTGTAACCATGGCAGTCAGTAGGGATGAGCCGAACACCCCCCCGTTCGGTTCGCACCAGAACCTTCGAACGGACCGAAAGTTCGCGCGAACGTTAGAACCCTATTAAATACAATGGATGCGAACGTTCGAAATCTAAAGTGCTAATTATAACGACTAATATGCATGTTATTGTCCTAAAAAGGGTTTGGGGACCCGGGTTCTGCCCCAGGGAACATGTATCAATGCAAAACGAATTTTTAAAAACAGCAGTTTTTCGGGAGCAGTCATTTTAATGATGCATAAAGTGAAAAAAAAAAAGTTAAATATCGTACCAGGGGGGTGTCTAAAGTATGCCTGTGAAGTGGCATGTGTTTCCTGTGTTTAGAACTGTCCCTGCACAAAATGACATTTGTAAAGGAAAAAAAGCCATTTAAAACTGCTTGCGGCTTTAATGTAATGTCTGGTCCCGGTAATATGGATGAAAATCTTTGAGAAAAATGGCATAGCTACCCCATCACCCCCCCCCCCCTCCCCACCCCAGCCCATTACCAGCCCCTTTGGGTCTTGTATGGATATTAAGGGGAACCCCGCACACAAAATAAAAAAGGCCCTATATACTCTGAACAGCAGTATACAGGCGGTGCAAACAAGACAGGGACTGTAGGTTTGTTCTTAAGTAGAATCTGTTTTTTAATTTTGAACAGGTACATTAAGTGTAGCTCCAACAGAGAAAGAGTCTCCCCAAATGAGAGTGTAGGGACTTTCTAGGCAACAAGGTTGTATAAAATTATAGAGATAATTGAATAGATAAATATCATTTAATGAACAAGTATAAAAATCTGGTATACAAACACCAATATTCTGGTATCATAAAATCACCAATATACAAAATGAAGTGTGATGTTTTCATGCGGTCACTATTCCAACCAACGCATTTCGGGACTTTGATCAATGTCCCTTCATCAGGGTTAATTCGGATTAGTTTGACCACAGCATGTTCTAGACAAAGTACAAAAAATATAAAAAATATATAATAAATACATATAGTGAAAACATATAGAAATAGTGCATACATAAAAAAAAAATATATAAACACAGAACACATAATCATCATCATGTATGGGGACAGGGAAGAGGAGCATCGTTGAGGACAAGACCACAGATAGCCACCTACCAGCTCAAAGAATTGTTGAAAATGTCTCCAAAAAGGTCACGCCATACCCAAAAGCACATAAATGGAGTGTGAAAATTGATGGAAGAATACTCCAGAGAGAAGACCACGTAGGGAAAAGTTAAAGTATGGATGCTTGGTTGTATATTTCTGTGACCCAAGCAAACTCAGTGGATCTCTATAAGAGGACAATAAGGAAAGTATACATAAGCTATTTTAATTGAAAGGAGTGGAATTTTTAAACAGATGGTTCTTATTATTGTCTATGCCTGACTGTGTAAACAAAGATGCAGATTATGGTGTTTATCTATACAAAGAGCTGAGAATAGTATAAGGAGCTAAAAATTATATATTTGACCTGTGTATATACACAGGATCAAAAAGGATTAGATGAAATAAAATAAAACAAACATCATATCGCTTCATTACTATATATCGTTGGTTTTAGTGGTCATATTAATGCAAATTGCATATGATGTAAAGACAGCTCAAGTATAACTCTGATATAGTTAACACTAAAGAGCCGTGGCCAAACCATCCAACTTGTACTAACCTTATCTTTAAAGTGATCCAGTAAGGAGTGTATTTCTTCAGAGGTTCCCTGTGCGACTATCCTGGTGCATGGGGAGACAGCTAGTGAGGATCTCTCATCAGTTGTCTTTAATATTGCAGTATCAGACATCCGCGCTTGCGCGGTGTCTAAAGATAATACATGGAGCATTGAGTTGTCCTATCAGAGCCTACGCAACGTACGTAGCACGTGACGTCATTGCGGCCTTTCTAAGGATTTTGGGAAATGTAGGCATCTGGGGGAAAGACGAGAAGCCACAATCTCCAATTGTATGGCGGTGGGCGCGGCTGAATATTAGCCACTCCTCACTCAATCCGGGCAGATGTCATAGCCATGACAGCACCAGACATTACCACATATTATCGAGTGAGGACGTGTAGAAAGATGCCGCGGCGCAAGCCGAACACACCGATCCACACCATAGCACAACCACGCCCCCACACACAGAGAACGCCCCCAGTGAAGACAGGACATCCAATGGACACACGCGCAGCGAAACACACGTCAGTCCGCGCATATGTCCCACACTGCTAGCACATTGCTGCGTGTTTGAAGCAACGCTAGTGCTACAGCCCCCCATCTGATAGGGAGGATATATAAACTCAACGACCCATCAGTAATGGGCCCCAGGACTGCATCGGTACCCCATCATGCAATGCATACAGGAAAGATATCCTAAAAGAGATCACTCCTTTTCTTGACTAACCCAGCATCACATGGATATTATCCCTCTCAGTAATGCTATCCAATGAAAGGGGTAAAAGAGGAGATTAGTTGTCATTTGGATATATAGTAATAATACCCTGTAGTGACAGATTTGTCCAGTAGCATACTGGATTATATCAAAATAGGGAGACAATTAGAGTTTATGTCCAGGGGCATGACATGAACATCAAGGGAGACACTTAGTTGAGGTAGAGGGGGGGGACTGGGATCCTGTCCTCAAGGGATTATAAGGCATATCAAGACCAAGCCATGAGTGAGAGGCATGAGATAAGAGTTGTTCAAAAAGCATCCCATCTCACCACAGATATAGAAAACCAACAACAAAATAAAAAAAAAAAAAAAAAACATAATTCAACTCCTCCTTAAAAAGGTAGTAGCCATATGTAGATTGTTTATAGGTCCTTTTCACATACCCCTGACTCGAATCCCTCTAGGAATGGTCTGAAACTGATCTGAGTGTTCAAGCCTGGAAAACAAGTAGCATTTAATTCCATTATCCATCTGGTCTCCCGTTGTAGTAGGAGTTTGTTCCAATCCCCTCCTCTAACATGGGGATGGATACGGTCCAAAATCAAGAAAGTAAAGTGGGGACATACACCTCCATGGTGGGTAAGTACATGTCTTCCCATGGGTAGGTCAGGGTTAGCTTTCTGCATACTTGTTATGTGTCGTCTTGCACGTTTCCTGAATTCCAATTTTGTTTTGCCAATATAGTAGCATTCACATTGACATAATAGTAGGTATATTACACCAACTGTTTTGCAGTTGGCGTAATGCTTTGGTTTAAAACATGTGCCATTAGGAAGTATTATTTCTTTCTTGGTATTCATGAAACGACAAGTCGTGCATCCGCCACACATGAATGTTCCCAGGTTCTTACATGGATCAGATCTAAAGGCCCCAACGAATTCGCTTTGGACTAGCTGATCTTTAATTGATCTGGTTCTGCGGTAGGTGACTAATGGGCATGAAGGTACATATGGACTTAATGTTGGATCAACAGTGAGCAAATGCCAATACTTTTCAAAGATTCTCTTAATTGTCTTGTGTTGGCTACTATATCTGGTAATGATACGGGTAGTTTGCGACTGAGAACTCTCAGTTTGTTCAGTCTCTAGGAAGAGAAGACTTCTTCTTGTTTTTTCTTTTGTTCGGTTAAAGGCCCTTTTAAGGCATCTATGAGAGTAGCCTCGATCTAGGAGTCTCTTTCTTAGATGATTTGCCTCAGTGAAGAAAGACTCTTCATCTGAGCAATTCCTCCTTAGTCTCAAGTATTGAGAATAAGGAATGGATTGAACAAGGGGACTTGGGTGCGCACTGGAAGCATAGAGTACAGTGTTCCCCGCAGTCGGCTTCCTAAAAAGGCTACTAGAGAGAGTACCATCAATGTTTTTAGAGATGCGGATATCAAGAAACGTAACCGCATCTCTACTAGAAGACATAGTAAAAAACAGATTGAAATTGTTTTTATTTATGGCTAGTAGGAAGGCATTGAGTGAATCCATTGACCCCTCCCAGACGATGAGGATGTCATCGATGTACCTATACCAAGTGGTAATATGGCACATCAATGTAGACAAATCCTCATCGTCTAGGAGGGATCGTTCCCACTCCCCCAGGTACAGGTCGGCATAGGATGGGGCACAGCAAGTCCCCATCGCTACCCCCTGCACCTGGAGGAAATGGGAACCGTTGAAGGAGAAGCAATTGTGGGTTAGAATAAACTCCAGGGCAGTGGTGGTAAATTGCCAAGTCTTCCAATCATCTTTGTGGGACTGCGAGATTGTGTGCCTCACAGCTGCAATTCCCAAATGATGGGGAATCGAGCTGTAAAGAGCCTCCACATCTACAGTTACCAACAGTGTGTCAGAAGTGAGTTGCATACCCTCAAGATTTTTAAGCAGGTGTATAGTGTCTTTTATGTAGGATGGGATATTGAGTACATAAGGTCTTAATTGGGCATCAACGAACTTACTCAAGTTTTCTGTGATACTACCAATTCCTGATATTATAGGTCTGCCAGGTGGAATCTTTATGTCTTTATGCACCTTCGGCAGGCTATAAAAGGTAGGGATTCGTGGATGTTTCGTTCGTATAAAATCCCAGGTCTCTCTATTTATAGCTCCATTGGCAAATCCTTCATCTACTAGAGCATAGAATTGTTTATTATATTTTTCAATTGTAGCATTCAAAATCTTTCTATACCATGTACTATTTGTGAGGATCTTATCGCACATTTCCTGATATTGAATATTCGTCATTATGACAATATTCCCACCTTTGTCCGCTGGTTTAATGGCCAGCTCATGGTGGTCTCTTAATGATTTTAGTGCAGTTTTTTTCCTCTTTTGTTAGATTTCCATTTGTTTTAAATTTGTTTTTATTTTAAATTTTTTTGAGATCAGCGCTTACCAAATTTACAAAGGCTGCCAAATTAGCATTTTCGGACAGGTGTGGAAATTTGTCCGATTTTTTCTTAAAGGTTAGGGGATGAATATCAGATTCAATTTTTTTGAGGGTAGACTGTTGTTGTGAAAGAACAGCAGTCTCGACAATATTTGTTGTATTAGCGGGGTCTGATTCCTCAAGTAGACTTATCAATATGTCTAAGGCTTTATCTGTCTGTGTTTTCACCAACGTATCAACTTTTTTTGTTTCTACATTAGGTTTTTTCGAGTATAAGCTTTTGAAAAAGAGACGTCTTGCGAATAGTTGGATATCCTTTATGGTGTCAAAGGTATCCATATCTGAGTCGGGACAGAAATTAAGACCTTTGGACAAAACTTGGTTTTGTCCTTTTGATAGCATATAATTACTCAGATTGATGATATTTAGAATATCGGAGTTTTCTGCCTTTGGGCTAATCTGTTCCTCTAATTTTTTGTGTCAAGATTTATCTTCCCGTGATGTGTCGTGTCCTATTGCCTCTTGTGAGAAAGGGGTTCCCGTGTGCGAGGAAGTTGATGACCCATCACCAATATGCCCTGTATTACGAGAACCTGTCACCCCGCGTGCGTTACCTTTCCCTATATTGGGGGTGCCTCCGGATAGAGAGGGTGTAGAATATTGTTGTATTGTCGGTTGTTCTACCATTCTTTTTTAAGTGTAGCTCCAGCCAAAAAATATATTTTTAAGCTTTTTGGAAAACATAGGGAAGGGTTATCACCCCTGTAACATTTGTTCTGCTGTCTGTGCCCCTGTTCAGAACATTTCACCTCACTTTCTGTCCCAATGACAACTGTTTTTGAAAAGTGGGGTTTTTATTGAAACAAGGATTGGTGATAAAGCATCAGTAGAGAGGAGACACTTTTTTCCAATATTAACTCTTACAGGAGAGAATTTCCCTTCCTAGGGGTAGATTTCCTCTCACTTCCTGTTGTCTCCTTCCGTTTGCAAGTAGGAGTCGTTTGTAAGTTGAATGTTTGAAAGTAGGGGCCTGCCGTATATACTCTGCTGAAATTTGCCCCTTACATGTTGGTGTTGCCACAACACTGTGAGCTCTCACAGTTACTCTTGGTGGGCGCTGGAATGCCCTGCTGTGAACTATTATATCAGGAATTGTATTTACATGACATTGTTGAACAGTGGTAGGGAAAATTGGGCCTTTGGTGGTGGTGCTGGTGCAACAACACTGTAAGCCCTCACAGTTACTCTTGGTGGCCGCATGAATGGGCCCTGCTGTAAATTATTAGATCAAGAATTGTAATTGCATGCCCCTGTTGAACAGGGGCTGAACAATTGGGCCTTTGGTGGTGGTGGTGGTGGTGGTGTTGCCACAACACTGTAAGCCCTCACAGTTACTCTTGGTGGGCGCAGAAATGGGCCCTGCTGTAAATTATTAGATCAATAATTGTAATTACATGCCCCTGTAGAACAGGGGCTGAGAAATTGGGCCTTAGCCACTGGTGCCACAACACTGCAACCCCTCACAGATACTGTACTTGGAGCACAGTAATGAGCCCTGTTGCAAAGTATTGCATCAAAAATTGTAATTACACGCCCCTGTTAAACAGGGGCTGAAAAATTGGGCCTTAGGCACTGGTGCTGGTGCCACGATACTGCAACCTCTCCCAGATACTCTAGTTGGAGTGCAGGAATGAGCCCTGCTGCAAAGCACTGCATCAAAAATTTTAATTACATGCCCCTGTTAAACAGGGGCTGAAAAATTGGACCTTAGCCACTGGTGGCGGCACCCAGAAACAAAAATGTTCTTCAAAGCTATCATCATGAATCGGATCATTGAGGAGGAGGATAGTCAGTCAACATAACAGGACAGTCACTCAGCATCAGCGTCAGTCTTGAAGGGATGTGACATTTGAAAATAAATTATTCTGTTATATCAGCTTCAGGTGCTTGGTAGCTGGTGGTGATCCAAGACTGGTTCATCTTTATCAAGGTCAGTCGATCAACCGAGTCGGTGGACAGGCGCACCCTGTGATCCGTGACAAATCCTCCAGCAGCACTGAATGTGCGTTCCGAAAGAACGCTGGATGCAGGACAGGCCAGTAGCTCAATTGCATACTGTGCAAGCTCTGGCCAGTGATCCATCCTCAAGACCCAGAAAGCCAGAGGATTTTCGGTGGGAAAGGTGTCCAAGTCTGACCTTGCCCCTAGATATTCCTGCACCATGTATATCAGACGCTGGCGATGGTTGCTGGAACCGATCATACCTTGGGGCTGCGGACTAAAGAATTGTCTGAACGCATCGGTCAGACGGCCACCTTCCCCACCGCTCCTTCTTTGACTGACCGAAGCCTCAGCAACTCGTTGTCCAGGACCAGGAGTTTTTAATCTCCCAGTCTCTGGAAACGCGTTGCACAGACCTTTCTGCAAGGCCTCACGGAGTTGTCTCATCCTCTGCTCCCTCTGTGACGGTAAGATAAGGTCCGCAACCTTACCCTTGTACCGTGGATCAAGGAGAGAAGCCAGCCAGTAATGGTCCCTCTCCTTGATCCGAAGAATACAAGGATCCTTCCGCAGACTTTGCAGGATCAGGGAGGCCATGCAGCGTAGGTTAGCTGAGGCATTCGGTCCGGAGTCCTCTGGGTCACTAAGGATGACATGATCCGCAGCCACCTCCTCCCAGCCACGTACAAGTCCACGTGTTTCTTGGGACTGTAAATCATCCCTAAAAGACTGCTGCTGTTGATGCTGAGTGCCAGGCTCCACCTCCATGCTGATACAATCCTCCTCCTCCTTGTCCTCTTCCTGTGTGATGGGTGGGACAGAAGGAACACTGTCTGGGTAAAGGGGGCCTTGAGAGGCAAGGAAGTCCTCCTCTTCCTGCCTCTGTTCTGCCTCAAGTGCCTTGTCCATTATTCCACACAGCGTATGCTCCAACAAGTGGACAAGAGGTACAGTGTCACTGATGCATGCACTGTCACTGCTCACCATCCTCGTGGCCTCCTCAAATGGTGCCAGGACAGTGCATGCATCCCTGATCATGCCCCACTGGCGTGGTGAAAAAAACCCGAGCTCCCCTGACCCTGTCCTGGTGCCGTAGTCGCACAGGTACTCATTGATGGCCCTCTGCTGCGTGTGCAGCCGCTGCAGCATGGCCAACATTGAGTTCCACCTGGTGGGCATGTCACATATAAGGCGGTTCTTGGGCAGGTTCAACTCCTTTTGCAGCTCAGCCAGCCGAGCACTGGCATTATATGATCTGCGGAAATTCACACAGACTTTCCTGGCCTGCCTCAGGACATCCTGTAAGCCCGGGTACCTGCCCAAGAACCGCTGCACCACCAGGTTAAGGACGTGAGCCACACAGGGCACATGGGTCAGTTGTCCCTGTCGGAGGGCGGAGAGGAGGTTGGTGCCATTGACGCAAACTACCATTCCTGGCTTAAGCTGGCGTGGCGTCAACCACCTCTCGGCCTGCCCCTCCAGAGCAGACAGAACCTCTGCCCCAGTGTGGCTCCTGTCCCCCAAAAACACCAGCGCAAGCACGGCATGGCATCTTTTTGCCTGCGTACTTGCATAGCCCCTTGAATGCCTACGGAGCACTGCTGGTTCCGAGGACAAAGCACAGGAAGAGGCCGTGGAGGAAGAAGAAGAGGAGGGGGTGGAGGAGAGAGGTGTGTCACAACCAGTAGTAGCATTTTGCAGGCGTGGTGGTGGAACAACCTCCAACACTACTGCACCTTGTCCTGCATCCTTCCCAGCTGCCAAAAGAGTGACCCAATGGGCCGTGAAAGAAAGGTAACGTCCCTGTCCATGCCTGCTGGACCATGAGTCAGCGGTAATATGCACCTTACCGCTGACCGCCCTGTCCAGCGAGGCCAAGACATTGCCTTCCACATGCCGGTAGAGCGCCGGAATCGCCTTCCGTGAGAAAAAGTGGCGTTTGGGAACCTGCCACTGAGGAACCTCACATTGCACAAACTCATGGAAGGGGGCTGAGTCTACCAACTGAAAAGGCAGCAGTTGAAGAGCTAGCAATTTAGCCACGCTAGCATTCAACCGCTGGGCATGTGGATGGCTGGGAGTGAACTTCTTTTGACGGTCCAGAAGCTGGGGCAGGGAAATTTGCCTGCTAGAATCGGACGTCGGTGTACTGCTAGCAGAGTGCCCGCAAGTACTTGGCTGTGACACACCTAATTCTACACCTTCATTCCTCTCAGTGGAGTTTTCAGAGAGGACTGAAGGTATAGTGGGGTTGGAGATCCCAGCTGATGCGGTGCAAGGAGAGGTCCGCTTTGTTCTTTGGTGTGGGTCTTTAAGGTAGGCTTGCCCACAAGCTGCATGGCAGGTCAACATATGTCTGATCAAGCATGTGGTGCCCAAGCGGCTGATGTTTTGGCCACGCGATATACGCTTGAGACATGTGTTGCAAACAGCAGCTGTGCGATCTGATGCACTCGACTCAAAAAAGGCCCACACCAAAGAACTTTTTGAATAACGGGCAGAGACAGCGCCCTGCACAGGCGGAGCTCTGCGGTGTGATTCCGTCGGTGTGCTGCCCTTACGCTGGCCCCCCAAGGGCATCCTGCCTCGTTGGAGATGTGCCTCCTCCTCCTCCTCTCTCCTATTAGGCACCTATGTGGAGTCAGTGACCTCATCATCCCCTCCCTCCTCATCACTGGAGCCAATCTGGCAGTATGCTGCAGCTGCTAGAACATGACTGCCAGATTGGTGTCCTTCTTGAGCATCCCCTCTCTCTGCTCTCACGCTACTGCCTTCCTCTAGCTGGGTATCATCATCAGACCCTTCGAAACGCTGGGCATCCTCCTGGAGCATGTACCCAACACTGTGCTCAAACAGTTTGGGGGACTCCTCAGGAGGACATGGTGGGTCTAGGGAAGAAGTGACTGATGATGACATTGATACCAGGGATGAGGACGCTTTGGCAGCTGCTTTGCCAGTACCCTGAGCCTGGGTGAGAGAGGATGAGGGGGATGAGGAGGGCTTGGTCATCCACTCTACCAAGTCTTCGGCATGATGCGGCTCAACACGTCCAGCTGCCGAAAAGAAGGACAAGCGTGTCCCATGGCCACGTGCTGATGGCGATGCGCCGCGTCCACGACCAGCACTGTTGTCTCTAGACACAGAGCCTGCTTGCCCTCTTTTATTGGCTCCTGACTGTCTGCCTCTCCTTATTTGCCTTCCAGACATTCTAATGGCCTGCAGGGAGATGGGAAAACCAGCAATAAGGCCTAGCTTCAGGAGTATATTTTCCAGGAATCACACTACGCCTGCTGTAAGTGCTGCAAATGCCTGTTGGTGTAACACACTAGGAAAACACAGCAATACGGCCTAGCTTCAGGAGTATATTTTGCAGGAATCACACTACGCCTGCTGTAAGTGCTGCAAATGCCTGTTGGTGTAACACACTAGGAAAACACAGCAATACGGCCTAGCTTCAGGAGTATATTTTCCAGGAATCACACTACGCCTGCTGTAAGTGCTGCAAATGCCTGGTAGTGTAACACACCAGGAAAACACAGCAATACGGGCTAACTTCAGGTGTTTAATGTACAGGAGGCACACTACGTTCGCTGTAAGTGCTGCAAATGCCTGGTAGTGTAACACACCAGGAAAACACAGCAATATGAGCTAGCTTCAGGTGTTTAATGTGCAGGAGGCACACTACGTCCACTGTAAGTGCTGCAAATGCCTGGTAGTGTAACACACCAGGAAAACACAGCAATACGGGCTAGCTTCAGGTGTTTAATGTGCAGGAGGCACACTACGTCCGCTGTAAGTGCTGCAAATGCCTGGTAGAGTAACACACCAGGAAAACACAGCAATACGGGCTAGCTTCAGGTGTATAATGTGCAGGAGGCACACTACGTCCGCTGTAAGTGCTGCAAATGCCTGGTAGTGTAACACACCAGGAAAACACAGCAATACGAGCTAGCTTCAGGTGTATAATGTGCAGGAGGCTTAGCAACAATGACACTGACACTGTCCCCTGCCTATCCTTCTCTCTCCCTGCACACAAGGTTTAGCAAAGAATATGACACTGACACTCTCCCTGCCTATCCTTCTCTCTCCCTACACACAAAGTTTAGCAAAGAATATGACACTGACACTCTCCCTGCCTATCCTTCTTTCTCCCTACACACAAGGTTTAGCAAAGAATATGACACTGACACTCTCCCTGCCTATCCTTCTCTCCCCCTACACACAAGGTTTAGCAAAGAATATGACACTGACACTCTCCCTGCCTATCCTTCTCTCTCCCTACACACAAGGTTTAGCAAAGAATATGACACTGCCACTCTCCCTGCCTATCCTTCTCTGTCCCTACACACAAGGTTTAGCAAAGTATAGATATGACACTGTCCCTGCCTATCCTTCTCTTTCCCTGCTCCAGAACACACTACACGAGGCCGCCGCGCTGGTGGCCTTTTATAGTGTGGGGCGTGTAATAAACCCCCTCAGCTATAATTGGTCACAGGCATCCTGCCTGTGGCCAATCATTGCTCTCCTCGCTGCCGGCGCTGTGATTGGCCAAGCATGCAGGGTCACAGTGCATGCTTGGCCAATCACAGCGCCGGGATTGCACTGCGATGGCGCAGTGTATTGTGGGCCGTTTGCGTCACTCGAATTTGACGCGAACGGCCCAAATCGTTCGTTGTTCGCCGAACGAGCGAACAGCCGATGTTCGAGTCGAACGTATGTTCGACTCGAACACCAAGCTCATCCCTAACCCTTAGCAACGGTACTAGGCAGGGCTGCCTGCTGTCGCCCCTGCTCTTTATTCTGAGCCTCGAGCCCTTGGCAGCAGCCATACGCACCCATCCAGACATTAGGGGAGTGACGTTGAGGCGTCAGGAGTACAAGTTGTCTCTCTTTGCAGACGATGTGTTGCTGACAATTACTCATCCACATACTTCTCTCCCTTCGCTTCATTCGACCCTTCAGACATTTGGCTATATCTCCGGATTCAAAATTAACTCAACTAAAACTGAAGCTTTACCCATTAATGTTCAGACCGACCTTCTGCTAACCCTGGAAAGGAAAAACGTACCGCTCAAAAGCTTGAGAATTCACCAAATGGCTGCTTCCGCCCAGTCACTCACACAGGTGCTGGTTCTGCACTGATGCATGGGAGAAAAAGAAACCCTGGACTGCCGCACTCTGTATAGACAGTTATTTATTCCAAAATTTCAAGTAAAAAATCCAAATTCAAAATAAATCCATAAATCCAAAACAACATAGCTATGAGTAAGCGTCAATTCGTGACGTGAAACGCGTTTGCCATCCTTCCCTGCATGCACACTATCTGCATTTGTTGTTTTGGATTCATGGATTTATTTTGAATTTGGATTTTTTACTTGAAATTTTGGAATAAATAACTGTCTATACAGAGTGCGGCAGTCCAGGGTTTCTTTTTCTTCTGCTAACCCTACAAAACAACTTCAAGTATAGATGGTGTACGCAATCCCTTAAGTATCTTGGTGTACACTTATCCCGATCATACTCCACTCTCTATCAAGAAAACTTCCCTCCCCTTTTTTTAGAAATCAACAGGCTACTTAAAAACTGGACAACACTCCCTATCTCTCTCATTGGTAGAAATAACGTTCTTAAGATGTCTATCCTCCCCAAGCTGCTATATATTTTTGAAACACTCCCCGTAGCAATCCCAACTTAAGTTACTTCATAGGAACTTTCTGAACTTTATATGGAATAACAAATCTCATAGGATTGCAAGTTCGGTTCTCCTGGCCCCCCGCTCAAGTAGGGGACTGAGGGCACCGGATATAATCAAGTATTATTATGTCACCCACCTTAGAGTCATCTCCTCGTGGACATCTCGATACGCATCGAATAGGTGGTCGGAAATTGAGATAAGCATTACTTCCCCTGCACACCCATGCTATCTGCTTTGGCCCTCTTCAGACAAACTTACATCTCAAATAAGGAAAATTTGCCTGAACTCTATGATATTCACACTCTCAATCTGGAAGCGTTGCTCAAGTAAATATACTCTCTCTTCCCAATGCTCCCCGTTGATAAACATTTTATTTAACCCAGAAATCCCTGACAGCTTATCCTATGATTCCATGCTACCATGGACCCAGGCACGCATATTTCAATTGAGACATTTGTTTCACCCAGTAACACGCACTCTACTCCCTTTCTCGGATCTACAAACCAAACATAAACTATCGAACACACTATTCTTTTCTTACCTACAGGTAAAACATTATTTTGCTTCTAGATCACCCCAAATGACCCTGGTTGTTCCTACAGAATTTGAAAAGCTATGCTCATATGGCCCACATGAACCTCAACAAATCTCCTGCATCTACAAGATCCTCCAGAGCATTGACCCCATCTCTGAACAGACCCACTCATATATGAGGAAATGGGCCCAGATTCTTCATAGTCCTATTTCTTTGGCACAATGGGGGGTGATATGGGACGCTACCCCTAAAGTCTCCAGATGCATGGCCCAGAAGGAAACGGCGTACAAAATCTTAATGTTTTGGTATAGGACCCCAGAATTTCTGGCAG
The DNA here is from genome assembly GCA_029206835.1 of Rana muscosa. Taxonomy (NCBI): domain Eukaryota; kingdom Metazoa; phylum Chordata; class Amphibia; order Anura; family Ranidae; genus Rana; species Rana muscosa. The sequence continues at coordinate 287,768,662 of CM055116.1, forward strand.
CCCATAAACTATCGCCTCATAGTCACTGTTGGAGGTGTGACTCCTCTTTGGGCTCGCACTTCCACATATTTTTGGAATGCCCTATCTTGGTCCCCTTTTGGTCTAAAGTCCATGCCTTGCTAGAAAAGATACTGGAGATCCAGATCCCTTTCCAACCTATACATCTGCTACTAGGCCTCCCCCTTTGGAATGCCTCCAAATCTATTAACAAACTCATGGCATTTATTTTACTAGCAGCCAAACGAGTAATACCGCAACACTGGCGTACCAATGTCCCACCTACTTTTACACAATTCCTTTCCACGGTTACTGATATTCGTAAAATGAAATACCTTATGGCAGTTATAGAAGATACCTTACCAAAATTTTAGGTCATTTGGGAAAAATAGGACACATCAGAATATAATTCAGAATCCTAGATACCCAAGCCGAGTTAGGGAAATGGTCTTTAACGGGTTTATTGTTTCTCTCTAAATTATAGTTCACGAAATTTAAGTTACAGACTAAATCACTGATTGTCTTCGTGCTTACAGGATACCTTGATATGCTATTTTTTTTTTTTTAACAAATTTTTATTGGAGTATTAAAAGACACTTGTACAGGTGAAAAGATAAGTACAATGGTACAAAAAAAAAACTAGTAAGTAGAAAAGGGGGGAAGGAGGGGGAGGGAGCTCCACAGACTATAGTGTGCTGTTCATTCCAAAACATGTATGGTCCCGAGAAGAAACAGCCCCGGAGGGCCCTCCGGTATGTAAAGACTGAGCAAAGTCAGCAAGAATTACAGCCCCTTAGGGATAGGTTCAACGTATGAGAAGGAAAGTAGGTCCAGAGCTGCTTGATCGGCTGTCGAGAGGGTTGTGGTGATGAAGGATTCCCATCTGTGGTAGAAGTGGGCTCTAGATCTGGGTTCTTTGAAGTCCGTAAGAAGTCTTTCTTCATAAAAGAGGTGGAGGCAGTCCTTTTCAAGTTGGGTGAGAGAAGAGCCTTGGGGAGAGATCCAGTGCCTGAGAATGAGTCTCCTGGCAACAAGCAAACATAGCAGGATCCAGTCTTTAGAGGAGGGGCATTTGGTAGTCCCGGAAGGGTTCGAGGCAGCCGGAGACATAGACCAGGGCAGCAACAGAGGGTCCCAATATCCAAATATGAGAAGCAAAGGGTCTTTGGGGATTTTCAACAAAGTGGTTTTGAATATATAAGAAAGGACTTGATCCCAGAATGAGGAGATGAAGGAGCAGGACCAGAAGCGGTGGGAGAGAGAGGGTCTGGGTACCTTGCATAAAGGACAGGAGGCGCCATCTTTATTGGAGTTGGGAGAGAGAAATGGGATGTAAGCCCGGTGTGCTATCTTGAGTTGAGTTTCTCTCCAGATTTCGTTGGGTGTCAGTCGAAGGATCTTTCACAAACCAGATAGGATTTTTTCGGTTATGTCTGGATCTGGGAAATCCCTAGCCCAGTTAGCCATAGAGGAGGTGGATAAGGACGGGGAAGATTCTTGCAGGAGAGGTTTGTAGATGTCCGAGATTTTATAACGTCCACTGTGTAGTAGACGTTCAGCAAAACTGTTTTCGAATCTCCGGAGAGTGTCTTTACAAGTGTTAGATAGGAAGCTAATACATTGGTTGTAATGAAATACGTGAGATGGGGGGAGAGAAAATGCCAAGGATATTGAGGAGAAGGGAAGTGGTTTTCCAGTGGTGCCATCGCACAATGAGGAGAAGTTTGACAGACCTTGATTCCGCCAGACCGAAAAGGCTTTATAATGGAGACCAGGGATGAAATTAGGATTGCCTTGGATTGGCAGATGTGGAGAGATAAAGGGAGATAGCTTGAGTGTTTTTCTGATTTCTCTCCACGCTATAGCTGTATCCCTGAGCAGGAGATTGTGTTGAAAAGAGGGGGGAACCGTTTTCCATCTGCAGTGTAGAAGGGCCACCAGAGAGTGCGGGTGGGCCATTTCGGATTCCAAGATGTAATTAGAGTATTGGGATGATTGAGCTATCCAATCTAAGCTAGTCCTGAACAGACATGCTAAATTATACAATCTAATATGAGGTAGACCGATGCCCCCGTCACTCCTAGGAAGGTGTAGTTTTTTAGAGGCTATCCGAGGTCTTTTGCCATGCCAGATGAACTGTGAAATTTTGGTGTTAAGAAGTTTGATATCTTTATGCTTCAAAAGTAGAGGAATGGTTTGCAAAGGGTAGAGCAGTCTGGCAAAGCTAACCATTTTGACAAGGTGACACCTCCCTAGGAGCGAGAGGGGAAGATCCATCCAGTTTGACAGTTCTTGATAGAGTTTTGTAAAGAGGGGAGGATAATTGAGATGATAGATGGAGGAGGGTAATTTCCCAATCTGTATACCTAGATAGGTGATGTGTGAAGGTGCAACCTTAAACAGAGAATGTTGCGTCCAAGGGCGTGTGGAGTGTGTCCCGATGGGGAAAATTTCGCTCTTGGAATAATTTATCCGGAGGCCGGAGCACCGTCAAAATTCATCAAAGGTGGTTTTAATGGTTAAAATGTCGTCACTGGGGTTACCCGTGAATATGAGGACGTCGTCAGCGAAAAGTGAAGTGCGAAGTTCCGTTTTGCCTATTTTGATGCCTCGTAAAGGGGCTATCTCGGAAAGGTATCTAGATAAAGGTTCTAAGGCTAAATTGAACAGGAGGGGGGAGAGAGGGCAACCCTGTCTGGTCCCTTTATGGAGGCGGAAATCCTCTGAGAGGATTCCGGCGGCAAAAAGTCTAGCGGAGGGCGCTGTATACATGGCATTGATAAGGTGGCAGAAGGGGCCTGAGAATCCCATTTTAGATAAAGTAAGGGAAAGCCAGTCGAAACTTACATTGTCAAAGGCTTTTTCAGCATCTAACGTTACGATGGCATAATCTCCCTTTGGGTCTTGTTTGGCTCGTTCAAGGGCCAAGAGAACCTTTCGAATGTTCAGGGTGGCTGTCCGCCCTTTCACGAATCCTGACTGGGCCGGGTGAATGAGGTCCGGGAGGGTGACCGCTAGTCTGGAAGCCACAATCTTCGAGAGAATTTTGACATCCAGGTTGAGTAATGAAATAGGCCTATATGAGCCCGGTTCCAGAGGATCCTTGCCCTTTTTTGAAAGAAGTTTAATGATGGCCTGGTTGCCTGTCGGTAGATAGGGACCGCCCTCCCAGATGTTGGAATAGACCGAGTGGAGCATGGGTGCCGTGACATTTTGGAGGGTCTTGTAAAATTCACTTGTAAATCCGTCTGGGCCGGGGGCTTTAGAGGGGCGGAGAGCATGTATAGTGCCTTCTATTTCAGCGAGGGAGATAGGGGCATTCAGGGATTCTAGATGGGCACTGGATATACTTGGTAGATTCATTTTTTCAAGAAAGGCTTGGGCTATTTTATGTTCAATGGGATCGGGTGCATAAAGGGCTGTGTAATATTCGAGCATGGTTTTATTTATATGAGGTGGCATAGAATGTGTAGTTCCCGTGCGGTCTCGCAGTGAGGTGATGTGCGTCGGGCGATAGGCGCCCTTGCAGAGTCTGGATAGCAGTTTGCCTGCTTTATTCCCATATTTATGAAGGGAGGCATCCAGATGAGATTTTTTTGTAAGTTCCAGGGTGTCCGCCCAGGTGTCGAAAGCATTTTTAGCCGCAGACCACTCCGCCTTGTTAGCCGGAGAAGTCGAGGTGGCCAGAATGCGTTGTGCGAGGTGGAGTCTGTCGCTGGCCAATTTGAATTTCGAAAGCGCGTTTCTTTTAAAGGAAGAGGCATATGAGATGATCCGACCCCTCATGTAAGCTTTTCCAGCATCCCAGAGAAGGTTCGGGTCCCCTGCATGTGGGGCATTCGCGGAGGAGAACTCCGCCCAAGCTCTTTCCATGTATGCGTGAAAATCAGCATTATTGTGGAGGAAGGATGGGAAGCGCCAGATATTAGGGTGGGGGGGGGAGATCTAGTTTGTCTAGGGTAAGGAGTATTGGGGCATGGTCCAAAATGGCTATGTCTCCGATCTCTGCGTCTGAGACAAGGGGAATGATATTATCGGTCCCAAAAAAATAGTCGATCCTGGTAAGGATCCCGTGAGGATTGGAGTAGAAGGTGAATTCTCTATCCACCGGGTGTGTTAAGCGCCAGATGTCTGTGAGATGGAGGGAGTCCATGGTTGAGGCAAATAGGGTGGGAGTTGGTGTAGCAGGTGCTGGAGTGGATCGTTTTGGGGAGGAACTATCTTCTGGGGGATGCATGAGATCATTAAAATCTCCCCCAACTAGATGAGGTAAGTGAGAAGTGTTGAGGAGCCAAGTGGAGAGCTGAGAGTAAAATTACTTTGTGGGACTATTGGGGGCGTATACATTGGAAATTACTAGTTCTTTCGTGCCAATTTTAACCCTGGAGGAGATGAAGCGTCCCTGGTCGTCTGTGTGTGTGGATAGAATAGTGTAGGGGAGGTTTTTGTTGAAAAGAAGGAGGACACCGGCCTTCCGTCCAACCGATTCCGACCCCAAGACCGCTCCAACCCAAAGTCTCTGCATACGACTGAAGTCAGATGCCGAAAGATGGGATTCCTGAATTAGTGCTATGTCTGCTTTTAGCCTTTTGAGATGGCGAAGGATCTTCATTCGCTTGTTAGGAGAACGGAGACCCCTCACATTCCAAGAGATTACCTTAAGATAGTGCGGATAATAGGGTGTAAAAGTGGCGATTTAGTAGCTAAAGGATTATAGGCTGGGATCAAGAGGTATAGTTTATGCACATTAGTGATGTGAGCGTTCGTGTAAGGAGCCCTCGGGTAAGGAATGTATGTCGGAGTGTGAAGTGAGGAGAGGAGTGGTGAGGGGGGGGTAAAAGATAAGGAAACAGGATATAACAAAACAACAAGTTAAAGTAAACATTTTAAAGAACTTCGCTTTTTTCCGCATGAGTTCGCTGCGCATGGTGGCTCACCAAACATGACCCTTCATGAAAAAGGAATGTCAGTTATGCTGCCTAAGCGCCCCAGGGACCTCGAGAAAGTGCGAGGGACCCCCGGATTGTAGTCATGGCTGGGAGCCTGAAAAGCCACACAGCGGAGTCAAGTGGGGGTAATTTCAATGCAAATGACCGTATGTAAAGTGCGACCTGTACGTATGCGCGCATGCATTACCATCCTGGTGGGGGGGGAACAAGAGGGGGAAAAAAAAGAAAAAAAGGAGAATGGTTTCAGGCGTATCATACGGAACAATGTAATAAGTAAATAAAATAGACTGGAGCAACACACATATTCAAAGCCTTTGTGTGGAAGATCATACGACCTGTGATGGCGAGTAAGGAAGTCTATGGCGGTGTATGGAAGTTCGTCAACGGGAGTATTGGTAACGCTGATCCGGAGCAGAATGCTTGAAGCGTTTTGGAGAGTCCTTGCGAGGGCTTCTCTGTTCCAGGGCTCGGGGGCTGGAATTAGACTTGGAAGGCGTGTGAGGGTTTGCATCACCCCTCAGGGAGCGGAGAAAAGATTCTGCTTCCACTGGATCCTGGAAAGAAAGTTGTTCCCCTTTAGGTGATTTGAGGCGAAGAGTTGCAGGGAATGCCAGGGTAAATTTAATGTGTTGCTTGAAGAGCTCAGAGCATATTGGTTGAAAAGCTTTTCTTTTCTTGGTGACTTCAATCGAGTAGTCTGCAAAAATTAGGATTTTAACCCCGTCTATTTGGAGAGATGGGGACTGTCTGAATGTCTGTAGAATCAGAGATTTGTCGGCATAGTTGAGGTACTTGGCAATAATGGGACGGTGTGTTTTGCGTTCGGAGTTGAAGGACCCCATTCTGTGTGCGCGTTCCACAGTGAACAGGCCTGAGAGGCCCAAGGCCTCAGGGATGCGTTTTGAGCAGAATTCTGCCGTAGCTGCCGAGGGTAGCGACTCGGGGACGCCTACAAATCGCAGGTCACTCCTTCTGGACCTATTTTCCAAATCTTCCAATTTTTGAATGATGTATTGGATTGTTTTATCTTGCGACTGTTCCGTGGCCTGCGCCTGATAGAGTTCATCTTCGACCTCAGAGATGCGGTGTTCCATCTCATTGAGTCTGGTGGTGTGCTCAGTTATTTGGGCTTTAATTTGTATCATGCCTGCATTGACTGCCTTTTCCACCGAGGCAGATATCATGGGGGAGAGAAGAGCTGCTACAGCAGCAGCAATTCGGTGCGTGCTATCCCCAGCATCCCCAGGGGGAGGGGAGCTGTAGATGTCCCCTGGTATGGCTGGCTGGGTAGGCAACATAGAGGGACCCCCAGGAGTATTGGCAGGGGGTGTAGTGACCTGCTGGGAGGGTTGGGTGCTCACCTCCATGTCGGCCGCCTGAGATTCCGCCGCGGCGTGGGAGTAGGCCGAAGCCGGGGCCTCAATTTGCGGCCTGCCCGGTGGCGCCGATTCGGCCGCGTACGACCGAGCGCCGTTTTTTTTCGAGGAAGCGGTCCATCCGAGTGAGGGGGGGAGCCCGGGTGTGGAGGATGGCTGTGAGGGGCCGCTCAGGCTGGCTTTATAAGCCGGTTTCTGGGTCTGTTGCGGGAGCCGCGAGGAGGCGCAGTTACCTCATGCGGCGCCGGAACCGGAAGTGGATATGCTATTAATGACTCAATCTCTACCTTTCATAAAGCCCTTATACTGTTTAATTGTAAACTTGAACAACGTGTATACTTCCCTTGTTATATATCTTTATGATTACACCCGCAATATGTTAAGAGTTCATTCTTGCTGTATGTGAAATATACTTGTAATGCATCTTAAAAATTTTCATAAATAAACAATAAAAAAAAAAAGGACGTGAGGAGAAGGACGTGTTCTGGCTGAGCGCCGCAGCCTGAGCCCTAATCTATTGCCATCCGGCAACATAGGAGAAAATAAAAATAGTACGGGGTTACACCCTGTTGCTGCAAAGCAAAAGACACAGTTACCGGGGTCTGAGGGGTCTGGAGGATAGTTAGGCCGGCCCGCCGGCCCTCAGGCCTGTGGCTGAACCTGACCAGTGCCGCGCCTCCGCCATCTTGGGGCCTGTACCTACACCGGATCCATCCTGACCGGGTAAGCCTGCGGACCAAACGGCGACACCTCCGGATCGCAGCACGGAAGATTGCCTGTCCCCACGGCAGGATAACTGATCTGGAGAGGTCTGTAGGCCGGCCCTCAGACCTGCGGCCGAATCCATCCAGCGCCGCGCCGCCGCCATCTTGGGACCCGTGACTGCCTCTGAACCACCCCGCTCCGGTAACTAACGCCGCAGATCACCCAGCGACAGATCCGGAGCGCGGCCCGGACGACCACATTATCCCACATCAAATCTGAAGGCAGGCAGAAGGTGGGTTACCTAACTAGGACCGGAGATAAACTGCAGGGTCCGGCGGCCATCTTGCTGCACCCAAGATCAGACGAGGACACCCACCCTGCTACCAAACGGCTTGGAACTTCTCTGAAAAGTGGAGGACCCACTACATCCAAACCACAGGTGAGACGACCTGACATTCAGATCAAGGTGACTGCCAGTTATATGATAGCCTTGTCCCTGTGATCCTGAACGGCGGCCATCTTGCTACACCCTGGGCCTAACAGTAGTAGAGACTCAGGCATGCCTGCCCCCTACCGATAAACCACTATACTACAGGTGCAATCAAACAGAGACACACAGTCGGCTGTAATAAAATCCTGCTATACTGAATGGCAGCCGGTCTTTCCCACTTTACCACTTGATGCAAGAGAAGTCCCTCCCTCACCGCAACTAATGCACTAATCACACCTACCCCTCCTATTGTGATTATATTCTCACAAAAATGTTTTGCTTCCTACTATCCTCACCTAGGATTTAGGGATAGTGGCTTGGCGCACGGCACCGATGGCAGATGTGTGAGTGGGAGCTGAGCTGCAGTGAGACCTGGGCCTGAAAATTAACCATACACATAGTGAATATGACCACACAAATCAGAAAGGGAACACATGACCACGTTCTCCGCTCTCTGACTACCCCCAAAAGAAGGATAACTTCAACAAACCTGAACAAATACAGATACAGCGGGGGAAGGAGAAACTCCAAAATGACGACACCTCACAAGCAAAATATGGAGGAAGAATTAGAAGACGACGAAGTTTCCTTACCGCCATCTGAGGACTCGGCAGCGGGCCACGATGAAGGTGACAGACCTCTGACCTACGCTATCATGACAGATATAGCTGCGGATATTAAAAGATCATTCACCTCCGCCATTACGGACATTAAAACGGAGCTGCTTAGGCTCTCCGAACAAATGGCTGTAACGGAACGAGCGGGAAAAAGGAGAGACAGGGCACTGGTCAGACTGGATGACATCACTACCTCCCACTCTCAACACTTGATTGAAATGAATAGACATTTGGAAGACTTGGATAATAGAGGAAGGAGACATAATATAAGAATCAGAGGTGTTCCTGAGACTGTTCTACCAGACCAAGTCAAACCGGCGCTGACTTCCATCTTCAACAAGCTCCTAGATAGACCTGAACAATCTCCCATAGAATTTGACAGGGCTCACAGGGCTCTCCGACCTAGGGCACCAGATGGAAACCCACCCAGGGATATCATATGTTGCCTACCCAACTTTGGTCTAAAAGAAGACGTTCTCCAGAAAGCAAGATCCAATGACCAAATCCTATTTAATGAGACCACAGTGCAATTGTTCCAAGACCTGTCACCAATTACCCTAAAGAACAGAAGAGCACTGAGACCGCTGCTGGAAGTCCTTAGAGAAAAAGGCATAATCTATAGATGGAAATTCCCATTTGCACTACAAGCCTCTCATATGGGCAAACAATACTTGCTCAAAATCCCTGACGATTTAAAAAAATTCTGCGAAAATCTACAAATAACCCCAATAGATCTCCCTGATTGGTACGCGGAATTCTTGCTGCCGCCGGAAATCAACAATTACCAATCTGGATCTGGTTCAACACCCATCCGTCCTCCTTCCCAACAAGGACCCTACCGCAGAAATACCAACAGGAGCAACTCCGACTCTCCCTCTTCCTTCAAAGGAACTAGAAACCCAAGATCCAAGTAAACAATCCAATATGCACTTTTACAGAACTCACTGACGCAAGGGAGGAGAACAAAGAGAGAGGGGGATGTCCCCCCAAGATTTTAAGGAAGAGGAGAAGGAAAGAGAAAAAAAAAAAGGGGAAAAATTTTTTTGTTTTGTTTTTTTTTTTTTTTGTTTTTTTTTTTTTTGTTTTTTTTTTGTTTTTTTGTTCTCGCAGCAGGAAACTTTAGATTGAAACTTCTACATGAGAATTCAGTCTGTTTAGGTGTTATGTTATTTTAAGATAACCCTTTTACCCTAGTAAAATATTACCTGGTTTGTTTCCCGGGAGATATCCGCACACCCCTCTCGGATTAAAAGTAGGGCAGTTGAGCACAGATGATACGCTCATGAACATGCCTTATTGAACCTACCCTCAAGGTCTAACAAAATAACTCCTTCTCCCACGAACACCGTAGGGGGGATACCAGATCTCTTGACCCTAAACGCCTTACATAAGTGTTACAATCTAAGCCCATGGTATCCATAGTGTTTGAAGACTTAGGAATAAGATCTCATAAGCGACTAACTATACTGCTTTTGATAAGGTTTAACTTGCATAATCTCTCCACTTGGAGGCAGGACGAGTGACAGACCGACATCAGACGAATAGTAAGTGCATACCCTCATCTACCCTTTACAGCAACCGGATCTGTGAGTATACAAAATAACCGCATTAATGATGCAAGGAGAGTGTGCTCCCTAGACAAACGAGAGAGAACAAAAATGCATCTGCTCTGGCACCTGGATTTTGACTGTCCTCACATGTACCGGTATGTACTGAGGGAGTCAGACTTGTTCTCAAGCCGGTCTAACTGTAACCTGTCAAAATGTAACCATTTATCGGAGATCACCGATTTTTGGTAATGAGGGTCTTGTATATGTGACTATTGCTCTATGCTCTGTGCCAACCCACACAAGCACTTATTGGGGTATGTCTGACCTCTTAACTGTATGTTCCACATGGGGCACTAGGCTACACGCACGGTGCGGGGTGAGGGGAAGGGGCTTCCATATGCTGCTAATGCCTACAGAATCTCACTATTTTCACGTCAGACAAGAATTTTTTCAGAAAATCTGGTAGATTTGTGAGGACTCTCCTCCTTAGAACCCCTTTCGAGAGGGGGGATATGGGTTTTTTTTTTTTTTTTTTTTCAGGTCTTTTTGCCTCTCTCCTCCCTTGACTGCTGTTACGTTGTTAAAGTTATCGGTTTGAGTTTATATTACAATTCTATGATGCTCACTTCCCCCCAAGTCTCCCAGTTCTGCTCTCATTCTATATGAGAGATAACCTCACACACAACACATTCTAGTGATACATTTTTGGTAAACATCATTCCACTGCCAAATTTGTGCCGCTGCGCCTCCCTTATATCCCTCAGAGTTGACATCGTTGTCTCGTTTTAAAGACAACTTACTTGCTCCCCACCTATCAGGTGTAACGTGAGCATTCACTCAACCTCCCCTATCTGTTCACCCCCCTTTCAATCTCACTACCCCTACTCCCTTCCTTAACCTACCCATAACCCACCTAATAACCAGATATTGCCCTAACCACAAACCCCTCGACTATAAGGCAAACCGTACCGGAATCTCAATCATACGATACGTAATTACACAAATTAGATCATGGCTTATACCCATCTAGGAAAATCCCCGACCCTGATATCCCACAATGTCAATGGCCTCAACATCCCTGAGAAGAGATCCAAACTGTTAAAAGAACTTAAAAAAGTACATCCGTCCGTAGTCTTCTTACAAGAAACACATTTCAAGAGCAAACATGTCCCTACATTCACTGATAACATGTTTACAAAAATGTACCATGCCACAAACCCTCTGGCCAAAACAAAAGGAGTTTCTATATTGATTAACAAGGATTCCCCCTTTGAAGTCAAACAACTCCTTTCAGACCCAGGGGGCCGCTTCCTCTTCCTCAAAGGCGTTTGGGCAGGCTCACCTGTTACACTCGCCAATGTTTACTTCCCAAATGCCGCCCACATCACATTCTGTCATAGGATAATAGACGAGCTAAAATGGTTTGCAGAGGGGTGTATCATCTTGGGAGGAGATTTCAATATTCCCCTCTCTCCCCTCATAGACACCTCCACGGGACACACTGCTGTAACATATAGAATCCTCAAGCGAATCAAATCACTTTTAAGATCCCTATCTTTGGTAGATACTTGGAGATCTATACACACCACTGAGAAGGACTATACCTTTTTTTCCTCCCCACATAAACGATACTCACGAATTGACTTGATCCTGATCTCACAAAGGGATTTGTGCAACCTACAAAGGGCTGAGATAGGTATAATCTCCCTATCCGACCACGCACCCACATCCATCTCACTGACTTTTGACCCTCCGAAGCGCACTACTTTTAGCTGGAGACTCAATGCGTCACTCTTGACTGATCAGACCATAAAAGACGACATTCATGGGGCGATTAATGAATACTTTAAAAGCAATGTAGACGCAGATACTAATCCCCTAAATAACTGGGAAGCTCACAAAAGTGTGATAAGGGGAGAATTTATGAGATGGGGCGCCAGGAAAAAGAAAGAGAAGGAGAAAGAAATAGTCAATTTGTCCTCGCAAATAGCCACATTGGAATCACAACACAAACAATCACTCTCCATCAAGGTAGAAGAAGAACTGACGCGCTGTAGGGCCGCCCTCAAATCTGTACTTGACCTCAAAATTAGAAAGGCCCTCTTTTTCAAAAAAAGTATATATTTCGAACACGGAGATAAAAGTGGCAAACTACTAGCCAAAGCATTAAAAGATACCACCATGGCAGGACACATACATGCCATAAGGGATAAAGATGGTACTCCTAGACAAAAGACTACTGAAATAGCTGACCTTTTTCAGAAGTATTACTCAAAACTTTACGACCTCCCAGAACAACATAAGCCACCACATTTGACAACCACAAAACAAGAAACGATATCTGATTTCCTTAAGGATAGCCAACTTCCCACGCTCACTCAGGAAGACGCAACGAAATTAGAAGAACCCATTGATACCGAAGAAATTTTAGAGGCAATCAAAGGCCTTAAAGCAGGGAAAAGCCCAGGTCCAGACGGTTTTACCTCACAGTACTACAAAGCCTACACACATTTACTTATAAAGCCCCTTAGGTCCACATTTAACTATCTAGCTAAGACTGACCATAACTCGGAATACTTCCTTATGGCACACATTGCAGTAATACCCAAACCGGACAAAGACCAGACGGAATGTGCAAACTATAGACCCATCTCCCTATTGAATATAGATCTGAAACTTTTGGCCAAAATACTAGCTAACAGACTGAAACCCCTACTGTCAAAAATTATAGGACCAGAACAAGTAGGATTCATGCCGGGCAGAGAAGCACGAGATAATATCACCAAAGCACTAAACTTAATACACTTCTCCCGACACTCTAAAACAAAGGGATTGTTGCTTTCTACTGATGCTGAGAAGGCTTTCGATAGGGTCTCCTGGGACTATATGATGGCCACATGCTCCCATATTGGCTTAAATGAAAATATGCTTTCTTGGATCACAGCCCTCTATCGAAATCCGAGTGCAAAGGTCAAGGTCAACAATACCTTTTCTGAATCCATTAAGATCCACAATGGTACACGACAGGGATGCCCCCTTTCCCCCCTTCTCTTCATCATCTCTCTGGAGCCTCTGATAAGGAAAATAAACCTAGTAGAGGATGTCTCAGGCTTTAAGATAGGGAAAAGAGAATACAAAGTAGCCGCCTATGCGGATGATTTATTATTTTTTCTATCACAGCTGCACATATCCATCCCTAACTTAAAAAGAATTTTTGAGACGTTTGGATTTATATCCAATTTTAAGATTAATCAATCCAAATCTGAAGCCCTGAATATTAACCTTCCTCCTGATCAACTAAAATTAATGAAGGACAACTACAATTATAGATGGGAACGAGACACATTGAAGTACCTAGGAATACACCTGACTAACGATTTAGACTCTCTTTACCGATACAACTACAAGCCACTACTCAACTCACTGACTAGAGAACTCCGAAAATGGTCCTCCAAGACCTTCTCGTGGTTTGGCAGAGCTTCAATTTTAAAAATGACGGTTCTCCCAAGACTGCTCTACCTCTTCAATGCACTTCCCATTAAAATCCCAGAGGCTTTTTTCACAAGCCTCCTCAGAGCCCAGAGACGCTTCCTATGGGCAGACAAGAAACCAAGAATTAATTTTGATTTGCTGACACGCCCCAAACATAGGGGAGGAATTGGTTTGCCTGACTTTAAAAAATACCACCAAGCCACCCACATTACTAGGATACTAGATTGGCACTGCCACGGTCAGGATAAAGACTGGATCCAACTGGAACAAAGCTTAACTCCAAACAACCTACTTTTCTACCCTTGGACACAACACTCCAAAACAGACAAAACTCAGACACATCCTTTAGTAGCAAACACCCTTCAGGTCTGGCACAAAATTGCAGGCAGATACAATATTGCCTCCGTACCTGGGCCTCTGACCCCAGTTACTAACAATCCCGATTTTATTCCGGGCCAACGCCTGAAAGAAATACACACATGCACAACCTCCCAATGCCTATCAGACTCAAAAGTCAAATCTTTGGATACTATGCAGGCAGAATGGGGAGGGCCGTTCCCGGGCCTCTGGTTTTACATGCAACTAAGAGATTTCCTGATTAACAGCAAATTTAGGTCATCGTACTGTAGGCCAATGTCCCCATTTGAGAAACTTTGCTTCAAGAGATCCTCAGTAGCTCATACCACTTCTCTAGCCTACACCTGGTTAACCCAGGCTCAGCACACAGACGACTCGAAACATAAGGCTAAATGGGAAAACGACCTCAAAATTACGATATCGACACAACAATGGGAGAAGGCATGTATTATGACACACAAATGCTCCTTAAGCGCTAAATATCAGGAGGTCTCTTATAAAATTCTTACCCAATGGTACATTACACCCCAGAGGTCTGGGAGATGGTCCACCACAGCCTCAAATACATGCTGGCGTTGTGATCACGCCATTGGTTCCTTCCTCCATATATGGTGGGAATGTCCAAAAATTCTAGAGTACTGGGATGAGGTCAGGAAATGGGTCCAATTCATAACTGAAACCAGTCTCAATCTTACAGCAGCAGCTTGCCTGATTAACGTTAACAATTTCACCGTAAGCAAATATAAGAAATCCCTCACTAGACATCTCCTCCTTGCAGCGAAAACACTTATACCCCTTCACTGGAAGACCAAACAAGTGCCAAAAATTAGGGACTGGTTGGATAGAATACACCATATATACAAAATGGAAGAAATTGCAGCTATGAAGAGGGAGGGTAACACCAATTTTGCCGAAATCTGGCAACCTTGGGTCGTATTCTCATACTCCTCTGAATTCCAATCACTTACTACATAAGCCCTATCATAGAGAATGTATACATGTGACGGAGGGTTGTTGTTTCCCTTCTACCTATACTGCCATGCTTCAATCATTCCACTTCTCCCACCCCTTCCCTCCCTCTTGCCCATTCTTTTTACCTTTCCCATTCCCCCACCATTACATTTACTCAAATATATGTTCAATTTATGTTTGTTTTAGGTTACCCTATTACTATCATCAGGGCTTTATATTTTGTTATGCCTATGCCTATTGATTCTGCATATTACTGAGCCCTGAATGTTCAATTCTGTATTTTATATGCCTGATTTATTATTTGTTATCTGTAACAAACTTTAATAAAACTCTTTGATTGAGAAAAAAAAAAAATGATCTTCAAGGTGTGTATATGTACAAGGATATGAAATGGTGTCTAAAACAGGTCATATCCACCATATGGGCATGGGGGGCATTATACGCAATATGGGCACCATTACGGATAAGGGAAAGGATAGGTATGCACATAATGTGCAAACACATAAGGGCATCTATAGATACATGGCCTGATAAATACAAAATGGCGAGAGGGAGGAAGGTGTGTGCTGATATAGAAGGAAAAGAGAATGGGATAGATGGGAGGGAGAAAAGGGCAGGGGAAAAAGGAATGGGAAGAGAGAGGGGGGGGGGGGAAGAAGAAGGAAGAGAAAAGGGGAGGGTTGAGAGTATTCAATGAGTATATCCAATATGTCTCTCTTTCGCTTAGATTTTGGAATCTCTCTGCTTCAGACAATGTGTTAGGGATCTGTTTGATTACCCAAACATTCAGGCCATTAGTGGACTTCTGATGGTGCTCCATAAAATGGCGGGGGACACTGTGCTTGTCCCCTTTTGTACCTTTTTTGCATATTGTACATGACAGGGGGATGGGAGGGGAGTGTTAGATGTACTAGCATATTTAAATAATTGAAGTCAAACTCCAGCAAATACTTTGGAAGCTGTTACAGCAAACATGTTTTTTTTCTTCTTCGATAAAGATTTTACATATGTAGCGGGGTCTCCTTTAAGGCCCCTGGACTACGTTACCCAGAACCCCGTTCAGCACCCAGGGTGCATTTGGCCACCGCAGAGACTCATGGGTGGGGCTATAAAAGAAGGGGGCGAGGCTAAGCTCGGACTCTTTGGACACCGCGCTGTTATCAACAGGTCATCCCGTGCGGATCTGCAGCAGTACAAGGCCTGAAGCCAGGGCCTTGCACAACTTCCAGAGAGCCTTCCACCCCACTGCGAGCCTGGGTGGCATCCGACTTCTCTAAGTTGCTGACATCAGTTGGACCGGAGACCCGGCCGTTGCAGACGCTGTGTGCGGAGACACAGTTGGTGGAAGTCCCGGACTGGGATCGCGTCCGGAGTGGTGAGCGAGCACCTGCTCAATCCAGAAAAATACACTTTACTCTGATTAGGCCTAGAGACTGCCTTGGCCCACCAAGTTTTATCTGTTGTTCCACTGGAGACTAGTAATAGAACTGGGTCGTGTAGTCTCTGGTGAAGTGTTCTTCTATTACCTATTGTGTGGATTACAAATACTGTTCTTTCTATATGTGCACCACCGTTCAAGCTGCATGCGAAGAAATTGTTCCCCAAGAGACTAAGTTATATCTGAGTCAGGCCTGACCAGGAGTTAGAACTTTTTGTTGCTGCGCCATAAGGGCGCATAGATAGGGATACCTGCACTTGGCGCGTAATCGCCAGCATCCTCAGTGTGTACTATACTTACAGTTGCAGGGCTCTGCAGACAATATATGTGTTATGTGTTAATCTATGCCTTTTACACAAAAGTAAACCAGTTATACTTTAACACTTTGCCCTCAGTGTGTTATCATTGTGCATATATTGCTAGATTGTGATAAGAGAAAAGAAACCTTAGACTAACTGTGCCAGAGTGGGTCGAGTAGATTGCCGGGGGTTGGCGGTGCTGTATTTCAGGGCCCGAAACAAATTCAGCGGCTCTCTTAAGTGGGGGTAGCGCTACACGTGGGGGCTCCGAGTCCGGGATCCTGATACAGCAAGCAACGCGCCAAAAGTATCGGCATGGACCCATTAGAAGTGGAACGGTGGTGCGCGTTGGCTGGAATCGATTCAGCCGCGGCAGTAGTTATTGAACTCCCGGGGATCTGGCAAGAAGTAGCGGTAAAGCAGCTAATAATGTCGCTGTCCCCACACCAGAAAGCATGGGTCATGGATGTCTGGTCGAATTCTTCGCTGACCCACGCACTAATAGAATGGAAGAATGAAATCCCAGAGCATTTTAAATGTCCAAGCATAACAGCAATGGATGATCAGACCTATAGCTTAATGCATGCGCTGCCAGTCAGGGAAGGATGGTTTCAGACACCAATTCCATCACCTCCACAGATATCTCCAGTGCAGTCCCCAAAAGCAGGAAGGCATAAGAAAGAGAGTCCCAGATCACCACCGGCCACCCTCAGCGCAGAATTATGCGCGGTCCTGGGGGAGATTGTAGCCCAGTGCAAGAAGGATCCTACAGACTACCCGATGTCGGGATACAGAAAACTTAGGATATTCTCTGGAAAGAAGCCTGTACCTTTGGGGGAAGAGGGATTTGAGGAGTGGCTAGATGGTGCCACTCAGGCTTTAGAAGAATGGGAAGTCCCAGAGCACCAGAAGAAGCAGAGAATCACAGAGAGTCTGAAGGGGCCTACCTTGGAGGCCATACGCAACCTCAAGCTGAGCAAGAAAGACTGTGATGCACAGGATTATCTGGACATTTTGCAGAATGTGTTCGGTGGAACAGAGAAAGTCACTGAGCTCACTTACCAGCTGGAGCACTGCTATCAGAAGACAGGAGAGAAACTGTCAGAGTTCATGAGGCGTCTGGATAAGATCCTGCATAAAATTATACTGAAGAAGGGAATTGATCCAAGGAAGGTGGATGAGGCCCGTGTTCAGCAGGTGTTGCGGGGAGCTCAGCCCCTAGACCCCATCGCATTGGCATTACGCACTCGACCGGATGGGAAGAGCCTGGAGTATCCCGACTTAATCCGAGTGGTCATAGAAGAAGAGGCTATGTTGGAAGACAAAAGGAGGAACCAATCAGTCGAGCCAACCAATCCTCCGGCAGTGGTGGTCAGGACGGCCATGATCCTCGAGAGAGACTCAGAGGTGGATACCTTGAAGGCACAGATGTCCCAAGTATTGGGGATGCTGACCTCTATGATGACCAAGGATCAAGGGGTACCGGAGAGGGAAAGCCCAAAGAAGGAACTGTTTCCAAACATCTCAGCACCCGCATCTTTGCAAGATTGGGGGGATGCGATTTGTTTCAACTGTGGAGGAGCTGGCCATGTCGCCAAAGTGTGTTCCAGCCTGAAGAAAAAAAAGATGAATAACCGCAAGCCGGCGGAAAACTTCAGAGGGCCCCGGTGAAGGAGTCAACCGGGTGCCAATCATCTCCAGTGAGCTCCAAACTGAATGAGAAGCACAGGAAAAAAGTGGACAAAACCCCTCAGAAGAAGCACAGGGTTCCTTAGTGGGAACGTACACCAAAGAAAGAGAATAATGTCCCTCAGTGGGTAGTTACACCCATTAAGAGGAGGGAGATCAATGCATACCAAGCCCGAGAGAGACTTAAGTCCAAAGAGAAATGGAAGAAAGAGAGTCTAAAAGGGAAACGCAAAGATCCAAAGAAAGAGACCCCTTTGAAGCGGTATCCAGAGAAGCTGGTAGGCCCCTCCCCGATAGTCCCTGTCCAAGTTGAGGGAGTCTACACCAGAGCCATATTGGATACTGGGGCACAAGTGACCCTGTTGTACCAAGACTTTTATGACAAGCATCTAAGTCACCTACCCATCCAGAAGATTGAAGAGCTGGAAATATGGGGAATTGGGACTGAGAGTTTCCCTTATGATGGTTATCTGCCTATAAAACTGACTTTTGACCCGTTCATAGCCGGGAAGGCTGAAGTGCTTGATTCCTTGGCTGTGGTATGCCCCCGACCGCCTGGAGCTAACAAGAGTTCCCTAATAATAGGGACCAACACGGATCTGGTCCGAAGACTGTTGGCTCCTCTGACAAGAAGAAAAGACCCCACAGTCACTGAGATCCACCCAATGCTGAAGACAGCTTATCAGCGACTGATCTTGGAACAGAAGGCCCCAGAAGAGGGGGAAGGGAAGGTCTGGAGGCTGGGAAGAAGAGGGATAGTGCTGCAGCCCGGTGAAGTAGCCTGTTTAAAAGCCACTGTGAAACTCACTTGGGAGCAGCCTGGGCCCTTTGTCATGTTGGAGCCCGGCCCAGGGGGAGAACACTCGGGCTTAGAAGTGGTCCCAGAAGTGGTCCCGTTGAGGGCCCTGAAGAAGGCACACTGTAAAGTACCTGTGAGTGTCAGGAATACTACGGATGGCCCCATGGAGATCCCAGCCAGGATATTGCTGGGCCAGGTGAGCCCTGTTACCCCAGTTGCTTTGTCAGACATGGAGAAGGCAGAGGGAGAAAAGGACTGTGTGGGAAAAACTTTCCATGGAGAACCCAAACCTGCCCAGGGCTTGGAAAGAGAGAGCCAAGGCCCAGTTGACCAGGTGGAAAAAAATCTTCTCCCAAGATGAGTTCGATGTGGGGTGTGCAAAGAGTGCCACCCATCGAATCCGCCTCCAGGAAGACAAGCCCTTCAGGGAGATGGTTAGGCGAGTTCCACTAGCAGACCTTGAAGACTTGAGGGAACAGCTCGCCAAGCTCAAGCGAACTGGTGTGATTCGAGAATCTAGAAGCCCCTATGCCTCCCCGATAGTGGTGGTCAGGAAGAAGAATGGGTCGTTGAGGCTGTGCATAGACTACAGGACCCTCAACAGGAGGACCATACCCGACCAGTACACCACTCCGAGGATAGAGGATGTCCTACAGAGCTTGTCTGGAGCCAAGTGGTTCAGTGTCATGGACCTCAAGAGCGGGTACTATCAGATCCCTATGCATCGAGAAGACAAGGAGAAAACAGCTTTCATAACCCCAGTGGGGTTCTTTAAATTCAACCGGATGCCCCAAGGTCTGTCTGGAGCCCCGGCCACCTTCCAACGTCTCATGGAAAAGACTGTAGGGGACATGAACCTCATAGAAGTCCTTGTATACTTGGATGACATCAATGTCTTCGGGAGAACCTTGGAAGAACATGAAAAGAGGCTGTAGAACGTTTTGAGAAGACTCGGTGAGGAGGGACTTAAGCTCTCACCTGAAAAGTGCCAGTTCTATTAGTCAACAGTTAACTATCTGGGACACATAGTGTCCGAGGATGGGGTAGCCACAGACCCCGAAAAGTTGTAGGCAGTCACCTCCTGGCCAAGGCCCACCACTGTGACAGAACTCAGATCCCTTTTAGGATTCTGTTCTTATTATAGGAGGCTCGTGGAAGGGTTTGCTCGGATAGCAAGGCCTCTAAATGAACTGCTCAAGACGGAGGGAGAAGAGGATGACTCGGGCCCCAGGAGGCCAGGGGAGTCAGTCAAGGACCAGTGGAACGAGAAGTGTGAAAAGGCCTTCCAGATGTTGAAGAAAAGTCTAACCACTGCCCCTGTCCTGGCCTACGCAGACCCAAAGAAGCCTTATAAACTCCACGTAGATGCCAGTCATGATGGTCTGGGAGGAGTGCTTTATCAGGAGCATGAAGGGCAACTGAGACCTGTTGCATATGTGAGTAGGAGTCTGACTCCCTCTGAAAAGAACTACCCTACTCATAATTGGAAAAAAGAGTAGGGATGAGCTTCGTGTTCGAGTCGAACATACGTTCGACTCGAACATCGGCTGTTCGATCGTTCGACGAAGATCGAACGATTTGGGCCGTTCGCGCCAAATTCGAGTGACGCGAACGGCCCACAATGCACTACGCCATCGCAGTGTCATCCAGGCGCTGTGATTGGCCAAGCATGCACTGTGACCCCGCATGCTTGGCCAATCACAGCGCCGGCAGCGAGGAGAGCAATGATTGGCCACAGGCAGGATGCCTGTGGCCAATTATTGCTGAGGGTGTTTAGTACACGCCCCACACTATAAAAGGCCGCCAGCACGGCGGCCTAGTGTAGTGTGTTCCGGAGCAGGGATAGAGCAGCATAGGCAGGGACAGTGACTGTTATTTCTTTCTTGCTTAACCTGGATTCCTTTAGTTTAGGGAAAGAGAAGGATAGGTAGGGAGAGTGTCAGTGTGTTTTGTGCTTGTGCTATAGTGTGCTTAAAAAAAACATTTATTCTAGGGACAGAAAACTGTAGGTAGGGACAGTGTCAGTTTCTTTCACTCTGCAAGTCCTTGTTTCCAGGGACCTGGAAGGACAGTGAGTGAATTGTCCTTGTGCTATATTGTGCTTAAAAAAACATTTATTCTAGGGACAGAAAACTGTAGGTAGGGAGAGTGTCAGTTTCTTTCACTCTGCAAGTCCTTGTTTCCAGGGACCTGTAAGGACAGTGAGTGAATTGTCCTTGTGCTATATTGTGATTAAAAAAAACATTTTTTCTAGGGACAGAAAACTGTAGGTAGGGAGAGTGTTTTTTTTCTTTCACTCTGCAAGTCCTTGTTTCCAGGGACCTGGAAGGACAGTGAGTGAATTGTCCTTGTGCTATATTGTGCTTAAAAAAAAACATTTTTTCTAGGGACAGAAAACTGTAGGTAGGGAGAGTGTTTATTTTCTTTCACTCTGCAAGTCCTTGTTTCCAGGGACCTCTAAGGACAGTGAGTGAATTGTCCTTGTGCTATATTGTGCTTAAAAAAAACATTTATTCTAGGGACAGAAAACTGTAGGTAGGGAGAGTGTCAGTTTATTTCACTCTGCAAGTCCTTGTTTCCAGGGACCTGGAAGGACAGTGAGTGAATTGTCCTTGTGCTATATTGTGATTAAAAAAAACATTTTTTCTAGGGACAGAAAACTGTAGGTAGGGAGAGTGTTTTTTTTCTTTCACTCTGCAAGTCCTTGTTTCCAGGGACCTGTAAGGACAGTGAGTGAATTGTCCTTGTGCTATATTGTGCTTAAAAAAAACATTTATTCTAGGGACAGAAAACTGTAGGTAGGGAGAGTGTCAGTTTATTTCACTCTGCAAGTCCTTGTTTCCAGGGACCTGGAAGGACAGTGAGTGAATTGTCCTTGTGCTATATTGTGATTAAAAAAAACATTTTTTCTAGGGACAGAAAACTGTAGGTAGGGAGAGTGTTTTTTTTCTTTCACTCTGCAAGTCCTTGTTTCCAGGGACCTGTAAGGACAGTGAGTGAATTGTCCTTGTGCTATATTGTGCTTAAAAAAAACATTTATTCTAGGGACAGAAAACTGTAGGTAGGGAGAGTGTCAGTTTATTTCACTCTGCAAGTCCTTGTTTCCAGGGACCTGTAAGGACAGTGAGTGAATTGTTCTTGTGCTATATTGTGATTAAAAAAAACATTTTTTCTAGGGACAGAAAACTGTAGGTAGGGAGAGTGTTTTTTTTCTTTCACTCTGCAAGTCCTTGTTTCCAGGGACCTGTAAGGACAGTGAGTGAATTGTCCTTGTGCTATATTGTGCTTAAAAAAAACATTTATTCTAGGGACAGAAAACTGTAGGTAGGGAGAGTGTCAGTTTATTTCACTCTGCAAGTCCTTGTTTCCAGGGACCTGTAAGGACAGTGAGTGAATTGTCCTTGTGCTATATTGTGATTAAAAAAAACATTTTTTCTAGGGACAGAAAACTGTAGGTAGGGAGAGTGTTTTTTTTCTTTCACTCTGCAAGTCCTTGTTTCCAGGGACCTGTAAGGACAGTGAGTGAATTGTCCTTGTGCTATATTGTGATTAAAAAAAACATTTTTTCTAGGGACAGAAAACTGTAGGTAGGGAGAGTGTTTTTTTTCTTTCACTCTGCAAGTCCTTGTTTCCAGGGACCTGTAAGGACAGTGAGTGAATTGTCCTTGTGCTATAGTGTGCTTAAAAAAAACATTTATTCTAGGGACAGAAAACTGTAGGTAGGGACAGTGTCAGTTTCTTTCACTCTGCAAGTCCTTGTTTCCAGGGACCTGGAAGGACAGTGAGTGAATTGTCCTTGTGCTATATTGTGATTAAAAAAAACATTTTTTCTAGGGACAGAAAACTGTAGGTAGGGAGAGTGTTTTTTTTCTTTCACTCTGCAAGTCCTTGTTTCCAGGGACCTGTAAGGACAGTGAGTGAATTGTCCTTGTGCTATATTGTGCTTAAAAAAAAACATTTATTCTAGGGACAGAAAACTGTAGGTAGGGAGAGTGTCAGTTTATTTCACTCTGCAAGTCCTTGTTTCCAGGGACCTGTAAGGACAGTGAGTGAATTGTCCTTGTGCTATATTGTGATTAAAAAAAACATTTTTTCTAGGGACAGAAAACTGTAGGTAGGGAGAGTGTTTTTTTTCTTTCACTCTGCAAGTCCTTGTTTCCAGGGACCTGTAAGGACAGTGAGTGAATTGTCCTTGTGCTATATTGTGCTTAAAAAAAACATTTATTCTAGGGACAGAAAACTGTAGGTAGGGAGAGTGTCAGTTTATTTCACTCTGCAAGTCCTTGTTTCCAGGGACCTGTAAGGACAGTGAGTGAATTGTCCTTGTGCTATATTGTGATTAAAAAAAACATTTTTTCTAGGGACAGAAAACTGTAGGTAGGGAGAGTGTTTTTTTTCTTTCACTCTGCAAGTCCTTGTTTCCAGGGACCTGTAAGGACAGTGAGTGAATTGTCCTTGTGCTATATTGTGATTAAAAAAAACATTTTTTCTAGGGACAGAAAACTGTAGGTAGGGAGAGTGTTTTTTTTCTTTCACTCTGCAAGTCCTTGTTTCCAGGGACCTGTAAGGACAGTGAGTGAATTGTCCTTGTGCTATAGTGTGCTTAAAAAAAACATTTATTCTAGGGACAGAAAACTGTAGGTAGGGACAGTGTCAGTTTCTTTCACTCTGCAAGTCCTTGTTTCCAGGGACCTGGAAGGACAGTGAGTGAATTGTCCTTGTGCTATATTGTGATTAAAAAAAACATTTTTTCTAGGGACAGAAAACTGTAGGTAGGGACAGTGTCAGTTTCTTTCACTCTGCAAGTCCTTGTTTCCAGGGACCTGGAAGGACAGTGAGTGAATTGTCCTTGTGCTATATTGTGATTAAAAAAAACATTTTTTCTAGGGACAGAAAACTGTAGGTAGGGAGAGTGTTTTTTTTCTTTCACTCTGCAAGTCCTTGTTTCCAGGGACCTGGAAGGACAGTGAGTGAATTCTCCTTGTGCTATATTTTGCTTAAAAAAAACATTTATTCTAGGGACAGAAAACTGTAGGTAGGGAGAGTGTCAGTTTATTTCACTGTGAAAGTCCTTGTTTCAAGGGACAGAGAAGGACACCTGAAGGTAGCCCTTATTGCTTTTTTCCCATCTCCCTGCAGGCCATCTATTAGAATGTCTGGAAGGCAAACAAGGAGAGGCAGACAGTCAGGAGGCAATAAAAGAGGGCAAGCAGGCTCTGTGTCTGGGGGCAACAGTGCTGGTCGTGGACGCGGTGCATTGTCATCAGCACATGGCCATGGGACACGCTTGTCCTTCTTTTCGGCAGCTGGACATGTTGAGCCACATCATGCCGAAGACTTGGTAGAGTGGATGACCAAGCCCTCCTCCTCCTCCTCATCCTCTCTCACCCAGGCTCAGGGTACTGGAAAAGCAGCTGCCAAAGCGTCGTC
The DNA here is from genome assembly GCA_029206835.1 of Rana muscosa. Lineage (NCBI taxonomy): Eukaryota > Metazoa > Chordata > Amphibia > Anura > Ranidae > Rana > Rana muscosa. Next base: position 287,792,822 of record CM055116.1, read on the forward strand.
TTCCCTGGTATCAATGTCAGACAAATCATCAGTCACTCCTTCCCTAGACCCACCATGTCCTCCTCCTGAGGAGTCCCCCGAACTGTTTCAGCACAGTGTTGGGTACATGCTCCAGGAGGATGCCCAGCGTTTCGAAGGGTCTGATGATGAAACCCAGCTAGAGGAAGGCAGTAGCGTGAGAGCAGACAGAGGGGATGCTCAAGAAGGACACCAATCTGGCAGTCATGTTCCAGCAGCTGCAGCATACTGCCAGATTGGCTCCAGTGATGAGGAGGGAGGGGATGATGAGGTCACTGACTCCACGTGGGTGCCTAATAGGAGAGAGGAGGAGGAGGAGGATGAGGAGGAGGCACATCTCCAACGAGGCAGGATGCCCTTTGGTGGCCAGCGTAAGGGCAGTACACCGACGGAATCACACCGCAGAGCTCCGCCTGTGCAGGGCGCTGCCTCTGCCCGTCATTCAAAAAGTTCTTTGGTGTGGGCCTTTTTTGAGGCTAGTGCATCAGATCGCACAGCTGCTGTTTGCAACATATGTCTCAAGCGTATATCGCATGGCCAAAACATCAGCCGCTTGGGTACCACATGCCTGACCAGACATATGTTGACCTGCCATGCAGCTCGTTGGCAAGCCTACCTCAAAGACCCACACCAAAGAACAAAGCGGACCTCTCCTTGCACCGCATCAGCTGGGATCTCCAACCCCACTATAACTTCAGTCCTCTCTGAAACATGCACTGAGAGGAATGAAGGTGTAGAATTAGGTGTGTCACAGCCAAGTACTTGCGCCCACTCTGCTAGCAGTACACCGACGTCCGATTCTAGCAGGCAAATTTCCCTGCCCCAGCTGCTGGACCGTCGAAAGAAGTTCACTCCCAGCCATCCACATGCCCAGCGGTTGAATGCTAGCTTGGCTAAATTGCTAGCGCTTCAACTGCTGCCTTTTCAGTTGGTAGACTCGGCCCCCTTCCGTGAGTTTGTGCAATGTGCGGTTCCTCAGTGGCAGGTTCCCAAACGCCACTTTTTCTCACGGAAGGCTATTCCGGCTCTCTACCGGCATGTGGAAGGCAATGTCTTGGCCTCGCTGGACAGGGCGGTCAGCGGTAAGGTGCATATTACCGCTGACTCATGGTCCAGCAGGCATGGACAGGGACGTTACCTTTCTTTCACGGCCCATTGGGTCACTCTTTTGGCAGCTGGGAAGGATTCAGGACAAGGTGCAGTAGTGTTGGAGGTTGTCCCACCGCCACGCCTCCAAAATGCTACTACTGGTTGTGACACATCTCTCTCCTCCACCCCCTCCTCTTCTTCTTCCTCCATGGCCTCTTCCTGTGGTTTGTCCTATGAACCAGCGGTGCTCCGTAGCCGTTCACGGGGCTACGCAAGTACGCAGGCAAAAAGATGCCATGCCGTGCTTGCGCTGGTGTGTTTGGGGGACAGAAGCCACACTGGGGCAGAGGTCCTGTCTGCTCTGCAGGGCCAGGCCGAGAGGTGGTTGACGCCACGCCAGCTTAAGCCAGGAATGGTGGTTTGCGACAATGGCACCAACCTCCTCTCCGCCCTCCGACAGGGACAACTGACCCATGTGCCCTGTGTGGCTCACGTCCTTAACCTGGTGGTGCAGCGCTTCTTGGGCAGGTACCCGGGCTTACAGGATGTCCTGAGGCAGGCCAGGAAAGTCTGTGTGCATTTCCGCAGATCTTATAATGCCAGTGCTCGCCTGGCTGAGCTGCAAAAGGAGTTGAACCTGCCCAAGAACCGCCTTATATGTGACATGCCCACCAGGTGGAACTCAACGTTGGCCATGCTGCAGCGGCTGCACACGCAGCAGAGGGCCATCAATGAGTACCTGTGCGACTACGGCACCAGGACAGGGTCAGGGGAGCTTGGTTTTTTTTCTCCACGCCAGTGGGGCATGATCAGGGATGCATGCACTGTCCTGGCACCATTTGAGGAGGCCACGAGGATGGTGAGCAGTGACAGTGCATGCATCAGTGACACTGTACCTCTTGTCCACCTGTTGGAGCACACGCTGCGTGGAATAATGGACAGGGCACTTGAGGCAGAACAGAGGCAGGAAGAGGAGGACTTCCTTGCCTCTCAAGGCCCCCTTTACCCAGACAGTGTTCCTTCTGTCCCACCCATCGCACAGGAAGAGGAGGAGGAGGAGGAGGAGGAGGATTGTGTCAGCATGGAGGTGGAGGCTGGCACTCAGCATCATCAGCAGCAGTCTTTTAGGGATGATTTACAGTCCCAAGAAACCAGTGGACTTGTACGTGGCTGGGAGGAGGTGGCTGCGGATCATGTCGTCCTTAGTGACCCAGAGGACTCCGGAGCGAATGCCTCAGCAAACCTACGCTGCATGGCCTCCCTGATCCTGCAAAGTCTGCGGAAGGATCCTCGTATTCTTCGGATCAAGGAGAGGGACCATTACTGGCTGGCCACTCTCCTTGATCCACGGTACAAGGGTAAGGTTGCGGACCTTATGTTACCGTCGCAGAGGGAGCAGAGGATGAGACAACTCCGGGAGGCCTTGCAGAAAGGTCTGTGCAACGCGTTCCCAGAGACTGGGAGGTTGCAAACTCCTGGTCCTGGACAACGAGTTGCTGAGGCTTCGGCCAGTCAAAGAAGGAGCGGTGGGGAAGGTGGCCGTCTGACCGATGCGTTCAGACAATTCTTTAGTCCGCAGCCCCAAAGTATGATCGGTTCCAGCAACCATCGCCAGCGTCTGATAAACATGGTGCAGGAATATCTAGGGGCAAGGTCAGACTTGGACACCTTCCCCACCGAAAATCCTCTGGCTTACTGGGTCTTGAGGATGGATCACTGGCCAGAGCTTGCACAGTATGCAATTGAGCTACTGGCCTGTCCTGCATCCAGCGTTCTTTCGGAACGCACATTCAGTGCTGCTGGAGGATTTGTCACGGATCACAGGGTGCGCCTGTCCACCGACTCGGTTGATCGACTGACTTTCATCAAGATGAACCAGTCTTGGATCACCACCAGCTACCACACACCTGATGCTGATATAACAGACTAATTGATTTTAACATGTCACATCCCTTCAAGACTGATGCTGATGCTGAGTGCCTGTGCTGTTATGTTGACTGGCTATCCTCCTCCTCCGAGTCCTCAATGATACGATTGATGATGATAGCTTGTAAGATCATTTTTGTTTATGGGTGCCGCCACCAGTGCCTAACGCCCAATTTTTCAGCCCCTGTTTAACAGGGGCGTGTAATTACAATTTTTGAAGCAATACTTTGCAACAGGGCTCATTGCTGTGCTCCAAGTACAGTATCTGTGAGGAGTTGCAGTGTTGTGCCACCAGTGCCTAAGGCCCAATTTTTCAGCCCCTGTTTAACAGGGGCGTGTCATTACAATTTTTGAAGCAATACTTTGCAACAGGGCTCATTGCTGTGCTCCAAGTACAGTATCTGTGAGGAGTTGCAGTGTTGTGCCACCAGTGCCTAAGGCCCAATTTTTCAGCCCCTGTTTAACAGGGGCGTGTCATTACAATTTTTGAAGCAATACTTTGCAACAGGGCTCATTGCTGTGCTCCAAGTACAGTATCTGTGAGGAGTTGCAGTGTTGTGCCACCAGTGCCTAAGGCCCAATTTTTCAGCCCCTGTTTAACAGGGGCGTGTCATTACAATTTTTGAAGCAATACTTTGCAACAGGGCTCATTGCTGTGCTCCAAGTACAGTATCTGTGAGGAGTTGCAGTGTTGTGCCACCAGTGCCTAAGGCCCAATTTTTCAGCCCCTGTTTAACAGGGGCGTGTCATTACAATTTTTGAAGCAATACTTTGCAACAGGGCTCATTGCTGTGCTCCAAGTACAGTATCTGTGAGGGGTTGCAGTGTTGTGCCACCAGTGCCTAAGGCCCAATTTTTCAGCCCCTGTTCAACAGGGGCATGTAATTACAATTCTTGATTTAATAATTCACAGCAGGGCCCATTGCTGCACCCACCAAGAGTAACTGTCAGGGCTTACAGTGTTGTGGCACCAGCACCACCATCAAAGGCCCAATTTTTACTACCACTGTTCAACAATTATATGTAATTAAAATTCCTGATATAATAGTTGACAGCAGGGCGTTCCAGCACCAACCAAGAGTAACTGTGAGTGCTTACAGTGTTGTGCCAACACCAACAACTAAGGGGCCTATTTCTGCAGAGTATATACGGCAGGTCCCTACTTTCAAACATCCAACTTACAAACGACTCCTACTTGCAAACGCAAGAAGACAACAGGAAGTGAGAGGAAATCTACCACTAGGAAGGAAAATTCTCTCCTGTAAGAATAAATATGGGAGAAAGGTGTCTCCTCTGTACTGATGCTTTATCAGCAATCCTTGTTTCAAGAAAAAGACCACATTTCAAAAAGAGTTGTCATTGGGACGGAAAGTGAGGTGAAATGTTCTGAACAGGGGCACAGACAGCAAAACAAATGTTACAGGGGTGATAACCCTTACCTATGTTTTCCAAAAAGTTTAAAAATAGATTTTTGGTCTGGAGCTACACTTCAACAATGTACCTGTTCAAAATTACAAACAGACTCTACATAAGAACAAACCTACAGTCCCTGTCTTGTATGCACCGCCTGTATAGGGCTGTTCAGAGTATATAGGGCCTTTTTTATTTTATGTGCGGGGTTCCCCTTAATATCCATACAAGACCCAAAGGGGCTGGTAATGGGCTGGGGTAGGGGGGGGGTCATGGGGTAGCTATGCCATTTTTCTTAAAGAATTTCATCCATATTACCGGGACCAGACATTACATTAAAGCCGCAAGCAGTTTTAAATGGCTTTTTTTTCCTTTAGAAGTGTCATTTTGTGCAGGGACAGTTCTAAACACGGGAAACACGTGGCACTTCACAGGCATACTTTAGACACCCCCCAGGTACGATATTTAAAGGAATATTTGACTTTTTTTTTTTCACTTTATGCATCATTAAAATGACTGCTCCCGAAAAACGACCGTTTTTAAAACTTCTTTTTGCATTGATACATGTCCCCTGGTGCAGAACCCGGGTTCCCAAACCCTTTTTAGGACAATAACATGCATAATAGTTGTTATAATTAGCACTTTAGAATTCGAACGTTCGCATCCATTGTATTTAATAGGGTTCTAATGTTCGTTCGAACTTTCGGTCCGTTCGCGGGTTCTGGTGCGAACCGAACCCGGGGGTGTTCGGCTCATCACTAAAAAAGAGTAAAACTGCGCTAAATATATTGATAGAGAAAAGACACCAAGTGTTCTCACTGGTGACTCAATGGGAGCTGCGATTAAGATGTAAACCACCATACATAATAGCAAAATAGGAAAAGAGAAAAATCGCGCTAACCCGTGTCATAGGCTCCGTAAGGAGTCTGTGAATAATTTAAATCTGTAATTGTTTGAAAAGGAACAAAACATAAAATTTAAAATAAATTTAATAAACACCCATCAAACGATGAAGAACTAATGAATAAAAAATTTAAAAAAACAATAAATTATAAAAGTGTACTGTGATGTAACTTCAAAATATAAAATCCATAAATGATATAAAGTCCATAAAATAAATCTCTTAGGTAAAGTCCGTTATAAAACACCGGTGCTCCGTGTAAAAAATCATACGAAGTGAATAATTGCATCCAATTTTGTGATCTTCCACCACCAAACAACAGAAATTTCTCCTTACCAGCTACAATTGACCCCCCATGACAGAGGATCAATAAATGCAGAGATTAAGCAGTTCCTCCCACAGGTCAGCACAGCAATTGGGACTCCTAAATCACCAATCCCCGATGGACATCCGTGGACACAGGCAGTATGTAAAAGATAGACACACTCCACATAGCGCATTACCGTTTAAAATATTTATTCTTTAAAATAAAGTTTGCACTTACATTAATGCAGTTTTAAAATAGCCCATTCAGTCTGGTGTGCCGGCCGCTGCACATTCATCAGACACCCGTCCCGTCCTTCTCGGAAGCGTTTGAGGTGACATCAGTGCGTCGCTCTGCCCTACGTCCGTTTCGCAAAAACTTGCTTCTTCCAGGGGCACGGGCGGCGCACTGCGTCACCTCGCTTTATAGTGCAGAACAACCAAGCCTCGTTTTGGGTCCAAACCATCGATCGGACATGCGCGGTCTCACTAGGTGTCACTGTAATGTAGACACCGGCCGCGTATGCTAGTCTGGTTGGCTGCACTGTTCACCACCCTATTGGCTGCTAGCTGCATACCAGAATCTGATTTGCTACGCTAGTTTGTTATTACTGGTATACTTGGGCCTGTTGATTTCAATATATACTGGGCATCCCCGATGACATCCTTACTACTGGCATGGTGCCCGTATTCACAGACTCACATGCCTAGCATAAGGTGGGGGACAAGCCCAAATGTAAATAACTGAACTCATTTAAGCCCTATAGCCACATTCCCGATGAGCCAGAAACGCGACTAATTCTGACCACAGGGGCCACCGTCAGGTCACGATTAGTGACCCCTAGTGGACATCGATCTAGCTGTTCCCCAGATGCAAGGACAAAACAACTGAAATGTCGGTCCATGCACCGGGGAGCAGCACACCCTACAGCCACATTCCCGATAAACCGGAAGTGCGACTCTTCTGACCACAGGGGCCACCATCGGATCACAAGCGGTGACCCCTAGTGGACATTAGTTTAATTGTTCTCCAGATGCAAGGACAAGGCAGCTGAGGTGCCAGTCCATGCACCGAGAGATATCACAGCTCAACCTCGAGCTGGGGACTTGGTATCTAGCCAAACCTGATTTTAATTGTACAAATTTTAAATTTATTATTAAAATTGATATAAAAATCTAAATATGAATATAAAGCCAATGGGAGTGTGGACCATGAATTCCCACACCCCTGGGGGCTCAATCGGGCTGAGATAACCTGAGGCTGGGCCTATATAACCCAACCATGGAGATCCCAAACCCAAAGGGGAACACAAGAAACCCCCTGAGTCCTAGCCTGCTCACTATATCTCCTCTTTTTGGGTAATAACATGCTACACATGTATTCCCAAACAATGTGCCTAAGTCGCAGAGGGAATCCTATAGTTAAATTCCTTTCCAACCTCCCATAGCTCCTGACTCAAGTCATGGGAAGGTATACACTACCCTATCCACTGAGGGAAAAGAAGGGAGGGGACGTGGAAAAAAGGGGGAGGAGTGAGATCCAAAGGATTTAACGCACGAGGAGATCAAAGTACCAAAACAACCGGCCCCTAGTGTTCAGGGCCTACGTTGATGATACCAGGCTCCTCAGGCCCCCAATCAGACCACCATTATGGAGAAGTATGTCAGTATCCCTTAAATCATCGCTGTGGGCACCCAATGTGGGCCCCACTCTATTGATGAAAAAGGAAAACGCATACAGAATAGACTATTGCTGTAAACAAAAACCTATTTAATTGTGTTTAAATATACAAATTAATTAATTAAAAAAACAAGTAAATGAACTTGGTTATATAAACAATAATGAATATAACGAAAATAGTCCGTGTATGTGAAGTGAACACACAAAAGGAGGCTCGATCAATATCTTGTGACCACAACGTCACACCATATGGGATGATAAAATCCCTACACAATGTTATATTCATTATTGTTTATATAACCAAGTTCATATACTTGGTTGTTTAATTAATTAATTTGTATATTTAAACACAATTAAATAGGTTTTTGTTTACAGCAATAGTCTATTCTGTATGCGTTTTCCTTTTTCATCAATAGAGTGGGGCCCACATTGGGTGCCCACAGCGATGATTTAAGGGATACTGACATACTTCTCCATAATGGTGGTCTGATTGGGGGCCTGAGGAGCCTGGTATCATCAACGTAGGCTCTGAACACTAGGGGCCGGTTGTTTTGGTACTTTGATCTCCTCGTGCGTTAAATCCTTTGGATCTCACTCCTCCCCCTTTTTTCCACGTCCCCTCCCTTCTTTTCCCTCAGTGGATAGGGTAGTGTATACCTTCCCATGACTTGAGTCAGGAGCTATGGGAGGTTGGAAAGGAATTTAACTATAGGATTCCCTCTGCGACTTAGGCACATTGTTTGGGAATACATGTGTAGCATGTTATTACCCAAAAAGAGGAGATATAGTGAGCAGGCTAGGACTCAGGGGGTTTCTTGTGTTCCCCTTTGGGTTTGGGATCTCCATGGTTGGGCTATATAGGCCCAGCCTCAGGTTATCTCAGCCCGATTGAGCCCCCAGGGGTGTGGGAATTCATGGTCCACACTCCCATTGGCTTTATATTCATATTTAGATTTTTATATCAATTTTAATAATACATTTAAAATTTGTACAATTAAAATCAGGTTTGGCTAGATACCAAGTCCCCAGCTCGAGGTTGAGCTGTGATATCTCCCGGTGCATGGACTGGCACCTCAGCTGCATTGTCCTTGCATCTGGAGAACAATTAAACTAATGTCCACTAGGGGTCACCGCTTGTGATCCGATGGTGGCCCCTGTGGTCAGAAGAGTCGCACTTCCGGTTTATCGGGAATGTGGCTGTAGGGTGTGCTGCTCCCCGGTGCATGGACCGACATTTCAGTTGTTTTGTCCTTGCATCTGGGGAACAGCTAGATCGATGTCCACTAGGGGTCACTGATCGTGACCTGACGGTGGCCCCTGTGGTCAGAATTAGTCGCGTTTCCGGCTCATCGGGAATGTGGCTATAGGGCTTAAATGAGTTCAGTTATTTACATTTGGGCTTGTCCCCCACCTTATGCTAGGCATGTGAGTCTGTGAATACGGGCACCATGCCAGTAGTAAGGATGTCATCGGGGATGCCCAGTATATATTGAAATCAACAGGCCCAAGTATACCAGTAATAACAAACTAGCATAGCAAATCAGATTCTGGTATGCAGCTAGCAGCCAATAGGGTGGTGAACAGTGCAGCCAACCAGACTAGCGTACGCGGCCGGTGTCTACATTACAGTGACACCTAGTGAGACTGCGCATGTCCGATCGATGGTTTGGACCCAAAACGAGGCTTGGTTGTTCTGCACTATAAAGCGAGGTGACGCAGTGCGCCGCCCGTGCCCCTGGAAGAAGCAAGTTTTTGCGAAACGGACGTAGGGCGGAGCGACGCACTGACGTCACCTCAAACGCTTCCGAGAAGGACGGGACGGGTGTCTGATGAATGTGCAGCGGCCGGCACACCAGACTGAATGGGCTATTTTAAAACTGCATTAATGTAAGTGCAAACTTTATTTTAAAGAATAAATATTTTAAACGGTAATGCGCTATGTGGAGTGTGTCTATCTTTTACATACTGCCTGTGTCCACGGATGTCCATCGGGGATTGGTGATTTAGGAGTCCCAATTGCTGTGCTGACCTGTGGGAGGAACTGCTTAATCTCTGCATTTATTGATCCTCTGTCATGGGGGGTCAATTGTAGCTGGTAAGGAGAAATTTCTGTTGTTTGGTGGTGGAAGATCACAAAATTGGATGCAATTATTCACTTCGTATGATTTTTTACACGGAGCACCGGTGTTTTATAACGAACTTTACCTAAGAGATTTATTTTATGGACTTTATATCATTTATGGATTTTATATTTTGAAGTTACATCACAGTACACTTTTATAATTTATTGTTTTTTTAAATTTTTTATTCATTAGTTCTTCATCGTTTGATGGGTGTTTATTTAATTTATTTTAAATTTTATGTTTTGTTCCTTTTCAAACAATTACAGATTTAAATTATTCACAGACTCCTTACGGAGCCTATGACACGGGTTAGCGCGATTTTTCTCTTTTCCTACCCTACTCAGAAGTTGGAGTTCCTGGCCCTCAAGTGGGCGGTAGTTGACAAACTCCGAGACTATCTGTATGGGGCAGAGTTCACCGTGAAAACTGACAATAACCCCCTTACCTATCTTTTCCCCACAGCAAGGCTGGATGCCACAGGACATAGGTGGCTGGAGGCACTGTCTGCTTTCAATTTCAGCCTGAAATACAGGCCTGGGGCTGGAAATCGAGATGCAGACACTTTGTCTAGAAGATCTCATGTCATCATCGGCAGTACGGAAGACTGGACCCAAGTGGCACCCGACGGGGTGCGGGCCCTCTGTCAGGGGGCTGAACTCCAGGCCGGTGGCGGCTCAAGAGCAGAAGAAATAGGGGTCACTGTAGTAGGGGTCCCCAAACAGTACTGTGGGGTAACCCAGTTGGAGGAAGATAACTTGCCAAAACTGTCAAAGAGGGAGTTGAGATGTGACCAATTAGAAGACCCGATGGGGAGATTGGTCTTGGAAGCCTTGAAGAGGCAGGACCCAGATAGACTCTTGCGTCACTCTTCAAAGGAAGCTCGCCTGTTGAGGAAGGAGTGGGACAGGTTGCAGGTGCATCAGGGAGTGGTCTACCGAAGGGGCCCCTCTGATGACTTGGAAGACAGATGGCAATTGTTTCTGCCCGAGAAACACAGAGAGACTGTCTTGGTTGCTCTACGCGACAACCATGGCCACCTGGGGCCGGAAAGGACCTTTCAACTCGTTAGGGACCGTTTCTATTGGCCCTGCATGAGGGCCGAAGTTGAAGAATACTGCCACTCATGTGCACGCTGCATCCAGAGAAAGACTTTACCCCATCAAGCTGACCCAATGGGCCATCTGCAAAGTCAAGGCCCATTAGATTTAGTATGCATTGATGTTCTCTGCCTCGAACCCGACTTGAGTGGGCTAGGAAATGTTCTTGTAGTAACCGACCATTTCACCCGGTATGCCCAGGCCTTCCCAACCAAAGACCAGAAGGCGTCCACTGTAGCCAAAGTACTTGTGGAGAAATACTTTGTACACTATGGGCTACCACAACGGCTTCACTCAGATCAGGGAAGGGACTTTGAAAGTCGGCTGATCCGGAAGCTCCTGGATTCCTTGGGGATCAAGTAGACACAAACTACCCCCTATCATCCACAAGGTGATGCTCAGCCAGAGAGGTTCAACCGAACCCTGCTAAACATGCTGGGGACCTTAAGCAGTGAAAAGAAGCAGCATTGGAGCAACCACATAGCAGCAGTTGTGCATGCATACAACAGCACTACAAGTGACGCTACAGGGTACTCACCATATCGACTTATGTTCGGAAGAGAAGCAAGACTACCGGTAGATCTGGCCTTTGGCACCTCCATAGACCATTGTTCTGCCACTTCTCACAAAGGATATGCAGATAGACTCAGACACAATTTAAAATTGGCCTATGAGCAGGCCCAAGCAGCCTCAGAACAAAGGGGGGCTCGCAACAAGAAAAACTTTGATCTGAAAGTTCGGATTTAAGATTTACAACCTGTTGACAGAGTGTTGCTACGGAACTTGGGGGTCCCTGGAAAACACAAGCTTGCAGACAGATGGAGACCTGAACCCTATGTTATTTGCAAAAAACTACCAGGCCTACCTGTTTACAGACTAAAGCCAGAAGGGAAGGTGGGGCCCTTAAAGACTTGGCATCGGAACCACCTACTCCCACTAGCTGAAGCAGTTCGGATTCCCCCTGCGATGGGTTCCCCTGAGCCAACTTCCACCCTGGATACTCCCAGGCCGAACACTCGGTCCCAGACCCCTCGGATTGGGGATGCAGGGACCTCGGAGCTAAGTGGGGATGAAGGAGAAGAACTTGATTGGCTTTGGCCCTCCCAGGCCCCAGAAACTTCTGCTATTGATCTTCCACCTGATGAAGACACCGTAGACAGTACACTGAATGCAGAAGCTACTGAGTTCATCCCGTCCAGTCCTTTGTCAGATTCTTGGGAAGATGCCTGTGACTTACTCTTAGAGGGGGATCCAAGAGATTCCATGTATCTCCCTGCTCCTGAGTCAAGTGTCCTAGAACCAGTGAAAACTCCCAAGTCGGTTCCAGAAGAGGAACCTGTATTGTCTGAACCAGAAATCCAGAGAGAGCGAAGGATGAGAAGGACCATAAGGCCCCCCTAAAATTGACTTACCCACAGATGGGAAAGAGCTCGGAAGACACTGTGGTCACTGCTAGGAGGAGTGTGGAAGACCCTGATCCCTCCACTGTTCATTTGGTGTGGGGCAACCCCAACTCACCCGCTGGCACAGCTAGGCAGGCCACTACTGACAGTGTGACCTGTGGGCAAGGGAGTTCACCCCCTCGTTTTTGGTGGGAACTTCCTCTGCCGACATCATATGCATCTTTGTCTCATGTTGTGCGTAGTATGTGTTAACAGTTATCTTTGGGGACCAAAGATTTTAAGTGGGGGGAGTGTGTAGCGGGGTCTCCTTTAAGGCCCCTGGACTACGTTACCCAGAACCCCGTTTGGCACCCAGGGTGCATTTGGCCACCGCAGAGACTCATGGGTGGGGCTATAAAAGAAGGGGGCGAGGCTAAGCTCTGCCTTTTTGGACACCGCGCTGCTATCAACAGGTCTTCCAGTGCGGATCTGCGGCAGTACAAGGCCTGAAGCCAGGGCCTTGCACAACTTCCAGAGAGCCTTCCACCCCACTGCGAGCCTGGGTGGCATCCGACTTCTCTAAGTTGCTGACATCAGTTGGACCGGGGACCCGGCCGTTGCAGACGCTGTGTGCGGAGACACAGTCGGTGGAAGTCCCGGACTGGGATCGCGTCCGGAGTGGTGAGCGAGCACCTGCTCAATCCAGACAAATACACTTTACTCTGATTAGGCCTAGAGACTGCCTTGGCCCACCAAGTTTTATCTGTTGTTCCACCGGAGACTAGTAATAGAACTGGGTTGCGTAGTCTCCGGTGAAGTGTTCTTCTATTACCTATCGTGTGGATTACAAATACTGTTCTTTCTATATGTGCACCACCGTTCAAGCTGCATGCAAAGAAATTGTTCCCCAAGAGACTAAGTTATATCTGAGTCAGGCCTGACCAGGAGTTAGAACTTTTTGTTGCTGCCACATAAGGGCGCATAGATAGGGATAGCTGCACTTGGCGCGTAATCGCCAGCATCCTCAGTGTGTACTATACTTACAGTTGCAGGGCTCTGCAGACAATATATGTGTTATGTGTTAATCTATGCCTTTTACACAAAAGTAAACCAGTTATACTTTAACACTTTGCCCTCCGTGTGTTATCATTGTGCATATATTGCTAGATTGTGATAAGAGAAAAGAAACCTTAGACTAACTGTGCCAGAGTGGGTCGAGTAGATTGCCGGGGGTTGGCGGTGCTGTATTTCAGGGCCTGAAACAAATTCAGCGGCTCTCTTAAGTGGGGGTAGCGCTACACATAAATAAAACTGATCATTGTAAACACTCTTACCAGCATCAAATGGTTTTGTCTTGTCCCTGTATTGGATACATCTGCAAGAGAGCTTATTGTTTTGAAAAACAAAAGACTTAGGCCCGGTTCTCACAGGGGCGGCACGACTTCAGGGGCGACTCGGCGGCGCGATCTCAAGACGACTTGAGACGGCCGCCTGAGGCGATTTGCATAACGACTTCTGTATAGAAGTCAACGCAAGTCGCCCTGAGTTGCCCCCAAAAGTAGTACAGGAACCTTTTTCTAAGTCGGAGTGACTCAGGTCGCTCCTATTAGAATGGTTCCATAGCACAGACCGGGACGTGACTCCTCAGGCGACCGAGTCGCCTGAGGAGTCGCCCCTATGTGAACCGGGCCTTACTAGTTAGATCACCAGAAGAAACTAAACAAAAGAAAGCTTAAAAAAGAAAACAAATGCAGCCATCACATCTAAGAATTGGTAAGCTGCAATATTATAAATGTTCACTTTTGGGATTAATACAGCTTTAAGAAATATCCCCTTCCTTGTGCAGATTATAGAGAAAAGATGAAAAGCTTACTTTTTTTAAAAAAAAGCCTAACAAGGTGTACTAAAGTTATACATATCAATTTATGCACATTTGTTAGTTTGCATAAATTATCAATGTAATGCTTCTATGGTTTAACCTACATTTGTATTCTTAAATCTTCTTTAAATGTCTAAGATCCCATCACCTTTAATGGTCAGACCTTTAAACAACATGGTGTAGCTGGGCACATCTGTTCACTATTCTAGAAAGCCGGCAAGAAATGTATTTTGTACTTTTTCATGCATAGCTTGGCTGCACACATTTTAGCTGTATATTTTTTTTCCCAATAATAGCAAAGTTAATTAAATTGTATGTAATTTCCAAAAAGATGGATGGGGTGAAAGTATTTTTCATTGCATGTGTGGATAGCCATCTAAATCTTTTGCAAACTCCAATGGTTAGAAAATTGATTCTTTAAATAACTTCAAAAGCAGAGGCTCTTGTTATTGCTGAAGATAGACTGGCAATTTCAGAAGTTCAGGCACCTCAGTTTATTTTTCCCTTTTTAAGACAGATATGACCTATTACAAGAATCATCTAAAAAAATTCACTTTTTAAAAGTAAAAGCTTTATACAACTTTAAATTACAACAAATGTACTTTATATGCTTCAAGAGAGAGGCAGGCTGACATAAGCAATTCCTGGGTTTATTTATTAACAATTTTAGAAAAAAAGTGCAAACCACGCTAACTTAGTGCAACCAATAAGAACTCACTTTGTTTAAGTCAGACAGAAAAAATGTTATTTGCATTTGACTGCACAACACAAATTGGGCTCAGAACTCAGTTGTCATAAAATATTTGTCATACGAATCCAAAAATAATAAAATTGCATATGGAGTTTTAAGTTTTTTTGGGGTATTTTTGTTTTTTTGTGAATATGTTGACTAAGGTTCATTTTGAGTCTACCATAATTTTGCATCGTTTTTGTACTTGATAATGTGCCTGGATAAGGATAAATCATAAAGGCGATATAACGACATAGGAAACAAAGTCGGCAGTGGTCATATTATTGGCTGTGGATGGTGAAGTCTCAACAACCATTGGTGATGTTATTGATATTGGTTAGTGAGGATGGGTGACATTATCTGTGATATTAGGAAAAGGGATGGGCTGAACGGACCCCTGTTCGGTTCGCACCAGAACTTTCAAACACAGATCAGTCACCTCCCCCTGTCAGTCCCCTCCCCCACACAGTTGTAATCACTCCCAGGTTACACATTTAACCCCTTCCTCGCCCCCTAGTGGTTAACCCCTTCCCTGCCAGTGTCATTTTTACAGTAACCAGTGCATTTTTATAGCACTGGTCGCTGTAAAAATGACAATGGTCCCAAAATGGTGTCAAAAGTGTCCGATGTGTCCGCCATAATGTCGCAGTCACAATAAAAATCGCTGATCGCCGCCATTACTAGTAAAAAAAAATATTAATAAAAATGCTATAAAACTATCCCCTATTTTGTAGACACTATAACTTTTGTGCAAACCAATCAATAAACGCCTATTGTGATTTTTTTTTTACCAAAAATATGTAGAAGAATACGTATCGGACTAAACTGAGGAATTTTTTTTATTTTTTTTTAAATTGGGATATTTATTATAGCAAAAAGTAAAAAATGTTGTGTTTTTTTCAAAATTGTCGCTCTTTTTTTGTTTATAGCGCAAAAAATAAAAACCGCAGAGGTGATCAAATGCCACCAAAAGAAAGCTCTATTTGTGGGGAAAAAAGGACGTCAATTTTGTTTGGGAGCCACGTCGCACGACGGCGCAATTGTCATTCAAAGCGTGACAGTGCTGAAAGCTGAAAATTGGCCTGGGCAGGAAGGGGGCTTAAGTGCCCAGTAAGCAAGTAATTAAAGTCAAGGGGACCCGAACGTCAAAAATCAAAATTGCCCATTTTGAAGGCTTATATGCAAGTAATTGGGCATACAATGGTTATAGGGGTCCGGGTCCTGCCCTGGGGGAAATGTATCAATAAAAAAAGTTTGTGAAAAACATAATTTTTAAATGAGCAGTGATTTTTTGATTTTTAAAGTGAAAGCCTAAAAATTTAAATTCCTTCCAATATAGTGCCTGGGGGGTCCCCTAATGTCCTGTACAATCAATCGTTTTTTCCGATTAAAAAAGTCAGATGGAAATTTTTCATCTGAAAAAAGATCGTGTGTGGGCCCCATCAGACTTTTTTCCATCGGTGTAAAAAAATAGAACATGTTTTAAATTTTTCCGATGAAATAAAAAACGATAGGAAATTCCAATCGTCTGTGTGGAACTCCAACGGAGAAAAAACCCACGCATGCTCAGAATCAAGTCGACGCATGCTCAGAAGCATTGAACTTAATTTTTCTCGGCTCGTCTGAGTGTTTTACGTCACTGCGTTTTGGACGGTAGGAATTTTGTCTGATGGTGTGTATGCAAGACTGATGGAAGTCAGCTTCATCGGAATTCCGACGGAAAATTCCATCGGATTTTATTCCATCGGAAATCCGATCGTGTGTACAGGGCATTAGACTACCTGTAAAGTGGCAGATCTGTACCATGTCTAGAATCTGCTGCAGCAATAAATGCATTTATAAAGCCAAAACAAATGACATTTTCCCTGCAAGCTGCCTTTATTTTGCTCAGCAACAGCTGGGGAGCCAGTGTGTATGATGAGACCACAATGTAGTGCACTGGGAACAAGATTAGAGATTTTTTTGATACATTCTGGTGTCACTTTGACTTTGTATAGAAGTAACGGGTGCGTAAAAATTGGTCTTTGGGTGTCGGTGGCGCCTTCCCACCGTAGCCCTATAGAGGCAATCTTAATGAAAGCAAGAATTGGCCTTGCTGTAAAAAATTGCAATGACATGCACCTGTCAAACAGGTGCAGAAAAATTGGTCTTTGGGTGTCGGTGGCGCCTTCCCACCGTAACCCTATATACTCTTGATGAATGCAAGAATTGTCCTTGCTGTAAAAAATTGCAATGATATGCACCTGTCAAACAGGTGCAGAAAAATTATTCTTTGGGTGTCGGGGGCGCCTTCCCACCATAACCCTATACAGGTGCTCTTGATGAAAACAAAAAAAAAATGCAATGATGTGCACCTGTCAAACAAGTGCTGAAAAATTGGTCTTTGGGTGTTAATTGTGCCCATGAAACCTATACCAAAAACATTCTTTCACGGGCGTGGCCTGGTACCGGACCAAAATGGCTGCTTGAATAGCGAGCGTCGACATCCAGGGCTGACACACGAGCTTCCATCAGCGAGACAGCCTTCACATAAGCGTGAGGAGATGGCCGGGAGAAGCAGCTCTAACACCCGCTCCCAGGCGGACCCTCCCACGCAGCTCATCTGGACTATTCCGGCGATATTTCGCTCCCAGCAGGTGGACTCGCAGGCCTCTACCCAAGCCTCCAGCCACGATGCCGCCAGTCAGATCAGCCTGCCCAACACGCCTGATCATGGGGGACATCCGAACACCACCAGCTACGTCCCGCAGCCACCCTCGTTCCTCAGCATGGCAGACCTACAACTAGTGGCGATGAATATAAAAAACACACTAACCGCAGCAATCTCGGATCTGAAAGCTGATCTGAGGTCCGTGGCAGCACGTGTAGAGACGGTGGAATCGGCTGCCATGACACATGGTGCAGCAATAAAGCAGGTACAGCAAGTTACTGACACAAATGCCCAGCACCAAATTGGGATGCACCGCCATATTGAGGACCTTGACATTAGGGGCAGGAGGCGCAACTTACGAATTAGGGAGATCCCTAAAACTATAGAAGGCCCTCAGTTACAACCAGCGGTATGGGCAATATGTAATACACTCCTTGGCAGGCTTCCAGATGCTCCTATAGAGATGGGAAGATGTCACAGGGCCCTTAGGCCTAGAGGCCGGGAAGGTGAGCCACCTAGAGATACAGTCTGCTGTTTAGTAAGCTTCACACAAAAGGAAGACATACTAAGATTAGCCCGCAACCATGGGCAGCTGCAGCATGAAGGCTCTCCCATACAAATCTACCAATATTTATCTGCCATTGCGCTCCAGCATAGAAGAGAGCTCCGTCCTCTTCTCAACACTTTATGGGACAGACATATTATGTATCGCTGGAAGTTCCCTTTCTGCTTATCTGCGACAGCTGGAAATCGCACAACCTTCTTGCGTACGCCAGCGGATTTACAGGCATTCTGTGACACCCTGGGCATCCCTGTGATTGCGGTACCAGAGTGATACAGCTCCTTCATGCAACCTGATCCCTGGATTGCTACACAGCAAGAGATGACCCCCCGCTCACAACGCAACCACCATAGGCGCCGCAGATCTGCCTCCATTTCACCGAGAAGAGGCCCAGATGACATCACTGACCATGACCCTAGATCCTCGCCCTCATCGGCTCATCGGAAGACGGATCACTGAGCCCAAGTCGGCTGACTATGTGAGTAAACACATACTCTAATCCTTCTACATACCTGTTGGCACGTTCGCTACCACCTATAAACTTCTCCTTACTGTTCAGTGTTATAAAACCCTTTCGCACTGGGACTTATGCAGATGCCTAACCCTACATGATGTCTCCCTCGCTGATATCAAATAAGTGACTGATGTTATTCGTGACTTGTAACATCATTCGTAACTGACCTTACCTTACACGCTGTCGCCTCCTGAGGATCGTCCTCCTCTCGTCTTGTTCCAAAACTTCTATGCACCCAGCAGGCCCTATTGTCATGAATAATTTCGATAGCTCTTGTCCTTGGTGCACAATACTTTTTCCTTTTTTTTTTTTTTTACCCAGTCTAAGATGTAATGGACTCTCAATGTGCCATGCTCTAGGGTTCAAAAGACCTGGCTCAGGTAACTAACTGCTATTGAAATCCACGCTCTGGCCGAGCCAAACCTAAGAAGGCTCACATGTAGGAGTTCAAGTTACTTAAGATTACGGTCTTGCTTTATATCTATTCTGCTCCACTTGTGTACGATAACCTACATTTAAACTTTTTGCAATGCTGACTTCCTACATAGCTTTGATTGGGTCTAACATCGCAGAAGTAATACTGCGCGCATGCTGACTGGAAAATTTAGCCTGCTTCGTGTGACCCGTGGCAAATCTCGGGCCATAAGAACCAGCGGATGAGAGGGGGAGTCCTCTGGACTAGCCGACAGTATAACAACTGTTGTAAATGGACATGTCGCTATTTTGCTGAAGGCTTAATTTCGCTCCCACTCTGGCGGTGGGCCCTCCGGGATCTTGGGGCTGGCTACTACAGCTGCGTGCCTCCTTTTCTTGGGGAGCTAGACTGCCGGAGGTGAGCGACTCTTCAAACTACTGTGGACATTGGCATCTTTGTTTGCAACTCCTCCTTGGAGACTGTCGGATGAGTAGACTACGATGTGGTTTAGAATGCACTTTTTGCTAACTGTAGATGTAAGTGAACTGAACTTCGGACAGCTACAAGGGTATCATGGTCACAACCAAGCCTCTTGACGTGGAGGCCTGTGCTCGGTAGCGCCTACCTCTCGGCTGAAGGTAGCTAGAGGGAAACCATTCCTTCAGCAGTCTAAACTTTTTAATCTTCTCTACAGAGTACACTTTTATCTTTTGGGCTCAATAGAGGTGGAATAGGAATGAAATCTGTACTTACTTAAGAGATCTTCCTCTTGACCCTCATTGCCCATCCTTAGTGAGGCTGTTCTGTATGTTTCTGTTTTCTGGTTTGTTAGCCCTGGTTTGTCGACACTATCCATTAATCCGGTGTTAGACTTCTACCCCGCCTCAGAGTGGCAGGTTCCCCATTGAAAATATCCCCCTTCCTTTATCTCATTATTACCCTTTCCTGGTCCATTTAGGTGGAAGAGCAGGCCTATCTCCACCTCCAGTAGTTACTCTGAGAGGCTTCACCCCTTGATCTCTCTAGGGGGGCTTCTCCCCCTTTCCCCCCCTCCCCCACGTTTTTTTTCCCCCTTCCTTCCTCCTCCCTTCCTTGTCCCTCTCTCTCTCTATGCCCTTCTTATCTTTTCTCCTCTTCAACCTGTTCTTCTCCTCCCCCACTACTCTCTCCAGCACATAAAGGTTTTGGTTGCCCACTTATAAGCTCACCCCAGTGTACTTAAACCTTGACACTTTCCATGTCGCCTAATCTGACACGCTCAGAACTGCTCTCTCTTAAAGTATATTCTTTAAATGCTAAAGGGCTAAACATCCCTGAAAAACGCAGCAGCGTCCTGGCAGAAGCGCACCGACTTCGAGCACAAATCCTTTTTATCCAAGAAACGCACTTTAAATCGGGCTCGGTCCCACGCTTCCACAATGCTTACTACCCCGTGGCTTATCATGCCACCTGCTCTGATTCTAAGACTAAGGGAGTATCCATTCTGCTCTATAAAGGGTTAACGTTAGACATTGAGGACCAACTACTAGACCCAGAGGGTAGATTTATTTTCTTGAAGGGCTCATGCAAAAACAGGCCTGTAACGTTAGCTAATGTGTACTGCCCCAACTCTAGACAAGTTACATTTCTGCGAGAGGTTCTCACGAAACTCACGCTCTTTCAATCAGGGCTTCTAATTGTGGGAGGTGACCTTAATGTATCTCTTGACCCCCTAATGGATACCTCCACTGGCACCTCCTCCCTCCCCTACTCTGCCCTTCGCCATATTAAGATTCAGCTTGCATCCCTGACACTACACGACTCCTGGAGGACCCTCTACCCTCGAGACAAAGACTATACCTTTTTCTCATCCCCGCACAACCGGTATTCAAGACTGGATTACCTATTCATAACACAAGCAGACTTACCTTATCTTCACAGTGCATCGATTGAGACCATGACGCTATCTGACCATCACCCTATCACTATCACCCTACAATTTCCTGATATGGTCACCTCCACCAAATTATGGAAACGAAATGCATCCCTTCTTGCGGATCCTGGGGACCTAGAGACGCTTAGACAAGAGATACTGTAGGAGCATTTTTTATCCGCAATAACACGCCGCATGTATCTTCCATGACACAATGGGAGGCCCACAAATGTGTCATTGGGGACAGTTAGAGCTCTCGGCCTCAGCCCGGAAAAAAAAGGAATGTCAAGCCCTGGTGCTAGCGCTGTCCACCAAAATACGTACCCTAGAAGCTCAGCACAAACGCACATTAGCACTCAAAACATAACAAGAATTGGCGGAAACGCAAACACTTCTACTAGAGGAACTTTTCAAAAGGGCACGCCGGCGTAATGTCTTCTCCCAAAAACTCTTCTTTGAATAGGGTAACAAACCAGGTAGGTTATTGGCCAGAGTCACTCAGCAGCGTAAATTGGCCTCTACAATCCATCACATTGTAGACTCCACGGGCAAGACACACACTAAAAACGAGGACCTAGCACAGCAGTTTCACTGCTTCTACAGCAAACTATATAACCTACGCTCAGAAGACACTAATCCTACTGCGCTTGCGAAACGCCAGGAATTAATTAGGGATTTCCTAAGTCAGCACAGCCCCGCAACTTTGTCAACAGATGACTCCCTGGCTTTAGAAGCTCCCTTGACCTCAGAGGAATTTATAGCGGCACTTAAAACCACAAAACCAGGCAAAAGTCCAGGCCCTGATGGCTTTACGGCCCTGTACTATAAAACCTTTGCAGACGTCCTAGCGCCGAACTTCCTTAAAGCATTTAATTCACTCTCCACTGACTCCTGTAGGTCAGAAAGATTGCTCGAAGCCTATATTTCTGTTGTTCCCAAAGAAGGGAAGGACCCTACTAATGTCGCCATCTATCGTCCAATATCCCTGCTTAACGTGGACGTCAAGCTCTTTGCCAAAATCTTGGCAACTCGCCTGTCCTACCACATACCAGCCTGGATGGACCTAGACCAGGTGGGGTTTGTCCCTGGAAGAGAGGCCAGGGACAACACCATTAAGGCCCTGAACCTACACAACTGGCTTACTACTTTCCAAAAGGAAGGTTTTTTCCTGGCAATGGATGCGGAGAAGACGTTCGACAGAGTGGCCTGGGACTATATGGAAGTGGTCCTAACCTCGCTGGGGCTTGGGACCTGCATGCGGGCATACATTTTTTCATTATACGCTAACCCCAGGGCCAAGGTAAAGGTTAATGACCATCTGTTGGACGCCTTCTCCATCCATAACGGAACTAGACAGGGATGCCCCCTCTCCCCCTGCTTTATATACTTACGCTAGAACCCCTTCTCCACTGCATCCGAGCCAACCCAGATGTTAAATGCGTAAGATTACGGGATCGAGAATTTAAGATTGCAGCATTCGCGGATGACGTATTATTGTTTCTTACCTCTCCGCTCACATCCTTACCCAATCTCCTGCAAATTCTGGAGCAGTTCAAATTACTGTCCAGCTTAAAAATCAATTACTTCAAGTCATTTGCCTTGAATGTGTCCCTACCCACAGCACTGGCCAAGCAATGTCAACTTAACTTTCAGTTTCAATGGAAAACAGGAGCTATAACCTATATGGGTATTCAACTCCCTGACAATTTAGCAGAGCTTTCCAACAAGAATTTCCAAACGGAATTACAGAATATACGCTGTGATCTCCAAAAATGGGATAAATCCACCATTTCCTGGTTTGGACGTGCGTCCATCATTAAAATGACGATCCTCCCTAGGCTGCTTTATAAACTCCAAACACTACATATACGCCTACCACGTCCCTTTTTTGAACTTTACAAGTCCATATGTAGAACTTTCCTCTGGTGCGATAAATCCCCACGGATAAGCTGGAAGAAGCTGGTGCTTCCTAAGGCGTGCAGAGGAATTGGCCTACCTGACCTGCAACGCTATTACCAGGCAGTACATCTAGCGCAAATTGTCGACTGGAGGGTACATAACCGATGTAAAGACTGGGTGACCGTAGCATACTTGACAGGAAACTCTGACCTACGCTATACCCCATGGCTCCCTAAAACGCACGTATCTTCAGTTGCTTTAACCCACCCTCTAATTAGTGCCACCCTTCAAGAATTTGACAGGGCTTGCACTGTCCACGCAGTTTCGGCTAAATCATGCCCAATCACTCCAGTGAGAAACAACCCAGACTTCCCCCCAGGCCTATCCGAAGCCTTTTTGAGATCAGAATGGCCGCAAGCTGAAATGCTGGCCAAACACTTCTTCCAAAGGGAGCCGCTTTATGCAGCAAACTGAACTTGCTGAGCGCTCTGTCACAGGCTCATTCCCATTCTGGCCCTATCTTCAGCTTAAACATTTCCTAGATGACCCGTCCCGCTAAACGGATTTTACAAGGACCCCTACAACTATGGAATCTCTCTGTTCTCGTTAGGCCCCCCACAGTCATGTCATATCCCTGCTTTATGCTTCACTATTTGGGGAGTCCTCTGCACTTTTAAACTCTGAATGCTCCTACTGAAATTCTGCCTTGGGCTCAGAGATTGACGGGAAGAGTTGGGACTGTATACATTCATACATTCAGAAAGGATCACTGAATGTCTCTATTCAGGAAAATGGATACAAATTGAAGACCAGCTGGTATAAAACCCCCGACCTGGTGCATAAATTCTCCTCATCAGTCTCTGATCAATCCTGGCGATGTGGCAAAGAGCTGGGCACATTCCTCCATATTTGGTGGGAATGCCCGATGCTTCAACCCTTTTGGCACAAAGTACACAATCTGACAACAACGGTGTCTTTGCTCCTACTGGAGTTTTGCCCAGCACTGTATCTCTTACACCTAACTAAAATTTCCAAAAATAAGCACTTTAAGTCGGTTGCAATGCACATGATTAATGCTGCTAGGATGTGTATACCAGTCCATTGGCGGTCTCCATCCCCGCCCTCCATGGCTGAATGGGTGGCTCGAATAAATCGTGTCACTGAGATGGAGGAACTGATTTCCACTGCCTCAGATAATATTTCAAAATTCACTGCTATATGGGAAGCATGGACAACCTTTAAAAGCTCTCAAGAGCTCTCAAGACCTTCTTAATAATGCAGTTTAATACCGAACTGGCGCCACTTTGCCCCAGGCCTTGAATGGAGAATCAGGCTCACGCTGCTGGCTTGACGCACTGTAATGTTCTCACCACTAGATGCTGGAGAGAGTAGTTGGTGACTTTTGCACCCCCTTTCCTCATTAAGCATTGTCCTCTCCTCCCCTCCACCCTTTTTTTTTATTATTATTTAAAAAAATGTTTCTCTTTTTCCCACCTCTTCCCCCTCCCACTTTCTTTCCCCATCCCCTTCCCCCCTCTTTTTTTTTGTCTTCCCCTTTTCTTTTTTTCTCTATATGTTTCTTCTCCTAAGATATGCACGCCCAAACACCGTTACCCCATCTACGACTCAACTTACTATGTGGAGATGTTTAGACATATTATATTTCTGTTCTGTTGAAATTTATCTATATGGCTTTCTGTTTGGGCTTATGGAGCCTTTTCTACTTCTGTTATCTGCAAATCTTTTCAATAAAGTCTTTATGAAACAAAAAAAAACATTCTTCCAGATTAAATGATTGAACACCCTCAAAGCTAGGCAGCCGCGAAGTCCTGCAGAGATTCCACATCCCAAAAAGACTTAATCAGTGACATCGCCATCAGGGGCTTCATAGCTGGTAATCCAGGACTGATTAATTTTTTCAAAGTCAAACGGTCCACGGAGTCTGTGGACAGACGTGTTCTATGATCAGTAATGAAACCTCCTGCAGCACTGAATGCCCGGTCTGAAAGCACGCTGAATGCAGGGCAGCCGAACAATTCAATAGCATACTGGGCAAGTTCTGGCCAGTGGTCTATTCTCATGACCCAGTAAGTCAGTGGATCATCAGCTGAAAATCTCTCCATCTCTGTTTTGGCCCCGAGGTAATCGTCCACCGTGTGATGCAGATGCTGCCGATGGTATGTGGAAGCTGACAGCCCTGGGCGGCGAGGACTAATTTTTTTTCTAAATTCCTCACTTAGGCGGTCAAGGAGGGTTTACAACCAGTAATCATCCTTCTCCTTTATGCCACATATTCTTGGGTCCTTTCGCAGGCTTTGAAGCATTAGGTTGCCCATGCGCCTCAAATTTGCAGATGCTTGAGAAGCAGACTCCTCGGGGTCACTCAGGATGACAGCATCTGGAATTTCCTCCTCCCAGCCACATACTATTCCCAAGGGTCCTGGGGTTGGAAAGCCATTGCTTACAAATTGACCCATGTCTTCCTCTTCTTCGAAGCCTATGAAAGTGCCAGAATCCTACTCCTCATCCTCCTCCCCTCTCTCCTTCTGTGTGTTCTGTGACATAGGAATGATGGTGTCTGCATAAAGTGGGCCTTGAGAGGAAAGGAAGTTCTCCTCTCCCTTCTGCTGCTCTGCCTCCAGTGCCCTGTCCATAATGCCACGCAGAGTTTGCTCCAGCAGGAACACATCAGGGATTGTGTCACTGATGCATGCCCTGTCACGGCTCACCATTTTTGTGGCCTCCTAAAAAGGTGACAGTACAATGCATGCATCCTTAATGATCAGCCATTGGCATGGGGAAAAAAAGCTGAGGCGGCCTGAGCCTGTCGTCGTTCCGTATTCGCACATACTCATTGACGGCCCTCATGTATAGCCGCTGCAGCATTGACAAAGTCGAGTTCCCCTGGTGGGCATGTCACAAATCAGGCGGTTTACGGGCAGCTGAATTTCAGCCAACCGAGCACTGGCTGTGCATGACCACCTAAATTTGGCTACAGACTCTTCTGGCCAGCTTTAGCACATCTTGCAACCCAGGGTACGTATTAAGGAAACGCTGCACCACCAAATTGAGGACATGTGCCAGGCATGGCATATGTGTCAACTCTCCCTGTCTAAGGGCGGACAGGAGGTTTGAGCCATTATCGCACACCACCATTCCTGGCTCCAGCTGGTGTGGCGTGAACCACCTCTGGGCCTGTCCCTGCAGAGCTGCAAGAATCTCTGCTCCAGTGTTGTTCCTGTCCCCTAAACACACCAGTTGAAGCACTGCTTTGCACCTTTTAGCCTGACTCTGGGAATAGACTTTTGAACGCTTAGGGGGTACCTGATGTTCATAGGACAATTCTGGAGGAGGGCATGGAAGTGGTGGAGGAGGAGGAGGGGGTAGAGCTAACAGGTCTGGTATCATCACCACCAGCTGTATGGAGATGTGGGGGCACAACAAGCTGCAGCACCTGCATCCTTTCGAGTTGAAAGCAGCGTTACCCAGTATGCTGTGAACGAAATATATCGTCCCTGCCCATGCTTGCTGAACCACGTGTGAGCAGTAAGGTGGATTTTACGTCTGACTGCCTTACCCAACGATTCCAGAACATTCCCTTCCATGTGATGGTAGAGAGATGGAACAGCTTTACATGAAAAGTAGTAGCGACTGGGAACCTGCCATTGTGGTACAGCACATTGTGTAAATTCACGGAAGGGGGCAGAATCCACCAGGCTGAAAGGCAGAAGTTGGAGAGCCAACAGCTTTGACAAGCTTGCATTTAGACGCTGGGCATGTGGGTGGCAGGGACTGTATTTTTTTTCCACTGCAGCAGATGGGGCAGAGAAATTTGCTGGCTACAGTCTACAGCTGGTGCTGTGCTGTTGGCAGAGGTGCTGCTAGGACCTGGGACACCCTGTGCTATACCATCATCCTTGTCAGTGGAGGCTGCTGAGAGGTAATGACTCGGTATAGCAGGGGCAGACTGAAGTGGGTAAGGAGGAGTAGGAGGGACAGATTTGTGCATACTGTGGCTAGATAGCACGGGCAAACTCACTAAACAGAGGAAATGATGCCCTGCCTGATGACTAACCACCACGTCCACCTTTGTCTGTGGACACATTTGTTGCTGGCCCTCTTACAGTGCCAAGGAATGTCTGACTCTCCTTGTTGTCCTCCCACACATTATTGGAAGGGAGGGAGCGGTTCTTATAAGCAAATGTAAAGAAGAAGTTGAAATCTGTAAACTGGCAGTAACGCACAAAAAATTATATGGCGTTAAACTGGAAGTAACACACACAGAACTATATGGCATTAAACTATCAGTAACGCACACAGAACTATATGGCGCTAAACTGGCAGCAACGCACACATAAGTAAATGGTGTTAAACTGGCAGTAACGCAAAAAACTTTATGGCATTAAACTAGTAGTAACGCACACAGAACTATATGGCGCTAAACTGGCAGTAACACACACAGAAGTAAATGGCGTTAAACTAGCAGTAACGCACAAAACTATATGGCGTTAAACTGTCAGTTACGCACACAAAACTATATGGCGTAAACTGGAAGTAGCGCACACAAAACTATATGGCGTTAAACTGCCAGTAATGCACACAAAACGATATGGTGTTAAACTGGCAGTAGCGCACAAAAAAAAACACGATATGGAGTAAAAATAGATTTAACGCACACAATACTATATTGCGTTAAACTGGCAGTAATGCACACAAAAGTAAATGGCGTTAAACTGGCAGCAATGCACACAAAACTATATGGCGTTAAACTGGCAGTAACGCACACAGAAGTAAATGGCGTTAAACTGGCAGTAACGCACAAAACTATATGGCGTTAAACTGGCAGTAACGTGCACAAAACTACATGGCGTAAACTGGCAGTAATGCACACAGAACTATATGTAGTTAAACTGGCAGTAACGCACACAAAACTATATGGCGTTAAACTGGCAGTAACGCACAAAACTATTTGTGAAAATAAACCCCCTTTTTTTATGGATGAACGCTACACTATGGAAAGTTTTTCTTTCTCTTTTGGATTTGATCCTACTTACTGAGGAACATCCACTCTGATCTGCCAAGAGTGTGTCTACTCCCAGTTCTGGCCAGGTGTTCAATCAACGTCTCTGGAGACTCTCCCACTGTGGATGAAGCGTTCCTGCAGAATCATTCTGCCTTCCATGAAGTAAAACATCACTCTACTGAGCCTGTTTTGACCCCCCTGAGAAGGGTGGTCACAGGCTGTCTGGTAAGCCTTCATTCTTCACCTTGGTGGTGGGATCTTTACTAAGTGTTGGAGCATTTTGCCTATGATTTTCATTGGATACCTGCACTCTGTAGAACTCTTATCATCTTTAAATAGAGGAGAAGATTTCATATCTTTTTCAGTGACACATATGAACTTTAAATTGTTTATTTGTAGTATTCACTCATGTTTTTGATACTTTTTCCCATTTTTTTCACTGTATAGCCATACACAGTTTTGCTCATCCAACGCTACACCTTTTTTTATATTTATATTTGTTGTACCTTTATATCAAGTTTTTTTTTGGTGTTTAGCAGCAGGTTTTCCTTTAGGGATTTATTCATTTATTGCACTTTAATAATTCGCACCTAGCGCAAATTTTTCTTTTATAACTACATATAGTAACGCACACAAAATGATATGGCATTAAACTAGTAGTAACGTACACAAAATTATATGGCGTTAAAATGGCAGTAACGCAAAAAACTATATGGCGTTAAACTGGCAGTAACGCACACAGAACTATATGACATTAAGCTGGCAGTAACGCACACAAAACTATATGGCGTTAAGCTGGCAGTAACGCACACAAAACCATACTGAATTAAACTGTCAGTAATGCACACACAACTATATGGTGTTAAACTGGCAGTAACGCACACAAAACTATATGGCGTTAAACTGGCAGTAACACACAAAACTATGTGGCATTAAACTGGCAGTAACGCACACAGAACTATATGTCATTAAGCTGGCAGTAACGCACATAAAACTATATGGCGTTAAACTGTCAATAATGCACACAAAACTATATGGTGTTAAACTGGCAATAACGCACACAAAACTATATGGCGTTAAACTGGCAATAACGCACAAAAAACTATATGGTGTTAACCTGGCAGTAACGCACACAAAAGTAAATGGCGTTAAACTGGCAGTAAAGCACACAGAACTATATGGCGTTAAACTAGCAGTAATGCACAAAAAACTATATGCCGTTAAACTGGCACTAACGCACACAGAACTATATGGCGGTAAACTGGCAGTAATGCACGCAAAACTATATGGCATTAAACTGGCAGTAACTCACACAAAAGTGAATGGCGTTAAACTGGCAGTAACGCACACAGAACTATATGACGTTAAACTAGCAGTAATGCACAAAAAACTATATGCCGTTAAACTGGCAGTAACGCACACAGAACTATATGGCGTTAAACTGGAAGTAACGCACACAGAACTATATGACGTTAAACTGGCAGTAACGCACAAAAAACGATATTGCCACATACACACGACCATTTTTCACGACGTTAAAAATGCCATTTTTTTTTTAATTGGGCATTAGAAATGATCGTGTGTAGGGTCCAGAGCATTTTTCACGACGTGAAAAATGGCCTAAAATTTTTTATAACCTGCTCTATTTTTTCACGTAGTTTTTCACGTAGTTTTTTTTAACGACGTGAAAAACGGTAGTGTGTATGCTTTTACGAGGGGAAAAAAATGCGCATGCTTAGAATCAAAGTATGAGACGGGAGCGCTCGTTCTGGTAAAACTAGCGTTCGTAATAGAGATAGCACAT
This sequence comes from Rana muscosa, assembly GCA_029206835.1. Lineage (NCBI taxonomy): Eukaryota > Metazoa > Chordata > Amphibia > Anura > Ranidae > Rana > Rana muscosa. The sequence goes on from CM055116.1 coordinate 287,822,140, forward strand.
TCGTCACGCTGTAACGGACTGAAAAGCACGAGGCTGAAAAGCGCGAATCGTCGCTCAACAAAGTTTACTAACATGAAGGGTGGCGCCATTCGAACGGAACTTCCCCTTTATAGTGCCGTCGTACGTGTTGTACGTCACTGCGCTTTGCTCGAGCGTTTTTTTTAATGAACGTGTGTATGCAAGACAGGCTTGAGAGGAAACAAGAAAAATCACGTCGAGAAAATCTTCGTTTTTGAAAATGACATTAAAAACGATCGTGTGTACGCCGCATATGGTGTTAAACTGGCAGTAACACACAAAAAATATAAGGCGTTAAACTGGCAGTAACGCACACAGAAATAAATGGGATTAAACTGGCAGTAACGCAATCAAATAGACGGTGTTCAACAGTCACTACACTGACGCTATCTGAACTGTCCCTACTCTAGCTATACACTAATGTAAAGATTACTGACACAGTCTCACTACACTACACTGAAACTATCTGAGCTGTCCCTACTCTACACTAATGTATGTATGAATGACACAGTCTCACTACAGTACAGTGAAACTATCTGAGCTGTCCCTAATCTAGCTGCGCACTATGCAAAGCTGAATGATGGTCCTCCTCACTACACTCACACTATCCCTTGACTGACACTAAACTAATATTCTACACTGACAATTGAAGCAAAATAGCACAGTATTGCACGCTAACTAACTAATAGCACTGAACAGAACCCTGTTCTATCTCTCTCCACGCCAAAATCACACTGAAAATGGCTGTCATTGAAAGAATACTTTTATACTGTGGGAAGGGAATGAGCCATGATTGGAGAAAGTCATGATGACAGTGCTCTGTGCCCTGATTGACTGAGGCTTTCACTGCTTCAGCCAATCAGGGCTTGCAATGCACTGTTCAGCGCTGCAATGCATTGTAGTCGTTTCAGGGGGGAAAACAAATGATCAAACGACCAATTTGTTTGGATGTTCGCTGAACGACCGAAAAACGAAAGATCGGCCCGAACTTATGCTCAGGCAGAACCGTTCGCCCATCCCAAATTAGGAATGAGAAGCAGAAATAAAGTTTTTTTATGACTCGTTTTTTAAGAAAGTCAGCTTCTTGATGACTTGACTGACAACTTTGCTCTGCTGTTGCAGGTTCTAGACAATGTAAAATGCAGAATTTCACCAGGTGGAGAGGTCGCAGTTTTTATCCATATGAGAGAAGGTCATACACTCTGTGACTCTGTGATGTCACTAGAAAGTTTTTTAATATGTAGGCTCTAAAAAAAGTGGGCAGTAAGTTTATTGGCCAATATATCCTAAAGACTTTCTCCCTTAGACTCCATTCACACAGGGGCAACACGACTTCCAGCGCGACTTTGGGAGGCAACTTGGACACGACTTGAGTATGAATCACAGCGCGACATAAGGCAACTTACAAGGCAACTTCAAGTTGCCTCCAGGACAGGAGGCTTTCCAGTGGCCAATGAAACAAGAATCAGCTCTGTGGGAGAGAGGGGGGAGGGAGGGGTTTGCCTGAGAAATGTATGTTCTCTTCCTGTACTGTTGCTTCTGTTAAGACAGTGATCCGACTTCTGAGGCGACTTCCATTGAAATCAATGGGTACAAGTTGCCTACAAGTCGCCTAGAAGTCGGATTGAAGTAGTACAGGAAACTTTTCTAAAGTCGGAGCAACTGCAGTAGTGTGCATTAAGACGGCTCCATTCCCTTACATTGATTTTTTCAGTTTCAATATTTCTTTATTATTTTCAAAGGAAAAGGTAGTCAGGATATACATACTTTACAATGTCAGATGTTCCGACTGAAGCAAGTGATGTCAATCTATATAACACTGCTTTAAGCTATATAGAGAAAGTTACACAGTCGAATAGAACCTGACTTAATCCTGTGTAGTATGGTAACATATTAACATATCGACTCAACATTAACTTGATAACTCAATGGTAAATCAATAACTCCAGACGGGGGGAGGGGGGGAGGGAGAAGGAGCACCAGCTAAACAAGCATTATTGTTACCTCACAGGAGTGGGTAGGATGATAGAAGGACTTACACGAATGAGAGAGGATTGCAATACGAATAATACATCAGGAGGTTACAGTACATTTTGGATGTGTGAGCCAGACCTGCCAGTTATATAAAAACTTTTCCATATTTAGGTTTTTTCTAGCAAGTAGACTCTCCATTGCACATTGATGATTCAAATCGGTTATTACGTTTGCAATGGCTGGTGAGTCAGTGGTTTTCCAGAGTTTCGTGATGTTCAGTTTTGCCGCGAGTAGTAAATGAATTATCACTACCCGTGAGTTGGGTGGGAATTTGTCTATTCCAAGGTGTAATAGTGCTAGTGAGGGATTAGGTGGTGTTGCAATCTGTGAAATGGTGGAGATTAAGGCAAAAACTTGTTTCCAGAATGAGCTTAGGGTTTTACAATACCATAGGATATGTGCTATGGTACCAGTGCTTCCACAAGATCGCCAGCAGGTAGGGGGATGGCCAGGGAAGAATTTGCAGAGGCGATAGGGTGTGAGATACCACCTATGAATCGTTTTTTGGTATGATTCCCAATGATTAGAGCAATGGGAGGCCGTAAAGGTGTGCTGAAAGGCGCGTGACCACATGTCGGGGTTAATAGTAATGTTAAGTTCTTCCACCCATTTTGAAAGGGATGGTATTTGGGAATAGGGACGGTCGTCGATGAGCGTAGAATATATCATAGATATGCCACGCTTCGGGTATGTCGTGTGTGTGTAGAAATTGTGTATAGGTTCAGGGAGTTTGGCTAGAGTAGAGAATTTGTTTTTTTGAAGATAATGAGAGATCCTCATGTATGTGAAAATTTCCGTGTGAGGGATGTTATATTCAGTTTGGAGACTTGTAAAGGTTTTCAGAGTGTCGTTAGTGTTGTAGAGATCTGAGACGTTAGTTATCGATAGTGTCTGCCACTTCACCAGATTTAAGTCAGGTATGTGCATCATCAGAGTACTAAGGGGGATTTTTAGTCTGTGAGACGGATGGTTAGATATCGTTTGGGCAAGTTTCTTCCAAGCTAACAGTGATGCCGTAATCAACGGGAGATTGATCAGTCTATTGGAGGGAGAGTTCATTGATGTGGCAAGGAATAAATCTCGTAAAGTATGTGGTTTAAAGACTGAAGATTCTATGATAGACCAGGCCTTATCGGGTGTTGGGTGCCACCAGTAATATAGCTGGTCGAGTATTGCCGCATAGTAGTAGCTTTGAATGTGGGGGAGACTCACCCCTCCTCTCTTATGGTGTCTTGTTAAAATGTATTGAGCGCATCTGGGTGGTTTATTTTCCCATATAAATCTAGAAAGTTTTTTCTGTATGGAGGTGAAAAAGGAATTCGGTATAGGTAGAATTACCGTGCGAAATAGGTATAGTAGTTTAGGGAGGATTAGCATCTTAAAGGAGGCAATACGCCCTAGTTTAGAGAGACCTGTAGAGCGCAGTTGACATAATAGTTGGGGAAGTAGTTTTTGGAAAGTGCGGTAGTTGAGGTCATAAAGTTGAGACAGCGAGGGGGCTAGTTTTATTCCTAGATAGGGAATAGACTGTGTCGTCCAGGAATAAGGGAGAGTGCCCTTCAGGTGGGACTGTTGGTCGTGTGTCAAGTTAAGCGGAAGGATTAGGGATTTAGAGGAGTTAATTTTGTAGAGGGAGGCCATACTAAATTGAGTTAAGATTTCTTGGATTGCAGGCATGGAATGTGTTGGTTTTGTGACTAGAAGTATGACATCATCAGCATAAAGGCTTATTTTATGCTCCATGTCATTGTGTTTGATGCCGGAGATACGTTTGTCACCTCTGATCTTTGCTGCCAGTGGTTCCATTATTAGAGCAAAGATGAGAGGGGAGAGCGGGCAGCCTTGGCGGGTGCCGTTGGATATCCTAAAGGGTTTAGAGAGGGATCCGTCAGTTAATACAGATGCAGAGGGTTGTGAATAGAGCGCAAGTATAGCTGATTGAAACCAACCTGTAATTCCAAATTTAGTTAGTACTGCTTTCAGGAATCCCCAGTGCACCCTGTCGAACGCCTTCTCTGCGTCCAAGGATAGTAGCAGAGAAGGCGTTCGCGACTGGGCAACCCGATGTATCAAATCAATAACTCTTCTAGTAGCTTCTGGGGCTTGTCTATTTGGCATAAAGCCGACTTGGTCTGGATGTACTAAGGAGGGGAGACACTTCAACAACCTAGAAGCAATGACTTTAGCGTAAATCTTTATGTCTGTATTGAGGAGCGATATAGGTCTGTAGTTAGTTGTAGAAGTAGGATCTTTCTCAGGTTTAGGGATTGTGGTAATAGTTGACCGTAACATATCAAGCGGTAGAGAACCAGAGGTGGCGGCAGAGTTGAAGAGGTCAGTAAGGTGTGGGGTGACTAGTTTGGCAAATGTTTTGTAGTATTCATTAGTGTAGCCATCTTCCCCAGGGGATTTGTGGATAGGAAGCTAATTGATGGCTGTTAGGATTTCGTCTTCCGAGAACGGTTGGGAAAGGATACTCAGTTGCGAGTGGGTTATATTTGGGAGATCAATATTGGTTAGAAAATTTTGTATGTTTTGATCATTTGGTTGATGAGTAGCTGTGTCATTCGAGAGGTTATAAAGAGAGGAATAATAGTCGCTAAATGCATCGGCTATATCCTGTGGGTTAGTCAGGAGCCGTTTAGTGGTGGGGTGGTAAAGGGAAGCTATTTTGTTTCTAATGCGTTGAGTCTTAACTTGTCGGGCCAGTAGTGCGCCAGCTTTATTGCCTAAGGCATAGTATTTGGCTTTGGTTAGTGTGAGGTTCTTCTCAAATTTAACGAGTAGAAGTGTGCGAAGTTTGTGTCGTTTTTCTAAGAGTTCAGTTGCTAAATGTGGAGAGGGAGTTATTTTATTCTGTTTTTCTAATAGAGTGATTCGGGAAAGAACCTCTTCAACTTGCTTACACCTCTGTCTCCTAATATTACTATGAAGCTTAATTAGGGTACCGCGCATGTAAGCTTTATATGCTGACCATAGTACAAACCTATCAGTGTCCGGTTGATTGTTCATTTGAAAATAGAAATGGTGGTCAGTAGTGAGATCTTGAATAATTTTCGGGTCAGAGAGGAGGGACGAGTCAAGCCTCCAAACCCGGGTTGTCTTTGGTCTACCGTTTCCTACCATAAGGGAAACCGGTGCATGGTCTGTCCATGTGATGGTTCCGATTTCGGATTTCGTCACATCCTGAAGGGTGATTTTGTCAACTAAGAAGAAGTCAATTCGAGAATATGAAAGTTGAGAGGAGGAGAAGTATGAAAAGTCTTGTTCATTACTATGTTGACATCTCCACGGATCAAAGAGATCATTAGTTTGTAGAAAGGGGTTTAAGACATGTCGAGGTCTTTTTGCTGTGGAAGTAGTGTCCAGAGTGGAATCTTCTATTATGTTAAAGTCGCCGCCCATCAGAAGTCTTCCTTTCCGGAGTCGTGCAATTTTCTTGTATAGTAGTTTTAGGAATCGCAGTTGCTGTGTGTTCGGCCCATAAACATTGACCAGAGTGTAGGTGACTTGATTGATGTCGCAAACGAGGATCAGGAAACGTCCGTGGGGGTCCTCGATGGATTGATGAAGTTGAAATTGTAGCGTATTCCGTATGGCAGTTAGGACTCCATTTTTCTTTCTTTGATATGAGGCCGAAAAGACTTGATCAAAGTTTGTTAAGGTAAATCTGGGAGTCTTGTTTGAGCCAAAATGAGTCTCTTGCACTAAGAGGATATCAGTTTTTTGGGTGTTGGCTTCTCTGAACAGTGCAGATCTTTTCTGAGGGGAGTTCAGGCCCCTGGCGTTAATAGAAACTATTTTGAAAGCCATTGTATAAGATTAGAGTTAGGGCTGATGGAGTGTAAGCGTAGCTTGGGAATGGTAGACAAGGGGTAATTAATTTTTTTTTTTTTTTAAGTCCAGTTGGAAACAATAAGGACGTTGTTTAGACCAAGGAATAGAGTTCCGGATGCAGAATGGTATAGAGGTGGTTGGAGATTAGCTGGTGTTGAGGGTGGGTGGAAGGTATTGGTGTAAAAAGGGAGAGCCCAGCAACTAAGGGCCTGGGCTCAATGTGCAGAAACTACTGCAAACAAAGAGTGGGGGAAAGAGATCTTGTGTCCGCAATGTGGGACAAGGATCTCCCAACAGACAGGCAGGTACTATAAAAGAAAAAACAAAAGGTGCTGCAGTTTCCCAGCTAATGAAGGCATGTAGAGAAGGATTCAAGATGCGGTGGTCAGGCAAGTGGGGTATTTCCCCCGGTCTCCATAAGGGTAGGAGTGGTGGCAGGAGGGCACGGTGTTTCTGCTGGGATGATGCGCCAATTTCTCAGGAGCGTGAGTCCCATAGGGAGGGTGCGCACTGCATGAGTTTTGTTCTGGTACGTAATGAGCAGCTTTGTGGGGAAGCCCCATTTATAGGGGATTTTATGATTCTGCAGTGCTTTGGTTATAGTCGCCAGTTGTCTGCGATTTTCCATAGTTGCTTTGGATAAATCAGCATATAGTGCGATGTTGGTAAAAGGGTCAGGGAGCCCCGGTGCTTTTTTGGCTGCATATATGACTCTCTCCTTCACTGTGAAAAAGTGGATTCGGGCCAGAACATCCCTAGGGGTGGAGGGAGGGAGGTGAGACGGCTTGGGGAGTCTGTGTGCCCTGTCAATTTCCAAGTCACGGGATGTCAGATCAGGTACAAGTGCTTGCATCAGGGATTGCAGAAATTGCGTCAGATCCGACGGTTGGATCGACTCAGGGACATTGCGAAATTTAATATTGTTCCTTCTGGAACGGTCCTCTAAATCCGCGAGCTTTAAATTAATTAATTGAAGCTCATCTTTATGATCTGCAAAGCCATCCACTAGCTCATTATGGGCAGTGAGTATATCTCCCATTTTAGATTCCATGTGGGCTATAGCTTGGTCATGCTGAGTTACTGTTATGGATAGAGAGGAGACAGCAGAAGATAAATCTGTATACAATGTTTGCCTCAGTGAGAGAAGCATATTTTTCATTGTAGTTTCTGACAAGGGCTGGTCAGAGGCAGGGAACGCATCTAATACAGATGATTGCTGCGGTGGGGGAAGGGAGAACAGGCATGGTGATTTGACATGCTGCATCTGCTCAGGCTCATCCGTTCTGAGTGTAGACTTGGCAGGGCTGGATGTCGTGGGGGAGTTAGGAGGAGAGCACTCACCCTGGATGTCAGAGTACCGCTGTGTTCCTGGAGACATCGCAGCGTTCAGACTGTGAGGAGAGGAGGAGAGCCGCGCTGTCGAATCCCAGCTTACGCCGGCGCCATCTTGGCTGTGTGCCAGAGCCGCTGAGGGATAGTAATCCGTCAGTCTTCTGGGGAGTGAAGTCGTCTTCCTCCTCTTCAGCATAGCTGCACAATGTGCCTGGATGTTTAGGGAGCTTGTGGGGAGTTTTTATCCTTCTTTGGAGTCGCTGTGGGGTCGCTGGAGCTGGTTTTTCTGCAGAGCTGTGGATTCAAGCAGCCATCCACACACGCCGTCAGGACACGCCCCTACATTGATTTTTTCATGCAGCGTGACTTGAGGCGACTTGAAGTCGAATCCAAAGTCGTCCCTGTGTGAATGGGCTCTTAGGAAAGAACATTTGAGGGTGGGAAGTTGGTGCAAAGTTATTTGGTTTAAGGAGAAAAAGAGATGTGACTTCCACACTGTGCCCATTACAAGCCTCACTGTGCCCATTGCATGCCTCACTGTGCCCGTTGCATGCCTCACTGTGCCTATTGCAAGCCATTACAAGCCTCACTGTGCCCATTGCAAGCCTCACTGTGCCCATTGCAAGCCTCACTGTGCCCATCTGCATACCTGATCTCTGTGTCATGCAGTCAGTTGGCTGCCGTCCCGTGTAACCCCACCCCGCCTCCTCCTCGTCCTCGTCCGTGATAGATGGAACACTCATTTTCCCAGCAGTGAGTCAGTGTTCCCCCTATCACGGATGAGGAGGAGGCGGGGCGGGGTTACACTGGACACCGTCTGACTGCATGACACAGGGGCTGATCGTATATACTCGAGTATAAGCCGAGGGGGGCTTTTTCATCACAAAAAATGTGCTGAAAAACTCGGCTTATACTCGAGTATATACAGTATTACTTATTTTCCTTGGAGAATTCAGCAATCAGTATCATTTGTTTTACTTAAATTTAGTTTATTCAACAGGAAAAATCTGGAAAATATATATTTTTGGAAAAATGTATTTATTCATATGCAAAATGAAGACTAGTGAAAAACTTTACAGGTTTTAGGGTTACACATGCCAGAAAAGTGTTAGAAAATGCTTCAGTTACTCACAATTTTCGCAAGTTACTCACCGTGCTCCAAGTTACAGTACCTCATTTACTCACAATGGGGTTATTTACGAAAGGCAAATCCACTTTGCACTACAAGTGCACTGCAAGTGCACTTGCAAGTGCAGTCACTGTAGATCTGAGGGTGACATGCAAGGAAAATAAAAAACAGCATTTTTTCTTGCACATGATTGGATGATAAAATCAGCAGAGCTTCCCCTAATTTCAGAGCTTCCCCTCAGATCTAAAGTGATCTACAGCGACTGCACTTAGAAGTTCACTTTCAAGTGCACTTACAGTGCACTTGTAGTGCAGAGTGGATTTCCCTTTTAGTAAATCAACCCCAATGCCTCAGTTACTCACAATACTCCAGTTGCTCATAGTTCCCCAGCTACTCTAACTCATTGCTCACAATGCCCCAGTTACTCACTGTGCTCCAAGTTGCTCACACTGACTCAGTGCCCCAACACACAGTGCCTCAAGTTACAGTGACCTAGTTACTCCCTGAGCCCCAGTTACTCACAGTGCCCCAATAAATTGCAGTGATCGAAGTTACGCACAATACTCCAGATTACTCACAGTGCTCCAAGTTACTCCAAATTGTTCACAGTACTCCAAGTTACTCCAAATTGTTCATAGTACTCCAAGTTACCCCGAATTGCTCTCAGTACTCTAAGTTACTCACAATGGTGAAACTTTGTTGATTTCCATCATCCAATCATATGCAAGCAAAAATGCATTAAAAAAAAAAACATTACACCTGATTGGGTATTCTTTACAAAGTAACGCTTCCCTGCACTTCAGTAAGATCGCATCTTGAATATGCAATTCAGTTTGCAAATAGGATATTTGGGAATTGGTGCATAGAAGGGGCATGATAAGGGACATGGAAAAGTTCATCTATGAGGAAATGTTAGCTGAACTGGATTTATTCTCCCTTACGAAGGAACATTTGAGGGTGGGATATGATAAGCATGTGTAAATACATACAAGTTGGTGCAAAGTTATTCGGTTTAAGGAGAAAACGAGATTTAACCTCCACATTTAAAAAGGCTTATTCACAGTAAGAGCTGTAAAAATGTGGATTAGACTGCCTCAGGAACTAGTTCTAGCCAGCTCAGTATTAAAAAAATACATATATAGAATATAACTGGCTATTAATATTTATAAGTTATAACACCGGAGATTTTTGATCTAGGGAATATCCTGCAATTATATATCACTTATTTTCCTTGGAGAATTCAGCAATTAGTATTATTCTTTTACTTAAATTTAGTTTGAATTGTTTTTATTTTCATATACAGGATGAAGACTAGTGAAAAACTTCACAGGTTTTAAGGTTGCACATGCCAGGAAAGTTGAAATATGAATTATAAGACACACGAGCAATGCTGAAGGCAAAAGGTGAATCCTGAAATTCAATCTGTGACATTTTACAAAAAGATCCATTATTTGTTCTAAGCATTGTAAAGTAGTTTGTTATAGGAGAGATCGTATAATATATCAGCAATGTAATTCTGACATTCATGTATTGACACATGAGGCATACTATATTATAGTGTTTTTTTTTTTTTTAAGAAGGGTCTAGTTATATATCAACCTCATATATTTAATGATTAACTTTAAATACAGTAAAATTGGTTCTAAACCACACTAAGCATGAAAAGATATTATTCAAATTCCGTTGTTAAAAATAGTGTTAAACAGCTTAATGAAATGGCATAAATCAGATAGTGTCTGTTTCACTGCATGATTATGAGATGCATAGAATGTAATAGATATTCCCTAGACAGGAATGTCAAAATAGAGCAATTACAAAGAGCAATGTTTGGCTCTCAACCTACTAGTTGGAAAGTAGTATTTCTCTTACTCGTGGGATTGGCTTTTCAGTGATTTACAGCCCTCAACACATTAGATTTAAAGGGTGAAGAAAAGGGCTGTTTGATGTCTGATACCTTAAGGCTGGGTTCAAACACTGCGAATTGGATGCAGCTTACATAGCATCATATTCGCAAAACATTTGAAAACATGTTATTTTGAATGGGTGTGGTCCACATATGTGCGTTGCATCCGCACTCCTCATTGCACAAAGATTGTGTGCGAATTGCAGGCACATAATCTTCAATAGGAACGCATCTGATTCACAGATGTGTTCTGTTCTGAACAGGAATGCTCTCCCCTCCTCCTACACCTACTCCCTCCCCCGGGTCATCTGAGCAACTTTCCTGTCTGTTTCCTGTTCTGAAGTGTGCAGCCATGGCCAAAAGAGGCAGAAAAGTTTCTTTGAAGTCCAAAGAAACAGTGGATTGTAAGGGGCTGATCCGACTTGTCAGGGAGAGACCCAAGATATATGACATCAGGGATCCGAAATATAAAGACAACGTCCAAAAAAAAACAAGCATGGCTTGAAATTACCAGAATCATGTTGCCAGAGTGGAGCAGCTGCTCCTCCAAACTTCAGGAATCAGGATGACAAATGTAAGTATTGTTTTCACTTTCAATACCTGTGGATGCTATCCTATTGTTTATTTTTGTTGTTAGTTTTGAGTAATCAAAATATAGTAATAAAGCAGCATGGGGTCCCCCCCCAATTCATACCAGGACCTTTTGGTTCTGGTATGGATTTTAAGGGGAACCCCATGCAAAAAAAAAAACGGCACCCCAAATCCATACCAGACTCTTATACGAGCATGCAGCCCTGCAGGCCATGAAAGTGGAGCGGACGAGTGAGCGCCCGCCCTCCTCAACCATACCAGGCCACATGCCCTCAACATGGGGGGTGGGGTGCTTTGGGGCAGGGGCGCTCTGTTTCCCCCTCACCACAAATCACCTTGTCCCCATGTTGGGAAGCTAAGATTAGCTTAGGAGAGCAAAGTAACAGACACCACAAATGGGAACAACCTTTTTTTTTGTTATTTGTAACAGTGCACTTCACACTTTGGGAAGCACAGGATAATAATTGAATAAAAAAAATTGCTACTTGTCATTATATAGATTCCAGCTGCCAAGGTAACTCCCCAGCTGGGTACATGAAGAATGCTTTGAATTCCTCACAAATCTGTGTACCACAGCTGGTGCCCCTAGTAATGTTTTACTGTGCCCCCTCCATGCTATGGGAATCATCAAAAACATATCCGTTGCATTCAGGCACATATTTAAAAGCAGAGACAGTGTGTTAAAGCAGCTTGTGCAGCACAGTCCATATGGGCTTTACTGTTGCTTAACTGCAGACAGAAAACAGGAAGTTTATTATCAGAGAAAAGACAATAGAGTATACAGTACCATAGATGCAGCTACAAACTTATAAACATTGCCATCTACTGGCTGATGTAGTTGTTGCACAAAATACATGAACAATGTATTCCAACAATAATACTGCCTACCCTTCTTTTTTCATATCTTGTCATCATTCTGATTCTACTTTAAAGTGGTTCTAAAGCCTAAAGGTTTTATTACATTCTGTTGCAGATGATCACCCCCTGCCCCCTTTTTCTAACGTGAGGCCATTCTCAATCCAGCACTGTGCCCGAGAGCAATGGCTCTCCTACCTCTGTCCCACCTCACTAAGCAGATTGATAGCAAGGGGAACCGTTGGCTCTCGCTCCTGTCAACCTAATCCTATGAAAAGGGAGCAAGGATGAGCCCCACTATCTGTGTCAACAGATGCAGACAGCAAGTCTTAGAAGTGAGCTTTCCAGTGGGGTGCTCAGCAGGGGAAAGGAGCCAGGAGCGTGGGAATGTGGGACGTGTCAAAAGGAGGATTGGGGCTGTAATGTGCAAAACCATTGCAAAGAGCAAGTATATATGACATGTTAATTACTTTAATTAAAAAAGGAAGCTTTAATATCACTTTAAGAATATGTCAATAATACTCTGTATTAAGAAAAGTCAACAAAAATCTCCAAGCATGGATAGTTTTTTTCTTCACATTTAATAATAATAATATTATTTACAGTAGGCTTATTCCACTTACTTATATACAGTATATCTAATAAATAAACCATAATAAACCATAGGGTATTTTATAAGGTAAGAAAAGCTAAAACACCAGCTAATGGATAAAAATAAAAATAGCTAAGTTAGCTTAGACAGAACAGGTGAATAATGAAAATAAAACTGACTGCTTAGCTGATATTAGTCTTCCCTCAGTGCACAATCAAAGCTCCAAGCTTCAATGACAAAACAGTTGAGGGATCACTCCTGGGTTGTGTAATAAACAGCTTCCTTGTATTTATTTTATGCATAATACAGGCACAAGTAGCTTATACATTTCAGACAAAACACCAAGCTTATCATAACTCCTATTAAGGACAGTGTTCTTTCTGAAATACGTGAACTACTTTTGCCTTTTATATGAAGCTGTATTCATTTGCAAGATTTGATGTGTGCTGAACATTTCTGGCTTTTTATTTGTCATTGACAAATTTTAAGGAAACGAAGAGGCTTTTACAAAGCAAAGCCAATATGGAAGGAACGCTATAGGGAGAACAGGAAGCTTAATCACAGCTAGTGTGATGGGGAGGCACCAATGTTGCAGCTACTTATACTTCTTAATGCAAAAATTTGTACTTGTACTGTCCTAAGCAAATTGTATACCCTAAGCAAACATATTTAGCTCTCTGTTGCCAAACAGGCATTTTTCCATGTATGCTTTGCATGTGAACATATCAGTTCCCTGGCTGGTTGACATACAGTATTCTTAATTTTCCTCAATTCCTTATTTGTGTGGATTCCTCATTTTTCTCTCACAATGCTTATTAACTGGTTTCTACAAATAATTGGTCATATGGTACCTGTTAGAATGGAGTGAGAACATTAAAGAGTTTGTTCCTGTAAAGTCTTTTATATATACTGTATATACAGTGAGCATAGAAAAGAATCACCCCCTTTAAAATAATAACATTTTTGTTGCTTTGCAGCCTAAAATGAAGACACACAGTTTTTGTTTTGTCCAGCTGTATTTTAGTGAAACTTATAACATCCAAGTGAAACATATAACACCAACATGTCAGAAAAAAAGGGTCACCCCCCTCCTAACAATGACTGGTAACCTCAATCAGGTGACGCTAATCACATTCTCAATGGAACACAAAGCCATTTGACTTTCAACTGTTATCAGCTGTGGTCATTTTGATTAGCTCAGCATAAAAAGAGCTTTCCTGGAGCATTTCAGTCCCTGGTAGTGCAACTGAAGAAAACAATCAACTATGGGTGGCAATACACTATCAAAAGATCTCCGGGATAAAGTTGTGGACAGGAACAAGTCAGGAGATGTATACAAAAAAATGTCAAAGGCTTTATCAATGCCTGGAATCACTCTGAGGTCTAATTTTTAGGAAGCGGAAGGTATTTGGTACAACACAGACCCTTCCTAGATCAGGACATCACTCCAAACTGAATGAAATGGCCAGAAGGAAACTGGTGAGAGAGGCTACCAAGAGGCCTACAGCAACTCTGAAGCAGTTGGAGGAATTTATCACAAAGAGTGGGTATTATGTGCACGTGACAACAATATCAAAAGTTCTCCAAAAACATGGCTTATATGGGAGGGTTGCAAGAAAAAAAGCCACTCCTCAAGAAAGGTCACATGCAGACACGACTGAGCTTTGCCAAAACGCAACTTGAAGATTCTGAGACCACATAGAAAAAGGTGTTATGGTCAGCTGAGACTAACATTGAATTATTTGGCCAAACGATATGTCTGGTGGAAATCCAATACAGCTTACCACCCAAATAACATCATTCCTACAGTAGGAGTTGGAAAAATGGATGGGGTAAAATACTGGCACATACTTGAGGAAAATCTGCTGCCCTCTGTCAGAAAGTTGTCAACGGGAAGAAGATTTACCTTCCAACATGACAAGGACTGAAAGCACACAGCAAAAATTACCACACAGTGGTTGAAGGAGAGAAATGGGAATGTCCTTGCATGGCCTAGTCAGAGCCCAGACTTAAACCCCATTGAAAATCTGTGGAATGAAGTAAAAACTGCAGTCCACAAACGGTCACCTGCCAATTTAACTGAACTTGAGCAGTTCTACAAAGAAGAGTGGACAAATATTGCAAAGTCTAGATGTGCAAAGTTAGTAGAAACATATCCCAACAGACTAAAAGCTGTAATTAAGGAAAAGGTGGTTCAACAAAATACTGACACAAGGGAGTGATCTTTATTCCAACTCAGTGATTCTGTTTTAGAATTTTTTTTTCTGACATGTTGGTGTTATGTCTTTCACTTGGATGTTATAAGTAGCACTGCGTAAATACAGCTGGATAAAACAAAAACTGTGTCTGTCTTCATTTCAGGCCACAAAGCAACACAATGGGGGTTATTTACGAAAGGCAAATCCACTTTCACTACAAGTGCAAACTACAAGTGCAAAGTGCACTTGAAATTGCACTGAAAGTGCACTTGGAAGTGCACTCGCTGTAAATCTGAGGGGTAGATCTGAAATGAGGGGAAGCTCTGCTGATTTTATCATCCAATCATGTGCAAGCTAAAATGCTGTTTTTTTTTCCTTGCATGTCCCCCTTGGATCTACAGCGATTGCACTTCCAAGTGCACTTTCAAGTACACTTTGCACTTGTAGTTTGCACTTGTAGTCGAAAGTGGATTTGCCTTTCGTAAATAACCCCCAATGTGATTATTTTAAAGGGGGTGGTTCCTTTCTTACGCCAATCCAGTGGTGCTATGCCATTAAAGAGTCCCTAAAAATAGAAACAATGGCTTTGACAGAGCTCAATTCTTTTAGGATCTGTGGGTGTATGCCATGTGGTCCAGGTGCTTTATTCACCTTTATTCTGTCAAAATATTTCTGCACTACATCAATTTTGAGCCATTGTGGATTATTTGGGGCTGTGTCAATATCATCCTCATTATGGACATAAGCTCCCCCATGCTCCTTAATATACACAGAGCTGAATTTGCCTTCTCCTTGTCCCCAATCACCCACTCTAGATTATTTTGTAAAGGGCCAACATGCTGAGACCTAACCTTTTTTACTATTAATATATTTGAAGAGTATTTGGTAAGTTGTCCTACTATCTTTTGCAATCTGTCATTCGTTTTGAATTTTTGTGGCCTTGATTTCTTTTTTACATTTTGTAACATTTAAATGATGATAGTGTTCCTCCATTTTTATATTTTGTAAAAGTTATTTTCTTATTATTTATACCTTTAACTCTGGCTGTGAGCCTGTCAGGAAAGGTTCCATCCGCTGGTGATATTTATTATTTGTCTTGCAGTACTGTGGTCCACCAGCAGGTGTCTCCTGGCAGTTTGGTACTGTCAGGAGAACCTTTCCCTGCTGGTGTTGTATTATCCTTTGGACGCAGTACTGGTTTCCACCAGCGGATGGATCCTGGCAGTGTGGAGCAAACTGCCCTTCCTCCGCTCAGCTGTGACCTGAAGCTAATCAGCCTTTCCATAAATACCCTGCAAGTACAAGCACTCCTTGCCCTGGTATCTCTTTCCCTGACCTAGGACCTGTGACCGTGACTTGAGCCTGCATCCGACCCGATCCCTAACCTGCATCCTGCTTGACGCGATCCCTACCTTGAACCTGCATCCCTGCTTCCTGCTTGACCCGATCCCTACCTTGAGCTCATCCTGCATTTATCTCCCCGGTTACCTAGATCCCTGCTCTGCAGCCAACCCATCCGTCCTCTCCCTGTTCCTGCTTTATTCCCATCCTTACCCATCTGCCTGATCCCCTTGTGTATGACCTCGGCCTGGCTTTTTACTACGATTCCAGTATCTCCCATATTTGTAAATACTTTGTTTATAGTCACTGTTTATTGATTTATTCTTTGCACTGTGTTCTGTTTGAGGTGGTTGTATGTTGGTCACTTATCATAATAAATTGTTATACTTTCACCTACACCCGTTTGGTCTCCTCCATGCAGTCACACAGTCTGGTCTACTAAACCTCTCTGACAGTATACCAGGGCCATCCCTAATCAGACGTGACTTCATTAAGGAACCATCCTGTTATTGTATTCGGCGGATATGGATTACAATGAGATCTTTTACTATTCTCTGCTGGCGTCAGAGGATGGCAAACATTGTCGCCAGGTTTTAGAGGGTTGGACTAGTGACCAGCTAATGGAAACTATCCGATCAGCTAATTTTTGGGTGGATCAGGGTTACTTGCAGCCTGAGGACGTTCTGCTGTTAACACGGTTATGTATGGAACCAGCCCTGTCGTTTGTTCCTAAGGGAAGTGATGACTTCTCTCCCCCTTTCAATGGTGACCAAGTTGAATCCCTAATATGCTTTTTAGAGGATAATCCAGCTTCTTTTTATGAGCATTATTCCCCCTGTTCCCAGCAGGTGTTACATGATTGTGTGAGGTCAGTGCAATCTCTGATTAAAAGGCGTGAGTGCGGATCAGTTTTTGTTCAACCTTTGCTGCAGGCATGGTCAGATCTCCTCCCGAATTCAGCCAAGCCACAACATCCCGGCCCCACCATTAATCACTTGCCTTTCCAAGAATGTATCCGCCCATCACCTATGGCAACCCCAGCTACCGCCCAGTTTGCTCAGCCCCCTGCCAAATATTACTACCCAGTCTCTACCTGTTGCACCTACCCTGCCTTCAATCCCCCTGCTTCTTCCCTCCTATCCATAGCCAATCCACAAGAACCTCCTCCAGCCTCTGTCCCCATGTCTCTGCCATATTCTTCCATTTGCTCGATTCCATCTTTTTCATACATCCCCCCCCCCTTAATTGCAAACCTGCAGTGACTAAATCTAAGAAGAAATGGAAGTACTTCCCGACCCACACAATCCAACCAGTAACCCAACCTACCTCTCTACCCACCAACCTGCTCCAGCCTGCATTCATGCCAGTAGAACTTGACGACCCACCTAAATCTGATGCCCCAGTGCCCTTTACCCAGCCTGCATCTCCAGAGCCAGCCTTCCAGCTTGCAGTTCCAGAGCCAGCCTTCCAGCCTGCAGTCCCAGAGCCAGCCTTCCAGCCTGCAGTCCCAGAGCCAGTCTTCCAGCATGCAGTCCCAGAGCCAGCCTTCCAGCCAGCCTTCCAGCCTGCAGTTCCAGAGCCAGCCTTCCAGCCTGCAGTTCCAGAGCCAGCCTTCCAGCCTGCAGTTCCAGAGCCAGCCTTCCAGCCTGCAGTTCCAGAGCCAGTCGCCCAGCCTGCAGCTCCAGAGTCAGCCTTCCAGCCTGCAGTTCCAGAGCCAGTCGCCGTAGAGCCAGCCTTCCAGCTTGCAGTTCCAGAGCCAGACTTCCAGCTTGCAGTTCCAGAGCCAACCTTCCAGCCTGCAGTTCCAGAGCCAGCCTTCCAGCCTGCGGAGCCAATCTTCCAGCTTGCAGTTCCAGAGCCAGCCTTCCAGCCTGCAGTCCCAGTGCCAGCCTTCGAGCAAGCCTTCCAGCCTGGAGTTCCAGAGCCGGCCTTCCAGCATGAGGTCCTGGAGCCGGCCTTCCAGCCTGTGGTCCCGGAGCCGGCCTTCCGGCCTGCAGTTCCAGAGCCAGCCTTCAGTTCCAGGGCCGGCCTTCCAGCCTGCAGTTTCAGAGCCAGCCTGCCAGCCGGAGGTCCCTGTGCCAGTTTGCCAGCCGGAGGTCCCTGTGCCAGTTTGCCAGCCGGAGGTCCCTGTGCCAGTTTGCCAGTCTGAGGTCCCTATGCCGGTCTGCCAGCCCGAGGTTCCGGTGCCTTTTGCCCAGCCTGAAGCTCCTGTGCCAATTTGCCAGCATGAATTTTCTGTACCGGTCTGCCAGTCTGAAGTTCTTGTGCCAGCCTGCCAGCCTGAAGTTCCCATGCCAGCCTGCCAGCCTGAAGTTCCCGTGCCAGCCTGCCAGCCTGAAGTTCCTGTGCCTGTCTTCCAAACAGAAGTCCTGATGACAGTGTCCCAGTCGGTAGATCCGGTGTCCCAGTCGGTTAGATCCGGTGTCCCAGTCGGTAGATCCGGTGTCCCAGTCGGTGGATCCGGTGTCCCAGTCGGAGGATCCAGTGTCCCAGTCGGAGGATCCGGTGTCCCAGTCGGAGGATCCGGTGTCCCAGTCGGAGGATCCGGTGTCCCAGTCGGAGGATCCGGTGTCCCAGTCGGAGGATCCGGTGTCCCAGTCGGTAGATCCGGTGTCCCAGTCGGTAGATCCGGTGTCCCAGTCGGTAGATCCGGTGTCCCAGTCGGTAGATCGGGTGACCCCGCCTGAAGATTCGGTGCATGAGACCCCGCCTGAAGATCCGGTTCCCGTTTCCCGGCCTGTGGTCGTGGTGCCCGTTTCCCGGCCTGAGGTTGTGGTGCCCGTTTCCCAGCCTGAGATTGTGGTGTCCGTTTCCCAGCCTGAGGTTGTGGTGCCCGCTGTGGTGCCCGTTTCCCGGCTTGAGGTTGTGGTGCCTGTTTCCCGGCTTGAGGTTGTGGTGCCTGTTTCCCGGCTTGAAGTTGTGGTGCCCGTTTCCCGACCTGAGGTTGTGGTGCCCATTTCCCAGCCTGAGATTGTGGTGCCCGTTTCCCAGCCTGAGATTGTGGTGCCCGTTTCCCAGCCTGAGGTTGTGGTGCCCGTTTCCCGGCTTGAGGTTGTGGTGCCCGTTTCCTGGCTTGAGGTTGTGGTGCCCGTTTCCTGGCTTGAGGTTATGATGCCCGTTTCTCAGTCTGTGGAGCCTACTGCCCAGCCTGACGTGTTCCTGTCTGCTGCCCAGCCTGAGATGTTCCTGTCTGCTGCCCAGCCTGAGATGTTCCTGTCTGCTGCCCAGCCTGAGATGTTCCTGTTTGCTGCCCAGCCTGAGATGTTCCTGTTTGCTGCCCAGCCTGAGATGTTCCTGTCTGCTGCCCAGCCTGAGATGTTCCTGTCTGCTGCCCAGCCTGAGATGTTCCTGTCTGCTGCCCAGTCTGAGAGGTTCCTGTCTGCTGTCCAGCCTGAGATGTTCCTGCCTGCTGCCCAGTTCGATGACCCGGAGCCTGCTGCCCAGCCTGATGTGTTCCTGCCTGCTGCCCAGCCCAATGACCCGGAGCCTGCTGCCCAGCTCGATGACCCGGAGCCTGCTGCCCAGCTCGATGACCCGGAGCCTGCTGCCCAGCTCAATGACCCGGAGCCTGCTGCCCAGCTCAATGACCCGGAGCCTGCTCCCCAGCCCGATGTGTTCCTGTCTGCTGCCCAGCCTGATGTGCCACTGTCTGCTGCCCAGCCTGGTGTGCCCCTGTCTGCTGCCCAGCTTGATGTGACTGTCTCCTGCCCGGATGTGCCTGCTTACCCGTTGGCTGTGCCCACTGTCTGCCCGGATGTGACTTTGCTTATTACCCAACTTATTGCCATGAACTTTCCCCGGCAACAGCTAGTTGGAGCGTCCGGAGGCCGCTCCTTTGAGGGGGGTACTGTCAGGAAAGGTTCCATCTGCTGGTGATATTTATTATTTGTCTCGCAGTACTGTGGTCCACCAGCAGGTGTCTCCTGGCAGTTTGGAACTGTCAGGAGAACCTTTCCCTGCTGGTGTTGTATTATCCTTTGGACATAGTACTGGTTTCCTCCAGCGGATGGATCCTGGCAGTGTGGAGCAAACTGCCCTTCCTCCGCTCAGCTGTGACCTGAAGCTAATCAGCCTTTCCATAAATACCCGGCAAGTACAAGCACTCCTTGCCCTGGTATCTCTCTCCCTGACCTAGGACCTGTGACCCTGACTTGAGCCTGCATCCGACCCGATCCCTAACCTGCATCCTGCTTGACCCAATCCCTACCTTGAACCTGCATCCCTGCTTCCTGCTTGACCCGATCCCTACCTTGAGCTCATCCTGCATTTATCTCCCCGGTTACCTAGATCCCTGCTCTGCAGCCAACCCATCCGTCCTCTCCCTGTTCCTGCTTTATTCCCATCCTTACCCATCTGCCTGATCCCCTTGTGTATGACCTCGGCCTGGCTTTTTACTACGATTCCGGTATCTCCCATATTTGTAAATACTTTGTTTATAGTCACTGTTTATTGATTTATTCTTTGCACTGTGTTCTGTTTAAGGTGGTTGTATGTTGGTCACTTATCATAATAAATTGTTATACTTTCACCTACACCCGTTTGGTCTCCTCCATGAAGTCACACAGTCTGGTCTACTAAACCTCTCTGACAGAGCCACATAGGTTTTATTTTTAGCCTTTTAAACTTATTGTCAATGGGAGTATACTTTGCAGTGTGTTCACGTGCAGTCTTTTTGAAGAATTCACATTCCTGGCAGCCCTTATGCTTGGAAAATTTGCTCTCTTAAAATCAAGTGTTTTTATATTTCCAGTATGTGCTTGTTGCTTACAGCTTACATTACCTACTTGCGGACCGCCCGCCGTCATTGTACGTCGGTACTTTGACCGCCTGCTGTTGTTGTACATTGGTAATTTAATGTAGAATACCGGAGTTATGGCAGTAGATGGCTGCCATAACCCCGGTATATTCTTAAATTGCAGATGGTCCTCTTTCTGATAAAAGTGGTCTCCGCGGATTCACTGCAAGATTTTATCGGGGGCCCCCCTTCCAAAGCGTTCCGGTAGCCTCCGCCACTTACCGGAGCCGTTGGTAGCGGCGGAGATGATCGGGTCCTCTCCCCTCTGAGACATGGAGCCAAGTAAGGGAAAGATGGCCCCTGCTCGACTCCATAACATTAGATGATGGAAGCGACGTCAGACGTCACTTCTGCCCAATGGTCCTAAAGGCAAACATTTTTTTTTGGGGGGGGGGGGAGAGACATTTATTTATTTATTTATTTATTATTTCTTTTTTTATTGCATTTAAGAGGTCCTATCATGCTTTTTTTCTATTACAAGGGACGTTTACATTCCTTGTAATAGGAATAAAAGTGACCCATTTTTTTTTTAAAGGACAGTGTAAAAATAAAAAATAAAAATAAAAACAAATAAGAAATAAAAAGTAAATTTAAAGCACCCCGTCCCACCGAGCTCAGAAGCGGTGAAACGGTGTTCAAACCACACATGTGAGGTATCGTCACAATCGTTAGAGCGAGAGCAATACTTCTGATCATTAGAGTGAGACCAATACTTCTAGCAAAAGGCCTACTCTGTAGCTCAAAACTGGTAACCTGTAGAAATTCTTAAACCTTGCCTATGGAGATTTTTAAGGGTCAAAGTTTGTCGCCATTCCACGAGCGGGCACAATTTTGAAGCATGACATGTTGGGTATCAATTTACTCAGCGTAACATTATCTTTCACAATGTAAAAAAAATTGCGCTAACTTTACTGTTGTCTTATTTTTAATTTAAAAAGTGTAAATATTGTGCTTGTAAGACCGCTGAGCAAATACGGTGTGACATAAAGTACTGCAACGACCGCCATTTTATACTCTAGGGTGTCTGAAAAAAATAATAATGTTTGGGCGTTCTAAGTAATTTTTCTAGCAGAAAACTTGTAAACAACAAGTTGGAAAAATAGACTTGGTCCTTAACCACTTAAGCCCCGGACCATTTGGTAGCTAAAGGACCAGAGGTGAATTCAGAATTTTGCACTGCGCTGCTTTAACTGTAAATTGTGCGGACATGCAATGTTGTACCCAAACAAAATTTGCGTCCTTTTCTTCCCACAAATAGAGCTTTCTTTTAATGGTATTTGATTGCCTCTGCAATTTTTATTTTTTGCGATATAAACGGAAAAAGACAGAAAATTTTGAAAAAAAATGATATTTTCTACTTTTTGTTATAAGAAAAATCAAATAAACTCAATTTTAGTCATACATTTAGGCCAAAATGTATTCAGCCACATGTCTTTAGTAAAAAAAAAAATCAATAAGTGTATATTTATTGGTTTGCGCAAAAGTTATAGCGTTTACAAACTAGGGTACATTTTCTGGAATTTACACAGCTTTAAATTTATGACTGCCTATCTCATTTCTTGAGGTGCTAAAATGGCAGGGCAGTACAAAACCCCCCCAAATGACCCCATTTTGGAAAGTAGACACCCCAAGGAAATTGCTGAGAGGCATGTTGAGCCCATTGAATATTTTTTTTTGTCCCAAGTGATTGAATAAATACAAAAAAAATAAAATAAAAATTACAAAAAGTTGTCACTAAATGATATATTGCTCACACATGCCATGGTTATATGTGGAATTGCACCCCAAAATACATTCTGCTGCTTCTCCTGAGTACGAGGATACCACATGTGTGGGACTTTTTAGGAGCCTAGCCACGTACGGGACCCCGGAAACCAATCACCGCCTTCAGGATTTCTAGGCACAAATTTTTGATTTGACTCCTCACTACCTATCACAGTTTCGAAGGCCATAAAATGCCAAAATAGCACAAAACCTCCCCAAATGACCCCATTTTGGAAAGTAGACACCCCAAGCTGTTTGCTGAGAGGCATGGTGAGTATTTTACAGCTCTCATTTGTTTTTGAAAATTAAGAAAGACATTTTTTTTTCTTTTTTTTTTTTCAATTTTCAAAACTTTGTGACAAAAAGCGAGATCTGCAAAATACTCACAATACCTCTCAGCAAATAGCTTGGGGTGTCTAATTTCCAAAATGGGGTCATTTGGGGGGGTTTTGTGCCATCTGGGCATTCCATGGCCTCCGAAACTGTGATAGGCAGTGAGAAGTGAAATCAAAAATTTACACCCTTAGAAAGCCTGAAGGCGGTGATTGGTTTTTAGGGTCCCGTATGCAGCTAGGCTTCCAAAAAGTCTCACACATGTGGTATCCCCGTACTCAGGAGAAGCAACAGAATGTATTTTGGGGTGTAATTCCACATATGCCCATGGCATGTTTGAGCAATATATCATTTAGTGACAACTTTGTGCAAAAAAAAAAAAAAAATGTATTTTTTCCGCAACTTGTGTTAACATATAAAATATTCCATGGACTGGAAATGCCTCTCAGTATATAGCTTGGGGTGTCTACTTTCCAAAATGGGGTCATTTGGGGGGGTTTGAACTGTTCTGGCATTTTATAGACAACATTAGGAAGCTTACATCCACTCTTCTAACCACTTGAAGACAAAGCCCTTTTTGACACTTTTTGTTTACATGAAAACATTTTTTTTTTGCAGGAAAATTATGTTGAACCCCCAAACATTATATATATTTTAAAGCAAAGGCCCTACAGAATAAAATGGTGGGTGTTGCATTTTTTTTTCTAAACAGTATTTGCGCAGCGATTTTTCAAACGCATTTTTTGGGGAAAAAATACACTTTTTTTAATTTGAATGCACTAAAACACACTATATTGCCCAAATGTTTGATGAAATAAAAAAGATGATCTTAGGCCGAGTACATAGATACCAAACACGACATGCTTTAAAATTTCGCACAAACGCGCATTGGCGACAAACTACATACATTTTTAAAAGCCTTTAAAAGCCTTTACAGGTTACCCCGTTAGATTTACAGAGGAGGTCTACTGCTAAAATTACTGCCCTCGATCTGACCTTCACGGTGATACCTCACATGCATGGTGCAATTGCTGTTTACATATGACGCCAGACCGACGCTTACGTTCGCCATTGGGCAAGAGCAGGCCAGGACAGGGGTGCTTTTTTTTTTTTTATTATTAATTTTGCTTTTTTTTTTTTTTAATTGTTCCTTCCATATTTTTTTTTTTTTTTTATCATTTTTATTGTTATCTCAGGGAATGTAAATATCCCCTATGATAGCAATAGGTAGTGACAGGTACTCTTTTTTTGAAAAAACTGGGGTCTAGACCCTAGATCTTTCCTCTGCCCTCAAAGCATCTGACCACACCAAGATCGGTGTGATAAAATGCTTTCCCAATTTCCCAATGGCGCTTTTTATATCCAGGGGAGGACATTCCCTCCCACTGCTTGTAAAAGCAGTCCAGAGGCTAATTAGCCACTAGGATTGCTTTTACATGAAAGCCGGCCGCTGGCTGAAAAGAATGATACCAAGATGATACCTAAACCCACAGGCATCAATCTGGTATAACCATTCAAAGTCCAGCAACATACCAGTACGTTGCTGGTCCTTGTTGGACATGTATTGTAATCTTTTTTTTTCATGCAGCCAGGTGGCTGAACGAAAAAAGAGATTGATCGGTGGGTATGCCCACCATTAGAATACCGCCCTTCATCCACCCACTTCTAATGATGGGCATACATGCACCATTTATATATGCCGAAGCATGGGGGCATCCTCCCGCAAAAAAGTTATGCCGCACACACATGGTCGGACTTTTCCACGGGCAAGCCTCCGTCGGAATTTCGACCGTATGTACGCGGCATTAGGAGCAAAATCACTCCTCGGCCCCTGCTGCCCCAATGCTTCGGCATATTTGCTTTTTTTTTTAACTGTGGTGGTGAAATCACCTCCTACAGCACTGGAGTCGCAGGGATCAGGCCTGTCTCTGCGAACGCTGCAGTTATGTGTGTTGTGTTTTGTAAGTGACAGTGATCGATCGATACTGCACTTGGGTGGCCTGAGCTGGACGGAGGGGCAAAACGCAGGTGCTAGCAGGTATCTGGGCTGATCCCGCTAACACTGCGTTTTTGGGAACCCTAAACTGCGGGGGACGCTAGTATAGATCTGATCAGATCAGATATTGATCTGTTCAGATACTATACCACTAAGGGAGGTGTATGCTTCACGCGTGGGTGTTAGCGTTACTGGCACTAACCTGATGCTGCCTGGGGTGTGACGCAGACCCTCTCTGACGCTAAAACCTAATTGATATCACCCGCCGGGCGATCAGGGGGTTAAACCTTTATTGGGTTATATATACGGCGGGTGCCCTGACACTATAAAAAGAAAACTAACTAACCAGCGTCACCCGTAACACTTATATGATGATCACTGTGAAAGGGTTAACTAGGGGCAATTAGGGGTTAAAACCTTTATTAGATAATATATGGGGGTACCTGACGCTATAAAAACCTGCGGCGAACCTAAAAAAAAAATACTGGCTACTGATCTGCATCACCGACACTAAGACAGCGATCAGAAAAATTATCGCTTAGCGACAGTGGTGATAGGGGGTGAAAGGGTTACCTGGGGGGCGATCAAGGGGGTTAAACCTTTATTAGATAATTTATGGGGGTACCTGACGCTATAAAAACCTGCGGCGAACCTAAAAAAATTACTGGCTACCGATCTGCATCACCGACGCTAAGACAGCGATCAGAAAAATGATCGCTTAGCGACAGTGGTGATAGGGGATGAAAGGGTTACCTGGGGGCGATCAAGGGGGTTAAACCTTTATTAGATAATTTATGGGGGTACCCGACGCTATAAAAACCTGCGGCGAACCTAAAAAAAAAATACTGGCTACCGATCTGCATCACCGACGCTAAGACATCGATCAGAAAAATGATCGCTTAGCGACAGTGGTGATAGGGGGTGAAAGGGTTACCTGGGGGGCAATCAAGGGGGTTAAACCTTTATTAGATAATTTATGGGGGTACCCGACGCTATAAAAACCTGCGGCGAACCTAAAAAAAAAATACTGCCTACCGATCTGCATCACCGACGCTAAGACATCGATTAGAAAAATGATCGCTTAGCGACAGTGGTGATAGGGGGTGAAAGGATTACCTGGGGGGCGATCAAGGGGGTTAAACCTTTATTAGATAATTTATGGGGGTACCCGACGCTATAAAAACCTGCGGCGAACCTAAAAAAAAAATACTGGCTACCGATCTGCATCACCGACGCTAAGACATCGATCAGAAAAATGATCGCTTAGCGACAGTGGTGATAGGGGGTGAAAGGGTTACCTGGGGGGCGATCAAGGGGGTTAAACCTTTATTAGATAATTTATGGGGGTACCCGACGCTATAAAAACCTGCGGCGAACCTAAAAAAAATTACTGGGTACCGATCTGCATCACCGACGCTAAGACAGCGATCAGAAAAATGATCGCTTAGCGACGGCAGTGCTAGGGGGTGAAAGGGTTATCTGGGGGGTGATCAAGGGGTTAAACCTTTATTAGGGGGGGTTAGGGGGCTACACTGGACCTAAAACTAAATGTAGTGACACTTTTACAGTCACAAATGTCACTGATTGCAGTGATCAGTAAATAAATGGTCACTGCAATCAGTGACACTGTGACTGGGGGCTGGGGGGTGATCTGGGGTGGCCTGGGGGGGCGATTTATGTGCCTATGTGTGCTGGTGTTAGTGTAGTGTTTGTGCACTAACCTTGATGTCTTCTCTTGTACGGCGCTCGGTATATGTGAGCGCCGCACAGGAGATGACATCACTTCCTCCTGCTTTCTCTGTCTGTGTGTACATTCCACAGACAGAGGGGGCATTTCTATTCGCCAGGAGCGATCGCGGGGGGGTGGCCAGAATCGAACGGCCGTCCCCTCATGTCGGATCGCTCCCCAACGAATTCCAACCGCTCACTGTACAGAAGGGGGGTCCGATTGGACCCCCCAACTGTACAAAGGCAATCACATACACTCTACGTGATTGTGCCTGTCGGTGCCATTGTGCCGACGTATATATACAGTGAGCGGTCGTTAAGTGGTTAAGTAGTTAAATGAAACCATATTATAGTCACTGCCACCCAGATGTTCTTTTATATGAACATTAGTATTAAGCTCTGCATGGTTTGAGATTCCCAGGTCCAGTAGAGCATCATTCCTAGTCAGGGCCTCTATGAACTGTACCATAAAATTGTCTTGTAATAGGTTTATATTTTTTTTCCTCCTTTAACTGTTCCTGCAGTGCCATTATCCAGTCAGTTTCTAGGTAGTTAAAATCCACCATTACTATCAATGTCCCAGCCCTTGCAGCCCTTTCCATCTGTGCAAGGAGTTGAGTCTCCACCTCCTCATTAACACTGGGTGGCCTATCACAAACTCCAATGATTACCTTTGTAGTACACACACACACATGTGAAGTTCCACCCATAAGGCTTCAGCCTCATCACACTCTCTATCAACTAGGTTCTTATTCACACTCGCTTTGAGATCACTTCTCACATAGAGACAGACATTACCATCCCTCTGTTTTACTCTGTCTTTCCGAAAGAGAGTATAGCCAGGAATATTAAAGTGGGAGTAAACTCCCAGCTCTGACTTTTACCTATAGGTAAGCCTTATTAAGTATAGCCAGGAATATTAAAGTGGGAGTAAACTCCCAGCTCTGACTTTTACCTATAGGTAAGCCTTATTATAGTTTAAATATCTTCTAAACATGCACCATACACTGTACTGTACATGCAGCTAGTGACAATACTGGCGCATGTGCTTTGAAGGAACGGCCACCCACTCCATTCGCGGGGGGTGACGTCAATGCGGCTCCGGCCTGTCACACAGCCGGAGTCCACAAACCTGGAAGGAAGGCGGGTGAAAATGGGTTGTCAGTTGTGGGACAGTTGAGTTTTTAAAAGTTCTGCATGCAGCATTTTTGGTGCGATAAAAAAAATGCACCAAAAATGCACCTCCTTGTTGAAATGAATGGAAAGCACATCAACAAATTCAGCAAAAATTCATCAAAAACATACCGTGGTTGCATTTTTAGTGCAGTTTTTGAGTCATGTCCTTTTTTCCACAGGTGCAAGATGCAGTGGAAACATGGCAAACGTGCAAAATGCAGCAAAAATGCATTTGTGTTTTTACTGTGTTTTTGCAACAGAGAAGCCTTAGAAGTGCGGCAGAGAAACATTGCCGGGTAACAAGTCATTGTAATTGATGTAATTGATGAGGATTTATATTTCTAGACTGGGGTCAGCAACCAGTCAATCGCAATCAACCAGTCAACGGCCACCTGGTGACTGGTAGGCCACTGTCCCCACAGCATCAAACATGCACCGGCCGTGGATAGAGATGGTGTACGTGGACTGAGGGGGTGGTTATTAGTGACAATTTTTTATTGTATTCTTTATTGTAAAGTCATTAAAGGACTTTTTCATGGTGTGGGTGTGTTTTTTACATTTACCTATTTGTAGGAAAGGGTAAGGAGTACTAATGTACCTCTTTACTTATTCCCCTGGAAGTGGATAAATATCTAGCTCCCTTATTATAGATAGATTATAGAATAGTAACGTGGTGCACATAGTGCCTCCTGCCTTGTTCCAAGCCACATTTCTGTCTGAATAATGTGTCTGGGTCTCAGGAGGATTGAAACCCAGACACATGATTCAAAACCCACACTGTCCGGGTGAATCCTGGACAAGTGGCAACGCTAAGTAGGGAGCAAAAGCCTCATAAGCCGATGCCTCCTCTGTATTGCTGCCTCCTGTCCCAAGCGGAGTGATACCAACTGCACTCCACCTCTTATCCTGACTAGCGGTCTCCAGAGTGGTGCCAGCAGCAGGAAAGAAGAGATCTTCAGGTCAGTGTGAAGAAATACACTAGCCTTTTAGTATAGGGCTGCTTTCATACTGATGCGCTGAGGTTTACAAATGGCGAGTGTAGTACCGTGTACCTGTGGGTTTTCTGCTCTTAGCCATAGACTTCTATTATATCCTGCTGTTTTACCGCCCCCAACTTTACGTGTGAATGAGCCCTAAGGCTGCCGCTGCCAAATTCAACTAAGGACTCATTCACAAGTGCAGCAGGCACTGCTGCTCCTCTAAACAGCGATACGAGTGTGTGTTGACAGGTGGTAAGGCGGCGATATGTTGCCTCCTCACCACCTGACTTAACACCATGATTGCCATGCAATGTATGCGATTGCGACAGAGTAATACAGCAATTAGAGGTTTAAATCAGGTCTGAGGAGGCAACACTGTGCCTGGTGATCTTTGACTTCTCCCGTGTTGTTCAGGTAGATCTCCACTTCTTTAAGGTTGCCTACCCCTGGATTATAGGTTTGTTTATAAGTCCCTCCACTACATCCATAGTACTAATTCCCTCCTCCTCACTGGGAAAGTGTTATATGATCTTATGGTATAATAATATACAGTGATACAACTGGTATTACAATCGTATAATGGTCTCAAATGTAAAATACAATTGGCAATATTTATATACTGTAACAGTCTCACATTACCTTTATTGGATTATTGTAAATTCACTACCTCGATGTTCTATAAATAAAATAATACTGTATACGATTTGTTAAACTATTTGGAAGTCAATAAAAATATTTAAAATAGAATAAAATTATAGACAAGTAAAAAAAAAAAACAGAAAATGTGAAAAAACTGCTTTATAATTTTTATCGCTCGTGCAATGCTTTATAGCCTCCTACTACAAAATATAATACATGCATTTTTTTTTTTTACCTGTAAAAAGATGTACATTTATTGTTTTTTGTAGAATATTGAACTTATCCTTTAAATTAAAATTTAAACTAATACATGATCTATAAACAAGGGTGTACATTTTATATTTTAAGTGTTACTCAGTTACTTATAAGTTGCTTTGAGTGCAATGACTCTTTGGAGATTAAAATATCTAATAAAAATCTCAAAAAAAAAAGACATTCCAGGCCTTCATATATTGGATTCTTACACTTATGTAACTATTTGCCTTGGTCTCGATTTGCTTTACAACTTTGAACTTTATGTGACAAAAATAATAAAAATGTTTTCTAAAAATGCTGTGGTAGTAAACATTTAAAATGTATGTTAGCAGATGCAAGAGGGCTCACAAACAAAATTAATGAACTGGAATTGCTGTGGAATTTCTGATGATAAACAAAGATTATGATATAGTGTCTAGATGAAAACTATGTCTGGATAATGAATTTGGAATGCTACAGTGTTTTAGAAATAATAAAAAAGGCAAGAAGGGAAAATAGGTTGTCTTTTTTTAAATCTTGTTTAGTCCAATCTTAAAGTGGAGGTAAACCCGAAATTTGTATTTATTTTTTTGCTGTGACAATGTAGAGTATAAGATTTCCTATCATTTGTGCTAGGTCTTGCCACAAAGAGTTAATCCAGCTCTGAGCAATCCTCTTTTATTGTTCAGTGAGATAAAACAGACAAACAGAGAAAAACCTTTGTCCGTTCCACCCCCTTGCTTTGAGTGACAGGTTATTTGCATATCTCGTGCACTAGCTTTAGACAGGCATTCGTTTTTAATTCCCACCCCCACTCCTTTTCTGAAGTCATGTGGTTGCTTTTCTGGATTTTGACTGGATGTTAGTGATAATAGCAGAAGGAATACACAGGAGAAAATGCATGTTGACAAGGGGAGTGTAGAGGTGGGCGGGTAGTCTACTGACATCACGACTACACCCACCGAGCTCCAGACAACAGATCCACCCACAGAATCTGCAGTTTTTCAGTTCTTATAACAGACAGAGGGGAGACA
Organism: Rana muscosa; assembly: GCA_029206835.1. Taxonomy (NCBI): domain Eukaryota; kingdom Metazoa; phylum Chordata; class Amphibia; order Anura; family Ranidae; genus Rana; species Rana muscosa. The sequence continues at coordinate 287,852,649 of CM055116.1, forward strand.
CTTGACAGATAAGGATACATGCAGGAGGCATCTATATCCTTATAGATCAGCAGTATGGCAGTAGTTTAGAAAGGATGAGAGGGGGTTTACATCCACTTTAAAGTGGTTCTAAAGGCAGAAGGTTTTTTACTTCAATGCATTCTATGTGACAGCAGCCCTCTCAGTTTTATCTCCCTTCAATGGACAGAGAGGCAACAGTGTCAATCCCAGCCAGTAAGGAGGGAGCCGGGGCGGGGCCGAGCCATGCTCTGTGTGTCAATGGACACAGAGCTGGTTCGGAAGTGAGCATTAACTAGTGCCCCCATAGCAAGCAGCTTGCTATGAGGGCACTAGGCAGAAGGCAGGTCCCAAGAAGAGGAGGATCTGGACTACTCTGTACAAAACCAAATTGTAAATTTGACATGTTTGTTTTAAAAAAATAATATGTTTAGAATCACTTTGAAAGATAATATTTGGGAAAATTGCAAAGTCTGTATGGATAGGAATACATATTCGAAATAATAATAGTACTTTATTGGGAGTTTACAATGCTAAAATAAATTGAAATAGCAGCAAACAGAAGTGTGTGGCCTTTATTAGGATATGAACTATGCAAACACAAAATGGTTACATTAAAGGTAATGGTTTCTGATGAAGGACACAGACTACAAGACAATAGGGAAAGAGATACCAAAAATGTGTAGCATTTTAATTTGTATGAAACAAAATGAATGTACAATGTGGGTCAAAATCATTTTTTTTTTTAAAGAAAAACAACCTTTAGAAATATTTGATCTTGTAGACTTGAAATATCTACTATTAGAAAAGCAATATTTTAAATACTGTATATACTCGAGTATAAGCCGAGATTTTCAGCCCTTTTTTTTTGGGCTGAAAGTCCCCCCCTCGGCTTATACTCGAGTCAGCGAAATTTTACATTGTCAATAGTACCTGAAAAAAAGTTGAGAGGCTGCGGCATCCATCGTTTAAATCCCGTGGTCTCTTCCTGGTCCCTTCCGTGATAGGCGATTCTCAGCAGACACTCTCCGCCTATCACGAACGTTCTCTCATCCTCAGTTTCCCAGCAGACGTCTGTGATTGGCGGAACACCGAACACAGTGTCTGCTGGGATGGGATGGATGATGATGATGGATGATGATGATGGATGGATGATGGATGATGGATGGATGGATGGGATGGGATGCTGATTAGCTACTGTATCTGGCACACCTTTGTCCCAATAAACTGAAATTTAAACCTATTACCACTTGAGCTCCAGAAGGTTTACCACCCTTCATGACCAGGCCATTCTTTGTGATACGACACTGCGTTACATTAACTGACAAATGCGCGGTCGTGTGACACTAAACCCAAATAAAATGTATGTCCTTTTTTTCCCACAAATAGAATTTTATTTGGGTGGGAATTTGATCACATCTATGGTTTTTATTTTTTGGTTTATAAACAAAATAGGACAGACATTTAAAAAAAACAAAAAAACAATATTTTTGACTTTCTGCTCTAAAACACATCCAATTAAAAAAAAGGAAAAAATCGAATTTCTTCATTAATTTAGGCCAATATGTTACATATTTTTTGGTAAAAAAAATCCCAATAAGTGTATATTGATTGGTTTGGGCTAAAGTTATATCATCTACAAACTATGGGATACTTTTATGGAATTTTTATTAAATTATTTTTTTTTACTAGTAATGACGGCGATCAGTGACTTATAGCGGGACTGTGATTGATATTGCAGCTGACATATCGGACCTAAAGTGACCCTTTTGACACTTTTTTGGGGATCAGTGATACTAATACAGTGATCAGTGCTAAAAATATGCACTGTCACTGTACTAATGACATTGACAGGGAAGGGGTTAACATCAGGGGTGATTAAAGGGTTAAATGTGTTCCTAGGGAGGGCTTGCTAACTGTGGGGGATGTGCTTGTACTGTGGAAAGGCAGAAAACTGTGTTCCTGCTTAGCAGAAACAAAGGATCACTATCTTCCCTTCTCGCAGAACGGCGATCTACCTTGTTTACATTGGAAGACTGCCGTTCTGCTTCTCTCCAGAATGACTGGCAGGTCATTGAGTCCACCAGACCCACTTATTGGCTCCAGCTGTGTCCAATCACAGCGGGAGTGGGTTGCCAGCGGCACGCATATGCACCCCAGACCCGATAAGCCTAAAAATATCTAATAGTGTGCAGCCAGCTTAAGACATCTGCATAATGTGTCCAAATTTTTTGTAGTAAGCTACTTTAGAAAAAGTCCAGATTGGCTCTTGGAAGCCCCTGTTATTAAACCTCTCCAAGATTATTTCTCAATTCAATGGGATCATGAAAAACTATGGGCTATACCGTTTTAACATTCATGAGAAATGTCTAAAAATCTCGTCAGCATGGATTCCCTACTTCTAGCCAGATCGAAGGGTGTTAAACCTTTGCGTTATGTGGACACCTGGATGACCTAATGGTGAAAGGAGTTTACCAATCCCCCCAGCATCCTTCTACCACTCAAATAAGCTCTTCATCTCATCAGAGCACTCCAGAAGTTTTATTTACCTACATTAACCACTTGACCACTGGGCACTTAAACCCCCTTAATAACCAGACCAATTTTCAGCTTTCGGTGCTCTCACATTTTGAATGACAATTACTCAGTCATACAACACTGTACCCATATGAAATTTTTGTCCTTTTTTTCACACAAATAGAGCTTTCTTTTGGTGGTATTTAATCACTGTTGGGTTTTTTATTTTTTGCGCTATAAGAGAAAAAAGACTGAAAATTTTGTAAAAAAATGATTTTTTTTTCGTTTCTGTTATAAAATTTTGCAAATTACTATTTTTTCTTCATAAATTTTGGCCAAAATTTATACTGCTACATATCTTTGGTAAAAATAAGTACAAATTGGTGTATATTATTTGGTCTTTGTGAAAGTTATAGAGTCCACAAGCTATGGTGCCAATATCTGAAAATTGATCACACCTGAAGTACTGACGGCCTATCTCAATTCTTGAGACCCTAACATGCCAGAAAAGTACAAATACCCCCCAAATGACGCCTTTTTGGAAAGAAGACATTCCAAGGTATTCAGAAAGAGGCATTGTGAGTTTTTTGAAGTTGTCATTTTTTCCCACAATTCTTTGCAAAATCAAGATTTTTTTTTTCTCTTTTTTTTTTTTCACAAAATTGTCATATTAGCAGGTTATTTCTCACACACAGCATATGCATTCCACAAATTACACCCCAAAACACATTCTGCTATTACTCCCGAGTATGGCGATACCACATGTGTGAGACTTTTACACAGCGTGGCCACATACAGAGGCCCAACATGCAGGGAGCACCTTCAGGCGTTCTGGAGCACCCAGGCCAATTCTGACATTTCTCTCCTACATGTAAAAATCATCATTTATTTGCTAGAAAATTACATAGAACCCCAAAACATTATATATGTTTTTTTAGCAAAGACCTTAGAGAATATAATGGTGGTTGTTGCAACTTTTTATCTCGCACGATATTTGCGCAGCAATTTTTTTAACGTGTTTTTTACGAAAAAAAAAAAACAGTAAAGTTAGCCCAATGTTTTTGCATAATGTGAAAGATGAAGTTACGCCGAGTAAATAGATACCTAACATGTCGCCCTTAAAAATTGCACACACTCGTGGGAATGGCGCCAAACTTCGCTACTTAAAAAATCCCCATAGGCGACGCTTTAAATATTTTTACTGGTTACATGTTTTGAGTTACAGAGGAGGTCTAGGGCCAAAATGATTGCTCTCGCTCTAACGTTCGCAGAGATACCTCACATGTGTGGTTTGAAAACCGTTTTCATATGTGGGCGGGACTTACGTATGCGTTCGCTTCTGTATGCGAGCTCACGGGGACAGGGGCGCTTTAAAAAAAAAAAAAAAATGTATTCTTCATTTTACTTTATTTATTTTAGTTTGACATGTTTTTTCCGCCCTAAACATTTTTTTGATCACTTTTATACCTATTACAAGGAACGTAAACATCCCTTGTAATAGGAATATGGCATGACAGGTCCTCTTTACAGTGAGATATGGGGGGGGGGTGTCAATAAGACCCCACATCTCACCTCTAGGCTGGGAAGCCTGAAAAAAATACAAAAAAAAAAAACAACAATCCTGGCTTTGATCGTAGCGGTGAGTCGGTAGAAGCACCGGAGGGCGGCGGGGGGGGGACACATCCCCTCTCGCCTCCCGTAAGAATGATCAAGCGGCGGAACAGCCGCTATGATTGTTCTTATGGTGTAGGGAATCGCCGGCTAAAAAAGCTAATATCTGAATGATGCCTGTAGCTGCTCCCATCATTCAGATATCCCCGCACAAAGTCAAGGACGTCATATGACGGCCGGAGGGCGGGAAGTGGTTATTTCAGAGTATTGCCGGGCATTGCGGAGTAGACATGTGCACACTGAAATATTTCGTTTCGGAATTTCGTTTTCGTCCGAAAAATTTATTTATTTAGTTACTCCCGAAATTCGTTTTTATTTATTTCGTTTTTCGTTAGAAATTGCATTCGTCCGAAAATCTGAATTAATTAAGGTCGAATCTGTCATTGAAGGCTTATGGTGTCTGTCGAATGTTCAAAGAAGATTCGACAGAGCAGTGAAACTGTACGACGCTGCAATCATACATTTCCGGTCGAATGTTCCGCCCACAAGCTATAGTAGAATTCTAATGTTGTATGACTAGTAATAATTATATTTATTCATTACTATTACTAGTCAACCAACATTAGAATTCTTCTATAGCCTATGGGCGGATGCATTTGACCGGAAATGTACGATTGCAGCGTCGTACAGTTTTGCTGCACCGTCGAATCTTCTAACTTTCGATGCTTTGTCGAATCTTCGTCATTCTAGCTATTTTACTGCTCCTCCTCTTTGGTTACAATCAGCCAATAACATTCATCATCAACTTTATTTTTATTTTACTTCCGCCACCCAATTCCAGCAGTGATCTTTTCTCTCTATAATGTCTAATCTTTTCTCTCCTATGTCGAATCTTTTCTCTCCTATGTCGAATCTTTTCTCTCCTATGTCAAATCTTTTCTCTCCTATGTCAAATATTTTCTCTCTATAATGTTGAATCTTTTCTCTCCTATGTCGAATCTTTTCTCTCCTATGTCGAATCTTTTCTCTCCTATGTCGAATCTTTTCTCTCCTATGTCGAATATTTTCTCTCTATAATGTCGAATCTTTTCTCTCCTATGTCGAATCTTTTCTCTCCTATGTCGAATCTTTTCTCTCCTATGTCGAATCTTTTCTCTCCTATGTCGAATCTTTCTCTCCTATGTCAAATCTTTTCTCTCTATAATGTCGAATCTTTTCTCTCCTATGTAGAATAATCTTGGACTAATAGAGTTAAGGTTAGGCACATTCGACCACAGGTTCGATGGACACAGATTGTTATTGTCAGCGTCACGTCGAATCTCCTATCTATATCGAACTGTTGTAGCAACGAAAACGAAAATAAAGCATTTGTTTATGTCGGATCTTTTGGTTTTTGGATTCTGTGCTTTCGTTTTCGTTTGTTAAAACGATAACGAAAATAGCTGAAATTCGTACGAAAATGCATTCGGACGAAAACGAATGCACATGTCTATTGCGGAGTATTGCTGGGCATTGCGGAGTATTGCCGGGCATTGCGGAGTATTGCGGACTATGGCAGGGTATTGCGGTGTATGGCAGGGTATTGCGGTGTATGGCAGGGTATTGCACGGGTATTGCACAGGGTATTGTGGAGGGTATTGCAGAGTATTGTGGAGGGTATTGCAGAGTATTGTGGAGGGTATTGCAGAGTATTGTGGCGGGTATTGCAGAGTATTGTGGCGGGTATTGCAGAGTATTGTGCAGGGTATTGCAGAGTATTGTGCAGGGTATTGCAGAGTATTGTGCAGGGTATTGCAGAGTATTGTGCAGGGTATTGCAGAGTATTTTGCAGAGTATTGCGCAGGGTATTGCAGAGTATTTTGCAGGGTATTGCAGAGTATTTTGCAGGGTATTGCAGAGTATTTTGCAGGGTATTGCAGAGTATTGTGCAGGGTATTGCAGAGTATTGCACCAGGGTATTGCAGAGTGTTGCACCAGGGTATTGCAGAGTATTGCACCAGGGTATTGCAGAGTATTTCACCAGGGTATTGCAGAGTATTGCACCAGGGTATTGCAGAGTATTTCGCAGGGTATTGCAGAGTATTTCGCAGGGTATTGCAGAGTATTTTGCAGGGTATTGCAGAGTATTTCGCAGGGTATTGCAGAGTATTGCACCAGGGTATTGCAGAGTATTGCACCAGGGTATTGCAGAGTATTGCACCAGGGTATTGCAGAGTATTGCACCAGGGTATTTTGCAGAGTATTGGCAGGGTGTATTGCAGAGTATTGGCAGGGTATAGCACAGGGATGGCTGAGCAGGGATGGATGGATGGCTGGATCTGTGACTGCAATTGTCACAGATCCAGCCCACAGTGCTGCTGCTGCCATCCGCTCCCTCCCCCTCCCCTCTCACACTGTACCGATCGGTACAGAGAGGGGAGGGAGGAACCGGCGTCATCAAATGACGCCGGTCTGTTTACAAGTGATTGCTCCGTAATTTGACGGAGCGATCACGTGGTAAACGGCCACTATCAGCGGCGATTTACCGCGAGTTTCCCGTGTGCGCGCCTCAGGGGGCGCGCGGGAGCGCGATTCTGGGAGGACGTTATATAACGTCCTCCCAGAGTTAAGCAACCACCTTGTCGACGTTATTTGTCGGCAGGTGGTTGTTAAGTGGTTAAAGCTGAACTTCGGTCATCTTTTCATCTATTAAATCTTCTGCCCTTGTTGTTTTTACTTTGGATAGTAAAACATTTTTTTTTTGCCAGTAAATACGCCTAGGCTTATGACATCATGCACAGCTCTCTCACTCTTGTGAGAGTTTGCCAGGAAGGGAGGGGGGTGAGTCATAAGAGAGCCAATGAGAGATGCAGAGCAGGAGGTGTGTCTCTGTGTGTCTGTGTAAATCCAGGAAGTGAACAGGCAGCAGCTTCAGCATATTTGGCAAGTACAGAATCACAGTATATATAAAATAATATGCACAGTGGTTGGAGGGAAGCTTCAGAATGGCAAAGATGTTTTTATTACAAATTATGTGAGCAGACTGCAGTTCATCTTTAAGTCTCATCCTGAACTTTCATTCTACTTTTAATATTACATAACATTGCACACAATGTGGAAATTCTGTGTATGTTACTTCTTCAATCAACCTTTCAGTGTAATACTTGCAATGCATCCCAAAGATTGAAGTTCTGCTCATTGTTCTCTCTCACAAATTCACAATATACAGTATTTGTGTATTGCTTTATAGTTTAATGGGTTATGTATTACATCTGTAATTACAACAGACCTAAAATGACGCAAACTTGTTCTGTAAAGTTGTATGCACAATTGTCTTTGGATGTACCTCTTCACCTCTTTGTGTACTGAAAACTTTTAATAAAACTATTGAACTGGATTCTGAGGGTTGTAATATGTGTTATGTGACCATGTCTAAAATTATTTGTGGAAAAATATAATTTAATGTAGCGGGGTCTTTCAACCAGTTGACTATTAAGACATTGTTTATTGTGGAGCGTACAATAAAGCAAGAGTTGGACTGTGATCGGTGTATGGACTCTGGTTAATGGGAGCAAGGGAGATTCCAGCATAGCAGGACTGAGTTTTAAGACTAATGCACATTGGCCCGAGGAAGATACTGATACTGGCCTTCACCTCACCCACAGCCATGGGGAGGACATGGGCCGTAGCGCATCTCACCCTGTCATGTGACATACCCCTAGCAAAAGGAGATGGGGTGAGGCCACTACATAATAAAATAATATAAATATATAAAACACAACAAAGTCCAGCAGACCCAGGCAGCACTATGCACACTATGATATTAAAGCGGATCTCCACCCTAAAGTGGAACTTCCGCTCATTGGAGCCCTCCGGTGTCACATTTGGCACCTTTCAGGGGGGAGGGGGGTGCAGATACCTGTCTAAGACAGGTATTTTCACCCACTTCCGGGATTCCTCTCTGCGGGTATTTTGCGGGTAGTGCGTCACTTCCCGCAGAATACCCGCTGTGTTCTGGGAAACACTTGGCTCCCAGAACACAACGGGGACCAGTGAGAACGGTGCAGCACAACTCGCACATGCGCCGTAGGGAACCGGGCAGTGAAGCCGCAAGGCTTCACTTCCTGGTTCCCTCACCGAGGATGGAGATGGGGGCAGCAGAGTGACGAGCGATTGCTCGTCTTCTGCTGCCGACGTCGCTGGACTCCAGGACAGGTAAGTTTCCTAATATTAAAAGTCAGCAGCTGCAGTATTTGTAGCTGCTGGCTTTTAATATATTTTTTTTCGGCGGAGCTCCGCTTTAACAATATGCTAATCAAAAGTACAGACATATATACATATTCATTTTTAGTCCGTAATGTGTTTTTGAGGGGTGCTGTATAAAACAACCTGAAGTAGGTGAAAAAGTCTGATAATTTTCCGATTCAGTGAAACAAGTTTGCTGTCACCAATACCTCCACATGTGCAGAGCAATGGGGGCGATGTGTAGATACCCCCTACTTATAAAACTCTTACCAGAGAATACTTGAACACTGCGCATAAATCTCAGAGTGTTATATGGACAATCTCTCTAGGGATATTTCCTCTCCAAGTCCCGTTGATACAAGACAACTGGATCTCTCAATCAGGGAGTCATTCAAAGAGAAAAGGAGGAGACACCATAGCGTAATCCCGTTTTTTTAAAAACCTTTTACTTTGTTTCAAAAAAGCTCCCCCCTTTAAGAATTGCACTTAGAAAATATGCATACAAAATTGACAAATATTCACATATAGTCAGCAAACATGATCGGGCATCGTTACAGCGTCTCCTACCCCACTGAGCTTGTCTCTCCAGCAGTAGTCACCACTGTGTCCCCGAAGGACATGCTGACATTTCTACTATTCGTTGTATGGCTCCACCCTGATGCTTTTTGTCATTCACAACATCATCCTCTACACATTCCCCCCATTTCTCTGCACGTGTGGAGGTGTTGGTGACAGCAACCTTGTTTCACTGAATTTGAAAAATTATCGGACTTTTTCACCTGCTTCAGTGTGTTTTATACAGCACCCATCAAAAACACATTACGGACTAAAAATAAATGTGTATATGTTTGTACTTTTGATTAGCACATTGTTAAAGCGGAGGTCCACTCTAAAAAATAAAATCACATAAACGGGCTCCTTAAAATACATAAAAAAACAATTGAAAATAATAATCATTTTTTTCTTACCAGATATGTCTGTTGCTAGGCAGATCGTCCTAATCTGCCAGTTCCTATACCGCAGCGATCTTCCTTCTTGTCCTCCTCGCATTGTCTTCTGGGGAATGGGGCGTGCTGTTTTCTGGGACCTGTGTGTGTCCCAGAAGACAGCCGGCCATTCACAAAGCGCCGCACGACTCGCACATCAAGCTGCAAGGCTCCACTGCCTGTTTCCCCTTAGTTTGAATTGCGGTGCTGGTACCCGATCCTATGGACGGATTGGCCTCGGGCGGCCGACATCGTAGGCTCCCTGGACAAGTAAGTGTCCTTATTAAAAGTCAGCAGCTACAGTGTTTGTAGCTGCTGACTTTAAAAAAAAAAACAAATTCAGCTGGAACGCCGCTTTAATATCATAGTGTGCATAGTGCTGCCTGTGTCTTCTGGACTTTGTTTTATTTGTTGTAGTTGCCTTTGGGCTAGTTGTATGGTAGCAGCTGTAGCCTTAATTGGCTTTTTTCTTTTTACACCTAGTCAGGGGTGTGTATGTTTAAATTTCACTGCCACATGAGCGCTGGTTTATTAGGAACGGGCCATTTTTCTCTTTTGTTTGATCAATATAAATATATAATATAACATTTTTATGGGTGCTGACGTTACCAATCTTCTTAAAGGGTTACTAAACCCACAATACTAAACTCAGTCTGCATATGCAGTAAAGCATCCTTGTTTCACTCACTGTGGAACCTAAGGGGTTAATCATCTGCATTGTATAAAAAGGCTGGTTGATCCTGCCATTCTCTGATCCTCCCTTTCTTTTACTGTCCCCAATCCATCTGTCGATAGTATAGTGCCACAGTGGCAAGTCTGCATGTATTGCTAGAGGGTACATATGATCGGCACAGCACCAATCAGTTCTGTCCAGACAGAGGATCATGGCTCTGCTCACCTCTGCTGACTTACAGAGGAAACGTCAGAGGAGAATGAAAACTCCTCCTAGAAGCTGAACCAGCACTCGGTTGGACACAAACCCAGTCACATGACCTCTACTGAGAAAAGGTATTTAGCGGTTTAACTTTGCTAAAATAAATGCATTACCATGTTTTGTGTGCTGTGGAAGACCTTAAATGGCGAATTCAGCATCATGTGTTTAGTTTTACTTTAAGTTAGTTGTTTTATGTGTTGGTCATCACTAAATATACATCATTGCTTGCTGTTTAAATATATAAGCTAAAATAAATGAAAGCCCTTAATAATTGCTATGGCCAGTGTACACCTAAAACAAACGTTTGGGCATGCATGTTGTCTAGCAAGCCAATTGTACCCCTGCAGGTTTATCCTGCAAAGCTCTTGATAAGCTGTGATCTGAGCTTCTGCTATATGGATACGGAGAGGAACGTCGCACCAGCCCTGAGAGTAGCTCTACATGTGCATCTTACCAGTAAAGCCCGGTTCACATAGGGGCGACTCGTCAGGCGGCTCGGTCGCCTGACGAGTCGCGTCCTGCGCTGTTCAATGGAACCGTTCTAATAGGAGCGACTCGAGTCGCTCCGACTTAGAAAAAGGTTCCTGTACTTCTTTGGGGGCGACTCGTGGCGACTTGCATTGACTTCTATACAGAAGTCATTTTGCAAATCGCCTCTCAAGTCGTCTTGAGATCGCCTGCACGAGTCGACCCCAAAGTCGTGCCGCCCCTGTGTGAATGGGGCTTAAGTGTTTTCAGATCCTAATCAACTGCCTCCCAATATTCGCCATGCTGTGTGCTTTTCCATTCCTTGCATATTCACTGTTGCTATATAATTTTTTCTTATGTACTTTTATATTAGATTATACAGCCTATCTTCAACCCCTGAAGAAGGAATTTAACAAATAACTCTGAAACATGTTGGGTCTTCTGAAAACCATATGATTGATTTGGGCCTCCTACCCTGAGACCTTCTCTCATGATTCAGAATTCAGCTGTATATAAAATTGTATATATGACCATTATCATTGTTTTCATAATAATGTTTTCTATGTATATTATATTGTTCAAATAAATTTGTAAGATTTTTCTATATACTCGTTCTCACCACTTTACTCAATAATTAACCCTTACCCGTACAATCCCTGGGGCATCCTTCACAATTTTTTCTTCATTGTGGGATGTGGTTTGGGTTGTACTACTTTTAGAATTCCAGGTAGTGTCAAACAAGTAATTTCTGAGCTTCAGCTATAGTACAATATAAAGAGAAAATTATATTTAAAAATCCTTGCAATCAACCTTGTATATGGCAATGTACTATATTTCCCTTTAATATAATGACACTAAAGAAAGGGGATGTGAGGCATTCCAGTCAATGAGTCAGATGTCCCAATCAATTCAGGTGTTAGTTTTCCAGTGATTTATAACAAAAAAAAACCTAAATTTTAGTAATCTGCTCTTAAAAACATGAATCTTGTAAAGTGCATATTGCTCAATCAAACACAATTTCAGAGGTTCTTAAAAGAAGAGTTATTGAAGATCATAAGACTGGAAATGGTTCCCATCATTCTATAAACTGGAAAACAGCTAACAAACAAAAGAAAATCAATACTGTTGCTGTCCTCTATATAGGACTGAGCTGCCTACATAGAGGCGAGGATCAGGTAACTGTTGCATTTGTGTACATGAAAATAAAATAATAAAAATCACTGACCAATATTACTACTTAAAAAAATTGCAGCTTGTCTAAAGTTTCATCACATATATGTTGCATATGCCTAAAGCATAATATTTTGTGGACACAAAAGACAAAAGTTAAAAATTAGGGAAAATATTGGTTGGAGAAAATAAAGCATACATATTAACATAGTTACATATAGTTACATAGTAGGTGAGGTTGAAAAAAGACACAAGTCCATCAAGTCCAACCTATGTGTGTGATTATATGGCAGTATTACCTTTTATATTCCTGTATGTTGTGGTCGTTCAGGTGCTTATCTGATAGTTTCTCAAACCATCGATGCTCCCCGCTGAGACCACCACCTGTGGAAGGGAATTCCACATTCTTGCCGCTCTTACAGTAAAGAACCCTCTACGTAGTTTAAACCTTTTTTCTTCTAATTTTAATAAGTGGCCACGTGTCTTGTTAAACTCCCTTCCACGATATAGTTTTATCCCTATTGTGGGGTCACCAGTATGGTATTTTTAAATTGAAATCATATCCCCTCTCAAGCGTCTCTTCTCCAGAGAGAATACGTTCAGTGCTCGCAACTTTTCCTCATAACTAATTTCCTCCAGACCCTTTATTAGCTTTGTTGCCCTTATTTGTACTCTCTCCATTACCAGTACATCCTTTCTGAGGACTGGTGCCCAGAACTGGACAGCATACTCTAGGTGCGGCCAGATCAGAGTCTTGAAGAGCGGAAGAATTATCGTTTTATCTCTGGAGTTAATCCCCTTTTTAATGCATGCCAATATTCTGTTTGCTTTGTTAGCAGCAGCTTGGCATTGCATACCATTGCTGAGCCTATCATCTACTAGGACCCCCAGGTCCTTTTCCATCCTAGATTCCCCCAGAGGTTCTCCCCCCAGTGTATAAATTGCATTATTTTAAATTTTTCGACATTGAACCTCATTTGCCATGTAGTTGCCATGTAGTTGCCCACCCCAATTTGTTCAGATCTTTTTGCAAGGTTTCCCCATCCTGTGGAGAAGTTATTGCCCTGCTTAGCTTAGTATCGTCCACAAATACAGATTGCACGGCTTACCCCATCATCCAGGTCATTTATGAACAAATTAAACAGGATTGGTCCCAGCACAGAACCCTGGGGGACCCCACTACCCACCCCTGACCATTCCGAGTACTCCCCATTTATCACCACCCTCTGAACTCGCCCTCGTAGCCAGTTTTCAATCCATGTACTCACCATGGATCCATGCCAACGGACTTTATTTTGTACAGTAACGTTTATGAGGAACTGTGTCAAATGCTTTTGCAAAATCCAGATACACCACGCCTACGGACCTTCCTTTATCTAGATGGCAACTCACCTCCTCATAGAAGGTTAATAGATTGGTTTGGCAAGAACGATTCTTCATGGATCCATGCTGATTACTGCTAATGATACCGTTTTCATTACTAAAGTCTTGTATATAGTCACTTATCAGGGATGAGCCGAACACCCCCCTGTTCGGTTCGCACCAGAACCTGCGAACAGACAGAATGTTTGCGTGAACTTTAGAACCCTATTAAATACAATGGACTCGAACGTTCGAAATCTAAAGTGCTAATTATAAAGGCTTATATGCAAGTTATTGTCCTAAAAAGTGTTTGGGGACCCGGGTCCTTCCCCAGGGGACATGTATCAATGCAAAAATAAGTTTTAAAAACAGAAGTTTTTTCGGGAGCAGTGATTTTAATAATGCTTAAAATGAAAAAATATGATATGCATGTAAAGTCGCGCATGTTTCCCGTGCTTAGAACAGTCCCTGCATAAAATGTCATTTTTGAAGGAAAAAAAGTCATTTAAAACTCACTCGCGGCTATACATACAAAAATCATTGATAAAAAAAAAAAGCGTGGGGGTCCCCCAGAATTCAATTACCAGGCCCTTCAGGTCTGGTATGGATATTAAGGGGAACCCTGCCTCAAATTTAAAAAAATAAATGCGTGCGGTTCCCCCAAATATCCATACCAGGCCCTTCAGATCTGGCATGAATTTTAAGGGGAACTCCACCGAAAAAAAAAAATGGCGTGGAGTCCCCCCAAAAATCCACACCAGACCCTTATCCGAGCACGCAACCTGGCAGGCCGCAGGAAAAGAGGGGGGGACGAGAGAGCGCCCCCCGCCCTCCTGAACCGTACCAGGCCACATGCCCTCAACATAGGGAGGATGTCCCCATGTTGATGGGGACAAGGGCCTCACCCCCACAACCCTTGCCCGGTGGTTGTGGGGGTCTGCGGGCGGGGGGCTTATCGGAATCTGGAAGACCCCTTTAACAAAGGGGACCCCCAGATCCCGCCCCCCCTATGTGAATTGGTAAGGGGTACATTGTACCCCTACCATTTCACGAAGAAAGTGTCAAAAAATGTAAAAAAAAAAACACACAAACACCTTGGAAAAGTCCTTTGTTAAAAAAAAAACAACCATTCCAGCGGTGAAATCCAGTGTCCCGCGGCGATCCGATGCCCAGCGCTGTCCGTCATTGGCTGAGCCTGAGCGGACCTGATGGGGAACTTCCTCCGCAGTCTATTACATGTATAGACCCGCCACTTCTAAAGTTCCCCATCAGGTCCGCTCAGCCAATGACTAGGTGTAAGGCTGAGGACCTGATGCGGAACATGAGAAGGGGCGGGTCTATACATGTATTACACAGTGAAGGAAGTTCCCCATCAGGTCCGCCCCCTCGGTATGTCAGACCCCGCCTACGTCATTGGCCTGAGCGGAGAACTTCCTTCACGGTGTAATTTAAATTTAAACAGTGAAGGAAGTTCCCCATCAGGTCCGCTCAGGCCAATGACTTAGGCGCGGTCTGACATACCGAGGGGGCGGACCTGATGGGGAACTTCCTTCACTGTGTAATTCATGAATAGACCCACCACTTCTCATGTTCCGCATCAGGTCCTCAGCCTTACACCGAGTCATTGGCTGAGCGGACCTGATGGGGAACTTTAGAAGGGGCGGGTCTATACATGTAATAGACTGCGGAGGAAGTTCCCCATCAGGTCCGCTCAGGCTCAGCCAATGACGGACAGAGCTGGACATCGGGTCACCGCGGGACACTGGATTTCACCGCTGGAATGGTTTTTTTTTTGTTTTGTTTTTTTAATAAAGGTTTTTTCCAACGTGTTTGTGTGTTTTTTTTTACATTTTTTGACACTTTCTTCGTGAAATGGTAGGGGTACATTGTACCCCTTACCAATTCACATAGGGGGGGCCGGGATCTGGGGGACCCTTTGTTAAAGGGGTCTTCCAGATTCCGATAAGCCCCCCGCCCACAGACCCCCACAACCACCGGGCAAGGGTTGTGGGGATGAGGCCCTTGTCCCCATCAACATGGGGACATCCTCCCCATGTTGAGGGCATGTGGCCTGGTACGGTTCAGGAGGGGGGGCCGTCTCTCATCCCCCCCCTCTTTTCCTGCGGCCTGCCAGGTTGCGTGCTCGGATAAAGGGTCTGGTCTGGATTTTTGGGGGGACTCCACGCCATTTTTTTAAAATTTGGGATGGAGTTCCCCTTAAAATCCATGCCAGATCTGAAGGGCCTGGTATGGATATTTGGAGGAACCGCACGCATTTTTTTTAAAATTTGCGGCGGGGTTCCCCTTAATATCTATACCAGACCTGAAGGGCCTGGTAATTGAATTCTGGGGGACCCCCACGCTTTTTTTTTTTTTTTATCAATGACTTTTGTATGTATTGCCGGGAGCCGACAATTCATTAATAGCCGCGAGTGAGTTTTAAATTATTTTTTTTCCTTCAGAAATGACACTTTGTGCAGGGACAGTTCTAAGCATGGGAAACATGCGCCACTTTACATGCATATTATAAACACCCCCCATGTACGAAATTTAAAAGAATATTTCACTTTTATTGTTTCACTTTAAGCATTATTAAAATCACTGCTCCCGAAAAAACTACCGTTTTTAAAACTTTTTTTTGCATTGATACATGTCCCCTGGGGCAGGACCCGGGTCCCCAAACACTTTTTATGACAATAACTTGCATATAAGCCTTTATAATTAGCACTTTAGATTTCTCCCATAGACTTTTCGAATTTGCCGCGAACACCCCAATTTGTTCGCTGTTCGGCGAACGGGCGAACAGGCAATGTTCGAGTCGAACATGAGTTCGACTCGAACTCGAAGCTTATCCCTATCCCTTATCATCCCCTCCAAGAGCTTACATACTATTGATGTTAGGCTAACTGGTCTGTAATTCCCAGGGATGTATTTTGGGCCCTTTTTAAATATTGGTGCCACATTGGCTTTTCTCCAATCAGCTGGTACCATTCCAGTCAGTAGACTGGCTGGAAAAATTAGGAACAATGGTCTGGCAATTGCTTAACTGAGTTCCCTAAGTACCCCCGGGTGCAAGCCATCTGGTCCCGGTGATTTATTAATGTTAAGTTTCCCAAGTCTAATTTTAATTCTGTCCTCTGTTAACCATGGAGGTGCTTCCTGTAAAGTGTCATGAGGATAGACACTGCAGTTTTGGTTACTGAAGCCCCCCGATTCCCTCGTGAATAGGGTTGAGCGGACCTGAACTGTAAAGTTCGGGTCCGTACCAAACTTTTGGGTTTTGGGGTTTCGGACCCGAACCCGAACAATTGACTGTATGTTCGGCAATATGCATGTAAAGTCGCGCCTGTTTCCCGTGCTTAGAACTGTCCCTGCACAAAGTGTAATTTCTGAAGGAAAAAAAGTCATTTAAAACTCACTCGCGGCTATAATGAATTGTCGGCTCCCGGCAATACATAGAAAAGTCATTGATAAAAAATTTTTAAAAAGCGTGGGGGTTCCCCCAAATTCAATTACCAGGCCCTTCAGGTCTGGTATGGATATTAAGGGGAACCCTGCCGCAAATAAAAAAAAAAAACTTTGTGCGGTTCCCCCAAATATCCATATTAGGCCCTTCAGGTCTGGTATGGAATTTAAGGGGAACTCCACTTCACTTCCGCATCAGGTCCTCAGCCTTACACTACGTCATTGGCTGAGTGGACCTGATGGGGAACTTTAGAAGGGGCGGGTCTATTCATTTAATACACTGCCGAGGAAGTTCCCCATCAGGTCCGCTCAGGCTCAGCCAATGACATTTCGTCTGGACAACGCTGGACATCAGGATCGCCGCGGGACACTGGATTTAATCGCTGGAATGTTTATTTATTTTTTCTTATTTTTAATAAAGGACTTTCCCAATGGTGTCTGTGTATTTAAAAAAAAAATGTTTACACTTTCTTTGTGAAATGGTAGGGGTACAATGTACCCCATTACCAATTCACATAGGGGGGGCTGGGATCTGGGGGTCCCCTTTGTTAAAGGGGTCTTCCAGATTCCGATAAGCCCCCCGCCCACAGACCCCCACAACCACCGGGCAAGGGTTGTGGGGATGAGGCCCTTGTCCCCATCAACATGGGGACATCCTCCCCATGTTGAGGGCATGTGGCCTGGTACGGTTCAGGAGGGGGGGGGCGCTCTCTCGTCCCCCCCTCTTTTCCTGCGGCCTGCCAGGTTACGTGCTCGGATAAGGGTGTGGTGTGGATTTTTAGGGGGACTCCACGGCATTTAAAAAAAAAATTGGGGTGGAGTTCCCCTTAAAATCCATACCAGACCTGAAGAGCCTGGTATGAATATTTGGGGGAACCGCACGCAGTTTTTTTTTAAATTTGCGGCAGGGTTCCCCTTAATATCCATACCAGACCTGAAGGGCCTGGTAATTGAATTTGGGGGAACCCCCACGCTTTTTTTTTATTTTTTATCAATGACTTTTCTATGTATTGCAGTGAGCCGACAATTCATTATAGCCGCGAGTGAGTTTTAAATGACTTTTTTCCTTCAGAAATTACACTTTGTGCAGGGACAGTTCTAAGCACGGGAAACAAGCGCAAATAGTCCTCAGTAGTTCGGGTCCCCATTGACTTCAATGGGGTTCGGGTTCGGGGTCAAGTTCGGGTCAAGTTCGGTCCAGAACCCGAACTTTTTTCCGAAGTTCGGCCGAACCCGTCGAACCCGAACATCCAGGTGCCCGCTCAACTCTACTCGTAAAGACTGAGGAGAAGAATAAATCCAATACCTTCGCCATCTCCCCATCCTTTGTAACCAGATGTCCTTCCTCATTCTTTATGGAACCAATATGGTCTGTCCTCCCCTTTTTACTGTTTACATACTTAAAGAATTTCTTGGGATTTGTTTTTGCTCTCCTCCGCTATGTGTCTTTCATGTTCTATCTTAGCCGCCCTAATTGCACCCTTACATTTCTTGTTGCATTCTTTATAAAGTCTGAATGCTGATGATGATCCCTCAACCTTGTATTTTTTGAAGGCCTTCTCTTTTGCTTTTATATGCATTTTTACAATGGAGCTAAGCCATCCAGGACTTTTGCTCACTCTTTTAAATATATTACCCAATGGGATGCATTGGCTAATGCCCTTATTTAATATGCTCTTAAAGCAAACCCATCTCTCCTCTGTGTTCTTTGTTCCTAAGATTTTATCCCAATTTATGCCTTCTAGCAAGGTTCGTAGTTTAGGGAAGTTGGCTCTTTTAACCACTTCCCGACCGCGCCATGTACAAAAGACGTCCACAGCGCGGTCGAGTTATCCTGAGTGGACGTCCCAGGGACGTCCTCACAGAATCTTGCTCCCGCGCGCCCCCAGGGGCGCGCTCCAGGATATGTCCGTGACCGCCGGGTCCGGAAGACCCGGCGCATCACGGATCACGGTAGATGGCCGCTAATCGCGGCCGTTTACCACGTGATCGCTCCGTCAAATGACGGAGCGATCACTTGTAAACAGACCGGCGTCATTTGATGACGCCGGTTCCTCCCTCCCCTCTCTGTACCGATCGGTACAGTGTGAGAGGAGAGGGGAGGGAGCGGATCATGTCCGCTCCCTCCCCCATGTCAGCTGTGGGCTGGATCTGTGACAATTGCAGTCACAGATCCAGCAATCCATCCATCCCTGCTCAGCCATCCCTGTGCAATACTCTGCCAATACTCTGCAATACACCCTGTGCAATACTCTGCAATACACCCTGTGCAATACTCTGCAATACACCCTGTGCAATACTCTGCAATACCCTGTGCAATACTCTGCAATACCCTGTGCAATACTCTGCAATACACCCTGTCAATACTCTGCAATACCCTGTGCAATACTCTGCAATACACCCTGCCAATACTCTGCAATACCCTGTGCAATACTCTGCAATACACCCTGCCAATACTCTGCAATACCCTGTGCAATACTCTGCAATACACCCTGCCAATACTCTGCAATACACCCTGCCAATACTCTGCAATACACCCTGTGCAATACTCTGCAATACACCCTGTGCAATACCCTGCCCATACTCTGCAATACCCTGTGCAATACCCTGCCCATACTGTGCAATACCCTGCCCATACCCTGCCATACTCCGCAATACTCCACAATACCCAGCAATACTCCACAATACCCGGCAATACTCCACAATACCCAGCAATACTCCACAATACCCGGCAATACTCCACAATACCCGGCAATACTCCACAATACCCGGCAATACTCCACAATACCCGGCAATACTCCACAATACCCGGCAATACTCCACAATACCCGGCAATACTCCACAATACCCAGCAATACTCCACAATACCCTGCAATACTCCACAATACCCGGCAATACTCCACAATACCCTGCAATACTCCACAATACCCGGCAATACTCCACAATACCCGGCAATACTCCACAATACCCTGCAATACTCCACAATACCCTGCAATACTCCACAATACCCTGCAATACTCGTCAATACCCGGCAATACTCGTCAATACTCCTCAATACCCGGCAATACTCCTCAATACCCGGCAATACTCTGCAATAACCACTTCCCGCCCGCCCGCCGGCCGTCATATGACGTCCTTGACTTTGTGCGGAGATATCTGAATGATGGGAGCAGCTACAGGCATCATTCAGATATTCGCTTTTTCAGCTGGCGATTCCCTACACCATAAGAACAATCATAGCGGCTGTTCCACCGCTTGATCGCTCTTACGGAAGGTGAGAGGGGATGCCCCCCCCCTCCCGCTGCCCTCCGGTGCTTCTACCGACTCACCGCTACGATCAAAGCCAAGATTGTTTTTTTTTTTGTTTTTTTTTTAGGCTTCCCAGCCTAGAGGTGAGATGTGGGGTCTTATTGACACCCCCCCCCCCATATCTCACTGTAAAGAGGACCTGTCATGCCATATTCCTATTACAAGGGATGTTTACATTCCTTGTAATAGGAATAAAAGTGCTAAAAAAAAAAATTTGGGGCGGAAAAACATGTCAAACTAAAATAAATAAAGTAAAATGAACAATAAAATATATATTTTTTTTTTAAAGCGCCCCTGCCCCCGCGAGCTCGCATGCAGAAGTGAACGCATACATAAGCCCCGCCCACATATGAAAACGGTGTTCAAGCCACACATGTGAGGTATCGTTGCGAACGTTAGAGCGAGAGCAATAATTTTGGCCCTAGACCTCCTCTGTAACTCGAAACATATAACCAGTAAAAATATTTAAAGCATTGCCTATGGGGATTTTTAAGTAGCGAAGTTTGGCGCCATTCCACGAGCGTGTGCAATTTTGAAGGGTGACATGTTAGGTATCTATTTACTCGGCGTAACTTCATCTTTCACATTATGCAAAAACACTGGGCTAACTTTACTGTTTTTTTTTTCTTTTAGGCACAAAACTGTTTTTTTTCCGTAAAAAACGCGTTAGAAAAATTTCTGCGCAAATACCGTGCAAGATAAAAAGTTGCAATGACCACCATTATATTCTTTAAGGTCTTTGCTAAAAAAACATATATAATGTTTTGGGGTTCTATGTAATTTTATAGCAAATAAATGATGATTTTTACATGTAGGAGAGAAATGTCAGAATTGGCCTGGGTGCTCCAGAACGCCTGAAGGTGCTCCCTGCATGTTGGGCCTCTGTATGTGGCCACGCTGTGTAAAAGTCTCACACATGTGGTATCGCCATACTCGGGAGGAATAGCAGAATGTGTTTTGGGGTGTAATTTGTGGTATGCATATGCTGTGTGTGAGAAATAACCTGCTAATATGACAATTTTGTGGAAAAAAAAAAATCTTGATTTTTGCAAAGAATTGTGGGAAAAAATGACAACTTCAAAAAACTCACAATGACTCTTTCTAAATACCTTGGAATGTCTTCTTTCCAAAAAGGGGTCATTTGGGGGGTATTTGTACTTTTCTGGCATGTTAGGGTCTCAAGAAATGAGATCGGCCGTCAGTACTTCAGGTGTGATCAATTTTCAGATATTGGCACCATAGCTTGTGGACTCTATAACTTTCACAAAGACCAAAAAATATCCACCAATTTGTACTTATTTTTACCAAAGATATGTAGCAGTATAAATTTTGGCCAAAATGTATGAAGAAAAAATACTAATTTGCAAAATTTTATAACGGAAACAAAGAAAAATTCATTTTTTTACAACATTTTCAGTCTTTTTTCTCTTATAGCGCAAAAAATAAAAAACCCAACAGTGATTAAATACCACCAAAAGAAAGCTCTATTTGTGTGAAAAAAAGGACAAAAATTTCATATGGGTACAGTGTTGTATGACTGAGTAATTGTCATTCAAAATGTGAGAGCACCGAAAGCTGAAAATTCGTCTGGTTAGGAAGGGGGTTTAAGTGCCCAGTTGTCAAGTGGTTAAAATCCAGTGTCTTTGTATTGCCCTTATGTTTCCTAGTTGTGTGATTTATACTGAAGCCAATTGACCTGTGATCGCTGTTACCTAAATTGCCCCGTATTTCCACATCCGTGATCAGGTCTGTATTGTTGGTAATCAGTAGATCCAGTAACGCTTTATTTCTAGTTGGTGCATCTACCATCTGACCCATAAAATTGTCCTGCAAGACATTTAGGAACTGGCGAGCCTTAGATGAATGCGTGGTTCCCTCCACCCAGTCTATGTTTGGATAATTAAAATCCCCCATTATGATAACACTTCCCATCCTTGCTGCTAATCCAAATTGTGATAGGACATCTGTCTCCCCCTCCTCCCTCAGGTTAGGGTACCTATAGCATACTCCCAGTATTATTACCCCCTTAGCTTCATCCCTTTGGAGCTCTGTCCATAAGGATTCCACCTCCTCCCTAGCTCATTTAGTGATGTCATCTCTTCACTTGTACATTATTCTTGATATATATGCATACCCCTCCCCCTTTTTTACCCTCTCTATCCTTGCGATAAAGGGTATACCCTTGAATTGTTGCCAGCCAATCATGAGAGCTGTTGAACCAGGTCTCTGAAATTCCCACAAAATTCCCACAAAAGCCAAATCCTCCTCGTACAACTGTATCTCTAGTTCACCCATCTTGTCGTACAGGCTCCTGGCATTGGTGAACATGCCACGTAGTTTAGACTGGTCGCATACTATCCTCTTATTGGGTGTTCCAAGATTGCAACTAGGACTTGCTTCTATACTTACCTTTTGTTTATGTGCTTTGGTTACCCTACCACTAATGCGCTGACTATCTCTACCTCTGGACCCTCCCCCCATCACCTAGTTTAAAAAAAAACTCTAACTTTTTGTCCATCTTCATTCCCAGCTGATCTGCACCCTCCTCATTTAGGTGCAGTTCGTCCCTTCTATAGTACTGGTTATCGACTGAAAAGTCGGCCCAGTCCTCCAGGAACCCAAACCCCTCCTTACTACACCAGCTCCTCAGCCACTTGCTTACTTCCCTAATCTCCCTCTGCCTTTCTGGTGTGGCTCGATGTAGCGGTAGTATTCCTGAGAATACCACCTTGGAGAACCCTTTTCCTCAATTTAGCTCCCAAGTCCCTAAAATCGATCTTTAAGACACTCCATCTGCCTCTGACTTTGTCATTGGTGCCAACGTGCACCATGACAGCTGGGTCTTCCCCAGCCCCACCCAGTAATCTGTCCACCAGATCCGTGATGTGCCATACTCGAGCGCCCGGTAGACAACATACAGTTCAGCGCTTCAGGTCTTTGTTACAGATTGCCCTCTCTGTCCTTCTAATGCCGCGTACACACGACCGTTTTTAAAGTCATTGAAAAAAACAAAGTTTTTCTCGACGTGATTCTTCTCAAGCCTGCCTTGCCTACACACGATCATGAAAAAAAATGCTCGAGCAAAGCGCGGTGACGGACGAAATGTACGATGGCACTATAAAGGGGAAGTTCCATTCAGGTGGCGCCACCCTTTGGGCTTCTTTTTCTGATCCTTGTGTTAGTAAAGTTTGGTGAGAGACGATTTGCGTTTTTCAGCCTCGTGCTCTTCAGTCCGTTACAGCGCGACGAATGTGCTATCTCCATTACGAACGCTAGTTTTACCAGAATGAGCGCTCCCATCTCATCACTTGCTTCTGAGCATGCGCGTTTTTTTCACGTCGTTAAAGCCTACACAGTCACACAGCCGTTTTTCATGACGAGAAAAACGACGACGTGAAAAACGACGAGAAAAATTAGAGCATGTTCCAAATTTTTAATGCCCATTTTTCACGTCGTGAAAAATGCTCTGGAGCCCACACACGATCGTTTTTAATGACCAAATGAAAAAATGGCATTTTTCTCATCATGAAAAACGGTCGTGTGTACGCGGCATTAGAATTGAGTCCCCTATCACCAGAATCTGTCTTTCCTTTCCCTCCGCTTCCCCCACACTCTCACTGGAGGAGTTCTTCCCGCGGCAGCTAGGACAGTCCCTCAGCTCCAGCAGCGCTGGTCCCTGACTGGTTTCACCAATGTCACTCAATGGAGCGTACATATTGGGATGCTCCAGCCCTGGATCAGCCTCCCTGGCTCTTTCCCCTTCCTGACTGTCACCCATCTACTATTTTCTAGTTTTCCCTCCCTTTTCCTTCGTCCTTTTTCTCCCCTAGTCCTAGATTCAGTTTATGACCCCCCCTGTTTTTTCCCCCAATTTTTTTTTTCCCCCTCCTTTCCTCCGCTGCACCCCCGTTTCCACCGTAGCCCCATTTCCCATTCCCCCTGCCCTTTCTTTCTTCCCTAGTGATTTTGATTATTATATTGATAATCACGCCAATTAACACACATTGATATATAATAATAATTCTTCTTATTTAGTTATCAATCATCTTTGTAATCTTTGTCATTTATTTCTGTATTATTAGTGTTTTTTTGTTTTTGTTTTTTAGAATGTTCCCTATTAAGTAATTTCCCCTTCCCCCCCCTTTTTCTCTTTTTATATAAAATCTTTTTTCATACAGATTAATATTTTATTTCCTTACACATATATATTTTATATATTTTTCAGTTTGATTTGGTCTACAGACCATTTATATCTTCCCCTTCTCCTTCTTGTGACCATTATGATGTGTTTTTTGCTTGTCCATATATACTTCAGGTTCCTGTGGCCCACTTTACATTGTAATGCTTATTCATTGCTATTATATCCTATTTGTTACCATTATGGGCACTAGGACCCTGTAGCTTGGGTTGTAGAGCATATAAAGCCCTGATCCAAGATGGCCCCCACTAGGTCTGATGAAGGAGCGCATGCTCCGAAAGCACTTACCCATTGGTTCAACAGTTTCCAAAGAGTTTCCAAGAGATAAGCTCACTCCTCGCTTACTCCCGGTCAGCAGCTGGTTGCTTACTTCACCAATGACATCTGCCTCCTGCAGACATGCATACTCTGGCTGCACCCATGCAGCACCTGACTCCTCTCCAAGGGAAGGGAGTCCACCTGACTCCCATACACAGACTTCCTGTCTGTTGGGTAGAGCCCTGATCCATAGTCATGTCAGAACTAAATAGCCCAAGACACAGCTGTTCAATCAGCATGTCTTTCTTTACCAAATCAGGCGTAAACCAACACTCTTTAAGGATGTACAGGGTCTCACCATCACATATCCTCCCCCCCTGTTTCGAACCGGAGGGAGGAACACATAAACCCGTCACCATAAATGGGACACTTCTGTGCCAGCCATTGGCTGCGTAGGCCCATTTCTTTTTCCGTGTATGTGTCCTCCAGCACTTCACTTTGACGCCTCTGTACCACCTATCAGTAGCAGGAGTCCTAATCTGCCCAACCTTTTCTCTAAAGTGGCACTCCACCCACATCTTCTTCCGGGTGTGTTTCCACCAGCACTTCTTCCTGAACCGTGGGCTCCCACGAATCTCTCTATCCCTTCTACCTTCTGGCCTCAGGATCCTCCTTTTTTCTCCCACAGACCCACTCTCCCAGGACTGTTGGGGACCCACTTCTATAAAATCTGTCAGGGACTGGCCACTCTCACTACCTGACGCAACAGCTATCAACAACATTTGTTTCTCAGGTTCACTAACCCCTGTGTGTTACCCTTGGCAACCAAACCATCTAGGATCAACACCATATCCTTCCGTTTAACCTCAATATTATCATTGGGACCTCTTGTCCCTTTATTTGCTAGGACAGTATCTATGGAGGGACCACCTACAGGCAAGCAGTTACTCCCTATGGGACAGTCCCGCAGTTTTACTTCGCCCCCTGTTGTCCAACACTCCAATAGCAATTGTCCTACTAACGCACATTTTTCACCATATTTTTCCACATCAATCTCTTTAACCATTTCTGTGTCCATTGGTACCTCAACCAATAGCTCAGAGTTGTCTGACAGTGCTCTACAGTGCCTCTCATACACTTTTTCGTTACAGTTACCATCACTGTTATTTCCTGTCAAAGTGTCTCCAGGTACCTCAAACTGCACCTCTCTGCGCGTGATGGACTGAATTCCCACTACCGCCACGTCCGTTCCGGGCCCTTCCTTTACATGAGGTGTAGCGGGTGAGACGGTACACGCGCCACATACCAACCACTGCTCAGCCGCACCTCGGACCGTACCAGCAGGAATACACCCCATCACACCAGCATACGGAGAGATTTCCCCTATGTCTATTATCTCTAATTTCTCCAACAATTCCCCAGAACGCCTTCCGCACATAACCGCCGCTGGAAGCACTCTCGAAGAGAACTGCGAGACAACTTTCCACAAAAGCAACCAACAATGTAGCAACCAACTTTCATCAACATTGCTTAACAACGCATGTATCACCTGCGTCCACCGATTGGTACTATGCAGTACCATGTCGCCCTTCTGCTGTGGATACATGCAGGTGTACATTGGAAAGATTTTCACCAATTCCCACAATATCTCAGTTATTTCTAGACATGCCGCATCTAAACACGGAACTGTAGGAACTTTTCCTTTACTAACGATATGGAGGGACTCATTTGCTAAGGCGTGAGAAGCCGAGACACTTAAAGAGACCTCTACCTCAGAGGCAACTGACAAAACTTGTGGCTCCCCCTGGGCACTGCAAATCGCATGCGTCACACTCATCCTCTCACTTTCAGCAACACTGAGCCCTTCCAAGTCGCTATCCATTACCTCATCACCAAGGTCAAGTACCCTCTTATCCATCAGAGCGGCACCACAGTTGTCCCAGGCAACCTCTGGCTCCAACACACAAAGCTCCCTGGAGGTTTCCAAGGACACCTCTGCAGCCTTATATACTGTTGCCAAGGAGAATCGCATATCTTGCTTAGCGATCACCCCTACCTCACCCCTACCTCATTAAGCATCACATTACCATAAGTACATGTATCATCAGCAATATCTACATCATCAGCATTCATAACCATAGCAGTTTTACAAGCTCTATCAAATTGACTTGTGTCATAACGCATGGTATCCTGCGTGCCACTCAGCACACCACCCTTCCTCTCCAAAGGAATTATTTTGCCCACTAGGGTGTCTTCACAGTTGTCCTGGGAAACCACTTGCCTTACCACTGCAGGCTCCTTGGTCGTTTCCCTTGGCAACTGCGCAGCACCTGTCACTGTCACTAGGGAACATGGCATACCAACGGCTTTGGTCACCCCTAACACATCTCTCCCAGCACTCTGCTGGATTACCTTAGGTGTACCCAGAGTCCATATGTCCTTTTCAATGTTTGACCTCGCTGCAAGCAGGGTTTTAACCTGTGTCTCCCCACTGATCTGGGTAGCACACTGCAGCAAGTTCATTTTTACACCTTGAGTGGATCTCCCCTCTGGGGTCACTTCCACTTCAGTGTGAGCAACCACACAGTCAGTCTTTCCCATGATTTTAACAGGAACAGTCTTACCATTCTCTTTAGCAGGGGTTGAAGGCTGAAGGTTGCCCCTTCTTTGCTGTGCTCTCACAAGATGATGCCCCCTCCTGGACACAGGGTAACATTACATCCCTCTTGGATTTTCCAACATCGCCTGCAGGCAAAGCATTAAGCCCAACAACACGATCAGCAGCTGTATTCCACAAGCTTGGACAAGAAAAGATCCCGTGGCCCAGCTGACCACATTCCAGGCATTGCACTTGGCGACTTTCTCCTGTTGCTAAGGGAGACGGCACTCTCCCAACATGCAGACTTTTTCTGGTATCTCTATGAGGATGGTGGTTTACCTCCTCTCTGTAGCTCCTCCTTTCTGAAAACATACTTTCTCCGGTTGCTATGGGAGACCACATTCTCCCCGCTGATCTTTTCCAGCGCTCTCTAGATTGGATTGCTCCTAGGAAATTGTCGTAGTCATCTCAGTTACTATACATCCCACGTTACACCTCTTGGTACTCCTCTATCAGAAAAGGTTGCACCAACTCAACCCAGCGATTTCTGGGCCATCCTCTGTAGGAAGCAATCATCGCAAACTCCTCCAAAAAATCTTCAACATATTCCAAAGGTAACATAGGCCGTATGAAGTTAGCTGTACGGATTTCTGCTTTGTTCCCACGGGCAACCGCACCCATCTGCTCACTCTTTACACTCAGAGCAGGCTTCTCATACCTTTGCTTTACTGGAGCCTGGGACAAAGGGCACTTGGAAACTTTATGTCCCCACTCACTGCACCGCAAACAGCGCACTGGGTTCTTAGCACTTTGCTCATTGATAGCTGGCCATCTTGCACCAGCGTTGCCAGGGGCAATAGCATGCACTTCCCCTTTAACTTGGTTCAGTGCAGCCAAGTGTCGCCTGCACCAATCCACTGCAGACTCAGACTCTGGTGAACTCTCCATACTTGCAGTCTCCTGTGCACTCCTTGCACTGGTGTTGCTAGGAACAACACCCGCTCTGTTTCTCATCAGACATTGCTTCCTTTTTGCGTTTTGACTGCCCCATCTCTGCAGTCAGGCCAACAACGTTTTTTTAACACCGTTTCTTTTAACACAGGAAAATTTGAGGTACTGTCTCCAAGACTTGCAAACAGCACACTTTCACATGCAGACTTCACTCTCTGCTTGAATCATTCATCCACTGGACCTTCCTAAGTGGACACATCCTCTCAAGCCACGTTGAGCTCACTTCCACAGGCACATCACCTGTATACAACACAGTCCATTAATTGAACTCCTGTGCAATGCAGTTCGCCTGGCTGTCCCACACAGCTAACAGAAGTTCACTGCAGAAAACTTTGACTTTTCATTCAGATTGGCTGTTTATCACAGTATTGCTGCAAAACACACGGTTTCTTTCTACTCACTGTTTTTGGTATGCGCGGATCTGGAACTCTTCTGAAACTGCCCGACAATACCTCCACCATATGTAAGATTAGGGGTTGTTAGCTCTCGTGGTGGATGCGTTTTTCCAGTGATTCAGGCCAGTCAGGAACTCTGTTTAAGGGCATGGTAGCCCATTTTTATTTAAAAGCACAAAAGTTCACAAATACATCCGTAGCATTCACAGGGGGGTTCCACCATTCCTATGTAGCGGGTATGTACTTTCCCGGGTGTAAATTTAACTGGCAGAGACACCAGTGATGTGTAATTCCTGTGTGCCGGGCCTCCTTTTTGTCCTCTCTCGGCAGTGGTATGGTGGGGCGGGGAACCCGCCGTGCTTTCTGGGAGAGGGTATAAAGGGGCTGGCCATCTTTGTCACGGGGGGGAGTCCCAGGCACCTTCATCCTGTGGGCGGTGGTTTGTGTCGGTCCTCTAAGTGGCCTAGGCCTAGAGGACAGCCGGAGGTCGTGTTCCATCTCAGGCACCTTTAGCCTGGGGTGAGATACTCGAGAGGAGGTCTGGAGCTCAGTGCCCAACACTGAGTTCCGCGAGGGAAGGAGGTCCTAGGGAACCTAGGGATTGGGAACCCGAATCCGGAAGGCGTAATGGACCGGGGGGAGCTCCTCACTTGAAGACCGGGTGCAGTAGATTGCCAGTGACAGGTGAGCCTCCCACCGCAGACCGCCTGGAAGGAAATTCCCCCTCGCTCGGAGACTGCAACCCACTTTCAGGAAGGAAAGTGGAGAGTTCATTGTGTCTGGGCCTACTTGCATCCACACCTCCTTGTTTGTTCTGTTCTTTAAGGGAGTCTAACTGATTGTGCTGTTCACTCGAGAAGAATAAAGGAGTGTTGGACTTTAATGGTGTGAGGCTTTTTCCTGACAGACATTGTTCAAGGTAATCTCACATGGAGGCTCTAGGTGCACAGCACTGACCCGAAGGTAAAACAAGAACTTTGCTCACATCGCACTGACACCTGTGGTGAAGGCCAGGCGTGGTGTCCCCACCCCCTCCCCTCTAAGGTACCCCTAGACAAGAGACAGATGAGCTGAAGTGAAGAGGGGAGTGAGGAGGGTGCTACACCTATATCTTGCATACTTAACAGTTTAGCCTCCTAGCTTTACCTTCTTGCTATCCGGCTGTTTCAGGCCTTTAGCCTAGGACTTAGGTCTGCTCCTTAGACCCAAAGAGTTTCCAAGAGATAAGCTCACTCCTTGCTTACTCCCGGTCAGCAGCTGGTTGCTTACTTCACCAATGACATCTGCCTCCTGCAGACATGCATACTCTGGCTGCACCCATGCAGCACCTGACTCCTCTCCAAGGGATGGGAGTTCATCTGACTCCCATACACAGACTTCCTGTCTGTTGGGTGGAGCCCTGATCCATAGTCATGTCAGAACTAAATAGCCCAAGACACAGCTGTTCAATCAGCATGTCTTTCTTTACCAAATCTGGCGTAAACCAACACTCTTTAAGGACGTACAGGGTCTCACCATCACAGCACATAGACTTTTATGTTTGTTTAGAAGCTACTGCTATTAGGGGAGGTTCAATCTATCCCTAACCTCCCTCTCCTGAATGTGGAAGAATCACTTTCAGAAGTGGAATGTTTTGAACACGCAAAATCGCAGTAAAAGTGTGGCACTATTTTGCCTCAATGTGTTTTCCTGCGGCCGACGCTCAAAGTAGTTTAAGTGTACATGAATCCTTAGACAGTTGTCGTAGGAACTGGTGTAACCATTGTCACTAGGGATGAGCTTCGTGTTCGAGTCGAACATACGTTCGACTCGAACATCGGCTGTTCGATCGTTCGACGAAGATCGAACGATTTGGGCCGTTCGCGCCAAATTCGAGTGACGCGAACGGCCCACAATGCACTACGCCATCGCAGTGTCATCCAGGCGCTGTGATTGGCCAAGCATGCACTGTGACCCCGCATGCTTGGCCAATCACAGCGCCGGCAGCGAGGAGAGCAATGATTGGCCACAGGCAGGATGCCTGTGGCCAATTATTGCTGAGGGTGTTTAGTACACGCCCCACACTATAAAAGGCCGCCAGCACGGCGGCCTAGTGTAGTGTGTTCCGGAGCAGGGATAGAGCAGCATAGGCAGGGACAGTGACTGTTATTTCTTTCTTGCTTAACCTGGATTCCTTTAGTTTAGGGAAAGAGAAGGATAGGTAGGGAGAGTGTCAGTGTGTTTTGTGCTTGTGCTATAGTGTGCTTAAAAAAAACATTTATTCTAGGGACAGAAAACTGTAGGTAGGGACAGTGTCAGTTTCTTTCACTCTGCAAGTCCTTGTTTCCAGGGACCTGGAAGGACAGTGAGTGAATTGTCCTTGTGCTATATTGTGCTTAAAAAAACATTTATTCTAGGGACAGAAAACTGTAGGTAGGGAGAGTGTCAGTTTATTTCACTCTGCAAGTCCTTGTTTCCAGGGACCTGTAAGGACAGTGAGTGAATTGTCCTTGTGCTATATTGTGATTAAAAAAAACATTTTTTCTAGGGACAGAAAACTGTAGGTAGGGAGAGTGTTTTTTTTCTTTCACTCTGCAAGTCCTTGTTTCCAGGGACCTGTAAGGACAGTGAGTGAATTGTCCTTGTGCTATATTGTGCTTAAAAAAACATTTATTCTAGGGACAGAAAACTGTAGGTAGGGAGAGTGTCAGTTTATTTCACTCTGCAAGTCCTTGTTTCCAGGGACCTGTAAGGACAGTGAGTGAATTGTCCTTGTGCTATATTGTGATTAAAAAAAACATTTTTTCTAGGGACAGAAAACTGTAGGTAGGGAGAGTGTTTTTTTTCTTTCACTCTGCAAGTCCTTGTTTCCAGGGACCTGTAAGGACAGTGAGTGAATTGTCCTTGTGCTATATTGTGATTAAAAAAAACATTTTTTCTAGGGACAGCAAACTGTAGGTAGGGAGAGTGTTTTTTTTCTTTCACTCTGCAAGTCCTTGTTTCCAGGGACCTGTAAGGACAGTGAGTGAATTGTCCTTGTGCTATATTGTGCTTAAAAAAAACATTTATTCTAGGGACAGAAAACTGTAGGTAGGGAGAGTGTCAGTTTATTTCACTCTGCAAGTCCTTGTTTCCAGGGACCTGGAAGGACAGTGAGTGAATTGTCCTTGTGCTATATTGTGATTAAAAAAAACATTTTTTCTAGGGACAGAAAACTGTAGGTAGGGAGAGTGTTTTTTTTCTTTCACTCTGCAAGTCCTTGTTTCCAGGGACCTGTAAGGACAGTGAGTGAATTGTCCTTGTGCTATATTGTGATTAAAAAAAACATTTTTTCTAGGGACAGAAAACTGTAGGTAGGGAGAGTGTTTTTTTTCTTTCACTCTGCAAGTCCTTGTTTCCAGGGACCTGTAAGGACAGTGAGTGAATTGTCCTTGTGCTATATTGTGCTTAAAAAAACATTTATTCTAGGGACAGAAAACTGTAGGTAGGGAGAGTGTCAGTTTATTTCACTCTGCAAGTCCTTGTTTCCAGGGACCTGTAAGGACAGTGAGTGAATTGTCCTTGTGCTATATTGTGATTAAAAAAAACATTTTTTCTAGGGACAGAAAACTGTAGGTAGGGAGAGTGTTTTTTTTCTTTCACTCTGCAAGTCCTTGTTTCCAGGGACCTGTAAGGACAGTGAGTGAATTGTCCTTGTGCTATATTGTGCTTAAAAAAACATTTATTCTAGGGACAGAAAACTGTAGGTAGGGAGAGTGTCAGTTTATTTCACTCTGCAAGTCCTTGTTTCCAGGGACCTGTAAGGACAGTGAGTGAATTGTCCTTGTGCTATATTGTGATTAAAAAAAAACATTTTTTCTAGGGACAGAAAACTGTAGGTAGGGAGAGTGTTTTTTTTCTTTCACTCTGCAAGTCCTTGTTTCCAGGGACCTGTAAGGACAGTGAGTGAATTGTCCTTGTGCTATATTGTGATTAAAAAAAACATTTTTTTCTAGGGACAGAAAACTGTAGGTAGGGAGAGTGTTTTTTTTCTTTCACTCTGCAAGTCCTTGTTTCCAGGGACCTGTAAGGACAGTGAGTGAATTGTCCTTGTGCTATATTGTGCTTAAAAAAACATTTATTCTAGGGACAGAAAACTGTAGGTAGGGAGAGTGTCAGTTTATTTCACTCTGCAAGTCCTTGTTTCCAGGGACCTGTAAGGACAGTGAGTGAATTGTCCTTGTGCTATATTGTGATTAAAAAAAACATTTTTTCTAGGGACAGAAAACTGTAGGTAGGGAGAGTGTTTTTTTTCTTTCACTCTGCAAGTCCTTGTTTCCAGGGACCTGTAAGGACAGTGAGTGAATTGTCCTTGTGCTATATTGTGCTTAAAAAAACATTTATTCTAGGGACAGAAAACTGTAGGTAGGGAGAGTGTCAGTTTATTTCACTCTGCAAGTCCTTGTTTCCAGGGACCTGTAAGGACAGTGAGTGAATTGTCCTTGTGCTATATTGTGATTAAAAAAAACATTTTTTCTAGGGACAGAAAACTGTAGGTAGGGAGAGTGTTTTTTTTCTTTCACTCTGCAAGTCCTTGTTTCCAGGGACCTGTAAGGACAGTGAGTGAATTGTCCTTGTGCTATATTGTGATTAAAAAAAACATTTTTTCTAGGGACAGAAAACTGTAGGTAGGGAGAGTGTTTTTTTTCTTTCACTCTGCAAGTCCTTGTTTCCAGGGACCTGTAAGGACAGTGAGTGAATTGTCCTTGTGCTATATTGTGCTTAAAAAAAACATTTATTCTAGGGACAGAAAACTGTAGGTAGGGAGAGTGTCAGTTTATTTCACTCTGCAAGTCCTTGTTTCCAGGGACCTGGAAGGACAGTGAGTGAATTGTCCTTGTGCTATATTGTGCTTAAAAAAAACATTTATTCTAGGGACAGAAAACTGTAGGTAGGGAGAGTGTTTTTTTTCTTTCACTCTGCAAGTCCTTGTTTCCAGGGACCTGTAAGGACAGTGAGTGAATTGTCCTTGTGCTATATTGTGATTAAAAAAAACATTTATTCTAGGGACAGAAAACTGTAGGTAGGGAGAGTGTCAGTTTATTTCACTCTGCAAGTCCTTGTTTCCAGGGACCTGGAAGGACAGTGAGTGAATTGTCCTTGTGCTATATTGTGATTAAAAAAAACATTTTTTCTAGGGACAGAAAACTGTAGGTAGGGAGAGTGTTTTTTTTCTTGCACTCTGCAAGTCCTTGTTTCCAGGGACCTGTAAGGACAGTGAGTGAATTGTCCTTGTGCTATATTGTGATTAAAAAAAACATTTTTTCTAGGGACAGAAAACTGTAGGTAGGGAGAGTGTTTTTTTTCTTTCACTCTGCAAGTCCTTGTTTCCAGGGACCTGTAAGGACAGTGAGTGAATTGTCCTTGTGCTATATTGTGCTTAAAAAAAACATTTATTCTAGGGACAGAAAACTGTAGGTAGGGAGAGTGTTTTTTTTCTTTCACTCTGCAAGTCCTTGTTTCCAGGGACCTGTAAGGACAGTGAGTGAATTGTCCTTGTGCTATATTGTGCTTAAAAAAAACATTTATTCTAGGGACAGAAAACTGTAGGTAGGGAGAGTGTCAGTTTATTTCACTCTGCAAGTCCTTGTTTCCAGGGACCTGTAAGGACAGTGAGTGAATTGTCCTTGTGCTATATTGTGATTAAAAAAAACATTTTTTCTAGGGACAGAAAACTGTAGGTAGGGAGAGTGTTTTTTTTCTTTCACTCTGCAAGTCCTTGTTTCCAGGGACCTGTAAGGACAGTGAGTGAATTGTCCTTGTGCTATATTGTGCTTAAAAAAAATATTTTTTCTAGGGACAGAAAACTGTAGGTAGGGAGAGTGTCAGTTTCTTTCACTGTGAAAGTCCTTGTTTCAAGGGACAGAGAAGGACACCTGAAGGTAGCCCTTATTGCTTTTTTCCCATCTCCCTGCAGGCCATCTATTAGAATGTCTGGAAGGCAAACAAGGAGAGGCAGACAGTCAGGAGGCAATAAAAGAGGGCAAGCAGGCTCTGTGTCTGGGGGCAACAGTGCTGGTCGTGGACGCGGTGCATTGTCATCAGCACATGGCCATGGGACACGCTTGTCCTTCTTTTCGGCAGCTGGACATGTTGAGCCACATCATGCCGAAGACTTGGTAGAGTGGATGACCAAGCCCTCCTCCTCCTCCTCATCCTCTCTCACCCAGGCTCAGGGTACTGGAAAAGCAGCTGCCAAAGCGTCGTCTTCCCTGGTATCAATGTCAGACAAATCATCAGTCACTCCTTCCCTAGACCCACCATGTCCTCCTCCTGAGGAGTCCCCCGAACTGTTTCAGCACAGTGTTGGGTACATGCTCCAGGAGGATGCCCAGCGTTTCGAAGGGTCTGATGATGAAACCCAGCTAGAGGAAGGCAGTAGCGTGAGAGCAGACAGAGGGGATGCTCAAGAAGGACACCAATCTGGCAGTCATGTTCCAGCAGCTGCAGCATACTGCCAGATTGGCTCCAGTGATGAGGAGGGAGGGGATGATGAGGTCACTGACTCCACGTGGGTGCCTAATAGGAGAGAGGAGGAGGAGGAGGATGAGGAGGAGGCACATCTCCAACGAGGCAGGATGCCCTTTGGTGGCCAGCGTAAGGGCAGTACACCGACGGAATCACACCGCAGAGCTCCGCCTGTGCAGGGCGCTGCCTCTGCCCGTCATTCAAAAAGTTCTTTGGTGTGGGCCTTTTTTGAGGCTAGTGCATCAGATCGCACAGCTGCTGTTTGCAACATATGTCTCAAGCGTATATCGCGTGGCCAAAACATCAGCCGCTTGGGTACCACATGCCTGACCAGACATATGTTGACCTGCCATGCAGCTCGTTGGCAAGCCTACCTCAAAGACCCACACCAAAGAACAAAGCGGACCTCTCCTTGCACCGCATCAGCTGGGATCTCCAACCCCACTATAACTTCAGTCCTCTCTGAAACATGCACTGAGAGGAATGAAGGTGTAGAATTAGGTGTGTCACAGCCAAGTACTTGCGCCCACTCTGCTAGCAGTACACCGACGTCCGATTCTAGCAGGCAAATTTCCCTGCCCCAGCTGCTGGACCGTCGAAAGAAGTTCACTCCCAGCCATCCACATGCCCAGCGGTTGAATGCTAGCTTGGCTAAATTGCTAGCGCTTCAACTGCTGCCTTTTCAGTTGGTAGACTCGGCCCCTTTCCGTGAGTTTGTGCAATGTGCGGTTCCTCAGTGGCAGGTTCCCAAACGCCACTTTTTCTCACGGAAGGCTATTCCGGCTCTCTACCGGCATGTGGAAGGCAATGTCTTGGCCTCGCTGGACAGGGCGGTCAGCGGTAAGGTGCATATTACCGCTGACTCATGGTCCAGCAGGCATGGACAGGGACGTTACCTTTCTTTCACGGCCCATTGGGTCACTCTTTTGGCAGCTGGGAAGGATTCAGGACAAGGTGCAGTAGTGTTGGAGGTTGTCCCACCGCCACGCCTCCAAAATGCTACTACTGGTTGTGACACACCTCTCTCCTCCACCCCCTCCTCTTCTTCTTCCTCCATGGCCTCTTCCTGTGGTTTGTCCTATGAACCAGCGGTGCTCCGTAGCCGTTCACGGGGCTACGCAAGTACGCAGGCAAAAAGATGCCATGCCGTGCTTGCGCTGGTGTGTTTGGGGGACAGAAGCCACACTGGGGCAGAGGTCCTGTCTGCTCTGCAGGGCCAGGCCGAGAGGTGGTTGACGCCACGCCAGCTTAAGCCAGGAATGGTGGTTTGCGACAATGGCACCAACCTCCTCTCCGCCCTCCGACAGGGACAACTGACCCATGTGCCCTGTGTGGCTCACGTCCTTAACCTGGTGGTGCAGCGCTTCTTGGGCAGGTACCCGGGCTTACAGGATGTCCTGAGGCAGGCCAGGAAAGTCTGTGTGCATTTCCGCAGATCTTATAATGCCAGTGCTCGCCTGGCTGAGCTGCAAAAGGAGTTGAACCTGCCCAAGAACCGCCTTATATGTGACATGCCCACCAGGTGGAACTCAACGTTGGCCATGCTGCAGCGGCTGCACACGCAGCAGAGGGCCATCAATGAGTACCTGTGCGACTACGGCACCAGGACAGGGTCAGGGGAGCTTGGTTTTTTTTCTCCACGCCAGTGGGGCATGATCAGGGATGCATGCACTGTCCTGGCACCATTTGAGGAGGCCACGAGGATGGTGAGCAGTGACAGTGCATGCATCAGTGACACTGTACCTCTTGTCCACCTGTTGGAGCACACGCTGCATGGAATAATGGACAGGGCACTTGAGGCAGAACAGAGGCAGGAAGAGGAGGACTTCCTTGCCTCTCAAGGCCCCCTTTACCCAGACAGTGTTCCTTCTGTCCCACCCATCGCACAGGAAGAGGAGGAGGAGGAGGAGGAGGAGGATTGTGTCAGCATGGAGGTGGAGGCTGGCACTCAGCATCATCAGCAGCAGTCTTTTAGGGATGATTTACAGTCCCAAGAAACCAGTGGACTTGTACGTGGCTGGGAGGAGGTGGCTGCGGATCATGTCGTCCTTAGTGACCCAGAGGACTCCGGAGCGAATGCCTCAGCAAACCTACGCTGCATGGCCTCCCTGATCCTGCAAAGTCTGCGGAAGGATCCTCGTATTCTTCGGATCAAGGAGAGGGACCATTACTGGCTGGCCACTCTCCTTGATCCACGGTACAAGGGTAAGGTTGCGGACCTTATGTTACCGTCGCAGAGGGAGCAGAGGATGAGACAACTCCGGGAGGCCTTGCAGAAAGGTCTGTGCAACGCGTTCCCAGAGACTGGGAGGTTGCAAACTCCTGGTCCTGGACAACGAGTTGCTGAGGCTTCGGCCAGTCAAAGAAGGAGCGGTGGGGAAGGTGGCCGTCTGACCGATGCGTTCAGACAATTCTTTAGTCCGCAGCCCCAAAGTATGATCGGTTCCAGCAACCATCGCCAGCGTCTGATAAACATGGTGCAGGAATATCTAGGGGCAAGGTCAGACTTGGACACCTTCCCCACCGAAAATCCTCTGGCTTACTGGGTCTTGAGGATGGATCACTGGCCAGAGCTTGCACAGTATGCAATTGAGCTACTGGCCTGTCCTGCATCCAGCGTTCTTTCGGAACGCACATTCAGTGCTGCTGGAGGATTTGTCACGGATCACAGGGTGCGCCTGTCCACCGACTCGGTTGATCGACTGACTTTCATCAAGATGAACCAGTCTTGGATCACCACCAGCTACCACACACCTGATGCTGATATAACAGACTAATTGATTTTAACATGTCACATCCCTTCAAGACTGATGCTGATGCTGAGTGCCTGTGCTGTTATGTTGACTGGCTATCCTCCTCCTCCGAGTCCTCAATGATACGATTGATGATGATAGCTTGTAAGATCATTTTTGTTTATGGGTGCCGCCACCAGTGCCTAACGCCCAATTTTTCAGCCCCTGTTTAACAGGGGCGTGTAATTACAATTTTTGAAGCAATACTTTGCAACAGGGCTCATTGCTGTGCTCCAAGTACAGTATCTGTGAG
Organism: Rana muscosa; assembly: GCA_029206835.1. Lineage (NCBI taxonomy): Eukaryota > Metazoa > Chordata > Amphibia > Anura > Ranidae > Rana > Rana muscosa. Next base: position 287,890,684 of record CM055116.1, read on the forward strand.
GAGTTGCAGTGTTGTGCCACCAGTGCCTAAGGCCCAATTTTTCAGCCCCTGTTTAACAGGGGCGTGTCATTACAATTTTTGAAGCAATACTTTGCAACAGGGCTCATTGCTGTGCTCCAAGTACAGTATCTGTGAGGAGTTGCAGTGTTGTGCCACCAGTGCCTAAGGCCCAATTTTTCAGCCCCTGTTTAACAGGGGCGTGTCATTACAATTTTTGAAGCAATACTTTGCAACAGGGCTCATTGCTGTGCTCCAAGTACAGTATCTGTGAGGGGTTGCAGTGTTGTGCCACCAGTGCCTAAGGCCCAATTTTTCAGCCCCTGTTCAACAGGGGCATGTAATTACAATTCTTGATCTAATAATTCACAGCAGGGCCCATTGCTGCACCCACCAAGAGTAACTGTCAGGGCTTACAGTGTTGTGGCACCAGCACCACCATCAAAGGCCCAATTTTTACTACCACTGTTCAACAATTATATGTAATTAAAATTCCTGATATAATAGTTGACAGCAGGGCGTTCCAGCACCAACCAAGAGTAACTGTGAGTGCTTACAGTGTTGTGCCAACACCAACAACTAAGGGGCCTATTTCTGCAGAGTATATACGGCAGGTCCCTACTTTCAAACATCCAACTTACAAACGACTCCTACTTGCAAACGCAAGAAGACAACAGGAAGTGAGAGGAAATCTACCACTAGGAAGGAAAATTCTCTCCTGTAAGAATAAATATGGGAGAAAGGTGTCTCCTCTGTACTGATGCTTTATCAGCAATCCTTGTTTCAAGAAAAACACCACATTTCAAAAACAGTTGTCATTGGGACGGAAAGTGAGGTGAAATGTTCTGAACAGGGGCACAGACAGCAAAACAAATGTTACAGGGGTGATAACCCTTACCTATGTTTTCCAAAAAGTTTAAAAATAGATTTTTGGTCTGGAGCTACACTTCAACAATGTACCTGTTCAAAATTACAAACAGATTCTACATAAGAACAAACCTACAGTCCCTGTCTTGTATGCACCGCCTGTATAGGGCTGTTCAGAGTATATAGGGCCTTTTTTATTTTATGTGCGGGGTTCCCCTTAATATCCATACAAGACCCAAAGGGGCTGGTAATGGGCTGGGGTAGGGGGGGGGGGGGGTCATGGGGTAGCTATGCCATTTTTCTTAAAGAATTTCATCCATATTACCGGGACCAGACATTACATTAAAGCCGCAAGCAGTTTTAAATGGCTTTTTTTTCCTTTAGAAGTGTCATTTTGTGCAGGGACAGTTCTAAACACGGGAAACACGTGGCACTTCACAGGCATACTTTAGACACCCCCCAGGTACGATATTTAAAGGAATATTTGACTTTTTTTTTTTCACTTTATGCATCATTAAAATGACTGCTCCCGAAAAACGACCGTTTTTAAAACTTCTTTTTGCATTGATACATGTCCCCTGGTGCAGAACCCGGGTTCCCAAACCCTTTTTAGGACAATAACATGCATAATAGTTGTTATAATTAGCACTTTAGAATTCGAACGTTCGCATCCATTGTATTTAATAGGGTTCTAATGTTCGTTCGAACTTTCGGTCCGTTCGCGGGTTCTGGTGCGAACCGAACCCGGGGGTGTTCGGCTCATCACTAATTGTCACCAGTGGAAGATTTAATCTCACCTTTTGTTCTGGTGATATCAGTAACATGTTAAAATTTTCTGTTATGCCTTGTACACACGAGTGGAATTTCCGATGGAAAAAGTCAGACGGAAGCTTTTCATCGGATATTCCATCCATGTGTATGCCCCATCAGACTTTTTCCATCGGAAATTCCGACGGAATTAGATAGAGTACATGTTCTCAATTTATCCTATGATACATTTATCCAGGGTGGGAGGTGTGCGTGCTGACGTCATCACTACGGGACAGGTTACGGCGGACCGGCCGGTCGATTTGTCTATTTACTACATTCTAATTGTAAGTGTTTTTAACCATTTTCTTAATAAATTTGATATTGGGTAATGCACTATCGAGCTCCTTCTGTCTTTTTGGGAATGTCTGCTGTGATTTAAGCCGTCTATTGGACTTTATTGGATCATTTTCTGGGATTGCAGATGGGCTCATATGTTTCTTACTTCTGGTAAGCAGTTTATATTGTTGGTGGTGGACACGGGTGTTGCATGCACCATTCATTAAATTTATAACTGCCTATTCCCCCATGGTCTCTCCTCATCTTTGGCCCTGATGGAACTTTTTATTCACTGACACACGTCACATTTCACTTTGTTCACCTGTCATCACATTATGGACTTTTTGATTCATCAGTGTGTTTGTGGATTTCACTTAACTGGCTTTATTATCGGTTAATTACTCACATTGTAGCGCATTTGTTTTTCTATATTTTTTGTCTTTTTTATGTTATCACAAAATCACAGGTGCTGCTTTCATTTTATTGGTGTAGATAGTGCAGTTTTTGCTTTCGTTTTTTTTTTTCCTAATGAATTTTCCTTATTTGCCCCTTTTTTTCTGTAAAATATACAATTGAATTGAAAGTGCTTTTATAATCTATCAAGAGTGCCAAAAAAAAAAAGTACCTTCTGCATTTAGACATGTGCATGACAAAAAAAATTGTTTTGTTTCTTTTAGATTCGTTAATCTTGTTAAATTTGTATTCAGGATTCATATTCAGAATTTGTTTTATGTCTTCTTACAAATTTTCTTAAAATTTACCGATTTTTTTTTAGATTTGAATCGATACATTTTGTATCGGTCGCATCAAAAATGTTATATTTTGTTTTGATTCAAGTGAACAAACAAAACAAAAATCTTCATCAAATTATTACAATGACTCTTGAAATCACCTTTTGGCATAAAGCGGTTGTATAGCCCCCAAAATGTATTTTTGTCACCTGTAAGGCAAAAGGCATAATGAGCTAGTATGCACCGCATACTAGCTCATTATGAAATACTTACCTTAGAACGAGGTGTCGGTAACTAGACCCAGAGGTCAAAGGTCAGAGGGCGGGTCCCCAGAGGTCAAAGGTCAGTGGGCGTGGCTGACCCCCAGCAAAGTGTACCGCCTACCCCAACTAAGTCGCGCCTTAAGCTTTTGTAATCAGGCTGCCGAGCGAAGCTCGGCAGGTAACGCGTCCTACGAGTTTCCACTTGGGGAACCATTATATGGCGAGCGAGCGAAGCCAGCGAGCCCGAAATTTATTTTTTACCCCCTTTTTCTAACAAACCGAGCGGGATCTGGGAAAGGTAGGGGTTTTAGGGTGGGGAGAGTCACTAAGTGGAGATGCACTTGGGGTTAAAGTTCATAGGTCAAAGGTCAGCTAGGGTTAGGGTTGAGACTTAGGGTTAGGGTTGTGACTTAGGGTTAGGGTTAGGGTTGAGACTTAGGGTTAGGGTTAGGGTTGAGACTTAGGGTTAGGGTTAGGGTTAGGGTTGAGACTTAGGGTTAGGGTTGAGAGTTAGGGTTAGGGTTAGGGTTAGGGTTGAGACTTAGGGTTAGGGTTGAGACTTAGGGTTAGGGTTAGGGTTAGGGGTTAGGGTTAGGGTTAGGGTTTAGGGTTAGGGTTAGGGTTAGGGTTTAGGGTTAGGGTTTAGGGTTAGGGTTTTCCCTTTAAGAACAAGGCTAGGACCCAGGCTCTTGAACAGGGACCTCCCCCAGAGGTCAAAGGTCAGAGGGCGGGTCCCCAGAGGTCAAAGGTCAGTGGGCGTGGCTGACCCCCCAGCAAAGTGTACCGCCTACCCCAACTAAGTCGGGGAATGAACAAGTCGGGGAAAGCGTAGTCGCGCGCGAAGGTCCCTGTTCAAGAGCCTGGGTCCTAGCCTTGTTCTTAAAGGGAAAACCCTAACCCCTAACCCTAACCCTAACCCTTACCCTAACCCTAACCCCTAACCCTAACCCTAACCCTAGTGCACGCTGAAATATTTTGTTTCAGAATTTAGTTTTTGTCTGAAAAATTAATTTATTTAGTTACTCCCGAAATTCGTTTTTATTTATTTTGTTTCGTCCGAAAATCCGAATTAATTAAGGTTGAATCTGTCATTGAAGGCTTATGGTGTCTGTCAAATGTTCTAAGAAGATTTGACGGAGCAGCGAAACTGTACGACACCGCAATCGTACATTTCCGGTCGAATGTTCCGCCTACAAGCTATAGAAGAATTCTAATGTTGTATGACACTAGTAATAATTATATTTATAAATCATTATTACTAGTCAACCAACATTCAAATCCTTCTATAGCCTATGGGCCGAGCATTTGACCGGAAATGTACAATTGCGGCGTCGTACAGTTTAGCTGCTTGTCAAATCTTCTTAGAACTTTCGACAGACACCATAAGCCTTCAATGACAGGTTCAACGTTTGTATGTTTTTCGCTGCTTCGTCAAATCTTCCTCATTCATGTCGAATGGTCTACCCCAACACTGTCTCTATAATGTCAAATCTTTTCTCTCTATGTCAAATCTTTCCTCTATATGTAGAATAATCTTGGACTAATAGAGTTAAGGTTAGGCACATTCGACCACAGGTTTTATAGACACAGATTGTTATTGTCAGCGTCATGTCGAATCTCCTATCTATGTTGAACTGTTGTAGCAACGAAAACAAAAATAAAGCATTTTCAGATTTCGGATTCTGCGCGTTCATTTTCGTTTGTTAAAACGATAACGAAAATACCCGAAATTTGGACGAAAATGCATTCGGACAAAAACGAATGCACATGTCTATTGGTAACTCACCTGGTCCACGCCGAGTTAGCTGACATGTTGCCTCGGCGTGTCTTTCGGGTATCGCGGCTCCAGCGCTGTGAGTGGCTGGAGCCGCAATGTCGTAAAGGTTTAGGAGATTTTTTTTACCTACAGGTAAGCCTTATTATAGGCTTAACTGTAGGTAAAAGTTCCAAAAATGACTATACAACCGCTTAAAACAAAAACAGCATTATTCGGAAATGGTACTAATAACACACAGTCTTTGATTTCAGAAATATGTTTACAGTTTGACTTCGAATTGAATTCGATGTAAAATTAGATTTGAATTTCAATTTGAATTTTGGAAATTCAGACAAATTTAATTTTGTTATTCAGAGCATTTGGTAAACTTTGTACTGTTTTGGGTATTTGGCTATATCTGAATCTCCAAATAACGAAAAATTTGTCTGAATATTAATTCGGAAAGAAACAAACCGCACATGTCTAGCTGCAATTCATAATTTCCTGTGCACTCTACAGTGTTATGTCAAGCAGTGTTATCAACCCTGTCCAGTTCAACTCTGTGAACCACAGAACACCTTCCCCTATGTTAGGGAATTGAGGAGAGGTGGAGGTGATCCACAGTCTTAGCATGCTTCCTATCTCAAAACAACCTTGCTGTTTCTCAATGTAGTACATTGAGTGAGTAGTAGTACCCTAGGACAAGATCACAAGATGAAAACAAAGAAAGAAAATCCAGAATAAACAAATGCAGCCACCACATTTAAGGATTGGTAAACTGCAATATAAAAATAAATGTTCTAGATTTAGAAACATTTTAATCAGTCATTGTTTACTCTGCAGGTATGATTGTGGACACATTTTACTCACAGCTACACAAACATATACAAGCTAAATAATATAATCAAATTATTCATTCAGCCATACAACATCACCTAATCTGATAAAATTGACCATACAGTAATAACATTTTTTAACAAAAAATATATAAACAGCAACATTTTATAAGTTAAGCCAATAAATCAAACATAACTGAAGAATTGATAATTGCCGCAATCAGTAATCAAATAAATTAACCACATACACGATTATATGAAATAACACATAAGCTGTGATTATGATCTAACATCATCCTAAGAAAGCTAATGAATTCATCCAATCAAAAATGTAATCAACAAATAAGTATCTATACATTATCATTGTATTAGCCTTTACTAGGTTATTGCTATTTACAATTAAACTAATTCGTAGATTATTTATAATTAATCTAAATATATTTAATGTGTTTATCAAACACTCTTATTTATACATATTAATATAAAACAAAGAAATTTAAATTAGAAACATGCACATATCCTTAATAAGAGCCCAATTCATTAAAGTGCTAACATGTACAGTATCCCAAAAAAGTGAGTACACCCCTCACATTTTTGACTAAACAGCTGGCAACACAACTGAGTACACCCCTAAGTGAAAATGTCCAAATTGGGCCCAAAGTGTTAAGATTTTGGTGGCCACCATTATTTCCCAGCACTGCCTTAACCCTCTTGGGCATGGAGTTAACCAGAGCTTCACAGGTTGCCACTGGAGTCCTCTTCCTACATGACGACATCACGAAGCTGGTATATGTTAGAGACCTTGCGCTCTTCCATCTTCCATTTGAGGATGCCCCACAGATGCTCAATAGGGTTTAGGTAATGAGACATGCTTGGCCAGTCCATCACCTTTACCCTCAGCTTCTTTAGCAAGGCAATGGTCGTCTTGGAGGTGTGTTTGGGGTCGTTATCATATTGGAATTATGTCCTGTGGCCCAGTCTCCAAAGGGAAGGGATCATGCTCTGCTTCAGTATGTCACAGTACATGTTGGCATTCGTGGTTCCCTCAATGAACTTTAGCTCCACTGTGCAGCACTCATGCAGCCCCAGACCATGACACTTCCACCACCATGCTTGACTGTAGGCAAGACACACTTGTCTTTGTACTCCTCACCTGGTTGCCACCACACATGCTTGACACCATCTGAACCAATTAAGTTTATCTTGGTCTCATCAGACCACAGGACATGGTTCCAGTAATCCATGTCCTTAGTCTGCTTGTCTTCAGCAAACTGTTTGCAGGCTTTATTGTGCATCATCTTTAGAAGAGACTTATTTCTGGGACGACAGCCATGCAGATCAATTAGATGCAGCGTGCGGTGTATGGTCTAAGCACTGACAAGCTGACCCCCCACCCCTTCAGCCTCTGCAGCAATGCTAGCAGCACTCATACGTCTATTTCCCAAAGACAACCTACCGTATTTTTCGCTCCATAAGACGCACTTTTTATCCCCCAAAAAACGGGGGGAAATGTGTGTGCGTCTTATGGAGCGAATACTAATCAGGAGAGCCGCTGATAGGGGGATCGTTTCGACGGCAGAACGATGCCCTATGCATCACTGCCCCAGCTAGATCCTGTTTCTCTAATGCTTTCAGCTGCTACTGGGAGAGAAACAAAAGGGTATTGTTCTGTATTTAACCCCCACAGGATCGGCATTGATATGTAAATCGCGCGGGCATTGTTATGTTAATGAGGTCGGCCGCCGCGATTCATATGCTAATTATGCCCGCACCTCTGCATGCCGCCCACCTAGAAGGTGTGAACAGCATACAGGTGAATATAGGGGGCATGTAGAGGGGATCAAAGAGGGGGGTTTGAGGTGCAGAGGCTGCAGAGTTGAATGGGAAGGAAGGGTTGGAGTGCAGATGTTAGAAGATGAGGGGTTTGGGGGACAGAGGTTAGCAGATGAGTTAGAGGGGCAGAGTTGTACTGAGAGGGAGATAAGAATGCAGAGATTAGCAGAGAGATGGGGGAGGGGGTTACTGTAAATACACCATTTACATTACTGGTCAGTGTAAATGTCTAAATATGCAAATACTCCTGTTGTATTGAGGTCATGTAAATGTCCCAGTTAAATTGGGGATCAGTGTAGGGTGCCCCCTTACATTAGTTGTTAGTGTAGAAATATTATTCTGTTATACTTTATTAAATATTTTAGTACACCATTTGGTTCAAGTTTTTTTTTTTTTTTATATTTTCCTCCTCTAAAATTTAGGTGCGTCTTATGGTCAGGTGCGTCTTATGGAGCGAAAAATACGGTATATCCCAATATGACACTGAGCATTTGCACTCAAGTTATTTTTTGTCGGCCATGGCGAGGCCTGTTCTGAGTGGAACCTGTCCTGTTAAACTGCTTTATGGTCTTGGCCACCATGCTGCAGCTCAGTTTCAGGATCTTGTCAATCTTCTTATAGCCTAGGTCATCTTTATGTAGAGCAACAAGTCTTTTTTTTAGATCCTCAGAGAGTTCTTTGCCATGAGGTGCCATGTTGAACTTCCAGTGACCAGTATGGGAAAATGAGAGTGATAACACCAAATTTAACAAACCTGCTCCCCATTCACACCTGGGACATTGTAACACTAATGAGTCACATGTCACCGGGCAGGGAAAATAGCTAATTGGGCCCAATTTTCACTTAGGGGTGTACTCACTTTTGTTGCCAGCGGCTTAGACATTAATTGCAGTATGTTGAGTTATTTTGAGGGGACAGCAAATTAACACTGTTATACAAGCTGTACACTCATTATTTTACATTTACATGTAATTTCTTTAGTGTTGTCACATGAAAAGATATAATAAAACATTTACAAAAATGTGAGGGGTGTACTCACCTTTGTGAGATACTGTAATTTGATAAACCTGCCTGAAATATCTATAAATCTATACACACCTAGTTGTTTAGCAATCTAACTGGTCTGAGGACATACAATTCTGTGTTTTAATAATTAAATTGAAACTATAGAGTTTGTTAATTGTGTTTTTTATATATAAATATAAAATAATCCAACTTAATGTAAATATTGTTATGATTGTGTGATATTGCGTTAAATGCACAGGATATATGGGCTTTATTCATGGAAAGAAAAATATATGTTTTTACTCAAAATGATAATGTTAAATGGTAATGCTGACTAGAGTTGAGCGGACACCTGGATGTTCGGGTTCGACGGGTTCGGCCGAACTTCGGAAAAAAGTTTGGGTTCGGGACCGAACTTTAACCCGAACCCGAACCCCATTGAAGTCAATGGGGACCCGGACTTCTAAGGACTAAAAAGGCTCTAAAAAAGTAATGGAAAGGGCTAGAGGGCTGCAAATGGCAGCAAAATGTTGTTAAGAGCATGGCAAGTGCTCTGCAAACAAATGTGGATAGGGAAATAACTTAAAATAACATAAAAAAAATAAAAAAATAAAAAAATATGCTGTAGGCCCCCTTTTCAGCAGAAGAGGTACGGGAAGTCATTAAGAACCTCAGAAACTCAATGGCACGATGCCACACATATGGTGGGAATGCCCCAGAATACGCCCTTTCTGGAATAAATTATTCAATTTAATGGATAAGCTAGTGGGAAAATAAAATACTTTGAAATAAAAATGTAGCGGGGTGCTAAATTTAAGGGAAGTGTTTGAGTGGTAAATAGGCTCAAACACCCTAATTCTGTAGGATTCATGGACCATTTTGTCCTCGGGGGACAGTATTGGTGTGCAGTTCCCTGCGGCCTACAGGTGGCGCTGCCATGGTAGGCTAGGGTTGAACCGCCGATACAGTGCTGTGCCTTTTGTGTCCCCTCTTGGCAGTAGTACAGCGGGGCGGGGAACCTGCTGTGCATGCCAGGAGAGCATATAAAAGGGGCAGACCTTTGGCCTGGGGGCTGATGTCCAGTGGGGTCTACTCCCAGGTGCCTTCGGCCTGGGTGCATGTGTTCCTGTTCCATCTCGGGTACCTTTAGCCCGGGATGAGGTGCTATCCTGGAGTTCCTGCTGCCCTGGGTATGGAGGCCTAGGTGCGGGAGTAAAGCCTGGAGTCCAGAGCCTTCGTCTGGAGTCCGCTAAGGGTCGAGGAGTCTTAGGGTGCCGCCTCGTGTAGGGGACCATGTTCCAGGGAAGGGAGGATCATTCTGATGGACCGATGCAGGAGTCACGGTGAAGGAAGGGTCTGTTGACTCCCTGGAGAGATGTCTTCCCCTTGATATGGGCTAGGTTCGTAGAAGGAGAAGCTCAAGGTCATCTTAAGTGTATCAGAGGCCTTATTCACCCGGCCCGTGGCAGGGGCCTTATACACCCTGGTCTGTGGCAGAGACCAAAGTTCTCCAGGTCCGTGGCAGGGGCCTTGTACACCCGGTCTGTGGCAGAGACCAACCTCAAGGTCTGTGGCAGAGACCGTGCACCTAAAACAGTTTGAGAAACCTAAGCAGTGAAGTGAATGTGCTACGTTTGTGCCTGGACCTCCTCCACACCTTAAGCTGTCCTGTTTCTTTGCTCTAACCTTTTCTATCCGAGTAGAGTTTATTTTGCCATGAGAGAATAAGAATTGTAATTTCAGCTGGTGTGGACATTGACTTTACTGGGAATTAAAGGACTTGCCTCTACCTACAGTAGAGGTGAGAATCATCCTCTGGAGGAGTTTTGACTCCGGCTGTGGACACGGCCCGTCAAGTACACCGCTCAACCTCTTTATATAGGAGGGTACGGGCTGGTAGTGCGGTGTGCCTTTCTCCCTCCTGCGAGGAGCCAACAACATAAAGGCAGGTAAGGGGGAAAGGATCTGTGCGCTACAAAAAATAAAATAAAAATTATAATCTTGACCTAGGAGGACGAGGTCCATATGGAGTAGGAGGTTGAGGTGGCGGTGGATGTGGCTGTGTAGGTGGAAGCGGTGGTGGAGGAGGACGAGGTAGCCAACACTGGTTCAAAAATACAACAATGGCTGGGTAAGGCCAGTGATGTGTCGAATTCTGTCCCCTGTCGAATAGTGTCCACCCTGTACTGCGCTTGCTCAGTATGTAGGACAAGAGGATTTTGAAAATCTCCCAAGATGAACGGCGCCTGCGTGGTGAGTTCAGGTGAAGGCCACACCATCCGTGGTTCAAGCCGAGCCAAGTGAGGCCGTGCCCGAAGCGTGGCGATCGAAGCGAGCCCGTGAGGGGCCCTGTTACTATGTGCTACCGTATGTCCACTTGGATGTTGAGGCTTAAACCTGCACTCACGGCGCAGGCGCCGTTCATCTTCGGAGATTTTGTGAATCTCCTTGTCCTCTGTACTGCGCAAGCGCTGCGCCTTCGCAGTACGGGCCGGACACAATCCGATGGCCGGACACAATCCGATGGCCGGACAGTTTTTGTCACAACACCGGTATACATGTCTATTCTGCACAAGGTACGGACAAGTCCTGTGGGATCCATGCCTGGTTCATTTTAATGAACGTGAGCTTGTCCACATTGGCTCTGGACAGGCGGCTGCGCTTGTCTGTGATAACGCCCCCTGCCGTGCTAAATACACGTTCAGATAATACACTGGCTGCAGGGCAGGCCAGCACCTCCAAGGCATAAACGGCAAGCTCAGGCCATGTGCCCAATTTGGAGACCCAGAAGTTAAAGGGGGCAGACCCGTCATCCAGTACGTGTAGGCCTGTGGACACATACTGCTCAACCATGTTGGTGAAATGCTGCCTCCTGCTAAGACGTTCCATCTCAGCTTGTGGTGCTGGTTGTTGTGGCGTGCTGACAAAGCTTTTCCACATTTCAGCCATGCTAACCCTGCCTTCTGAGGTGCTGCCGGTGCCCCGGCTGCGTTGGCGACCTCTTCCTCCTCCTCTGCCTTCGCCTTGTGCTTCCACCGTACGCCCGCTGTCAGGTGGGAATGCCACCAGCAGCGCGTCTACCAGTGTGCGCTTGTACTCGCGCATATTACGATCCCGCTCCAGTGAGGGAATTAAGGATGGTACGTTGTCCTTGTAACGGGGATCCAGCAGGGTGGCCACCCAGTAATCAGCACCAGTTAAAATGTGGGCAACTCGGCGGTCATTGCGGAAACACTGCAGCATGTAATCGCTCATGTGTGCCAGGCTGCCCAGAGGCAAAGAAAAGCTGTCCTCTGTGGGAGGTGTATCGTCTGTGTCCTCTGTATCCCCCCAGCCACGCACCAGTGATGGCCACAAGCTGGTCTGGGTGCCACCCTGCTGTGAAAATGGCTCCTCCTCCATCTCCTCCTCCACCCCGTCATCCTCCAGAACTGTTGTCATGTACCTGGGTGTTTTTGAACCGGGATCTTCCTGGTCCCAAAGCTGCAGCCTTACCTGTTGCGCTACTGAGCAGATCTGGACTTTTGGAAATGTCCTCTCAGTGTTAAACATTACCTTGGACTCACTAGCCCCACCTGCTGCCAGCTGTGGACAATTTTCAATCAAAGCAGCCCTTAAAAAGGAAGTGATGCTATCTCTCAGCGCCCGTTTGTGTGGAATAGCTCCCTGGGTGTTGTGACTGCTTTTTGATCCTGATTTTCGTGTTGAACTTCTGCCTGAATTCCTGACTACTCTCCAGCCTACTGATTTTGTACTTCACTGCCAGCTCGTGTATGACCTTTGCCTGCCTGACCACTCTCTGGATTTCGATCGTGTACCATTTTGCCTGATCTGTTGCCAACCTAATCTGCCTGACTACGTTTTCGCCTGAATCCTCAGCACACAAGTTCCACTTCGGACACTACCTTTCACAGGTACCTTACATTACAAACGGGCCACAATGACAGTGGACCCTGCTGAGATTGTTAAGGTGATTTCACGTCAGGGACAATTGATTGGAGCTCATGAACAGCATCTTTCTTCCCTGGACGCCAAGTTAGATGAACTTTGTACTATGCTTAAATCTTGTTTGCCTGCTTCCTCTGCAACGGTCCAGACTCTGGATCCTACTCCTGCTACGATCCAACCCACCTCTTCTGTACCACCCAAACTTCCTATGCCTGACAAATTTGGTGGTGATACTGAGGACTGCAGAGGCTTTTTAAATGTTTGCCGTTTGCATTTCCGCAACAACCCTGGGACCTTTAGCACTTCTTCTGCCAAAGTGACTTTTGTAATTTCCTTGTTAAAGGGGAAGGCCCTGGCCTGGGTCTCTCCTTATCTGGAACGCAATGATTCTGTGCTGCAAGACGCTGACAAATTTCTGGCTTCTCTCCAGACTGTATTTGACAAGCCAGATAGAGCTTCTGCAGCTGAGTACTCACTCTTGGACATGCAACAAGGCACCAGGTCTGTGGCACAATATGCTATTGAGTTTCGTACCCTTGCTGCTGAGACTACTTGGGACTCAAGGGCATTACGTGCAGCCTTCCGAAAAGGTCTTGCAGATCGCATCAAAGACGAATTAGTCTATAAGGATTCCCCAGAAGACCTAGAGAAATTCATAGAGCTCTGTGTTCGTCTGGATGTCCGGTATCATGAAAGGTGCCAAGAGAGACTTAGAACTCGCAAGTTTCCTCGGCCAGTCTACCGTTTGGCCCCTAACTTCCAAGCACCACCTCAGCCAGAACCTGAAATCTCAGTTGAACCCCAGACACCTGTGGAACCCATGGATGTAAGCCGTCTCCACCTAACTGAGTCTGAGAAACAAAGGAGGCGTGCATTGGGCCTATGCCTATATTGTGGACTTAAAGGACATTTATTATCTGTCTGCCCTTCTCGTCCAGTAAAAGGCAGGGTCTAACCAGTGTTGGAGGAGCTGGCTTAGACCTTACAGGTATATCCTCCAAGACCAAGATTACCATTCCTGCAATTATCCATTTACCCTCTAAACTTGTCTCCTGTGAGGCTTTTGTGGATTCTGGAGCTGCTGGCATATTCTTGGACTACACTTTTGCTAAAAAAAATAATATCCCATTTGTTCCAAAATCTAGACCCCTGAACATTTCACTGTGAATGGACAACCCTTGGGAGATGGCATTGTAAAATTTGAGACTATAACAATCACCCTTCAGGTAGGCGTACTCCACAAAGAGGAAGTTGTCTTGTCTCTTATTGATTCTCCACTTCTGCCTGTTATCCTTGGTTACCCATGGTTACAACAACATAACCCTTCTTTTGATTGGGAAAATGGAGAACTAACCTCTTGGGGGTCGTTCTGTCATTCAAACTGTTTGTCTCAACCCAAAAGACTTCCTGCTTGTATGTTGGCTTCCGTGGCCGTCCCACCTACCTTGCCTCATGAATACCATGCATTTGCAGACGTATTTTGCAAGCAAAAGGCAGAGGTTTTACCTCCACATCGTTCTTTTGACTGTGCAATTAAATTGATTCCTGGAGCACCTCTTCCCAAAGGAAGGACCTATCCCCTGTCTTTGCCTGAACAAAAATCCATGGAGGAATACATAAAAGACAACTTGGAAAGAGGTTTTATCCGACCCTCTTCTTCTCCAGTAGGGGCAGGTTTTTTCTTTGTTGAAAAAAAAGATGGGGGTCTTCGATCATGCATAGACTATCGAGGGTTAAATCAAATCACTGTAAAAGACTCCTACCCTTTGCCTCTCATTCTTGAACTGTTTGATGTACTTAAGGGGGCTGTTATCTTCTCCAAGCTAGACCTACGAGGGGCTTATAATCTAATTTGAATTAAAGACAGGGTCGTGGCCTTCGGTATCTGGTTCATTGGAAGGGATATCCCGTCACAGACCGTTCCTGGGTTCCAGCCAAAGATCTGCATGCCCCTTCTCTTATTCGAGACTTCCATGCCTCCTTTCCCACTAAGCCCCGCTAGGCCCCCGGAGGGGTCCACTGGGGAGGGGGCCCTTTCATCTTCCTGGTCCCAAAGCTGCAGCCTTACCTGTTGCGCTACTGAGCAGATCTGGACTTTTGGAAATGTCCTCTCAGTGTTAAACATTACCTTGGACTCACTAGCCCCACCTGCTGCCAGCTGTGGACAATTTTCAATCAAAGCAGCCCTTAAAAAGGAAGTGATGCTATCTCTCAGCGCCCGTTTGTGTGGAATAGCTCCCTGGGTGTTGTGACTGCTTTTTGATCCTGATTTTCGTGTTTAACTTCTGCCTGAATTCCTGACTACTCTCCAGCCTGCTGATTTTGTACTTCACTGCCAGCTCGTGTATGACCTTTGCCTGCCTGATCACTCTCTGGATTTCGATCGTGTACCATTTTGCCTGATCTGTTGCCAACCTAATCTGCCTGACTACGTTTTCGCCTGAATCCTCAACACACAAGTTCCACTTCGGACACTACCTATCACAGGTACCTTACAACTGTGCCCTTTCTGCCGGACAATTGTGTACCTGGCGTTTGTTGGTGCAGGAACCCACCCTCGTAGCCACTTGTGAAAGACTGCCCTGAAAGCCTTTGAAATGATCCCGCTTCCTCCTCCTCCTCCTCATCCTCCTGTGCCACATCCTCTTCCATCATCGCCCAAAGCGTTTTTTCAAGGAGGCATAGAACTGGGATAGTAACGCTGAGAACGGCGTCATTGGCACTGGACATGTTGGTGGAGTACGCGAAACAGCGCAACAAGGCACACAGGTCTCACATGGAGGCCCAGTTATTGGTAGTGAAGTGGTGCTGTTCCACAGAGCGACTCACGCGTGATTGCTGCAGCTGAAACTCCACTATCGCCTGCTGCTGCTCGCACAGTCTGGCCAGCATGTGCAAGGTTGAGTTCCACCTTGTGGGCACGTCACATATGAGGCGGTGAGCGGGAAGGCCGAAGTTACGCTGCAGCGCTGAAAGGCGAGCAGCAGCAGGGTGAGAAAGCCGAAAGTGCGCACACACAGCCCGCACTTTCTGCAGCAGCTCTGGCATATTGGGGTAATTTTTAAGGAACCTCTGGACCACCAAGTTCAGCACATGCGCCAGGCAAGGGATGTGCGTCAAACCGGCTAGGCCCAGAGCTGCTACGAGATTTCGCCCATTATCGCACACCACCAGGCCGGGCTTGAGGCTCACTGACAGCAACCACTCATTGGTCTGTTGTTCCATGTCCCTCCACAACTCCTGCGCGGTGTGGGGTTTTTCCCCAAAACAGGAAAGTTTTAAAACTGCCTGCTGTCGTTTACCCCTGGCTGTGCTGAAGTTGGTGGTGAAGGTGTTACGCTGACCGGATGAGGAGGCGGTAGAGGATGAGGAAGCGGAGTAGGAGGAGTTAGCAACAGGAGGCAAACTGAAGCGCCCTGCAATCCTCGGTGGTGGAAGGACATGCGCCAAACTGCTATCTGCCTCAGGCCCAGCCGCCACTGCATTTACCCAGTGTGCTGTTAGGGAGATATAACGTCCCTGACCGTGCTTACTGGTCCACGCATCCGTAGTTAGGTGGACCTTGCCACAGATGGCGTTGCGCAGTGCACACCTGATTTTGTCCCCCACTTGGTAGTGCAGGGAAGGGATGGCTCGCCTGGAAAAGTAGTGGCGGCTGGGCACGACGTACTGTGGGACAGCCAATGCCATCAGGCTTTTAAAACTCTGCGTCTCCACCATACGGAATGACAGCATTTCAAAGGCCAGGAGTTTTGAAATGCTGGCATTCAGGGCCAGGGATCGTGGGTGGCTAGGGGGGTACTTCCTCTTCTGCTCCAATGTTTGGGAGAAAGAGAGCTGAACGCTTCCATGGGACATTGTGGAGATGGTTGGTGACCCAGGTTGTAGTGTTGCTGGCAGATCCTCTGTTTGTGGGGTGGCAGGTGCCACTGTCACTACAGAGGTGGATGAAGAGGCCGAGACTGCAGCAGAAGAGGAAGCAGGAGGAGCCAGAGACCTTTCTTGGTTTTTGAGGTGTCTACTCCACTGCAGCTCGTGCTTTGCACTTAGATGCCTGGTCATGCAGGTTGTGCTCAGGTTGAGAACGTTTATGCCTCGCTTCAGCCTCTGATTGCACAGCCTGCAAACCACTTGTGTCTTGTCATCAGCACATTGTGTGAAGAACTGCCACACTAGGGAACTCCTTGGACCTGGCTTTGGTGTGCTCGGTCCCTTGCTGCGTTGGGCAGTAGCAGACATACTATCTAGGGGACGGACGCTCCGCTTTTGCACCCTGCTCCCTCTTCTGCTGTGCTGGTGGCTCTGTGCGACCACCGCCTCTTCCTCCAAACTACACTGGTCACCTGCATAACGTTGATTCCATGTGGGGTTGGGGACCTCATCGTCCTCCACATCATCTTCCACACAGTCTTCACCCCTGCCCTCCTTGTCTGTCTGCACAATTGCGAAAGCAGCAGCAGTTGGCACCTGTGTTTCGTCATCATCCGAGACGTGCTGCGATGGTCCTCCCATGTACTCATCATGAAACATAAGTGGTTGGGCATCGGTGCACTCAATCTCTTCCACTTCTGGGGCAGGGCTAGGTGGATGGCCCTGGGAAACCCTGCTAACAGAGTCATCAAAAAGCAGAAGAGACTGCTGCATGATTTGGGGCTCAGACTGCTTGGCTGATTTGCAAGGGGGTGAGGTGAAAGACTGATGGACATGGGTTTCAGGTGCCAACTCTGATCTTTCATCAGAAGGGTGGGTGGGAGACAATGTGAAGGAACCCGAGGCACTGTCAGCAACCCAATCTACTATCGCCTGTACTTGTCCTGGCCTAAACATTCGTACAGCCTCATTAGGCGCGACAAAATACCGCCGCAGGCTCGGTCGCCTACTCGCACCTGAGGAAGGTGTTTCACTTGTGCGTGTATCTGGCACAGATCCACCACGTCCTCTCCCTGCAACAGGAGCTCCACCAGCAGCACCATGACCGGGGCCACCACGTCCCTTTGACCTTCTCCTCATATTTTCCAAATTTAGGATCTTGCCCTAAATGGGTGTTTTTGGAAGAGCAGAACACACCCACAGTACGTAACCGCTGAATCGCACAGCTACAGAACTGCAGAAAATGCTATTAAAAAAAATGTTGTTTTTTTAGTATAGCACAGTAGAAGACAAATATATAGAAATGGTTTATTTCACACGCCTCCACATATGTATAACACACTGCAAAATATTTTTTGTGGCCCTAAATGGCGTTTTTTGGAAGACCACAATACACCCACAGTACGTAACTGCTGAATCGCTCAGCTACAGAACTGCAGAAAATGCTATTAAAAAAAAATGTTTTTTTTTTTAGTATAGCACAGTAGAAGACAAATATATAGAAATGGTTTATTTCACATGCCTCCACATATGTATAACACACTGCAAAATATTTTTTGTGGCCCTAAATGGGTCTTTTTGCTAGCGTACATTAAAGTGCAAATTTTTTTAATTTTTTTTTTGCCCTAAACGGGTCTTTTTTTGCACAAGCAAAATAAAATTGATTTTTTATTTTTTTTGCCCTTAATGGTTCTTTTGAAAAAGAGCACAATAAAGTGCCTTTTTTTTTGTCCTAAATGGATCTTTTTCCAAGAGCAGAATACACCCACAGTATGGAAACGGTGTATCTCTCAACGTAATATATGCAGTGCTGGTGCACTGAGCTTGCAGATAAAAGGTAGATTTTCTCTGACACTGGGCTCATAGCAGTGTAAAAAGACTGCACTGCAACACAAACAGGTAAACCTATGCAGATCGCTGAGTTATATCTCTGAATCTGGACTCCTATTCCTATATAATATATCTCTCTCCCTAAAAGCAAAAAACAGGAACCTGGCCCTACACTACACTGTCTCTCTATCTTTACCCTCAGATTCCAGAATCAGGACTAACTCATGTATTTTTCTATCTCTCCCTAAAAGCAGCAGCAGCAGACAAGATCCTCTCCCTATCTATTCTGAAGCAGAGTGACGTGTGTGCTTTGTGCCTCTAGCTTATATAGAAGCTGGGTCACATGTTGCACTGACCAATCACAGCCATGCCATTAGTAGGCATGGCTATGATGGCTTCTAAGGGCACACCAGCTAATCAAAAGGTGATTGGCTGGCCCCTGAAGCATTTCTAACTGCGTAATTAGATTCCCGAACCCGGACTTTTGCGCAAAGTCCGGGTTCGGGAAAAAGCTAAAGTTCGGTACGGACCCGAACTTTACAGTTCGGGTTCGCTCAACACTAATGCTGACATGTATTAACTACCTCACATTAAATAGACAATTAGCATTGCAATTTAGATTTTTTTCTATAAGGCAATCAGCCAGCTTTTGGCTACAAAATCTTGACTTTTTAGGCATAGGTTCAGTTGATAAAAAGTTACTAGGATTTGAACTTTCCAAGTATTTTGGATCATTTTTGCTCAAAGCTACTTTCTTCCCCACCCACCACACCATTATGCTATGTCTGCAGCTCCCACCACAATCTTCCAATGTCTATTGACAACTGACTGCACTGAGCCATGTATGTCCTTATGTAGGGCTATTTACTCTGTAGAGATCTGCTGCCCTCTACTGTCTGCAAGCGACTCTGCTGTTCATTGATATTATATGTGTACATCACTTCCTGTCTCTGTATCTCTGGGTCAGAAACCCAAGAAGGAGAAATTGGAGAGAGAGAGAGAGAAAGAAAGAGAGAAAGTCTCAGCCACATGCCCTGTCCATGCTGCTAAATCGAGGCCAGAAGATACTATTATGCAGGTATTCCTACATTCGGATAGTTTACCTGCAGTGCTTATAGCTTTGTGTGTGTGTTTCTGAATCCTTGTAACAGACAGAGTATCTCTGTCCTATTGCTATTATCTCACATGCACAGTGCCAGATAGATAAGTCTGTGGTATTGTATGTATTGTGGCAGTGGGACTCTGTGCGTCCTTAAAGAGTGTTGGTTTTTCACCAGATTTTGTAGAGAAAGACATGCTGATTGCACAGCTGTGTGTTCGGCTATTTAGTTCTGACCTGACTATAGCTCAGGGCTCCACCCAACAGACAGGAAGTCTGTGCATGGGAGTCAGGTGGACTCCCATCCCTTTGAGAGTCAGAGGCTATCTATGCTGCATGGGTGCAGCCAAAGTGTGCGTGTCTGCAGGAGGCAGACGTCATTGCTAAAGTAAGCAAGAAGGTGCTGACCGGGAGTAAGCGAGGAGTGAGCTTATCTCTAGGAAACTCTGTTTGTTCTGAGGAGCAGACTTTAGGCCTAGGCTAAAGGCCTGAGACAGTCGGATGGCAAAGAATGAAAGCCAGAAGGTTAAACTGTTGAGTATGCAAGATACAGTAATGGTGGAACCCCCTGCAAGGGTTACTGATGTATTTGTGAACTTTTTGTGCTTTTAAATAAAAGTGGGCTACCATGCCCTTAAAAATAGTTCCTGACTGGCTGGAATCACTGGAAAAACGCATCTACTACGAGAGCTACAACCCCCAATCTTACATATGGTGGAGGTATTGTCGGGCAGCTTTGGAAGAGTTCCAGATCCGCGCATACCAAAAACAGTGAGTAGAAAGAAACCGTGTGTTTTGCAGCAATACTGTGATGAAAAGTCAAAGTTTTCTGCGGTGAACTGCTGTTAGCTGTGTGGGACAGCCAGGCGAACTGCATTGCACAGGAGTTCAATTAATGGACTGTGTTGTATACAGATGATGTGCCTGTGGAATTGAGCTCAACGTGGCTTGAGAGGATGTGTCCACTTAGGAAGGTCCTGTGGATGAATGATTCAAGCAGAGAGTGAAGTCTGCATGTGAAAGTGTGCTGTTTGCAAGTCTTGGAGACATTACCTCAAATTTTCCTGTGTTAAAAGGAACTGTGTTAAAAAATGTTGTTGGCCTGACTGCAGAGATGGCGCGATCAAAAGGCAAAAAGGAAGCAATGTTTGCTGAGATGAGAGACAGAGCGGGTGTTGTTCCTAGCAACACTGGTGTGAGGAGTGCACATGTGACTGCAAGTATGGAGAGTTCACCAGAGTCTGAGTCTGCAGTAGATTGGTGCAGGCGACACTTGGCTGCACTGAACCAAGTTAAAGGGGAAGTGCATGCTGTTGCCCCTGGCAACGCTGGTGCAAGATGGCCAGCTATCAATGTGCAAAGTGCTAAGAACCCAGTGCGCTGTTTGCGGTGCAGTGAGTGGGGGCATAAAGTTTCCAAGTGCCCTTTGTCCCAGGCTCCAGTAAAGCAAAGGTATGAGAAGCCTGCTCTGAGTGTAAAAAATGAGCAGATGGGTGCGGTTGCCCATGGCAACAAAGCAGAAATCCATACAGCTAACTTCATACGACCTATGTTACCTTCGGAATGTGTTGAAGATTTTTTGGAGGAGTTTGCGATGATTGCTTACTACAGAGGATGGCCCAGAAATCGCTGGGTTGAGTTGGTGCAACCTTTTCTGATCGAGGAGTACTAGGAGGTGTACCGTGGGATGTATAGTAACCGAGATGACTACGATAATTTTCTAGGAGCAGTCCAGTCTAGAGAGCGCTGGAAAAGATCAGCGGGGAGAATGTGGTCTCCCATAGCAACCGGAGAAAGTATGTTTTCAGAAAGGAGGAGCTAAAGAAAGGAGGTATACCACCATCCTCGTAGAGATATCAGTAAAAGTCTATACATTGGGAAAGTGCCGTCTCCCTTGGCAACAGGAGAAAGTCGTCAAGTGCCATGCCTGGAATGTGGTCAGCTGGGCCATGGGATCTTTTCTTGTCCAAGCTTGTGGAATACAGCTGCTGATCGTGTTGTTGGGCTTAATGCTTTGCCTGCAAGCCCAGAGAAGAGCGTATCATATCCAGCATCCTGCAAGGGGTATAACCAGGTGTGTGGGTCATCTGTTACCCCTGGCAACGGGAATTTTTTTTTGCCTGCAGGCGATGTTGGAAAATCCAAGAGGGATGTAATGTTACCCCGTGTCCAGGAGGGGGCATCATCTTGTGAGAGCACAGCAAAGAAGGGACAATGCCCTCAATTGAAGCCTTCAACCCCTACTAACGAGAATGGTAAGACTGTTCCTGTTAAAATAATGGGAAAGACTAACTGTGTGGCTGATCACACAGAAGTGGAAGTGACCCCAGAGGGGAGATCCACTGAAGGTGTAAAAATGAAGTTGCTGCAGTGTGCTACCCAGATCAGTGGGGAGACACAGGTTAAAACCCTGTTTGCAGCGAGGTCAAAAATTGAAAAGGACATATGGACTCTGGGTACACCTAAGGTAATCCAGTAGAGTGCTGGGAGAGATGTGCTAGGGGTGACCAAAGCAGTTGGTATGCCATGTTCCCTAGTGACAGTGACAGGTGCTGCGCAGTTGCCAAGGGAAACCACCAAGGAGCCCGTAGTGGTGAGGCAAATGGTTTCCCAGGACAACTGTGAAGACGCCCTAGTGGGCAAAATAATTCATTTGGAAAGGGAGGGTGGTGTGCTGAGTGGTACGCAGGGTGCCATGCGTTATGACACAAGTCAATTTGATAGAGCTTGTAAAACTGCTATGGCTATGAATGCTGATGATGAAGATATTGCTGATGATACATGTACTTATGGTAATGTGATGCTTAATGAGGTAGGGGTGATCGCTAAGCAGGATATGCGATTCCCCTTAGCAACAGTATATAAGGCTGCAGAGTAGTGTTGAGCGAACCCGAACTGTAAAGTTCGGGTCCGTACCGAACTTTAGCTTTTTCCCGAACCCGAACCCGGACTTTGCGCAAAAGTCCGGGTTCGGGTTCGGGTTCGGCAATCTAATTACGCATTTAGAAATGCTTCAGGGGCCAGCCAATCACCTTTTGATTAGCTGGTGTGCCCTTAGAGGCCATCATAGCTATGCCTACTAATGGCATGGCTGTGATTGGTCAGTGCAACATGTGAACCAGCTTCTATATAAGCTAGAGGCACACAGCACACACATCACTCTGCTTCAGAATAGATAGGGAGAGGATCTTGGCTGCTGCTGTTGCTAATAGGCAGAGATTGTAAAATACATGAGGTAGTCCTGATTCTGCAATCTGAGGGAAAAGATAGAGAGATAGTGTAGTGTAGGGCCAGGTTCCTGTTGGTGCTTTCAGGGAGAGAGAGATATATTATATAGGAGTCCAGATTCAGAGATTAAAATCAGCGATCTGCATAGGTTTACCTGTTTGTGTTGCAGTGCAGTCTTTTTACACTGCCATGAGCCCAGTGTAATGCCGCGTACACACGGCCGTTTTTCTCGTCGAACAAAACGTCATTTTTCCCATTCGACGAGAAAAACGATAGTCTGTGGGCTTTCTGTCGTTTTTTTTCGACGAGAAAAACGGCATTAAAAACGACGAGAAAAATTAGAACATGTTCTAATTTTTCTCGTCGTTTTTTTTTACATGTTTTCCGCGGCAGTGTTTCCCATAGGGAAATGACGTGAAAAACGACCGTGTGTGGGGAACAAGCTGTTCCCCCGTTTTAAATTACATTATTCACGGCGGTTTTTTAACCGCCGTGAATAATGATCGTGTGTACGCGACATCAGAGAAAATCTAACTTTTATCTGCAAGCTCAGTGCACCAGCACTGCATATTACGTTGAGAGATACACCGTTTCCATACTGTGGGTGTATTCTGCTCTTTGAAAAAGATCCATTTAGGGGGAAAAAAAAGGCACTTTATTGTGCTCTTTTCCAAAAGACCCATAGGGCAAAAAAAAAAAAAATTGCATTTTATTTTGCTCGTGCAAAAAAAGACCCGTTTAGGGCAAGAGAAAAAATAAATAAAAAATTTGCACTTTAATGTACGCTTGCAAAAAGAGCCATTCAGGGCCACAAAAAATAGTTTGCAGTGTGTTATACATATGTGGAGGTGTGTGAAATAAACAATTTCTATATTGTTTTCTCCTACTGTGCTATACTAAAAAAACAAAAAATTTTTTGAATAGCATTTTCTGCAGTTCTGTAGCTGTGCGATTCAGCGGTTACGTACTGTGGGTGTGTTCTGCTCTTCCAAAAAACGCCGTTTAGGGGCACAAAAAATAGTTTGCAGTGTGTTATACATATTTGGAGGTGTGTGAAATAAACAATTTCTATATAGTTTTCTCCTACTGTGCTATACTAAAAAAACAACATTTTTTTTGAATAGCATTTTCTGCAGTTCTGTAGCTGTGCGATTCAGCGGTTACGTACTGTGGGTGTGTTCTGCTCTTCCAAAAAACGAGGAGGGCAGGGGTGAAGACTGGGTGGAAGATGATGTGGAGGACAATGAGGTCCTCAACCCCACATGGAATGAACGTTATGCAGGTGACCAGTGTAGTTTGGAGGAAGAGGCGGTGGTCACACAGAGCCACCAGCACAGCAGAAGAGGGAGCAGGGTGCAAAAGCAGAGCGTCCGTCCCCTAGACAGTATGTCTGCTACTGCCCAACGCAGCAAGGGACCGAGCACACCAAAGCCAGGTCCAAGGAGTTCCCTAGCGTGGCAGTTCTTCACACAATGTGCTGATGACAAGACACGAGTGGTTTGCAGGCTGTGCAATCAGAGGCTGAAGCGAGGCATAAACGTTCTCAACCTGAGCACAACCTGCATGACCAGGCATCTAAGAGCAAAGCACGAGCTGCAGTGGAGTAGACACCTCAAAAACCAAGAAAGGTCTCTGGCTCCTCCTGCTTCCTCTTCTGCTGCAGTCTCGGCCTCTTCATCCACCTCTGTAGTGACAGTGGCACCTGCCACCCCGCAAACAGAGGATCTGCCAGCAACACTACCACCTGGGTCACCAACCATCTCCACAATGTCCCATGGAAGCGTTCAGCTCTCTATCTCCCAAACATTGGAGCAGAAGAGGAAGTACCCCCCTAGCCACCCGCGATCCCTGGCCCTGAATGCCAGCATTTCAAAACTCCTGGCCTTTGAAATGCTGTCATTCCGTATGGTGGAGACGCAGAGTTTTAAAAGCCTGATGGCATTGGCTGTCCCACAGTACGTCGTGCCCAGCCGCCACTATTTTTCCAGGTGAGCCATCCCTTCCCTGCACAACCAAGTGGGGGACAAAATCAGGTGTGCACTGCGCAACGCCATCTGTGGCAAGGTCCACCTAACTACGGATGCGTGGACCAGTAAGCACGGTCAGGGACGTTATATCTCCCTAACAGCACACTGGGTAAATGCAGTGGCGGCTGGGCCTGAGGCAGATAGCAGTTTGGCGCATGTCCTTCCACCACCGAGGATTGCAGGGCGCTTCAGTTTGCCTCCTGTTGCTAACTCCTCCTACTCCGCTTCCTCATCCTCTACCGCCTCCTCATCCGGTCAGCGTAACACCTTCACCACCAACTTCAGCACAGCCAGGGGTAAACGACAGCAGGCAGTTTTAAAACTTTCCTGTTTGGGGGAAAAACCCCACACCACGCAGGAGTTGTGGAGGGACATGGAACAACAGACCAATGAGTGGTTGCTGTCAGTGAGCCTCAAGCCCGGCCTGGTGGTGTGCGATAATGGGCGAAATTTTGTAGCAGCTCTGGGCCTAGCCGGTTTGATGCACATCCCTTGCCTGGCGCATGTGCTGAACTTGGTGGTCCAGAGGTTCCTTAAAAATTACCCCAATATGCCAGAGCTGCTGCTGAAAGTGTGGGTTGTGTGTGCGCACTTTCGGCGTTCTCACCCTGCTGCTGCTCGCCTGTCAGCGCTGCAGCGTAACTTCGGCCTTCCCGCTCACCGCCTCATATGTGACGTGCCCACAAGGTGGAACTCCACCTTGCACATGCTGGCCAGACTGTGCGAGCAGCAGCAGGCGATAGTGGAGTTTCAGCTGCAGCAATCACGCGTGAGTCGCTCTGCGTAACAGCACCACTTCACCACCAATAACTGGGCCTCCATGCGAGACCTGTGTGCCTTGTTGCGCTGTTTCGAGTACTCCACCAACATGTCCAGTGCCAATGACGCCGTTCTTATCCCAGTTCTATGCCTCCTTGAAAAAACGCTTCGGGCGATGATGGAAGAGGATGTGGCACAGGAGGATGAGGAGGAGGAGGAGGAAGCGGGATCATTTCAAAGGCTTTCAGGGCAGTCTTTCACAAGTGGCTACGAGGGTGGGTTCCTGCACCAACAAACGCCAGGTACACAATTGTCCGGCAGAAAGGGCACAGTTCTGGAGGATGACGAGGTGGAGGAGGAGATGGAGGAGATGGAGGAGGAGGAGGAGGAGCCATTTTCACAGCAGGGTGGCACCCAGACCAGCTCGTGGCCATCACTGGTGCGTGGCTGGGGGGATACAGAGGACACAGACGATACACCTCCCACAGAGGACAGCTTTTCTTTGCCTCTGGGCAGCCTGGCACACATGAGTGATTACATGCTGCAGTGTTTCCGCAATGACCGCCGAGTTGCCCACATTTTAACTGGTGCTGATTACTGGGTGGCCACCCTGCTGGATCCCCGTTACAAGGACAACGTACCGTCCTTAATTCCCTCACTGGAGCGGGATCGTAAGATGCGCGAGTACAAGCGCACGCTGGTAGACGCGCTGCTGGTGGCATTCCCACCTGACAGCGGGCGTACGGTGGAAGCACAAGGCGAAGGCAGAGGAGGAGGAAGAGGTCGCCAACACAGCCGGGAGAAAGAAAACCAACGATTGCAGGATTGTAAATGTTGACAGTCACCACATCCCTAATTGTATGAAAAACTGGAAGAACCCCCTTGGGAGGTGGGACTTTAAAAGTGACTGACAACACTCAGAGGTATATTGAAAAATATATGAATTTAATCAACGAGTATAAAGACATAATTACAAAGACAGTTTCTTATTAAAATACATGAATTAAATACAGATTCACTAAAAACTGTTTGTATTCAAAAAAGAAAGAAAGAACATAACGTTTTGTAGTCCGACCCGACAGCTGTTTCGGTTACCCTTCTTCGGGGGATTTGTGGACATTAAAATCGGGAGTTGTCTATAAAAAGACAGATTCCATTAAATACATGATACTATTGTGTATATATATGCATAAAATTGTTTATACAAATAGATAAAACATCACACATGTATATGAAAATAAGTAAATAATAATTTTTGCTTACAAATATTTCCAAAAGTAGTTTGATATTCCATGCAAGAATGGGGCACGTGTGTCGCCGTGTATATGGAGCGAGAGAGAAAAAAGAAACGCACCACAGAAAAAGGCTGGAGCAGGGTCCAAAAATGAACTTTCATACGAAGGTCCCCAAATGGTGACAGACGATGGAGCTAGAAAAGACTCTAAATAAAGAGTCTAGGTTTCTGCAAAACATATATGGACAGCCCTTAGTATTAATTAATATCCTCATTTATTGGAGCTTAAGCCAAAAAGATGTAGCAAATTATCCTCAAAAACCTACCAGTAAACCTTCATTTCGAGTAGACAAGAAGAAAAACTGCAACTCCTATCAATTCAAGAAAGAATCTCTCTCAGATCTGAGAGATTGCATAAATTATGCATTCCTCTGGCAGTAGAGTGAGTTGTATGAAGTGTGGCTATCTTCTAATTGTTGAGGGAAATACTGTAAAAAGAAAGAGAAACAAAAAGGAGGGTAAAGGTGCAAATAAGCACCATTGGCAACCATTTAAATAAGAGGATAGTGATGTCCTAAATACCTAAAAGAGTCTAACCATTCCCACCTGACAGCGGGCGTACGGTGGAAGCACAAGGCGAAGGCAGAGGAGGAGGAAGAGGTCGCCAACACAGCCGGGGCACCGGCAGCACCTCAGAAGGCAGGGTTAGCATGGCTGAAATGTGGAAAAGCTTTGTCAGCACGCCACAACAACCAGCACCACCAGCTGAGATGGAACGTCTTGGCAGGAGGCAGCATTTCACCAACATGGTTGAGCAGTATGTGTCCACAGGCCTACACGTACTGGATGACGGGTCTGCCCCCTTTAACTTCTGGGTCTCCAAATTGGGCACATGGCCTGAGCTTGCCCTTTATGCCTTGGAGGTGCTGGCCTGCCCTGCAGCCAGTGTATTATTTGAACGTGTATTTAGCACGGCAGGGGGCATTATCACAGACAAGGTCAGCCGCCTGTCCAGAGCCAATGTGGACAAGCTCACGTTCATTAAAATGAACCAGGCATGGATCCCACAGGACTTGTCCGTACCTTGTGCAGAATAGACATGTATACCGGTGTTGTGACAAAAACTGTCCGGCCATCAGATTGTGTCCGGCCCATACTGCGAAGGCGCAGCGCCTGCGCAGTACAGGGGACAAGGAGATTCACAAAATCTCCGAAGATGAACGGTGCCTGCGCAGTGAGTGCAGTTTCAAGCCCCACCATCCAAGTGGAAATACGGTAGCACATAGTAACAGGGCCCCTCACGGGCTCGGTTCGATCGCCACGCTTCGGGCACGGTCTCACTTGGCTCGGCTTGAACCACGGATGGTGTGGCCTTCACCTGAACTCACCACGCAGGCGCCGTTCGTCTTGGGAGATTTTCTAAATCCCCTTGTCCTACATACTGAGCAAGCGCAGTACAGGGTGGACACTATTTGACGGGGGACAGAATTCGACACATCACCGGCCTTACCCAGCCATTGTTGTATTTTTGAACCAGTGTTGGCTACCTCGTCCTCCTCCACCGCCGCTTCCACCTACACAGCCACATCCACCGCTACCTCAACCTCCTACTCCATATGGACCTCGTCTTCCTAGGTCAAGATTATAATTTTTATTTTATTTTTTTGTAGCGCACAGATCCTTTCCCCCTTACCTGCCTTTATGTTGTTGGCTCCTCGCAGGAGGGAGAAAGGCACACTGCACTACCAGCCCGTACCCTCCTATATAAAGAGGTTGAGCGGTGTACTTGACGGGCCGTGTCCACAGCCGGAGTCAAAACTCCTCCAGAGGATGATTCTCACCTCTACTGTAGGTAGAGGCAAGTCCTTTAATTCCCAGTAAAGTCAATGTCCACACCAGCTGAAATTACAACTCTTATTCTCTCATGGCAAAATAAACTCTACTCAGATAGAAAAGGTTAGAGCAAAGAAACAGGACAGCTTAAGGTGTGGAGGAGGTCCAGGCACAAACGTAGCACATTCACTTCACTGCTTAGGTTTCTCAAACAGTTTTAGGTGCACGGTCTCTGCCACAGACCTTGAGGTTGGTCTCTGCCACAGACCGGGTGTACAAGGCCCCTGCCACGGACCTGGAGAACTTTGGTCTCTGCCACAGACCAGGGTGTATAAGGCCCCTGCCACGGGCCGGGTGAATAAGGCCTCTGATACAGTCAAGATGACCTTGAGCTTCTCCTTCTACGAACCTAGCCCATATCAAGGGGAAGACATCTCTCCAGGGAGTCAACAGACCCTTCCTTCACCGTGACTGCCGCATCGGTCCATCAGAATGATCCTCCCTTCCCTGGAACATGGTCCCCTACACGAGGCGGCACCCTAAGACTCCTTGACCCTTAGCGGACTCCAGACGAAGACTCTGGACTCCAGGCTTTACTCCCACACCTAGGCCTCCATACCCAGGGCAGCAGGAACTCCAGGATAGTACCTCACCCTGGGCTAAAGGTACCCGAGATGGAACAGGAACACATGCACCCAGGCCGAAGGCACCTGGGCGCGGACCCCACTGGACATCAGCCCCCAGGTCAAAGGTCTGCCCCTTTTATATTCTCTCCCGGCATGCACAGCAGGTTCCCCGCCCCGCTGTACTACTGCCAAGAGGGGACACAAAAGGCACAGCACTGTATCGGTGGTTCAACCCTAGCCTACCATTTTTATTTCAAAGTATTTTATTTTCCCACTAGCTTATCCATTAAATTGAATAATTTATTCCAGAAAGGGCGTATTCTGGGGCATTCCCACCATATGTGTGGCATCGTGCCGTTGAGTTTCTGAGGTTCTTAATGACTTCCCGTACCTCTTCTGCTGAAAAGTGGGCCTCCAGCATATTTTTTTATTTTTTTATTTTTTTATGTTATTTTAAGTTATTTCCCTATCCACATTTGTTTGCAGAGCACTTGCCATGCTCTTAACAACATTTTGCTGCCATTTGCAGCCCTCTAGCCCTTTCCATTACTTTTTTAGAGCCTTTTTAGTCCTTAGAAGTCCGGGTCCCCACTGACTTCAATAGGGTTCGGGTTCGGGTCCGGGTTCGGGTTAAAGTTCGGTCCCGAACCCGAACTTTTTTCCGAAGTTCGGCCGAACCCGTCGAACCCGAACATCCAGGTGTCCGCTCAACTCTACTGCAGAGGTGTCCTTAGAAACCTCCAGGGAGCTCTGTGTGTTGGAGCCAGAGGTTAACTGGGACAACTGTGCTGCCGCTCTGATGGATAAGAGGGTACTTGACCTTGATGATGGGGTAATGGATAGCGACTTGGAAGGGCTCAGTGTTGCTGAAAGTGAAAGTATGAGTGTGACGCATGCGATTTGCAGTGCTCAGGGGGAGCTGCAAATCTTGTCAGTTGCCTCTGAGGTGGAGGTCTCTTTAAGTGTCTCGGCCTCTCGCGCCTTAGCAAATGAGTCCCTCCATATCGTTAGTAAAGGAAAAGTTCCTAGAGTTCTGTGTTTAGATACGGCATGTCTAGAAATAACTGAGATGTTGTGGGAATTGGTGAAAATCTTTCCAATGTACACCTGCATGTATCCACAGCAGAGGGGCGACATGGTACTGCATAGTACCAATCGGTGGACGCAGGTGATACATGCGTCGTTAAGCAATGTTGATGAAAATTGGTTGCTGCACTGTTGGTTGCTTTTGTGGAAAGTTGTCTCACAGTTCTCTTCGAGAGTGCTTCCAGCGGCAGTTTTGTGCAGTAGGCGCTCGGGGGAATTGCTGGAGGAATTGGAGATAATGGACATAGGGGAAGTCTCTCCGTACGCTGGTGTGATGGGGTGCATTCCTGCTGGTCCGGTCCGAGGTGCGGCTGAGCAGTGGTTGGCACAGAGGCGCCAAGGTGAAGTGCTGGTGGAAACATACCCGGAAAAAGAAATGGGCCTACGCAGCCAATGGCTGGCACAGAGGTGTCCCATTTATGATGACGGGTTTATGTGTTCCTCCCTCCAGTTCGAAACAGGGGAGGAGGATATGTGGCAGTGGAACTCTGTGCGTCCTTAAAGAGTGTTGGCTTTTCGCCAGATTTTGTAGAAAAAGACATGCTGATTGCACAGCTGTGTGTTTGGCTATTTAGTTCTGACCTGATTATAGCTCAGGGCTCCACCCAACAGACAGGAAGTCTGTGCATGGGAATCAGGTAGACTCCCATCCCTTTGAGAGTCAGAGGCTATCTATGCTGCATGGGTGCAGCCAAAGTGTGCGTGTCTGCAGGAGGCAGACGTCATTGCTGAAGTAAGCAAGAAGGTGCTGACCGGGAGTAAGCGAGGAGTGAGCTTATCTCTAGGAAACACTGTTTGTTCTGAGGAGCAGACTTTAGGCCTAGGCTAAAGGCCTGAGACAGTTGGATGGCAAAGAATGAAAGCCAAAAGGTTAAACTGTTGAGTATGCAAGATACAGTAATGGTGGAACCCCCTGCGAGGGCTACTGATGTATTTGTTAACTTTTTGTGCTTTTAAATAAAAGTGGGCTACCATGCCCTTAAAAATTGTTCCTGACTGGCTGCAATCACTGGAAAAATGCATCTACTACGAGAGCTAACAACTCCCAATCATACAGTATGTAGTGGTCACCTTCCAGTATATTAGTAGGTGAACCTTATTTTTGTAATAGAGTGTATATAGAGGTCTTGCTATTTTGGTTAACTCTGTCTCTTCTGTTCTGGGATTCTATAGCTAGTTCTAGCTTAGGGCTTGATAATCAGCATAGACTAGAGCCAGGTTAGGCATTCAACAGCCACTTCTGGTAGTTAGAGCTCCGGTTGCAGGTCAACTTTCTAGGGAGGCATTAAATCACAGAGTGGATAGGCTGACTCTGAGTTCCAGTGCCCCACCACAGTTTCTGTGTGCGTGAAACTGAGTTCCAGACTTTAACCAGACAGCATTTAGAGACTATAACCAGACAGCAGTTGGAGTATGTCCCCATTACCACAGATTTTGTCTTCAGGCCTCTGACACAAAGATAGACGCTGCATCATGAGCATCCTCATGAGCCCCTTCAGTTGGACTTTGCAGCAACATTCATCTGGAGGTTTCTTTATTAGTAACTATATATACCTGGGTATATGTGCACAAGTCCACCAGGACTGCTATTGGGCCTGTTTGTACATTGGATGTATATATTAATTATTAATCTTTTTTCATATAAATCTTGTATTATTTCCATACTGGTGCACATCTACATACTTATGGTTAGTGTTATATGCTGGTTTCAGTAGTTCCAATGCTCCCAACTACTTTGATTAGATTACTGGTTAGTTTCACATGAAGGAAATCCCCTCTCTTTACAGGCACTGTCGACCTTATTTTCAAGCCTCTTCCACTGACTAAGCAGAGGTTTTGGTTCTCTTATATACCTACAGGTTTAGTACAATATCCTGTTCGGGGAGGGCAATTCATCATAACCCCCAAAAAGAGGGCTACAGCTGAATTAAAGTGGTTGTAAACCCTCGGACATAACATTTGTTTAAAAATTAGGCCATAAGGGAGGCGCTTGTGCGGATGCCTGAGGGAGAAGTCGCATCCCCTTAGAGCTCCGCTCCCGGGTTAAACAAACCGGAGAACCGACCGCTGCCTTTTACCGCAAACGGCACCAGCTCCCGCAAATTCACACCAGGTACACTTCGGCGTATTGAGGATGGTCACGAGGGGCCCAAAAACGAAATATAAGATTGGTACCTCTAAACATACACTGTCACAGACTCGCACACAGCAGGTTCCTAAAACCCTGTCACACAGTGTCAAAACTCTGGACACAGCTGGTGAGATTGACTCTGACTATGAAACACCTGAAAATGTTATTCAGTCTAATATGTTTAGTCAATTTGAGAAAATGCTTCAGAAAGCTTTGAAACAAACTTCAGACCAGATAACTGAGAAGCTGACAAGGGAGATTAGGGCGCTGGGGCATAGAACAGCTGAATTGGAAATGCGGGTAGATGATATAGAAACTACCACACAGCATTATAATACTACTATTGAACAGCTTAAGGATGAGAACTTTTTACAAAACCGTTTGGAAGACCAGGAGAACAGGGACCGTCGCTCCAACATAAGAATCAGAGGTCTCCCTGAATCAATCATAGACTTACAGGGAACTATATGTGCACTGTTTCAGGAACTGTTACCAGGTATTTCACCTGAGAGATTGGAAATGGACAGAGTCCACAGGGCCCTAACTCAACGCAAACCCAATGGACCCCCTAGGGATATTATAGTTAAATTTCATTACTATAAAACAAAGGAGCAATTACTTGCTGCTGCTAGAGGTAAAAACACTCTTGAGTTCCAGGGCAATATCTATCAGCTCTTTACAGACCTCTCCCCTCTAACTGTGACTAAGAGGCGTTCTATGAAACCCCTGCTGCAAGTACTTCAAAAGCATCAAATCATATACCACTGGGGGTTTCCATTTTCTCTCCGTTTTACACACCTGGAAACTAGATATACCTGTCGCACGTCCGATGAACTACGGTCAGCCTTAAATGATCTAGGCCTGATGGATCACACCAATTCTAAGGAGCAACCTCGTAGACGAACGGCTTCTAGATCACCTCCAAATGAAACCGACTTGGACCCAAACCCCTCTGGTTATACCAGACAGAATCTTCATAAACGAGGACGTTTTGATAGTCAGGCACCAATAAATGTCGACTCAATGGATTGATTGTTCAACTTTCACTAATCTTATCCACGTTTCTCCCTTTTTATAGGGTACTAGCCCCAATGCTTTATTCTGAAAAGCATTGCACTATCTCTGATTGAAGAGTTGGAATCCTGTTTTCCATTATTATTATTATTATTTATTTATTTTTTTAATACGCTTTCCTATTAATGATATATTAATCTAGGTAGTAATTTAATGTTTTAGTAAATAGGTCAACCAGAAGGTTTGTATTTCACTTATATTTCTTGTGACAAGTGTCGTTTTTTTTTTTTTTTCTTTGTTGTCTCGTTACTGACAAATATGTCTATTTCTTTATTTATATGCATATTATATATGCATATATATGCATATTATATTGTACTTATGAAATATAAATTTAGGTATTTATTTATTGTTTTAGTCAGCCAGAAGGTTTATATTTCATTTATATTTTTGAGACAAGTGTTTCTAGTTTTTTTTTTGGCTTGTCTCCTTACTGACAAATATGTCTATTTATTTAATTTATATGCATATTATATTGTACTTATGAAATATAAAGGTAGGTATTTATTTATTGTTTTAGTCAACCAGAAGGTCTATATTTCATTTACATTTTTGAGACAAGTGTTTCTATTTTTATTTTTTTGTCTCCTTACCGACAAATATGTCTATTTATTTAATTTATATGCATATTATATTGTACTTATGAAATATAAATTTAGGTATTTATTTATTGTTTTAGTCAGCCAGAAGGTTTATATTTCATTGACATTTTTGAGACAAGTGTTTCTAGTTTTTTTTTTTTTTTTTTGTCTCCTTACTGACAAATATGTCTATTTATTTAATTTATATGCATATTAAATTGTACTTATGAAATATAAATTTAGGCATTTATTTATTGTTTTAGTCAGCCAGAAGGTCTATATTTCATTGACATTTTTGAGACAAGTGTTTCTATTTTTTTTTTAATTTTATTTATTCTTTTCTACTTATGAAATATAAATTTATGTATTTAATTTATGTTTTTGTCAGCCAGAAGGCTTAAACTTCATTGACACTTCTTGAGACAAGTGTTTCTTGTTTTCTTTGTTAGACTTATTTGTCTATAAGGAGACAATTTCCTTGATTTATATGGTCATTGATATAGATAGATTATCCTCCTCCCTCCCCTTCTTTTTTTTTTTTCTCTTTTCTTTCCCCTACATTTGCGAGCTTGTTTATTAATTATTTCACTTGAGTAGACGGTCTGCTCCACAAGTGTTAAGATCAATATTTTCTAGCCTCCTTGTGGACGCATTCGTCTAAATATTGACTCAACATAATTCCCGACGTTGGTATGTTTCCTTTCTCTCTCTTTTGTTTATTGCATCTCCAGTCTTATTGATAGAGAAATATATAAATTTACTATTATAATACTTAAGTGTTCTCCGGCGTTGTTTTTCCCTCCGGAACTTCTTGCGGCCCCCTACATACCCCCTGACTCCTGCTACTATTATGCAGGAGTCGGTCGGTGACCATGGAACCCCTCAGAGATTTTTTGTTATCTCTCCGAGATGTTCCTGCGCCCTACTAGTACATCATTATTTTATGACATTAAATGCAGTCATTAGGGCTACCTATTTATTTGGTTTCTTCTTTTTTCTTTCTTTTCTGTCTTTCATTTCTTCTCCTCTTCTGTCTCCCTTGGTGGCGGTTCGAACTCCTAATATGGGTTTTATTAACCCTTACATAAAACTTAACCTTACTATGTCATGGCCCCCATAAACATTTTGTCCTTAAATGTACAAGGCTTCAACGTTCCACAAAAAAGAACTAAAGCTCTACGTTCCTTTTCAGCTAGAAAAGCTCACATCATTTTCCTTCAAGAAACACACTTTATCAATAACGCCTCCCCTAAATTTCTACACAGCTTCAGCTACAACTAAGCAATGTGGGTCCCTGATTGGGTTCCACCGCTCTACACCATTTACCCTTAATACACAAATATGTGACCCTGAGGGTAGATATGTTTTATTAACAGGCTTTATTGCTGATACTGAAGTCACATTAGTTTCGTATTACGCCCCAAATAAGCGTCCTGAAGCTTTTTTATCACATCTTTTCCAACTAATCGAATCACATAAATTTGGAACAATAATATTATGTGGCGACTCCAATACTACCATTTATCCCTTCTTGGATAAATCCCCATCATCTCCTAACTCTCCTACCCATAAACGGTCCTTCCAATCTCTACTTACTTCTTTTAATTTTGTTGATACCTGGCGGGAACTTAACCCAACTTCCAGAAATTTTACACATTATTCTTATCCACACAAATCCTTTTCACGAATAGACCATATTTTCCTCCCCTCTAGTATGCTCCCTGAAGTAATATCCTCTAATATAATCCCATTTCCATGGACAGACCATTGTGCGGTTACTGCTACAATTACCTCTCCAATACCTAGGTCACACGACACCACTTGGTGCATTAACGACTCCATCCTAACTCACCCCTCACACCGATTAGATATTGAATTGGCTCTTAATGATTATATCTCATTTAATGACACTGCTGTCTCCGTAGAGAGGAACGAGATGCTGCCTTCAGAACTGAAGTGACATCAGGAGCCGCGGTGAGGAAGGGAAAGATTTGAAGGGACCATATAGCAACAGGGATTAAAAGGATTTCCATGTGAGCCATTTTCATCCATCTATTGGGCTTGGATATCTGGTGTCATCCTTGAGTTTGGATCTCGGATACATATGTGTGCAGTGCTAGCTGGGATTTCATATACGGATATATACATACTAAGCCTGTTTGACCCTCTACACGTATGTGTACAGGGTCTACTCCATCCGGTAAGCC
Source organism: Rana muscosa (assembly GCA_029206835.1). NCBI lineage: Eukaryota > Metazoa > Chordata > Amphibia > Anura > Ranidae > Rana > Rana muscosa. The sequence continues at coordinate 287,926,591 of CM055116.1, forward strand.
TCCCTTTCATGTGGTGGTGGTCACGTCACAAGTCACTCAATACTTTGAACATTCACCATTTTTGAACCGGACAGTTTCAATTTTATTCACGGTCTTGTTATCAAAGACTTTTCTTTTTTGTGTTTTGTATTTTCATATATCGGGACTCATTATTAGATCCATTGTGATCTAGTCACCTTGAGCACTTGGGTGTCTTATATTGTTATTACGCATAGCGCTACATTTTTGTATATTCAATGACACTGCTGATGTCTCTGCCCTTACGCTATGGGAAGCCCATAAATCTGTCATTCGGGGCAGCTTGATACAAAAGGCGAGATCTATTAAAAGAGATCGCAAGCTTCTGTTCACCAAACTTGAAGCAAATTTTAACGCTTGTCATTTGGCTCATCAAGCTGCCCCGAATGCAAACACTAACACTAAATTGGAAAAGGCCCGGCTTGAGTTGGATCTTTTTCTGACAGACTCGGCAGACAAACTCTTACGCAAGCGGCAACATACCCAATACCGCAAAGCCAATAAGCCCGATACCCCTATGGCCCGCAGCCTCAAGTCTATTGATGGTTCACAGACTGCATTCCGCCTTAGAACCTCCAGAGATGCATACACCAGTAACCCATTAAAGATCTTGGAAATCTTTTGATCTAAATTAGCTAAGCTTTATGACCATGGCTTAATCTTTGATAAAAACAAAGCAGACACGTTGTTCTCAGATGTTAAACTTCCCACAATGACACCTGAACAGCGTGAATATTTGGAGAGTCCCATAATGGCCTTGGAAGTTAAAGCCGCTATTAAAGAATTGAAGCCTCACAAGATACCGGGCCCCGACGGGTTTTCTGCACTATACTACAAACAATTCGATTCAATTTTAACGCCTCAATTGACTAGAGCCTTCAATTCTTTGTTAGCTGGTCATTCGTTCAAAACCGAAACACTAACTTCCATCATAGCAATGATTCCCAAACCTAAATCTGACACTACTTCCTGGTCTAATTACCGCCCCATATCTCTTTTAAATCTAGACATTAAGTTATTAGCTAAGATCCTGTCAACTAGATTAAATAGCATTATAGGTAAACTTATCCATCGTGACCAAACTGGCTTCATGCCCTTGCGTCAAGCAGGGGATAATGTCAGAAGAGCACTTTTATTAATTCATGCTGCCAAAAAAAGACGTATCCCAACTTGCCTTTAGGGATGAGCTTCGTGTTCGAGTCGAACATACGTTCGACTCGAACATCGGCTGTTCGATCGTTCGACGAAGATCGAACGATTTGGGCCGTTCGCACCAAATTCGAGTGACGCGAACGGCCCACAATGCACTACGCCATCGCAGTGTCATCCAGGCGCTGTAATTGGCCAAGCATGCACTGTGACCCCGCATGCTTGGCCAATCACAGCGCCGGCAGCGAGGAGAGCAATGATTGGCCACAGGCAGGATGCCTGTGGCCAATTATTGCTGATGGGGTTTAGTACACGCCCCACACTATAAAAGGCCGCCAGCGCGGCGGCCTTGTGTAGTGTGTTCCGGAGCAGGGAAAGAGAAGCATAGGCAGGGACAGTGTCATTTTTTTCCTTTACTAATCCTGGATTCCTTGTGTTTAGGGACAAATAAGGATAGGTAGGGAGAGTGTCAGTGACAGTGTGCTATTCTGTGCTAATCCTTGTTTGTAGGGACAGAGAGGTACAGTGAGGGAAACTGACAGTGTGCTATTCTGTTCTAAAACTATTTTGCTGAACCATATTTTCAATCCTTGAGTTGAGGGACAGAGAGGTACAGTGAGGGAAAGTGTCGGTGTGCTATTGTGTTCTAAAACTATTTTGCTGAACCATATTTTCAATCCTTGAGTTGAGGGACAGAGAGGTACAGTGAGGGAAAGTGTCAGTGTGCTATTGTGTTCTAAAACTATTTTGCTGTTCCATATTTTCAATCCTTGAGTTGAGGGACAGAGAGGTACAGTGAGGGAAAGTGTCAGTGTGCAATTGTGTTCTAAAACTATTTTGCTGAACCATATTTTCAATCCTTGAGTTGAGGGACAGAGAGGTACAGTGAGGGAAACTGACAGTGTGCTATTCTGTTCTAAAACTATTTTGCTGAACCGTATTTTCAATCCTTGAGTTGAGGGACAGAGAGGTACAGTGAGTGAAACTGACAGTGTGCTATTCTGTTCTAAACCAATTTTGCTGTTCCATATTTTCAATCCTTGAGTTGAGGGACAGAGAGGTACAGTGAGGGAAACTGACAGTGTGCTATTCTGTTCTAAAACTATTTTGCTGAACCATATTTTCAATCCTTGAGTTGAGGGACAGAGAGGTACAGTGAGGGAAAGTGTCAGTGTGCTATTGTGTTCTAAAACTATTTTGCTGAACCATATTTTCAATCCTTGAGTTGAGGGACAGAGAGGTACAGTGAGTGAAACTGACAGTGTGCTATTCTGTTCTAAACCAATTTTGCTGAACCATATTTTCAATCCTTGAGTTGAGGGACAGAGAGGTACAGTGAGTGAAACTGACAGTGTGCTATTCTGTTCTAAACCAATTTTGCTGTTCCATATTTTCAATCCTTGAGTTGAGGGACAGAGAGGTACAGTGAGGGAAAGTGTCAGTGTGCTATTGTGTTCTAAAACTATTTTGCTGAACCATATTTTCAATCCTTGAGTTGAGGGACAGAGAGGTACAGTGAGTGAAACTGACAGTGTGCTATTCTGTTCTAAATCAATTTTGCTGAACCTATTTTTTCAATCCTTGAGTTGAGGGACAGAGAGGTACAGTGAGGGAAAGTGTCAGTGTGCTATTGTGTTCTAAAACTATTTTGCTGAACCATATTTTCAATCCTTGAGTTGAGGGACAGAGAGGTACAGTGAGTGAAACTGACAGTGTGCTATTCTGTTCTAAACCAATTTTGCTGTTCCATATTTTCAATCCTTGAGTTGAGGGACAGAGAAGGACACTCGTAGAAATTATCAGTGTGTTATTCTGTGCTAAATCTTGTTTGTAGGGAGGGACAGAGTAGGACAGTGAGGGAAAGTGTTAGTGTGCTATTCTGTTCTAAAACTTTTTTGCTGAACCATATTTTCAATCCTTGTGTTTAGGGACAGAGAAGGATAGGCAGGGGACAGTGTCAGTGTCATTGTTGCTAAGCCTCCTGCACAATATACACCTGAAGGTAGCCCTTATTGTTGTTTTTCCCATCTCCCTGCAGGCCATCCATTAAAATGTCTGGAAGGCAACCAAGGAGAGGCAGACAGTCAGGAGGCAAAAAAAGAGGGCAAGCAGGCTCTGTGTCTGGGGGCAACAGTGCTGGTCGTGTACGCGGTGCATTGTCATCAGCACATGGCCATGGGACACGCTTGTCCTTGTTTTCGGAAGCTGGACATGTTGAGCCACATCATGCCGAAGACTTGATAGAGTGGATGACCAAGCCCACCTCATCCTCCTCATCCTCTCTCACCCAGGCTCAGGGTACTGGCAAAGCAGCTGCCAAAGCGTCCTCTTCTCTGGTATCATTATCTTCATTAGTCAATCCTTCCCTAGACCCACCATGCCCTCCTCCTGAGGAGTCCCCCGAACTGTTTGAGCACAGTGTTGGGTACATGCTCCAGGAGGATGCCCAGCGTTTGGAAGGATCTGATGATGATACCCAGCTAGAGGAAGGCAGCAGCGTGAGAGCAGAGAGAGGGGATGCTCAAGAAGGACACCAATCTGGCAGTCATGTTCCAGCAGCTGCAGCATACTGCCAGATTGGCTCCAGTGATGAGGAGGGAGGGGATGATGAGGTCACTGACTCCACGTGGGTGCCTAATAGGAGAGAGGAGGAGGAGGAGGATGAGGAGGAGGCACATCTCCAACGAGGCAGGATGCCCTTGAGTGGCCAGCGTATGGGCAGCACACCGACGGAATCACACCGCAGAGCTACGCCTGTGCAGGGCGCTGCCTCTGCCCGTCATTCAAAAAGTTCTTTGGTGTGGGCCTTTTTTGAGGCGAGTGCATCAGATCGCACAGCTGCTGTTTGCAACATATGTCTCAAGCGTATATCGCGTGGCCAAAACATCAGCCGCTTGGGCACCACATGCTTGATCAGACATATGTTGACCTGCCATGCAGCTCGTTGGCAAGCCTACCTTAAAGACCCACACCAAAGAACAAAGCTGACCTCTTCTTGCACCGCATCAGCTGGGATCTCCAACCCCACTATACCTTCACTCCTCTCTGAAACCTGCTCTGAGAGGAATGAAGGTGTAGAATTAGGTGTGTCACAGGCAAGTACTTGCGGGCACTCTGCTAGCAGTACACCAACGTCCGATTCTAGCAGGCAAATTTCCCTGCCCCAGCTGCTGGACCGTCGAAAGAAGTTCACTCCCAGCCATCCACATGCCCAGCGGATGAATGCTAGCTTGGCTAAATTGCTAGCGCTTCAACTGCTGCCTTTTCAGTTGGTAGACTCGGCCCCCTTCCGTGAGTTTGTGCAATGTGCGGTTCCTCAGTGGCAGGTTCCCAAACGCCACTTTTTCGCACGGAAGGCTATTCCGGCTCTCTACAGGCATGTGGAAGGCAATGTCTTGGCCTCGCTGGACAGGGCGGTCAGGGGTAAGGTGCATATTACCACTGACTCATGGTCCAACAGGCATGGACAGGGACGTTACCTTTCTTTCACGGCCCATTGGGTCACTCTTTTGGCAGCTGGGAAGGATGCAGGACAAGGTGCAGTAGTGTTGGAGGTTGTTCCACCGCCACGCCTCCAAAATGCTACTACTGGTTGTGACACACCTCTCTCCTCCACCCCCTCCTCTTCTTCTTCCTCCATGGCCTCTTCCTGTGGTTTGTCCTCGGAACCAGCGGTGCTCCGTAGGCGTTCAAGGGGCTACGCAAGTACGCAGGCAAAAAGATGCCATGCCGTGCTTGCACTGGTGTGTTTGGGGGACAGGAGCCACACTGGGGCAGAGGTCCTGTCTGCTCTGCAGGGGCAAGCCGAGAGGTGGTTGACGCCACGCCAGCTTAAGCCAGGAATGGTGGTTTGCGACAATGGCACCAACCTCCTCTCCGCCCTCCGACAGGGACAACTGACCCATGTGCCCTGTATGGCTCACGTCCTTAACCTGGTGGTGCAGCGGTTCTTGGGCAGGTACCGGGCTTACAGGATGTCCTGAGGCAGGCAAGGAAAGTCTGTGTGCATTTCCGCAGATCTTATAATGCCAGTGCTCGCCTGGCTGAGCTTCAAAAGGAGTTGAACCTGCCCAAGAACCGCCTTATATGTGACATGCCCACCAGGTGGAACTCAACGTTGGCCATGCTGCAGCGGCTGCACACGCAGCAGAGGGCCATCAATGAGTACCTGTGCGACTACGGCACCAGGACAGGGTCAGGGGAGCTCGGGTTTTTTTCACCACGCCAGTGGGGCATGATCAGGGATGCATGCACTGTCCTGGCACCATTTGAGGAGGCCACGAGGATGGTGAGCAGTGACAGTGCATGCATCAGTGACACTGTACCTCTTGTCCACCTGTTGGAGCACACGCTGCGTGGAATAATGGACAGGGCACTTGAGGCAGAACAGAGGCAGGAAGAGGAGGACTTCCTTGCCTCTCAAGGCCCCCTTTACCCAGACAGTGTTCCTTCTGTCCCACCCATCGCACAGGAAGAGGAGGAGGAGGAGGAGGAGGAGGATTGTGTCAGCATGGAGGTGGAGGCTGGCACTCAGCATCATCAGCAGCAGTCTTTTAGGGATGATTTACAGTCCCAAGAAACCAGTGGACTTGTACGTGGCTGGGAGGAGGTGGCTGCGGATCATGTCATCCTTAGTGACCCAGAGGACTCCGGACTGAATGCCTCAGCTAACCTACGCTGCATGGCCTCCCTGATCCTGCAAAGTCTGCGGAAGGATCCTCGTATTCTTCGGATCAAGGAGAGGGACCATTACTGGCTGGCCACTCTCCTTGATCCACGGTACAAGGGTAAGGTTGCGGACCTTATCGTACCGTCGCAGAGGGAGCAGAGGATGAGACAACTCCGGGAGGCCTTGCAGAAAGGTCTGTGCAACGCGTTCCCAGAGACTGGGAGGTTACAAACTCCTGGTCCTGGACAACGAGTTGCTGAGGCTTCGGGCAGTCAAAGAAGGAGCGGTGGGGAAGGTGGCCGTCTGACCGATGCGTTCAGACAATTCTTTAGTCCGCAGCCCCAAAGTATGATCGGTTCCAGCAACCATCGCCAGCGTCTGATATACATGGTGCAGGAATACCTAGGGGCAAGGTCAGACTTGGACACCTTCCCCACCGAAAATACTCTGGCTTACTGGGTCTTGAGGATGGATCACTGGCCAGAGCTTGCACAGTATGCAATTGAGCTACTGGCCTGTCCTGCATCCAGCGTTCTTTCAGAACGCACATTCAGTGCTGCTGGAGGATTTGTCACGGATCACAGGGTGCGCCTGTCCACCGACTCGGTTGATCGACTGACTTTCATCAAGATGAACCAGTCTTGGATCACCACCAGCTACCACACACCAGATGCTGATATAACAGACTAATTGATTTTAAAATGTCACATCCCTTCAAGACTGATGCTGATGCTGAGTGCCTGTGCTGTTATGTTGACTAGCTATCCTCCTCCTCCTCCTCAATGATCCGATTAATGATGATAGCTTGGAAGATCATTTTGGTTTATGGGTGCCGCCACCAGTGGCTAAGGCCCAATTTTTCAGCCCCTGTTTAACAGGGGCGTGTAATTACAATTTTTGATGCAATACTTTGCAACAGGCCTCATTGCTGTGCTCCAAGTACAGTATCTGTGAGGGGTTGCAGTGTTGTGCCACCAGTGCCTAAGGCCCAATTTTTCAGCCCCTGTTCAACAGGGGCATGCAATTATAATTATTGATCTAATAATTCACAGCAGGGAGCATTGCTGCGCCCACCAAGAGTAACTGTCAGGCCTTACAGTGTTGTGGCACCAGCACCACCATCACCACCACCACCACCACCAAAGGCCCAATTTTTCAGCCCCTGTTCAACAGGGGCATGCAATTATAATTATTGATCTAATAATTCACAGCAGGGACCATTGCTGCGCCCACCAAGAGTAACTGTCAGGCCTTACAGTGTTGGGGCACCAGCACCACCATCAAAGGCCCAATTTTTACTACCACTGATCAACAATTATATGTTATTACAATTCCTGATATGATACTTGACAGAAGGGCGTTCCAGCACCCACCAAGAATAACTGTGAGTGCTTTCAGTGTTGTGCCAACACCAACACCTAAGGGGCCAATTTCTGCAGAGTATATACGGAAGGTCCCTACTTTCAAACATCCAACTTACAAACTACTACTACTTGCAAACGGAAGAAGACAACAGGAAGTGAGAGGAAATCTACCCCTTGGAAGGAAAATTCTCTCCTGTAAGAATTAATATGGGAGAAAGGTGTCTCCTCTCTACTGATGCTTTATCACCAATCCTTGTTTCAATAAAAACACCACATTTCAAAAAGAGTTGTCATTGGGACGCAAAGTGAGGTGAAATGTTCTGAACAGGGGCACAGACAGCAAAAAAAATGTGACAGGGGTGATAACCGTTCCCTATGTTTTACAAAAAGCTAAAAAAAAGGAATTTGCCATGGAGCTCCACTTAAACAATGCAGCTGTTCAAAATTATAAACAGATTCTACATAAGAACAAACCTACAGTCCCTGTCTTGTATGCACCGCCTGTATACGGCTGTTCAGAGTATATAGGTCCTTTTTTATTTTGCAATCAGCTTCCAGGTTTTATTGTCAAAGCTTAACCGCTTCCCGACCGGCTCCTGTACATATAAGGCAGCAGGATGGCTCTCCTGCGCAAATTTCAGTATATATAAAGCGGCGCTTTTAAGATCTATAGCAGGCATGCATGTGCCCACTGCATGGCAGGGGACCCGATGCACGTGGCCAGTGGGTGCGATCTACGCCGCCCATCTGCGATCGGGGGCACGAGAGCCAGAACAAAGATTTGTGTGTGTAAAATCCCTGTTCTGACAGGGGAGAAGAAACAGATTGTCTGTTCCTACTAAGTAGGAACAACGATCTTGCTCCTCCTCTAGTAAGTCACATCCCCTTACAGTAATGCCGCGTACACACAATCATTTTTTTCTGATGAAAAAATACTGATGGACTTTTTTCATCGGACAAACTGATCGTGTGTGGGCCCCGTCGGTCTTTTTTCCATTGGTATAAAAAAATAGAACCTGTTTTAAGTTTTACCGATGGAAAAAAAATTGATAGCAAATTTCGATCGTCTGTGGGGAACTCCATCAGACAAAAATCCATGCATGCTCAAACTAAATTACAAGACGGGTAAAACTAGCATTCGTAATGGACATAGCACATTCGTCATGCTGCAAATTTTTGCATCGTTAAATGTAGCGGTTTCTTTTCTTCTTTCCAAACGGTTTTCCCCCAAAAAAAAATCGTTGTGGATATTCACACAGAGTTTGGACAAAATTATTTCTTTGAGATCTCATGAACCTTCGTATTTTATTTTAAAGGCAGGATTCCAAAAAAAAATTTTTGTTTTGAATCAAGATCTCCTAATTTTTTTCTGCCCTTTTAATATTTTATAGTGATGTCCATATTTTTTATGGTCAAGTTATCACAACAACATTATTATCTCAGATTTTTTTCCCTCAAGGAGGTTGGTGTTGGTGTCCCTTGTTAATTACACATTGTATTTATGAAATGTACCTTCCTACTCACAAGAAAAATACATAGGCAACTATTTTAATTCAATCAAATATCCATTTATTCTGGAAAACAAATAAAGATGAAGGGCAACAATTGAGAAATTAGTGGAATATATGCAGACTTTGGACCCCAAAGGCAGACATGAAGGCAAATAAAATCAATAATATGAGGAGTCCCTCGAATTGGGATCACAATCTGGTCCCCGAATCGCAGAAATCAGGAGCAGCAGCAGATGTCATACATGTCCCCAAGCTGTGGTACTCCAAAAAACTGTGTCTTCTGGCAGAGCAGCTTGAAGCCAGGGAATCACTTTCTGGTCTTCCTTGTAGCCTTCCCTCCACGCTTCCCTGCAGTGTTCCCTTCACGCTCCCCTGCAGCATTCCTTCCATGGCTCCCTCCATGCCCCCTTGCAGGCTGTGGCTCTGGTGGTGGGAATGTGGCAGGAGGAGAAGGATGAGCCAGATCGCAAAGGTGTGTGGCCCTTGTCAGCTGGCCCCTCCCCGCCCTGTGAAGGGCCGTAGATATAAGCTCCTCACAGACGGCACGTTGGCCTTCCTCTACTTTAAGGAGTTTATCGGCCACATAGCACCCATAGGACTCAACTGGGTTGAGGAGGGCCCTCATGATCTCTGCTGCTTCCCTTATTATTTGCAGAGATTCCTCCTCCACCCGAGTCAACCTCCTGGGCCTTTTCAGTCTCACCTGGAGGGGAAGCACCTGTGACTGTGTGCTTCCACTTGGCCTGGGCACCTGCTGCCTGCCACTTGGCCCTGCCTCCTCCTGGCTGCCACTCACCCCTGCCTCCTCCTGGATGCCACTCACCCCTGCCTCCTCCTGGCTGCCACACTCCAGAGCCTCGTCCTCCTAGCTGACCTCATCCTGTGTATAAAAAAGGGACATAGTTTGAGTTTTTGGTTCATCAATCACACACAATTTCCAGCTCATGACTGTTGCAAATTAAATGTTAATAAATAGAAAAGACTCTCATTCTGATCCCAGCATTTTTCATTCTTGTCCCAAACAATTCTGCCCACTATATATATATATATATATATTTTTGGTTTATTTATTTTCTTTTTGAATAATAACATCTAGTTCCCAACAATTATTCTAGGACAATAAATATGTTAAAAAATACTATACCTGACTATAGATGTGAAGATCCGGCTCTTCGAGGTCAGCTAGCAGGGGTGGAGGGAAGGGTGGAGGGAACGCTGGAGGGAAGGGTGGAGGGAAGACGGGAGGGAAGGCTGAAAAGTGATTCCCTGGCTTCTATCTGGTTGTCCAGAAATCGCAGGTGTTTGTAATACCACAGCTTGGGGACATGTACTTGGTCTGCTGCTGCTCCTGATCTCCGGGATTCGCGGACCTCTTTGTATTGTTTTTTGTAGCTGTTCCTCATATTATTGATTTTATTTTTAATCATGTTATAGTCTGCCTCTGGGATCCAGGTCTTCATATATTTCACAAATTTTTCAATTGTTGCCCTCCTAACCTCACGATTGTGGTATAATGGGTTTTTAAGCTCCCATAAATTGGTGAGTGTAAGGTAGCGCGTTAGACCACTTCTATCCCTTAGAGCCTAGGCCAGACCATTGGGTGTATGGATGCGCTCTATGACCGGTCAGGTAATTAAGACACACGCAAAGATGGTGGTTCGAAAATTACAAAGCTGTATTCAGAGTTCAGCATACTTATCCTACAACACAAGGAGACTCCTCCCACTAAACCACAAACACAAGTTTAACAGAAGATATTGCAAAAAACTTAGTTACAGTTACAATGCATTCCTATCAATAGCCTTACAATGTATTCTGCCTAGTTACAAAGGGCTCAAAAGGTCATGTGCTAAGTTCTGATCATAGAAGCTGGGCGTTGAGCCAGATCTTGAAGTCTGTGAAAAAGTAGCTTGACCACTACTAGTCTTATATCCTGTCATTATTAACAAGTTCTACAAAAATAGCTGTAAGTGTGAACATCAGAGAGTCTGACATTAGCTAACTCAATATCAATATCTTACTGCAAAAATACAAATATACTTACTGTACTTACATATTGACTTGGTATTGCTAAAACTTATGAAAGCTGAAATGTAATGAAGATCAATAAAGACCCCCAATATTCTTACAAACCCTCCTTTGATCAAGGCAGATAAAAAATTCTATCTGCCGTGATCATTATACCATCTGTGTGTAGTAAATATTCCTTTGAGGCCAAATCCCTCCCCTCTAAGAGGATCCCAGGTCCTAGCAATGTCCCTTGCTTCTTGTTGTAATTTATTTACCTCATTTCTGTGTTGTGCAATAACGTCATAATAATCAGGTATCTCTACAGATGTATTGTGATTCCATGTGCAACATTCATAATCCTCAGTGACCTCACACAATCCTGTGAGTGCAGCACTCATGGATTCAATAGCAAAATCATGGAGTTCTAACTGCTTCCTAATTGCTCTAGTCTCAATGTTTAAGCTAGTAATGTCATCAGAATTCTTTTCCATTATCTCATCAATAATTCCTGTGTAATTATTTATCCTTTTCATCATATCAATTCCCCATTCTGTCCAGGAGGGAAACCAAACCCAACTCCTGTCCTTTTCTAAGAATAATTCCCTTTTTGGTCTAGTGTGGTTATATCTTTGAGCTGACCCTCCTTGGGAATCCATCCCGCATGACTGGTGAACATAGCAACTCCACATAACTATTATAGTAACGAGGGCAATACATGAGAGAACAAGAAACAATAACATTGCGACCTTATTCTTTTCTCTGGGGGCTTCTGGTATAGTAAATTGGCAATGTATTTTTAGACACTCTAGAGTTTCGGGGGTTGCGGAAATGGGGGCATCGCAAAGTTTAATGAAGCTCCAGTCTCTTTCGGGGGTGTTGAGGGGAGGTTTGGGAGTAGTCATATTCTGGGGGGGCCACTAGGTTGCAATATTCACTGTCTTCTATTGAAGGGATTGGGGGCAAGGGGCGATGGAGTTCTGGGAGTCCGGTTTCTTCTGAGGTTTCGATTCCCTCTGTCCTGGTGGAGAGCTGTCCGGAGTCTGTGGCATCGCTGGGCCCTTTTTTAGTCTTGAGGCATGGATCCATTGTGGGCCTTGGTCGGCGAGTACAGCAGTCCTGGTGACCTTCTCAATTCGGAATGGTCCTTGATAGACTGGTCTCGTGTGTTTTCTTACTGCAAGCTGCTTGACAAACACTTTGTCACCCGGGATGAAAGGATGTGTTGGTTCTGTGGAAAAAGGAGGAAAGGTGACAGCTACTTGTTCATATTTTTCAGTAAGGCTACTTACCAAATGTTTCACGTACTCTTCCTGTAAGGAAAATATGTTATCCTCACCTGTCCCTATCCCTTCTGTCCCTCCTTTTATCATTTGTGCTGGCCTACCCATCAATATCTCAAAAGGAGATATTCCCGTTCTGCTATGGGGGGGGGGTAGTCCTGATTTGGTATAAGACCGTTGGCAAGTAATCTAACCTGTTTTTTTATATTGTACCACCTGTTGCTTTTTTCAATTTGTCTTTTATGGTTCTGTTCATTCTTTCCACTACTCCTGAACTCTGTGGGTGGTAGGGAATCTGCAGCTTCCATTGGATGCCTAGAATTTTTACTAGCTCCTTTACTAAGGCCGAGGTAAATGCTGGACCTTGATCTGACCATATAGTGGCCGGAAGGTCAAACCTACAGATCCACTGATTTATTAGTACTCTGGCTGTAATTTAGCTGTCTCTCCTGTCCTCTTCTACTCATCCTGTAAATCTGTCAACTATAACCAAAAGATATTTTAAATTGCCCTTCTGTGTGGGGACTTGTGTGTAATCTATTTGTAAATCATGTAAAGGACCTGTAGGGGGCGCCAAATGTCCATGTAACCCGTGTTTCTTTCCTTGCACATTATTCTGACACAGGTCAGGCAAGATTCTACTAGGGATTGTATCATATGGTGCACCCTTTTTGTGCAAAAAGTTTCATTATAGAATGTTAGAATAGCTTGCGGGCCTATGTGTCCTGGTCGTGTAAATATGACAGTAAGAGGGGTGCTGCAGCCATAGGGATTCCTATTATTCCCTCCTTGGTTGACCAAAGTCCATTAGGATCTTTTGTCAACCCGTGGCCCCATCAGTGTAAATGTTTACATCTTTTCCTTCAAAAATCTGACAAACTCTAGTTAGAGCAATGAGTTCTGCAATCTGGGCTGAACTAGCATTCAGAGATTTGGCTTCCATCATTACATCTGGCAATTGAACAATGGCATAACCAGTTTGGTAAGTTTTGTCATCAGGTCGGGAGCAGCTGCCATCTACATAAACATTTTCCGCATTTGGATACAGAACATCTGTGAGGTCTGGTCTGGGGAGGGTAGTTTCTGCAAGTACCTCAGTGCAATCGTGTTCCTGAATGTAAAAATCTAATGGGCTGTGAGGTTTCTGAACATGATTTTATGGTGAGATTGTGAGTGTTGAGCAATATAATCTCATAGCCGCTGGACCTTTGCGCTGTCATGTGTTGTGTGTTTATGTTTGTCATGAGGTGTGTAACTGTATGTGTGGTATACAGTGTGAGGTCTTGTGTCAGGTCATGTCCCAGGACCACCTCTGAAGCCTCTTGCCTCTGCCATTGCACAGGCTGCTACGGCCTGTAAGCAATGTGGCATACCTTGAACTTGAATTGGAAGTTTCCTTGAGATGTATTAAACAGGTCTCAGAAAATTCCCATGTGATTGTGCTAGGACCGCTGCAACCATAGGTCCAGATACCACACAGTACAATGAAAATGGCCCGCGTACTCTATAAGTCCCAATGCAGGGGCTTGCCTTAGAGAGCTGATTAATGCTGTGAAAGCCTTAACCCTCTCTGTTGTCCAATCAATAAACTTTGGGGCATCCTGCAGGGTAGCAGACCTTAGGATAGAATCATAATAAGAGCAATCAGGTATCCACTGCCTGCAGTATACTATGGACCCTAGGAAAGAGAGAAGCGCTGACTTGTCTCTTGGTGGACTCCAGGAGGACAGTGCCTTGACTCGAGCTGGTGACACCAAACATTCGGTTCGGATTATACACCCCAAGTACTCAACCTGCGACCTGCACCACTGGATCCCTTTCCGAGACACCAAGTGACCTTTCGAGGCAAGGAGAGTTAGTAGGTGCTCTGAGTCCTCCGCACAACTGAGCTCATTTTCATTACACAGCAATAGGTCCACATACTGAAGCAACACTGAGCCTTCTTTTGGTACCCAATTGCTCAAAGATCGATTCAAGACCATGGAGTACGCTGCAGGACTGTCCGCAAAGCCTTGCAGGAGCCTAGCCCAGGTTCAAAGTATTTTTGGGCTTCCTCTGCAACAGGTATGGAAGAGAACGCGATACTTAAATCAATGACCGTGTAGATCTTGGACGTTGCCGGTAGCTCACAAAATATTGTACCAATATCCGCAACAAAAGGTGCCCTGCTCAGGGCCCTTAGGTCCTGTACAAAGCGCCATTCACCACTGGCTTTGTGGTACCCCTCCTTTTGTGGTGAATAAGCCTGAGGATGCGCGTTATTTCTAATGTCTTCCAGAAAGGCATCAGGTTTTAATTTTGATCAATCGGGGTTAATTAATTTAAGTAACTGTGTTGTTTTGGGATCTCCCCCAGACATGACTGTGCTCACATACAGTTCAGGGTTCTCCATTCCTGTATCTTTGTATAACTGGTATACCCGTTTACAAAATGAATATAAGTTCTCTCCCAATCCCTGCTTTGCAGTGCACATTATCTGCAAAGCGCTTTCTCCTTTGTAACTTTTCTGCCAAACAGCTGCTACTGCTGCTCAAAACGATTCCCATCCCTTTGCCTTTTTAAAGCGGTCATTCTCAGCAAATAATGTTTTAACTTCTACATCGCAGGTCTTTATTATTATTTCACAGTCATCGGCATTCATGCCAGTGCCCGTGTAAAAACAGAGCTGCCACTCTGGGGTGTTTGCGGGGCTTTGGGCAAAGATCTTTGATATCCCTTAACGTCCCGAGGGGGAGTGGGATATGGACCGGGGTGTCTCCCATGGGATTTGAGGGAGTCTGTCCTTCCTGTTCAGTTAACTATAAAATGTTTAAGGTCTGCTCTTCCTTTTGCCGTTTCTCTAGCTCCTTCTTTTTCCTTTAGACTTCTTTCTTAGCCTCATCCACTTGCTTGGCTAACTGAGATACTTGTTCTCTCTGTCCCTTTAATATTTATTCTTCCGTTTCTTATCCTTTAATTTTCTCTATCTATTTTGTCCTGTATGTCTTGTTTTAGGAATATTTAGAGGGATATCTTTCCTGGTACTCCATCATAGCCCTTTTCCACTTTTTACAACATTTACTCCTATAATTCTGATCCCATTTCCCTTCAGGATAATTATTTTTATCATGTATCCCACATATTTTCTGTACTTCCTTCCTATCCTCCTCACTACATGGCCCTGCTGGCCCTAAACCAGATATTTGCAAACATTGTGATCTCTGTACTATCAAAGTTCAAAAATGGTTCAACAACATTAGGGGCTAAGGTACCCCTTGCAAAATCATACGGGGAGGGTTGGCCGTGCTCACCTTCAAAGCCATCCTTTCCCTGTTTGTTTCCCATTATGCCAAATAGAGTGCCTTATAACCACAAATTCTGACTGATTTGGGGCAAATAGTATAAACCTCTCTATTTTGATGGCAGAGAGACTGTATTTGCCACGGAGTCAAACCTTCTGCAAACCTCCCGTTGTGGTTATGTAGATTATATCTCAGAACCCAAAATTTTGGGGTCCCTCCTTCTGGAAAATAAGGACCTTTCACAACCTTATTCTTGTATCCCCCGGGGACTGTGGCCAATAGTGTGGGTACCTGTCCATAAAATATGAACAGGACACCAGTTAAACACTCAGGGCAGTTCTGGGGCATCTATTATGGTAAGTATGTGTCAATCAACAATCTTAACAGTCTTAATACTTCAACCTACCATTAACTTAAGCACTTTATATGACTTAACACTTTAACATGCATGAAACAATTGATTAGAGAAACTGTATGATTCCCAACATCAGATCTATATAAAAGAATACAACCAACAGAAAACGCAATAATGTACATATATGCATATATCCTTATCAAAAATTACCCATAAAACAATTGGGATAATTAAAACTTAGAGCTCCATACACCCGTCCTTTTAAACCCGGGAGCAATATTTGCTACCCTATAATGTTCCTAACCTATCCTATACTATAATAGTTTATAGTCAGGCCAACACCTGGTCGGACTCCTTAGTTTATAGTCAGGACAACACCTGCCGGACTCCTTAGTGTATAGTCAGGACAACACCTGCCGGACTCCTTAGTTTATAGTCAGGACGACACCTGTCCGGACTTCCTATCTGTCTAACCTTTGCGCTCCTATATGTCTCAGGAAGCCAGCCTAGCAATCCTCGAGACAACTTAAATACAACTAAAATATTCAAAATCAATCGTAACAGAGTAAGTGAAATTATCTTTGCAAAATTTCTTCCACAAAGTTCCACTTACCTGCTAAGCGATTGTCCTCACATGGGGCACCAGTTGTAAGGTAGCGTGTTAGACCACTTCTATCCCTTAGAGCCTAGGCCGGACCATTGGGTGTATGGATGCGCTCTATGACCGGTCAGGTAATTAAGACACACGCAAAGATGGTGGTTCGAAAATTACAAAGCTGTATTCAGAGTTCAGCATACTTATCCTACAACACAAGGAGACTCCTCCCACTAAACCACAAACACAAGTTTAACAGAAGATATTGCAAAAAACTTAGTTACAGTTACAGTGCATTCCTATCAATAGCCTTACAATGTATTCTGCCTAGTTACAAAGGGCTCAAAAGGTCATGTGCTAAGTTCTGATCATAGAAGCTGGGCGTTGAGCCAGATCTTGAAGTCTGTGAAAAAGTAGCTTGACCACTACTAGTCTTATATCCTGTCATTATTAACAAGTTCTACAAAAATAGCTGTAAGTGTGAACATCAGAGAGTCTGACATTAGCTAACTCAATATCAATATCTTACTGCAAAAATACAAATATACTTACTGTACTTACATATTGACTTGGTATTGCTAAAACTTATGAAAGCTGAAATGTAATGAAGATCAATAAAGACCCCCAATATTCTTACAGTGAGCTCTCTATATTTATCTATGAAAGCTCTGAAGATGACAGGATCTTTGAAACTCTGCATATTTTCTGCAAGATAAAACACAAGACAAAAACACTAGGTCAGCCTAAACTGTCCTAATATTATCCAAATCTAGCCCTTTAAAATCATGAATCAGTATAGGCCACTGATGCCCCAACTTAAATTTTTACCTTCGTCAGTGACATTCGGAACTTCCAGTCCTCCTTACTCCGCGCACACAACGTCATTATCATTATATTCCCTGCGCATGCGTAAAACTCCGCCCACGTCGGCCGCCCCTGAAGTTCCCACCCCTGACGTTCTTCCTCGGATATTCCCCGCCTCTTCTCGTTCGACACCCAGTGGGAGATGATATGGCGGGGACACAGCAGGTGCGGGTTTTTTTAACTTCCGGCGAGGAAAGCCCGGAGCTGGAAAAGTCCCGATCCAGGACAAGATACAAGGCCAGTAATATGTCCTTTGCTGAGATGGCGGAGATGGTGGACATCTTGCGGAGGAGAGATTACGATGGGAAGCATGGGCCATACAACACCCCTAATCTCAGGAAGGCCAAAATAATGGGCAAAGTGGTGAGGAGTCTGTATCATAAATTTGGGGTCTGGAGATCTAAGGAGCAGCTCCGTAAACGGTGGTCTGACCTGAAGCTGAGGGAGCCGGAGCAGTACAGGAAGATCAAAAGAATGCTAGTAAAAAGTACGTTTTTTCTCCTGTGTTATTAATACTTTGATTATTATACTTGCATGTTTTGCTCCATGTGCTTTGATTGACTGGTTGGATATTTGAAAATGGCCACTTTCAGGGTAGTGGCCAAAGTATAATCGTTCGTAGTAAACATAAATCCTCCTCAAAAGTAGATATTTTGCGCAGATACAGGTAAACCACATTTGGTCATGCCTATTTCTATTAAAACAAGGTTTAGAAACATTGTTGTCTAGATGATATGTTTTGAACTAGAATGTGAAATGCAAACAGGGAAAATCAATGAAAATCAATGAACGTGTTTGGAGGGTGCAACCCCTTCCTCGCAACTCAAGTAGGTGAGAGGAAGGGTTTGCACCCCCAAAACACGTTCATTGATCCCCCATGATGGGAGATAGCACATGTTGACATTTGGCATGGGATCAGGAGGAAAATCTCCATTCTGACGAACAATTTGTGTGCATCTTCCAAATTTGCCTTGTTCAGGGGTGACATCACCCCATCTCATGAAGGCAACAGCAACACATTTTTGAAATACTATATAATGTCTGATATTGCCTTCATTTTTTCTATAAGGTTGAACTTTGTAAGTTCCATTGTTTTTATAAATTTTTTTTTTATACATGCGTGTTTATGAAAAACCAAAACCAAAACTTTGGGGGGGGGGAAACACTGTTTAGAACGTCCCCAAACAATTTATAACGCACAAGTTGTGCACAGAGTAAAAATATTTTTCTACTCAAAAATGTGTGCTTCTTCTTTCTATGCTCAATACCATTTTAATATGTTCTTGTTTACCGTGACAATTGTGGTTATTTACTAAAGACAAAGCCACTTGGCACTACAAGTGTACTAGGAGAACCTGGGAGACAGATTCAAGAAACACAAGCAATAATGAGGAATCAATTTTTTTACAAATTTTACCTTTTTTATTTTTAAAAGTTATAAAATCTGAGATTGTCTGGCATAGCAATGGCCCCCCTACCCGTAAAGTAATCAACATATTTATCCCGCACTTCACGGGCACTTTGGGGGGCCAAGCCAATACGGCCAGTATCCAGGCCCGTCAGGGCATTGTCTGCAAGTCCGGCCTCTGGCCCAACAGAACTCAGATAAGTGGGTGCATTTCCACGTACCGTATATACTCGAGTATAAGCCAACCCGAGTATAAGCCGAGGCCCTAATTTTACCACAAAAAACTGGGAAAACTTATTGACTTGAGTATAAGCCGAGGGTAAAAATGCAGCAGCTACTGTAAGCGGAAAAGAGGGTCAACAATGCCCATTTGCAGCTTCACTGTGCCCATTCTCACTGTGCCCAACACCTCACTGTGCCCATTACCTCACTGTGCCCATTACCACACTGTGCCCATATCCACATTGTGCCCATTTGCATGCCTCACTGTGCCCATTACCTCACTGTGCCCATTACCTCACTGTGCCCATTATCCACACTCACCTTCTGCTTGCTACAGCGAAGGAAAGATCACCCCCCCATGTCCATCGCGCTGCGGGCGTCCATTTGTTAAAATTTGCGGCTTCCTCCTGGTCCCGTGCGGTTCCGTGATAGGCGATTGACACTGTGTTCAGTGTTCCACCTATCACGGCCATCTTCTCATCCTCTGACTTTCCCAGCAGACACTGTGTTTAGTGATCCGCCAATCACGGACGTTCTTTCATCCTCGAACAAGAGGAGAAGGTCCGTGATTGGCGGATCACTAAGCACAGTGTAAATCGCATATCACGGAACCGCACGGGACCAGGAGGGAGCGCGAATTTAAAAAAATGGACGCCTAAGGTACACTGACTCAAGTATAAGCCGAGGGGGGGACTTTCAGCCCAAAAAAAAAGGGCTGAAAATCTCGGCTTATACTCGAGTATATACGGTAAATAGTTGTGCAGTATGAAGCAGGTAAAAACAATATGATTGATCTTGTCTTCCGCCATATGGATAGAGGTAAGAAACAGGCGGAACCGGCTGGCCATTATCCCGAAGGCATTTTCAACAACCCTCTGGGCTCTGGCCAGCCGGTAATTAAAAACCCTCCTCTCCGGGGTGAGGGTCCTCTGGGAGAATGGCCTCATCAGGTGGGGTCCCAGCCCGAAAGCTTCATCCGCGATAAAAACAAACGGAAGGCCCTCAACGTTCTCCTCATCATGTTGTAGAGCCAGGCCACCACTCTGGAGATGTCTGGCAAATTCCGTCTGTGCGAAGACTCCCCCATCCGACATCCGGCCATTCTTTCCCACGTCCACATACATAAACTCATAGTGTGCCGACACCACCGCCATCAACACAATACTATTAAACCGCTTGTAGTTGTAATAGTACGACCCCGAACGGGGTGGTGGCACTATGCGAACGTGTTTCCCATCGATTGTCCCTCCGCAGTTAGGAAAGTCCCACCGTTCAGCAAAATGGGATGCCACAGTCTGCAATTCCTGTGGCGATGAAGGAAACTGTGGAGTCAAACCAAAAAAATTATTAGGACTTTTGCACATAACATTGCAAGCAGATTACACAAAAACATTCTTGCCCAACATCAGTATAACATTTGTTTTTTGGGGAGTAGTTATAGCCACAAATAGAAGGCACAATTATCACACACCTCACCCCCTCTGATGGCTCATTGCACACATTTTAGGGGGGGGGGGTCTAGCTGAGTTTGGGCCTACCAAATATAAAAATACACCACTCTGCCTGATTGTAATGAGAAGCAAAACATTTGTACACATTTTAGGGGGGTGGGGGGGTTCTAGCTGAGTTTGGGCCTACAAAAATAAACACTACACCACTCTGCCTGATTTTAATGAGAAGCAAAACATTTGTAAACATTTTAGGGGGGTGGGGGGGGTTCTAGCTGAGTTTGGGCCTACAAAAAAAAAACACTTCACCACTCTGCCTGATTGTAATGAGAAGCAAAACATTTGGACACATTGGATTGGGGGAGGGTAAAGCAATACAATGGAGTTGACAAAATATATTGTTAAGTGACTAGGCTAGGGGTGTTTGGGCCCAGGATAGCATGCTGGAGAGGTTAGTGAAGGCAAATATGCATGTAGGCCCAAAAACGGGTAGAGCATGCATGAGGACAAAGGGGACATTCACAGCATATTACAATCAGGGTAATTAGGGAAGGATGAAAGAAATACAATACATTAGCAAGCATTATATACATAGAATGTGATGTTAAAGGAGAAAAATTACCTTAATATAGTCCTTCTGCATAACTTGTATGATGGCAAAACAGGTCTCTGGAATAATGACCCCCAGAGTCTGGGGGAGATGCCTGTCGTGAACTTGAGGTCCTGCAGGCTTCTCCCAGTCGCCAGGTATCTCAAGGTGGCAATGAGCCTCTGCTCAGCAGTGATGGTCTAGCGCATCACAGTGTCCTGCCTCGTGATATAGGGGGACACCAAATCCAAATGACGGTGAAAAACTGGGTCCATCATTCGGAGATAATTCCTGTAGTCATCAGGATTATTCTCCTGGATTTCCCGCAGCAGAGGCACCTGACAGAATTGGTCCTGCTGGAGCAACCAATTCTTGGTCCATTTACTCCTCCTCACCCTGTTCATGGACTGAGCTTGGGTCAAAGTATTAACCGCAACACCAAGCACATACACAGCACAAGCTCTACGATGAGAACGTACTTCATACATGGCTTTAAACCGGTCGGCTGGTCAGAACGAACTTAAACAGAACGCACTGAGGAACAGCAAGGCCTGTGAAGAACGACCTGAAAAACCTTAACGAGCAGCCAAGAAGGCACTGCAAAACAGAACCGACCTGACTGCACGCACTGAAAGACAAATACGAACCCACAAGCACAAACTGAAACGCAGAAAACGATCTGAAAAGCACGGAGACTGAAAAGCGGGAATCGGCTCTCACCAAACTTTTACTAACACGCGGTAACACGAAATCAGCAAAAGCAGCCCAAAGGGTGGTGCCGTTGGATTTGAACTTCCCCTTTATAGTGCCGTCATACGTGTTGTACGTCACAGCGTTTTGGACGGTTGGAATTTTGACTGATGGTGTGTAGGCAAGACTAATGAAATTCAGCTTCATCGGAATTCCGATGGAAAAATACATCGGATTTTATTCCATCGGAAATCCGATCGTGTGTACAGGGCATTAGAAACACACCTAGGGAACACACTTAACCTCTTGACCGCCGCTTAGTGTTAACCCCTTCCCTGCCAGTGACATTTATACAGTAATCAGTGGCTATTTTTAGCTCTGATCGCAGGTCCCAAAAAAGTGTCAAAATTGTCCAATCTGTTCGCCGCAATGTCGCAGTCCCGATAAAAATCACTGATTGCTGCCATTACTAGTAAAAAAAAAAAAATTATAATAAAATTGCCATAAATCTATCACCTATTTTGTAGACGCTATAACTTTTGCGCAAACCATTCAATAGACGCTTATTGCAATTTTTTTTTTACTAAAAATATGTAGAAGAATACATATTGGCGTAAACTGATGAAGACATTTTTTTTTTTTAAATTGGGATATTTATTATAGCAAAAAGTAAAAAAACATTGTGTTTTTTTTCTAAATTGTCACTCTTCCTTTGTTTAAAAATAAAAACCGCAGAGGTGTTCAAATACCACCAAAAGAAAGCTCTATTTGTGGGAAAATAAAGGACACAAATTTTGTTTGGGTACAACGTTGCACAACCACGCAATTTTCAGTTAAAACGGCACAGTGCCATATTGCAAAAAATGGCTTGGTCAGGAAGGGGGTCAATTCTTTCGGGGCTGAAGTGGTTAATTAAACAAACTGAAATTAGAAGCTGATTGGCTACCATGCACAGCTGCACTGGATCCTGAGTTCTCCAGTTTTAGTAAATCTCCCCAAATATATTTGCTGTAGAAAGCATGAACATTTATTTCACCAATACATTTTTCCCAGTTATTATCACCATGTTTGGCTAATCATAATAATCAAGGCATAGCAGACACACATGAATTAAGAATCACACAACTAAATTCAAGGCCTCACCAGCCACACAGTTTTGGCAACTCATATTTTGAATTTGCACAAACGTGGAAACATACTCTATGATAGAGAATCTACTTTTAAGCCCTTGAACGAGGTGAAATTAGATACATGCAGGAGGTGGAGTGACTGTTTCCACATACAGTATGTGAAAAACAGTTGCTGAGTAGGGATGAGCTCGGTGTTCGAGTCGAACATAGGTTCGACTCGAACATCGGCTGTTCACGCGTTCGGCGAACAACAAACGATTTGGGCCGTTCGCGCCAAATTCAAGTGACGCGAACGGCCCACAATACACTGCGCCATCGCAGTGTAATCCCGGCGCTGTGATTGGCCAAGCATGCACTGTGACCCTGCATGCTTGGCCAATCACAGCGCCGGCAGCGAGAAGAGCAATGATTGGCCACAGGCAGGATGCCTGTGGCCAATTATAGCTGAGGGGGTTTAGTACACGCCCCACACTATAAAAGGCCGCCAGCGCGGCGGCCTCGTGTAGTGTGTTCCGGAGCAGGGAAAGTGAAGGATAGGCAGGGACAGTGTCAAATCTATTCTTTGCTAAACCTTGTGTGTAGGGACAGAGAAGGATAGGCAGGGAGAGTGTCAGTGTCATATTCTTTGCTAAACCTTGTGTGTAGGGAGAGAGAAGGATAGGCAGGGGACAGTGTCAGTGTCATATTCTTTGCTAAACCTTGTGTGCAGGGAGAGAGAAGGATAGGCAGGGAGAGTGTCAGTGTCATATACTTTGATAAACCTTGTGTGCAGGGAGAGAGAAGGATAGGCAGGGGACAGTGTCAGTGTCATTGTTGCTAAGCCTCCTGCACATTATACACCTGAAGTTAGCCCGTATTGCTGCTTTTTCCTTGTGTGTTACACCAACAGGATTTTGCGGTACTTACAGCGGGCAGAGTGTGCCTCCTGATCATATTACACCTGAACTTAGCCTGTATTGCTGCTTTTTCCTGGTGTGTTACACCAACAGGATTTTGCGGCACTTACAGCGGGCGGAGTGTGCCTCCTGATCATATTACACCTGAACTTAGCCTGTATTGCTGCTTTTTCCTGGTGTGTTACACCAACAGGATTTTGCGGCACTTACAGCGGGCAGAGTGTGCCTCCTGATCATATTACACCTGAACTTAGCCTGTATTGCTGCTTTTTCCTGGTGTGTTACACCAACAGGATTTTGCGGCACTTACAGCGGGCGGAGTGTGCCTCCTGATCATATTACACCTGAACTTAGCCTGTATTGCTGCTTTTTCCTGGTGTGTTACACCAACAGGATTTTGCGGCACTTACAGCGGGCGGAGTGTGCCTCCTGATCATATTACACCTGAACTTAGCCTGTATTGCTGCTTTTTCCTGGTGTGTTGCACCAACAGGATTTTGCGGCACTTACAGCGGGCGGAGTGTGCCTCCTGATCATATTACACCTGAACTTAGCCTGTATTGCTGCTTTTTCCTGGTGTGTTACACCAACTGGATTTTGCGGCACTTACAGCGGGCGGAGTGTGCCTCCTGATCATATTACACCTGAACTTAGCCTGTATTGCTGCTTTTTCCTGGTGTGTTACACCAACAGGATTTTGCGGCACTTACAGCGGGCGGAGTGTGCCTCCTGACCATAATACACCTGAACTTAGCCTGTATTGCTGCTTTTTCCTGGTGTGTTACACCAACAGGATTTTGCGGCACTTACAGCGGGCGGAGTGTGCCTCCTGACCATATTACACCTGAACTTAGCCTGTATTGCTGCTTTTTCCTGGTGTGTTACACCAACAGGCATTTGCAGCACCTACAGCAGGCGTAGTGTGATTCCTGCAAAATATACTCCTGAAGCTAGGCCTTATTGCTGGTTTTCCCATTTCCCTGCAGGCCATTAGAATGTCTGGAAGGCAAACAAGGAGAGGCAGACAGTCAGGAGCCAATAAAAGATGGCAAGCAGGCTCTGTGTCTAGAGACAACAGTGCTGGTCGTGGACGCGGTGCATCGCCATCAGCACGTGGCCATGGGACACGCTTGTCCTTCTTTTCGGCAGCTGGACGTGTTGAGCCGCATCATGCCGAAGACTTGGTAGAGTGGATGACCAAACCCTCCTCATCCTCCTCATCCTCTCTCACCCAGGCTCAGGGTACTGGCAAAGCAGCTGCCAAAGCGTCCTCTTCCCTGGTATCAATGTCATCATCAGTCACTCCTTCCCTAGACCAACCATGTCCTCCTGAGGAGTCCCCCGAACTGTTTGAGCACAGTGTTGGGTACATGCTCCAGGAGGATGCCCAGGGTTTCGAAGGGTCTGATGATGATACCCAGCTAGAGGAAGGCAGTAGCATGAGAGCAGAGAGAGGGGATGCTCAAGAAGGACACCAATCTGGCAGTCATGTTCCAGCAGCTGCAGCATACTGCCAGATTGGCTCCAGTGATGAGGAGGGAGGGGATGATGAGGTCACTGACTCCACGTGGGTGCCTAATAGGAGAGAGGAGGAGGAGGATGAGGAGGAGGCACATCTCCAACGAGGCAGGATGCCCTCGGGGGGCCAGCGTAAGGGCAGCACACCGACGGAATCACACCGCAGAGCTCCGCCTGTGCAGGGCGCTGCCTCTGCCCGTTATTCAACAAGTTCTTTGGTGTGGGCCTTTTTTGAGTCGAGTGCATCAGATCGCACAGCTGCTGTTTGCAACATATGTCTCAAGCGTATATCGCGTGGCCAAAACATCACCCGCTTGGGCACCACATGCTTGACCAGACATATGTTGACCTGCCATGCAGCTCGTTGGCAAGCCTACCTTAAAGACCCACACCTAAGAACAAAGCGGACCTCTTCTTGCACCGCATCAGCTGGGATCTCCAACCCCACTATACCTTCAGTCCTCTCTGAAACCTGCTCTGAGAGGAATGAAGGTGTAGAATTAGGTGTGTCACAGCCAAGTACTTGCGGGCACTCTGCTAGCAGTACACCGACGTCCGATTCTAGCAGGCAAATTTCCCTGCCCCAGCTGCTGGACCGTCGAAAGAAGTTCACTCCCAGCCATCCACATGCCCAGCGGTTGAATGCTAGCTTGGCTAAATTGCTAGCGCTTCAACTGCTGCCTTTTCAGTTGGTAGACTCGGCCCCCTTCCGTGAGCTTGTGCAATGTGTGGTTCCTCAGTGGCAGGTTCCCAAACGCCACTTTTTCTCACGGAAGGCGATTCCGGCTCTCTAGCGGCATGTGGAAGGCAATGTCTTGGCCTCGCTGGACAGGGCGGTCAGCGGTAAGGTGCATATTACCGCTGACTCATGGTCCAGCAGGCATGGACAGGGACGTTACCTTTCTTTCACGGCCCATTGGGTCACTCTTTTGGCAGCTAGGAAGGATGCAGGACAAGGTGCAGTAGTGTTGGAGGTTGTTCCACCGCCACGCCTCCAAAATGCTACTACTAGTTGTGACACACCTCTGTCCTCCACCCCCTTCTCTTCTTCTTCCTCCATGGCCTCTTCCTGTGCTTTGTCCTCGGAACCAGCGGTGCTCCGTAGGCATTCAAGGGGCTACACAAGTACGCAGGCAAAAAGATGCCATGCCGTGCTTGCGCTGGTGTGTTTGGGGGACATGAGCCACACTGGGGCAGAGGTTCTGTCTGCTCTGCAGGGGCAGGCCGAGAGGTGGTTGACGCCATGCCAGCTTAAGCCAGGAATGGTAGTTTGCGACAATGGCACCAACCTCCTCTCCGCTCTCTGACAGGGACAACTGACCCATGTGTCCTGTGTGGCTCACGTCCTTAACCTGGTGGTGCAGCGGTTCTTGGGCAGGTACCCGGGCTTACAGGATGTCCTGAGGCAGGCCAGGAAAGTCTGTGTGCATTTCTGCAGATCTTATAATGCCAGTGCTCGCCTGGCTGAGCTGCAAAAGGAGTTGAACCTGCCCAAGAACCGCCTTATATGTGACATGCCCACCAGGTGGAACTCAACGTTGGCCATGCTGCAGCGGCTGAACACGCAGCAGAGGGCCATCAATGAGTACCTGTGCGACTACGGCACCAGGACAGGGTCAGGGGAGCTCGGGTTTTTATCACCACGCCAGTGGGGCATGATCAGGGATGCATGCACTGTCCTGGCACCATTTGAGGAGGCCACGAGGATGGTGAGCAGTGACAGTGCATGCATCAGTGACACTTTACCTCTTGTCCACCTGTTGGAACATACACTGCGTGGAATAATGGACAGGGCACTTGAGGCAGAACAGAGGCAGGAAGAGGAGGACTTCCTTGCCTCTCAAGGCCCCCTTTACCCAGACAGTGTTCCTTCTGTCCCACCCATCACACAGGAAGAGGAGGAGGAGGAGGAGGATTGTGTCAGCATGGAGGTGGAGCCTGGCACTCAGCATCA
Organism: Rana muscosa; assembly: GCA_029206835.1. Taxonomy (NCBI): domain Eukaryota; kingdom Metazoa; phylum Chordata; class Amphibia; order Anura; family Ranidae; genus Rana; species Rana muscosa. Next base: position 287,953,542 of record CM055116.1, read on the forward strand.
TCAGCAGCAGTCTTTTAGGGATGATTTACAGTCCCAAGAAACCAGTGGACTTGTACGTGGCTGGGAGGAGGTGGCTGCGGATCATGTCGTCCTTAGTGACCCAGAGGACTCCGGACCGAATGCCTCAGCTAACCTACGCTGCATGGCCTCCCTGATCCTGCAAAGTCTGCGGAAGGGTTCTCGTATTCTTCGGATCAAGGAGAGGGACCATTACTGGCTGGCCACTCTCCTTGATCCACGGTACAAGGGTAAGGTTGAGGACCTTATCTTACCGTCGCAGAGGGAGCAGAGGATGAGACAACTCCGGGAGGCCTTGCAGAAAGGTCTGTGCAACGGGTTCCCAGATACTGGGAGGTTACAAACTCCTGGTCCTGGACAATGAGTTGCTGAGGCTTCGGTCAGTCAAAGAAGGAGTGGTGGGGAAGGTGGCCGTCTGACCGATGCGTTCAGACAATTCTTTAGTCCGCAGCCCCAAGGTATGATCGGTTCCAGCAACCATCACCAGCGTCTGATATACATGGTGCAGGAATACCTAGGGGCAAGGTCAGACTTGGACACCTTCCCCACCGAAAATCCTCTGGCTTACTGGGTCTTGAGGATGGATCACTGGCCAGAGCTTGCACAGTATGCAATTGAGCTACTGGCCTGTCCTGCATCCAGCGTTCTTTCAGAACGCACATTCAGTGCTGCTGGAGGATTTGTCACGGATCACAGGGTGCGCCTGTCCACCGACTCTGTTGATCTACTGACCTTCATAAAGATGAACCAGTCTTGGATCACCACCAGCTACCAAACACCTGAAGCTGATATAACAGACTAATTTATTTTCAAATGTCACATCTCTTCAAGACTGATGCTGATGCTGAGAGACTGTCCTGTTATGTTGACTGACTATCCTCCTCCGCCTCAATGATCCGATTGATGATGATAGCTTGGAAGAACATTTTTGTTTCTGGGTGCCGCCACCAGTGGCTAAGGCCCAATTTTTATGCCCCTGTTTAACCACTTCTCTACTGTGCACGAAAACCCCCTTCCTGCCCAAGCCATTTTTCAGCTTTCAGCGCTGTCACAATTTGAATGACAATTGCGCGGTCGTGCGACGTGGCTTCCAAACGAAATTTGTGTCCTTTTTTTCCCACAAATAGAGCTTTCTTTTGGTGGTATTTGATCACCTCTGCGGTTTTTATTTTTTGCGCTATAAACAAAAGAAGAGCGTCCAGTTTGGAAAAAAAACACTATTTTTTTACTTTTTGCTATAATAAATACCCATTTTTTTTTTTAAATACAATTTTCCTCAGTTTAGGCCGATACGTATTCTTCTACATATTTTTGGTAAAAAAAAAAAAATCGCAATAAGCGCGTATTGATTGGTTTGCGCAAAAGTTATAGCGTGTACAAAATAGGGGATAGATTTATAGCATTTTTATTTTTTTATTTTTTTATTAGTAATGGCGGCGATCTGCGATTTTTTATTGTGACTGCGATATTGCGGCGGACACATCGGACACTTTTGACACATTTTTGGGACCATTCACGTTTATACAGCGATCCCTGCTATAAAAATGCATTGCTTACTGTATAAATGTGATTGGCAGGGAAGGGGTTAACCACTAGGGGGCGGGAAGGGGTTAAATATGTTCCCTCAATGTGTTCTAACTGTGGGGGGAGGTGACTGACTGGGGGAGGTGACCGATGGTTGTCCCTATGTACAAGGGACACACCATCGGTCCCCTCTCCCTCACAGGACGTGGATCTCTGTGTTTACACACAGAGATCCACTTTCCTGCTTGTTTCCCGGGCAATCGCGGGTGCCCGGCGGCAATCGCGGCCGCCGGGCACGCGCACCGGGGCCTTGTGAACGCGGCGGGCCTCCTAGCTCGTTTTAAAGGGAGGACGTCATATGACGTCCTCCCAGAATGAGAGTATCCTCCGCCCGCCGTCAATTGACAGTGGGCGGGGGACAAGTGGTTAACAGGGGCGTGTTATTACAATTTTTTATGCAATGCTTTGCAGCAGGGCTCATTCCTGCACTCCAACTAGAGTATCTGGGAGAGGTTGCAGTGTCGTGGCACCAGCACCAGTGGCTAAGGCCCAATTTTTCAGCCCCTGTTTAACAGGGGCGTGTAATTACAATTTTTGATGCAATACTTTGCAACAGGGCTCATTGCTGTGCTCCAAGTACAGTATCTGTGAGGGGTTGCAGTGTTGTGGCACCAGTGCCTAAGGCCCAATTTTTCTGCCCCTGTTTAACAGGGGCATGTAATTACAATTCTTGATCTAATAATTCACAGCAGGGCCCATTCCTGCGATCACCAAGACTAACTGTGAGGCCTTACAGTGTTGTGTCAACACCACCACCACCACCAAAGGCCCAATTTTTCAGCCCCTGTTCAACAGGGGCATGCAATTACAATTCTTGATCTAATAATTCACAGCAGGGCCCATTCATGCGCCCACCAAGAGTAACTGTGAGGGCTCACAGTGTTGTGGCAACATCAACATGTAAGGGGCAAATTTCAGCTGAGTATATACGGCAGGCCCCGACTTTCAAACATCCAACTTACAAACGACTCCTCCTTGCAAACGGAAGGATACAACAGGAAGTGAGAGGAAATCTACCCCTAGGAAGGCAAATTCTCTCCTGTAAGAGTTAATATGGGAAAAAAGTGTCTCCTCTCCACTGATGCTTTATCACCAATTCTTGTTTCAATAAAAACCCCAAATTTTCAAAACACATTTGTCATTAGGACGGAAAGTGAGGTGAACTGTTCTGAACAGGTGCACACTGCACAGACAGCAAAACAAATGTTACAGGGGTGATAACCCTTCCCTATGTTTTCCAAAAAGCTTAAAAATAGATTTTTTGGCTGGAGCTACACTTAAACAATGTACCTGTTCAAAATTAAAAACAGATTCTACATAAGAACAAACCTACAGTCCCTGTCTTGTATGCACCGCCTGTATACGGCTGTTCAGAGTATAAAGGGCCTTTTTTATTTTGTGTGCGGAGTTCCCCTTAAAATCCATACAAGACCCAAAGGGGCTGGTAATGGGCTGGGGTAGGGGGGGGGGGGGGGCTGTGATGGGGTAGCTATGCCATTTTTCTTAAAGATTTTCATCCATATTACCGGGACCAGACATTACATTAAAGCCGCAAGCAGTTTTAAATGGCTTTTTTTCCTTCAGAAATGTAATTTTGTGCAGGGACAGTTCTAAACACGGGAAACACGTGGCACTTCACAGGCATACTTTAGACACCCCCCAGGTACGATATTTAAAGGAATATTTGACCTTTTTTTTTCACTTTATGCATCATTAAAATGACTGCTCCCGAAAAACTGCAGTTTTTAAAACTTTTTTTTGGATTGATACATGTCCCCTGGTGCAGAACCCTAGTTCCCAAACCCTTTTTAGGACAATAACATGCATATTAGTCGTTATAAATAGCACTTTAGATTTCGAACGTTCGCATTCATTGTATTTAATAGGGTTCTAAAGTTCGTGCGAACTTTCGGTCCGTTCGCGGGTTCTGGTGCGAACCGAACCCGGGGGTGTTCGGCCCATCACTATTGCTGAGATTGACTGGTGCGCACATGAATTCAATTGTGTTATATTGGAGATGGACAAAGCAAGGCAAATTTTTGCTGACACATGTTGCAGGCAGGAGCAGCTTTTAATAACTTTAAGCAGTAAACTCACCTGTAAACTCATTGGTAAATTCTGGTTCCTTCTGTTGACCCCTATGACACTTAAGAAGACATTTGGGGTATTTATAAACAACCCTACTTTCAGTCACTGCTTTCTGCTCTGCCCCTTCAGCGCCCACTGGAGTGCAGGGCTGGAGAGAGGGCAGGCGCAGCTGGCTTCGGCTCTGTTTCGTGATGAGAGCCAGTGCCAGCTGTCAACCAGGCAGTTGGGGGGATCCTGACAATATGGTCAGAATCATTCCAGAGCCTAAAGTGGCTCTGTGGTATTGGCCAGCAACTGGGTTTAGCCCTCTGTTAGCTGATTCTGGGTCACAGGAGAGCAAAATAAGTGCACTCCTGTGTGACCTAGAAGAGAAGTATGGCCAAAAACAGTTTTGCCATATTGCTCTTTTACTGTGTCCTGAAGTGCCATAGTTGTTGAAGGAAGAAACCATAGCCCACAGCAGGGAACTAGGCCAGTACAAAAGAGAAAAGTTTAGAGAGGAGGTTGGACAGGTGATGCATGTCTTGATTTTTTTTAACATTTTATTAACCAAGGGACACAGTCGCTTTAATGGGAATATGTGAAAAGAAATTCATCTGACCTCCTCCACCAGCCAATTCCATGTCTAGTTTAACCATTTTCTAGAATAAGAATAAGGTTGCTGACCAAATAACTATGTAGCCTATGGAGTGCATACATTACGTAGATCATAATTGCTCATGTGGTGAATAGTGATGAGCCGAACACCCCCGGGTTCGGTTCGCACCAGAACCCGCGAACGGACCGAAAGTTCGTACGAACATTAGAACCCTATTAAATACAATGGATGCGAACGTTCGAATTCTAAAGTGCTAATTATAACAACTATTATGCATGTTATTGTCCTAAAAAGGGTTTTGGAACCCGGGTTCTGCACCAGGGGACATGTATCAATACAAAAAGAAGTTTTAAAAACGGTCGTTTTTCGGGAGCAGTCATTTTAATGATGCATAAAGTGAAAAAAAAAAGTCAAATATTCCTTTAAATATCGTACCTGGGGGGTGTCTAAAGTATGCCTGTGAAGTGCCACATGTTTCCCGTGTTTAGAACTGTCCCTGCACAAAATGACACTTCTAAAGGAAAAAAAAGCCATTTAAAACTGCTTGCGGCTTTAATGTAATGTCTGGTCCCGGTAATATGGATGAAAATCTTTAAGAAAAATGGCATAGCTACCCCATGACCCCCCCCTACCCCAGCCCATTACCAGCCCCTTTGGGTCTTGTATGGATATTAAGGGGAACACCGCACACAAAATAAAAAAGGCCCTATATACTCTGAACAGCCGTATACAGGCGGTGCATACAAGACAGGGACTGTAGGTTTGTTCTTATGTAGAATGTGTTTGTAATTTTGAACAGGTACATTGTTTAAGTGTAGCTCCAGCCCAAAAATCTATTTTTAAACTTTTTGGAAAACATAGGTAAGGGTTATCACCCCTGTAACATTTGTTTTGCTGTCTGTGCCCCTGTTCAGAACATTTCACCTCACTTTCCGTCCCAATGACAACTGTTTTTGAAATGTGGTGTTTTTCTTGAAACAAGGATTGCTGATAAAGCATCAGTACAGAGGAGACACCTTTCTCCCATATTTATTCTTACAGGAGAGAATTTTCCTTCCTAGGGGTAGATTTCCTCTCACTTCCTGTTGTCTTCTTTCGTTTGCAAGTAGGAGTCGTTTGTAAGTTGGATGTTTGAAAGTAGGGACCTGCCGTATATACTCTGCAGAAATAGGCCCCTTAGTTGTTGGTGTTGGCACAACACTGTAAGCACTCACAGTTACTCTTGGTTGGTGCTGGAACGCCCTGCTGTCAACTATTATATCAGGAATTTTAATTACATATAATTGTTGAACAGTGGTAGTAAAAATTGGGGCTTTGATGGTGGTGCTGGTGCCACAACACTGTAAGCCCTGACAGTTACTCTTGGTGGGTGCAGCAATGGGCCCTGCTGTGAATTATTAGATCAAGAATTGTAATTGCATGCCCCTGTTGAACAGGGGCTGAAAAATTGGGCTTTTCGTGGTGGTGGTGGTGGTGGTGGTGTTGCCACAACACTGTAAGCCCTCAGAGTTACTCTTGGTGGGTGCAGGAATGGGCCCTGCTGTGAATTATTAGATCAAGAATTGTAATTACATGCCCCTTTTGAACAGTGGCTGAAAAATTGGGCCTTTCGTGGTGGTGGTGGTGGTGGCGTTGCCACAACACTGTAAGCCCTCAGACTTACTCTTGGTGGGTGCAGGAATGGGCCCTGCTGTGAATTATTACATCAAGAATTGTAATTGCATGCCCATGTTGAACAGGGGCTGAAAAATTGGGCCTTAGGCACTGGTGGCACAACACTACAACCCCTCACAGATACTGTACTTGGAGCACAGCAATGAGCCCTGTTGCAAAGTATTGCTTCAAAAATTGTAATGACACGCCCCTGTTAAACAGGGGCTGAAAAATTGGGCCTTAGGCACTGGTGGCACAACATTACAACCCCTCACAGATACTGTACTTGGAGCACAGCAATGAGCCCTATGGCAAATTATTGCTAAAAAAATTGTAAGTACACGCCCCTGTAAAACAGGGGCTGAAAAATTGGGCCTTAGCCACTGGTGGCGGCACCCATAAACAAAAATGATCTTCCAAGCTATCATCATCAATCGTATTATTGAGGACTCGGAGGAGGAGGATAGCCAGTCAACATAACAGCACAGGCACTCAGCATCAGCATCAGTCTTGAAGGGACGTGACATGTTAAAATCAATTAGTCTGTTATATCAGCATCAGGTGTGTGGTAGCTGGTGGTGATCCAAGACTGGTTCATCTTGATGAAAGTCAGTCGATCAACCGAGTCGGTGGACAGGCGCACCCTGTGATCCGTGACAAATCCTCCAGCAGCACTGAATGTGCGTTCCGAAAGAACGCTGGATGCAGGACAGGCCAGTAGCTCAATTGCATACTGTGCAAGCTCTGGCCAGTGATCCATCCTCAAGACCCAGTAAGCCAGAGGATTTTCGGTGGGGAAGGTGTCCAAGTCTGACCTTGCCCCTAGATATTCCTGCACCATGTTTATCAGACGCTGGCGATGGTTGCTGGAACCAATCATACTTTGGGGCTGCGGACTAAAGAATTGTCTGAACGCATCGGTCAGACGGCCACCTTCCCCACCGCTCCTTCTTTGACTGGCCGAAGCCTCAGCAACTCGTTGTCCTGGACCAGGAGTTTGTAACCTCCCAGTCTCTGGGAACGCGTTGCACAGACCTTTCTGCAAGGCCTCCCGGAGTTGTCTCATCCTCTGCTCCCTCTGCGACGGTAACATAAGGTCCGCAACCTTACCCTTGTACCGTGGATCAAGGAGAGTGGCCAGCCAGTAATGGTCCCTCTCCTTGATCCGAAGAATACGAGGATCCTTCCGCAGACTTTGCAGGATCAGGGAGGCCATGCAGCGTAGGTTTGCTGAGGCATTCGCTCCGGAGTCCTCTGGGTCACTAAGGACGACATGATCCGCAGTCACCTCCTCCCAGCCACGTACAAGTCCACTGGTTTCTTGGGACTGTAAATCATCCCTAAAAGACTGCTGCTGATGATGCTGAGTGCCAGCCTCCACCTCCATGCTGACACAATCCTCCTCCTCCTCCTCCTCCTCCTCCTCTTCCTCTTCCTGTGCGATGGGTGGGACAGAAGGAACACTGTCTGGGTAAAGGGGGCCTTGAGAGGCAAGGAAGTCCTCCTCTTCCTGCCTCTGTTCTGCCTCAAGTGCCCTGTCCATTATTCCACGCAGCGTGTGCTCCAACAGGTGGACAAGAGGTACAGTGTCACTGATGCATGCACTGTCACTGCTCACCATCCTCGTGGCCTCCTCAAATGGTGCCAGGACAGTGCATGCATCCCTGATCATGCCCCACTGGCGTGGAGAAAAAAAAGCAAGCTCCCCTGACCCTGTCCTGGTGCCGTAGTCGCACAGGTACTCATTGATGGCCCTCTGCTGCGTGTGCAGCCGCTGCAGCATGGCCAACGTTGAGTTCCACCTGGTGGGCATGTCACATATAAGGCGGTTCTTGGGCAGGTTCAACTCCTTTTGCAGCTCAGCCAGGCGAGCACTGGCATTATAAGATCTGCGGAAATGCACACAGACTTTCCTGGCCTGCCTCAGGACATCCTGTAAGCCCGGGTACCTGCCCAAGAACCGCTGCACCACCAGGTTAAGGACGTGAGCCACACAGGGCACATGGGTCAGTTGTCCCTGTCGGAGGGCGGAGAGGAGGTTGGTGCCATTGTCGCAAACCACCATTCCTGGCTTAAGCTGGCGTGGCGTCAACCACCTCTCGGCCTGGCCCTGCAGAGCAGACAGGACCTCTGCCCCAGTGTGGCTTCTGTCCCCCAAACACACCAGCGCAAGCACGGCATGGCATCTTTTTGCCTGCGTACTTGCGTAGCCCCGTGAACGGCTACGGAGCACCGCTGGTTCATAGGACAAACCACAGGAAGAGGCCATGGAGGAAGAAGAAGAGGAGGGGGTGGAGGAGAGAGGTGTGTCACAACCAGTAGTAGCATTTTGGAGGCGTGGCGGTGGGACAACCTCCAACACTACTGCACCTTGTCCTGCATCCTTCCCAGCTGCCAAAAGAGTGACCCAATGGGCCGTGAAAGAAAGGTAACGTCCCTGTCCATGCCTGCTGGACCATGAGTCAGCGGTAATATGCACCTTACCGCTGACCGCCCTGTCCAGCGAGGCCAAGACATTGCCTTCCACATGCCGGTAGAGAGCCGGAATAGCCTTCCGTGAGAAAAAGTGGCGTTTGGGAACCTGCCACTGAGGAACCGCACATTGCACAAACTCTCGGAAGGGGGCCGAGTCTACCAACTGAAAAGGCAGCAGTTGAAGCGCTAGCAGTTTAGCCAAGCTAGCATTCAACCGCTGGGCATGTGGATGGCTGGGAGTGAACTTCTTTCGACGGTCCAGCAGCTGGGGCAGGGAAATTTGCCTGCTAGAATCGGACGTCGGTGTACTGCTAGCAGAGTGGCCGCAAGTACTTGGCTGTGACACACCTAATTCTACACCTTCATTCCTCTCAGTGCATGTTTCAGAGAGGACTGAAGTTATAGTGGGGTTGGAGATCCCAGCTGATGCGGTGCAAGGAGAGGTCCGCTTTGTTCTTTGGTGTGGGTCTTTGAGGTAGGCTTGCCAACGAGCTGCATGGCAGGTCAACATATGTCTGGTCAGGCATGTGGTACCCAAGCGGCTGATGTTTTGGCCACGCGATATACGCTTGAGACATATGTTGCAAACAGCAGCTGTGCGATCTGATGCACTAGCCTCAAAAAAGGCCCACACCAAGGAACTTTTTGAATGACGGGCAGAGGCAGCGCCCTGCACAGGCGGAGCTCTGCGGTGTGATTCCGTCGGTGTACTGCCCTTACGCTGGCCACCAAAGGGCATCCTGTCTCGTTGGAGATGTGCCTCCTCCTCATCCTCCTCCTCCTCTCTCCTATTAGGCACCCACGTGGAGTCAGTGACCTCATCATCCCCTCCCTCCTCATCACTGGAGCCAATCTGGCAGTATGCTGCAGCTGCTGGAACATGACTGCCAGATTGGTGTCCTTCTTGAGCATCCCCTCTGTCTGCTCTCACCCTACTGCCTTCCTGTAGCTGGGTTTCATCATCAGACCCTTCGAAACGCTGGGCATCCTCCTGGAGCATGTACCCAACACTGTGCTCAAACAGTTCGGGGGACTCCTCAGGAGGAGGACATGGTGGGTCTAGGGAAGGAGTGACTGATGATGAGTCTGACATTGATACCAGGGAAGAGGACGCTTTGGCAGCTGCTTTGCCAGTACCCTGAGCCTGGGTGAGAGAGGATGAGGAGGAGGAGGAGGGCTTGGTCATCCACTCTACCAAGTCTTCGGCATGATGTGGCTCAACATGTCCAGCTGCGGAAAAGAAGGACAAGCGTGTCCCATGGCCATGTGCTGATGACAATGCACCGCGTCCACGACCAGCACTGTTGCCCCCAGACACAGAGCCTGCTTGCCCTCTTTTATTGCCTCCTGACTGTCTGCCTCTCCTTGTTTGCCTTCCAGACATTCTAATAGATGGCCTGCAGCGAGATGGGAAAAAAGCAATAAGGGCTACCTTCAGGTGTCCTTCTCTGTCCCTTGAAACAAGGACTTGCACAGTGAAAGAAACTGACACTCTCCCTACCTACAGTTTTCTGTCCCTAGAAAAAATGTTTTTTTTAAGCACACTATAGCACAAGGAGAATTCACTCACTGTCCTTCCAGGTCCCTGGAAACAAGGACTTGCACAGTGAAAGAAACTGACACTCTCCCTACCTACAGTTTTCTGTCCCTAGAAAAAATGTTTTTTTTAAGCACAATATAGCACAAGGAGAATTCACTCACTGTCCTTCCAGGTCCCTGGAAACAAGGACTTGCACAGTGAAAGAAACTGACACTCTCCCTACCTAGAGTTTTCTGTCCCTAGAAAAAATGTTTTTTTTAAGCACACTATAGCACAAGGAGCATTCACTCACTGTCCTTCCAGGTCCCTGGAAACAAGGACTTGCACAGTGAAAAAAACTGACACTCTCCCTACCTACAGTTTTCTGTCCCTAGAAAAAATGTTTTTTTTAAGCACAATATAGCACAAGGAGAATTCACTCACTGTCCTTCCAGGTCCCTAGAAACAAGGACTTGCACAGTGAAAGAAACTGACACTCTCCCTACCTACAGTTTTCTGTCCCTAGAAAAAATGTTTTTTTTAAGCACAATATAGCACAAGGAGAATTCACTCACTGTCCTTCCAGGTCCCTGGAAACAAGGACTTGCACAGTGAAAGAAACTGACACTCTCCCTACCTACAGTTTTCTGTCCCTAGAAAAAATGTTTTTTTTAAGCACAATATAGCACAAGGAGAATTCACTCACTGTCCTTCCAGGTCCCTAGAAACAAGGACTTGCACAGTGAAAGAAACTGACACTCTCCCTACCTACAGTTTTCTGTCCCTAGAAAAAATGTTTTTTTTAAGCACAATATAGCACAAGGAGAATTCACTCACTGTCCTTCCAGGTCCCTGGAAACAAGGACTTGCACAGTGAAAGAAACTGACACTCTCCCTACCTACAGTTTTCTGTCCCTAGAAAAAATGTTTTTTTTAAGCACAATATAGCACAAGGAGAATTCACTCACTGTCCTTCCAGGTCCCTAGAAACAAGGACTTGCACAGTGAAAGAAACTGACACTCTCCCTACCTACAGTTTTCTGTCCCTAGAAAAAATGTTTTTTTTAAGCACAATATAGCACAAGGAGAATTCACTCACTGTCCTTCCAGGTCCCTGGAAACAAGGACTTGCACAGTGAAAGAAACTGACACTCTCCCTACCTACAGTTTTCTGTCCCTAGAAAAAATGTTTTTTTTAAGCACAATATAGCACAAGGAGAATTCACTCACTGTCCTTCCAGGTCCCTGGAAACAAGGACTTGCACAGTGAAAGAAACTGACACTCTCCCTACCTACAGTTTTCTGTCCCTAGAAAAAATGTTTTTTTTAAGCACAATATAGCACAAGGAGAATTCACTCACTGTCCTTCCAGGTCCCTAGAAACAAGGACTTGCACAGTGAAAGAAACTGACACTCTCCCTACCTACAGTTTTCTGTCCCTAGAAAAAATGTTTTTTTTAAGCACACTATAGCACAAGCACAAAACACACTGACACTCTCCCTACCTATCCTTCTCTTTCCCTAAACTAAAGGAATCCAGGTTAAGCAAGAAAGAAATAAAAGTCACTGTCCCTGCCTATGCTGCTCTATCCCTGCTCCGGAACACACTACACTAGGCCGCCGTGCTGGCGGCCTTTTATAGTGTGGGGCGTGTACTAAACACCCTCAGCAATAATTGGCCACAGGCATCCTGCCTGTGGCCAATCATTGCTCTCCTCGCTGCCGGCGCTGTGATTGGCCAAGCATGCGGGGTCACAGTGCATGCTTGGCCAATCACAGCGCCTGGATGACACTGCGATGGCGTAGTGCATTGTGGGCCGTTCGCGTCACTCGAATTTGGCGCGAACGGCCCAAATCGTTCGATCTTCGTCGAACGATCGAACAGCCGATGTTCGAGTCGAACGTATGTTCGACTCGAACACGAAGCTCATCCCTAGTGGTGAAGCTAAATGAGCCACTGTACTGTCCTATATATGTGAATTGTTTATTCTGTCAAAGAAATTGAACTTCTGTAAAGGATGTGCAATTCATATATGCCAAAAAGACTATATAGCCAAATAAGTGACATCACTCTTTCCCATTTCAACTTTACAATTTTCTGTTCCACCTGCCATTGCAAGGAAACAGCAGAGAAGCTCATTAGGACGAGGTTCAGATTCATTCAAAGAAGAATTTGTGGCAAATTTCTGGGATTTAAATTCTGGTGGGATGGGATGAGGGGGTGGGGGGGGGTGGAGCGTTAGCTCAGCAACATGGGGAGGGAGTGGATTCTACAATTCTTCAACCACCATAATGTTATAACTTTTTAACTTTGCATTCTTTATTAGCTAATTTTACCTATTCGTCCTGCATTGTATGAATAATATCTACTCAATAGGCAAATAGCTTTGATGCATATTTTGGTTTTGATACATTAAAAGAAACCAGTATGTAATACAGTGAGGGAAAAAAGTATTTGATCCCCTGCTGATTTGGTACGTTTAACCACTAACAAAGAAATGAGCAGTCTATAAATTTAATGGTAGGTTTATTTTAACAGTGAAAGACAGAATAACAACAAAAATATCCAGAAAAACGCATTTAAAAAGAGTAAAAAATGTATTGCATTTTAATGGGCTCCCAGGTGTCTTCTATACAGGTAACGCGCTAAGATTAGGAGCACACTCTTAAAGGGAGTGCTCCTAATCTCAGTATGTTACCTGTATAAAAGACACCTGTCCACAGATGCAATCAATCAATCAGATTACAATCTCTCCACCATGACCAAGACCAAAGAGGTGTCCAAGGATGTCAGGGACAAGATTGTAGACCTACACAAGGCTGGAATGGGCTACAAGACCATCGCCAAGCAGCTCGGTGAGAGGGTGACAACAGTTGGGGCAATTATTCCCAAATGGAAGAAACACAAAATAACTATCAATCTCCCTCGGTCTGGAGCTCCATGCAAGATCTCACCTCATGGAGTTTCAATGATCATGAGGACTACACCCCAGAACTACGCGGGAGAATCTTGTCAATGATCTCATGTCAACCGGGGTCATAGTCAAACAATTCGTAACACACTATGCCATGAAGGACTGAAATCCTACAGTGCCCGCAAGGTCTCCCTGCTCAAGAAAGTATATGTACAGGCCTGTATGAAGTTTGCTAATGAACATCTGAATGATTCAGAGGAGAACTGGGTGAAAGTGTTGTGGTCAGATGAGACCAAATTTGAGCTCTTTGGCATCAACTCAATGCTGCCTATGTCCCCAAGAACACCATTCCCACCCTCAAACATGGATGTGGAAACATTATGCTTTGGGGTGTTTTTCTGCTAAGGGAACAGGACAACTTCACTGAATCAAAGGGACGATGAGCGGGGCAGTCTGCCGTCAAATCTTGGGTGAGAACCTCCTTCCCTCAGCCAGGGTATTGAAAATGGGTCATGGATGGGTATTCCAGCATGACAATGACCCAAAATACATGGCCAAGGCAACAAAGGAGTGTCTCAAGAAGAAGCACATGTGGCCTAACCAGTCGCCAGACCTTAACTCCATAGAAAATATGTGGAGGGAGCTGAAGGTTTTTGAGTCACCAAAAGTCACCATCGAAACCTTAATGACTTAAAAAGGAGTGGGACAAACGTCTGACCTCTGTGATTGCCAACAAGGGTTTTGCCATCAAGTACTAAGTCATGTTTTGCTAAGGGGTCAAATACTTACAGTATTTCACTTATTAAAATGCAAATCAATTTATAACTTTTTTTTTTAATGCCTTTTTCAGGATTTTTTTTTTTTTGTTGTTATTCTGTCTCTCTGTTAAAATAAACCTACCATTAAAATTATAGACTGATCATTTATTTGTCAGTGGGAAAACGTACAAACTCAGCAGGGGGTAGGTAAAATACATTTTTCCCTCACTGTATATCTGTAAATATCTTATGGGGGGGGATACAGATCAATTACATGATCATTATAGCATTGAAATGTACACAGCTGTGATTTACATCTACACTTGAAAAGAGAGAAATCTATAATAAAATATGTGATTTCAGTATTATGTTTTGGCTATAGTAGTAGTATAAATCCTGTAAAAATAAATCCTGTATACTGAAAGTATGAATACAATAGAACATATTTAAGTAATAATGCTTTACATCAAGTATTGATTGCATAGCATTTGTAGCAATACCTGCCTTTTAAACTGGTCCATCAAACTTTTATTTTCTTATAATTTTAAAAATGTATAATTGTTTATTCTCAAACAATCAATATGTACTGTAAATATGTTTATAGGATCTCAAAAGTCCTATGCATGTTCAGTATGGAATGAGCTAGAACAAATATGTTTGAACTAATAAACTCAATAATAGAAATAGGTAGCTGGAAAAAGGTATCATTAATAGATATAGGCAGGGGCGTACCTAGAGCATTTGGCACCCGGGGCCCATCCTATATCTGGCACCCCCCCACTGTAAAATGTAAAAACACCCACAAGAAAACACCCTCCTCTGCCAAGATCAGCGTTATTGAATTCTGTTTTTTTTTTTTTTTAAGAAATGGCGCTGTTGGCTGGCGAGTAATGTTCTGTCGCTTCCGGGTTTCTACAATCGGAGACCCGGTCAAAGGCAAATTTGGCTTTGTTCGGGTCTCCAGCCAGCCGGCTGGTAGCTCAGGTCTCCGGGTGGGATGGGAGACCTAGGCGGAGCTGAGGGGGATGGGGACGTCCCCTCCCGCGACTTGTAATAACAGCCGATGCTGTTCATTCATGACAGCCAGTGACAATACCCCCCTCCTTTATCAGACCAGCTCATCTACTCTATACCTGGGTGGTGAACAAAGCAACACCACCCCCCCTTTATCAGGTAAGCTCACAGCTCAGCTACTATAGGTGGGTGGTGGTCACACAGCAATATACTGCACACGCCTGCATTCAGCAACCTGTACATAGCACACGCCTGCATTTGGCAACCTGTACATAGCACACGCCTGCATTCGGCAACCTGTACATGGCACACGCCTGCATTCGGCAACCTGTACATAGCACACGCCTGCATTTGGCAACCTGTACATAGCACAGGCCTGCATTCGGCAACCTGTACATAGCACACGCCTGCATTCGGCAACCTGTACATAGCACACAAGAAAGAAAAAGTGGGTTTGGTATGGCGCACTTTGGAGAGGTCTGTATAATGCTATATAAGGGAAAGAAAAGGCATTGTGCCCAAGACAGGGATATGTGGGCTTAGTTAATAATAGTTCACTGGTATAGTGTACAAGTCCATGTATGGAAGGGCTGAAAATTTAGGGCGGGATTGCTGGGATAGATAGATGGCTGCCAGTTCAGGTAAACAGCTAGAAGAGGCTCTGGAACAGACAAAACAAAAGGGAACAGCGCCCTCTAAATGCAGCAAGATAAAAACAATTTTTAATTTAAATGTTAAAATACACTCACATTTGAGTAGAGGTAGTAAGGCATGTGAAGGGTCAATAGGGCTTCATCCGCAGATCCTCTGATGGTATGATGATTTCCCGGACAGCTGGAGTGGGATCCTCAATCCTGTGATTTCTTCCAGCCTGCACCAGATGTAGAGAAGCGTCGGCCGGGAGCTGGGAACTGGAGTCTGGATTGTGGAGGCTCCGTGGGGTCACTTCCGGGTCGGAGGTAAGCAGGAAGTGCTTCGCGTTCAGGACATTCGTGTCCCTTCTTCAGGCATATCTATCATATGCCTGAAGAAGGGACACGAATGTCCTGAACGCGAAGCACTTCCTGCTTACCTCTGACCCGGAAGTGACCCCACGGAGCCTCCACAATCCAGACTCCAGTTCCCAGCTCCCGGCCGACGCTTCTCTACATCTGGTGCAGGCTGGAAGAAATCACAGGATTGAGGATCCCACTCCAGCTGTCCGGGAAATCATCATACCATCAGAGGATCTGCGGATGAAGCCCTATTAACCCTTCACATGCCTTACTACCTCTACTCAAATGTGAGTGTATTTTAACATTTAAATTAAAAATTGTTTTTATCTTGCTGCATTTAGAGGGCGCTGTTCCCTTTTGTTTTGTCTGTACATAGCACACGCCTGCATTCGGCAACCTGTACATAGCACACGCCTCCATTCTGCAACCTGTACATAGCACAAGCCTGCATTTTGTAACCTGTACATAGCACACGCCTCCATTCTGCAACCTGTACATAGCACACGCCTGCATTTTGTAAACTGTACATAGCACACGCCTGCATTCTACAACCTGTATATAGCACACGCCTCCATTCTGTAACTTGTATTTAGCACACGCCTCCATTCGACAACCTGTACATAGCACATGCCTCCATTCGACAACCTGTACATAGCACACCCTATACCTGGGTGGTGAACAAAGCAACACCACCCCCCCTTTATCAGGTAAGCGCACAGGTCAGCTACTATAGGTGGGTGGTGGTCACACAGCAATATACAGAACACGCCTGCATTCTGCAACCTGTACATAGCACACGCCTGCATTCTGCAACCTGTACATAGCACATGCCTGCATTCTGCAACTTGTACATAGCACACGCCTGCATTCTGCAACCTGTACATAGCACACGCCTACATTTGGCAACCTGTACATAGCACACGCCTCCATTTTGTAACCTGTACATAGCACACGCCTCCATTCGGCAACCTGTACATAGCACACACCTCCATTTTGTAACCTGTACATAGCACACGCCTACATTCTACAACCTGTACATAGCACATGCCTCCATTCTGTAACCTGTACATAGCACACGCCTGCATTCGGCAACCTGTACATAGCACACGCCTGCATTCGGAAACCTGTACATAGCACACGCCTGCATTCGGAAACCTGTACATAGCACACGCCTGCATTCGGCAACCTGTACATAGCACACGCCTGCATTCGGCAACCTGTACATAGCACACGTCTGCATTCGGCAACCTGTACATAGCACACACCTGCATTCGGCAACCTGTACATAGCACACGCCTGCATTTTGTAACCTGTACATAGCACACGCCTCCATTCTGCAACCTGTACATAGCACACGCCTGCATTTTGTAACCTTTACATAGCACACGCCTGCATTCTACAACCTGTATATAGCACACGCCTCCATTCTGTAACCTGTATATAGCACACGCCTCCATTCGACAACCTGTCCATAGCACATGCCTCCATTCGACAACCTGTACATAGCAAACCCTATACCTGGGTGGTGAACAAAGCAACACCACCCCACCCCTTTATCAGGTAAGCTCACAGGTCAGCTACTATAGGTGGGTGGTGGTCACACAGCAATATACAGCTCATGCCTGCATTCTGCAACCTGTACATAGCACACGCCTGCATTTTGTAACCTGTACATAGCACACGCCTGCATTCTACAACCTGTATATAGCACACGCCTCCATTCTGTAACCTGTATATAGCACACGCCTCCATTCGACAACCTGTCCATAGCACATGCCTCCATTCAACAACCTGTACATAGCACACCCTATACATGGGTGGTGAACAAAGCAACACCACCCCACCCCTTTATCAGGTAAGCTCACAGGTCAGCTACTATAGGTGGGTGGTGGTCACACAGCAATATACAGCTCACGCCTGCATTCTGCAACCTGTACATAGCACACGTCTGCATTCTACAACCTGTACATAGCACATGCCTGCATTCTGCAACCTGTACATAGCACACGCCTGCATTCTGCAACCTGTACATAGCACACGCCTACATTCGGCAACCTGTACATAGCACACGCCTCCATTTTGTAACCTGTACATAGCACACGCCTCCATTCGGCAACCTGTACATAGCACACGCCTCCATTTTGTAACCTGTACATAGCACACGCCTGCATTCTACAACCTGTACATAGCACACGCCTGCATTCGGCAACCTGTACATAGCACACGCCTCCATTCTGCAACCTGTACATAGCACACGCCTGCATTTTGTAACCTGTACATAGCACACGCCTGCATTCTACAACCTGTATATAGCACATGCCTCCATTCTGTAACTTGTATTTAGCACATGCCTCCATTCGACAACCTGTACATAGCACACCCTATACCTGGGTGGTGAATAGGGATGAGCTTCGAGTTCGAGTCGAACTCATGTTCGACTCGAACATTGCCTGTTCACCCGTTCGCCGAACAGCGAACAAATTGGGGTGTTCGCGGCAAATTCGAAAAATCTATGGGAGAAATCTAAAGTGCTAATTATAAAGGCTTATATGCAAGTTATTGTCCTAAAAAGTGTTTGGGGACCCTGGTCCTGCCCCAGGGGACATGTATCAATGCAAAAAAAAGTTTTAAAAACGGCCGTTTTTTCGGGAGCAGTGATTTTAATAATGCTTAAAATGAAAAAATAAAAGTGAAATATTCCTTTAAATTTCGTACCTGGGGGGTGTGTATGATATGCATGTGAAGTGGCGCATGTTTCCCGTGCTTAGAACTGTCCCTGCAAAAAATGTCATTTTTGAAAGAAAAAAAGTCATTTAAAACTCACTCGCGGCTATTAATGAATTGTCGGCTCCCGGCAATACATTCAAAAGTCATTGATAAAAAAAAAAAAAGCGTGGGGGTTCCCCAGAATTCAATTACCAGGCCCTTCAGGTCTGGAATGGATATTAAGGGGAACTCCGCCGCAAATTAAAAAAAAAATTGATGTGGGGTTCAGCCAAATATCCATTCCAGGCCCTTCAGATCTGGCATGGATTTTAAGGGGAACTCCACCCCAAATTAAAAAAAAATGGCGTGGAGTCCCCCTAAAAATCCATACCAGACCCCTTATCCGAGCACGCAACCTGGCCGGCCGCAGGGGAAAAGGGGGGGACGAGAGAGCGGTCCCCCCTCCCTCCTGAACCGTACCAGGCCCAGGGGCGGATCCAACAGGGCAATTGCCCCCCCGAGACCATCTGTCACACTCACTTGCTTGCTCTGGTTTTTATTTTGCGCCTGATCTCCCGAAATTTGGGGACCCGGTACCGGCCAAACTTGGCACACATGTAGCCCCATGTCTTCTCTACAAGTGTGCAAAGTTTAGTGTATGTGGGACCTACGGCCGGGGAGCACTGATTTTTTAAACCCGGGCACCCCTTCCATAGACTCCAATGTTAAACGGTAATTTCTCCAGTGATTTTGTGGACCCGGTACCGGCTGGTTGTAGGTCTTCTGGGCCCCAAACTTGGCACACATGTAGCCCCATGTCTTCTCTACAAGTGTGCAAAGTTTAGTGTATTTGGGACCTACGGCCGGGGAGCACTGATTTTTTAAATCCGGGCACCCCTTCCATAGACTCCAATGTTAAACTGTAATTTCTCCAGTGATTTTGCGGACCCGGTACCGGCTGGTTGTAGGTCTTCTGGACCCCAATCTTAGCACACATGTAGCCCCATGTCTCCCCTACAAATGTGCAAAGTTTGGTGTCTGGGAGACCTACGGCCGGGGAGAACCTATTTTTCAAACCCGGGCACTCCTTCCATAGACTTCCATGTTAAACATCAGTCTAGTCATGGGCACAGTGAGGCATGGGCACAGTGAGGCAAAGTGAGGCAAGTATAGCCTATGCTTATACTTGAGTCAATAAGTTTTCCCAGTTTTTTGGGGTAAAATTAGGTGCCTCGGCTTATATTCGGGTCGGCTTATACTCGAGTATATACAGTACTTGTTCTGCGGCTGCCGCTGCCTCTCTGAGTCTCTCTCTCAGTTTCTCACATCAGCCGATCAGCGGCGCCGAGAGAGAGACTCGTCTAATGTAGTTACTTGGCGCACTGACACGATACCAGGAGCGGAGGAGGAGGTGGGTGGAGCCTCTTCCCTGCACTCGTTGCTAACGCCTGGGCCGATTGGCGTCTAGCAACGAGTGACGTCAGTGAGTCACGTCAGGCCGCTCTGCGGGCAGGTGCGATAGCGTGCGGCTCCACAGACGGGTAAGAAAGCGGGTGGCTCCGCTTGCATCGCGGTTTGTTGTCGGGGGGCGGCGCGGTTCGTGGGCAGACCATGCTGCTCAGTGTGTTGGCAGCGCAGGTGAGAGTGAGAGAGCAGGCTCAGTGTGGCAGCTGGCCAATCAGCTACCTGGGAGCGGGGGAGCAGAGAGATGAGATCATCTCTCACCGCCCGTGCCTGCCCTGCATTCCTGCAGTGACTTCCACCCTCACTGTGCAGGCAGCAGAGAAATTACATTATCTCTCTGCTGCCTGACTCTGGGAGTCTGGGACACAGCAAGAGACGACCAAAATTACACCTTAGCAGGCAAGTTAGTGACAATCCGCAAGGTGTGGCAGGCGACGTGGCAAATGACAATCTGCATCTGGTGGCAGGCAAGTGACAATCAGCAAGGTGTGGCAGGTGATGTGGCAAGTGAATCCGCAAGGTGTGGCTAGTGACAATCCGCAAGGTGTGGCAGGTGATGTGGGAAGTGACAATCCACAAGGTGTGGCAAGTGACACGCTTAGGGCTCCCACTAATTGCAGGCGACGGTGCCAAGTGACACACTCGGGGCTCCCACTGATTCTGCATTGAACTATTTAATTTCATATTACAATGTAATAATAGAAATAATGCGCTTCAATCATCCTGACACCATAACAACCATGGTGCCGGGAGGATGATTGAAGCGCCGACACCAACCATTTCCCCGATAAATTTCCCACAAAAAAACATTTTTTGGCAGTGCCCCTCCCGAGAAAAGACTCTGGATCCGCCCCTGACCAGGCCACATGCCCTCAACATGGGGAGGATGTCCCCATGTTGATGGGGTCAAGGGCCTCATCCCCACAACCCTTGCCCGGTGGTTGTGGGGGTCTGCAGGCGGGGGCTTATCGGAATCTGGAAGACCCCCCCTATGTGAATTGGTAAGGGGTACATTGTACCCCTACCATTTCACGAAGAAAGCGTAAAAAAATGTTTAAAAAAACACACAAACACCTTGAAAAAGTGCTTTATTTAAAAAAAAAAAAAAAACATTTCAGCGGTGAAATCCAGTGTCCCGCGGCGATCCCGATGTCCAGCGCTGTCTTTCATTGGTTGTGCCTGAGCGGACCTGATGGGGAACTCCCTCTCAGTATTTTAAATGTATAGACCCGCCCCTTCTAAAGTTCCCCATCAGGTCCGCTCAGCGGACCAGATGCGGAACATGAGAAGGGGCGGGTCTATACATGTATTACCAAAGTGAGAGCAGTTCCCCATCAGGTCCGCCCCCTCGGTATGTCGGACCCGCCTACGTCATTGGCTTGAGCGGGGAACATCCTTCACTGTGTAATTTAAATTTACATAGTGAAGGAAGTGCTGGACATCGGGATCGCCGCGGGACACTGGATTTCACCGCTGGAATGTTTTTTTTTGTTTTTTTTTTAATAAAGGACTTTTTCAAGGTGTTTGTGTGTTTTTTTTAAACATTTTTTTACGCTTTCTTCGTGAAATGGTAGGGGTACAATGTACCCCTTACCAATTCACATAGGGGGGGCCGGGATCTGGGGGTCCCCTTTGTTAAAGGGGTCTTCGAGATTCCGATAAGCCCCCCGCCCGCAGACCCCCACAACCACTGGGCAAGGGTTGTGGGGATGAGGCCCTTGTCCCCATCAACATGGGGACATCCTCCCCATGTTTAGGGCATGTGGCCTGGTACGGTTCAGGAGGGAGGGGGGGGCGCTCTCTCGTCCCCCCCTTTTCCCCTGCGGCCGGCCAGGCTGCGTGCTCGGATAAGGGGTCTGGTATGGATTTTTGGGGGGACTCCACGCCATTTTTTTTAAAATTTGGGGTGGAGTTCCCCTTAAAATCCATGCCAGATCTGAAGGGCCTGGAATGGATATTTGGGGGAACCCCACGTCAATTTTTTTTTAAATTTGCGGCGGGGTTCCCCTTAATATCCATTCCAGACCTGAAGGGCCTGGTAATTGAATTCTGGGGAACCCCCACGCTTTTTTTTTTTTTTTATCAATGACTTTTGAATGTATTGCCGGGAGCCGACAATTCATTAATAGCCGCGAGTGAGTTTTAAATGACTTTTTTTCTTTCAAAAATGACAGTTTTTGCAGGGGCAGTTCTAAGCACGGGAAACATGCGCCACTTCACATGCATATCATACACACCCCCCAGGTACGAAATTTAAAGGAATATTTCACTTTTATTTTTTCATTTTAAGCATTATTAAAATCACTGCTCCCGAAAAAACTTTTTAACATTTTTTTTTTGCATTGATACATGTCCCCTGGGGCAGAACCCAGGCCCCCCAAACACTTTTTAGGACAATAACTTGCATATTAGCCTTTATAATTAACACTTTAGATTTCGAACGTTCGAGTCCATTGTATTTAATAGGGTTCTAAAGTTCACACGAACATTTTGTCTGTTCGCAGGTTCTGGTGCGAACCGAACAGGGGGGTGTTCGGCTCATCCCTGGTGGTGAACAAAGCAACACCACCCCCCCTTTATCAGGTAAGCTCACAGGTCAGCTACTATAGGTGGGTGGTGGTCACATAGCACCTGTACATAGCACACGCCTGCATTCTGCAACCTGTACATAGCACATGCCTGCATTCTGCAACCTGTACATAGCACACGCCTGCATTCTGCAACCTGTACATAGCACACGCCTACATTCGGCAACCTGTACATAGCACACGCCTCCATTTTGTAACCTGTACATAGCACACGCCTCCATTTGGCAACCTGTACATAGCACACACCTCCATTTTGTAACCTGTACATAGCACACGCCTGCATTCTACAACCTGTACATAGCACATGCCTCCATTCTGTAACCTGTACATAGCACACGCCTGCATTCGGCAACCTGTACATAGCACACGCCTGCATTCGGCAACCTGTACATAGCACACGCCTGCATTCGGAAACCTGTACATAGCACACGCCTGCATTCGGAAACCTGTACATAGCACACGCCTGCATTCGGCAACCTGTACATAGCACACACCTGCATTCAAGCAACCTGTACATAGCACACGCCTGCATTCAAGCAACCTGTACATAGCACACACCTGCATTCGGCAACCTGTACATAGCACACAAGAAAGAAAAAGTGGGTTTGGTATGGCGCACTTTGGAGAGGTCTGTATAATGCTATATAAGGGAAAGAAAAGGCATTGTGCCCAAGACAGGGATATGTGGGCTTAGTTAATAATAGTTCACTGGTATAGTGTACAAGTCCATGTATGGAAGGGCTGAAAATTTAGGGCGGGATTGCTGGGATAGATAGATGGCTGCCAGTTCAGGTAAACAGCTAGAAGAGGCTCTGGAACAGACAAAACAAAAGGGAACAGCGCCCTCTAAATGCAGCAAGATAAAAACAATTTTTAATTTAAATGTTAAAATACACTCACATTTGAGTAGAGGTAGTAAGGCATGTGAAGGGTCAATAGGGCTTCATCCGCAGATCCTCTGATGGTATGATGATTTCCCGGACAGCTGGAGTGGGATCCTCAATCCTGTGATTTCTTCCAGCCTGCACCAGATGTAGAGAAGCGTCGGCCGGGAGCTGGGAACTGGAGTCTGGATTGTGGAGGCTCCGTGGGGTCACTTCCGGGTCGGAGGTAAGCAGGAAGTGCTTCGCGTTCAGGACATTCGTGTCCCTTCTTCAGGCATATCTATCATATGCCTGAAGAAGGGACACGAATGTCCTGAACGCGAAGCACTTCCTGCTTACCTCCGACCCGGAAGTGACCCCACGGAGCCTCCACAATCCAGACTCCAGTTCCCAGCTCCCGGCCGACGCTTCTCTACATCTGGTGCAGGCTGGAAGAAATCACAGGATTGAGGATCCCACTCCAGCTGTCCGGGAAATCATCATACCATCAGAGGATCTGCGAATGAAGCCCTATTAACCCTTCACATGCCTTACTACCTCTACTCAAATGTGAGTGTATTTTAACATTTAAATTAAAAATTGTTTTTATCTTGCTGCATTTAGAGGGCGCTGTTCCCTTTTGTTTTGTCTGTACATAGCACACGCCTGCATTCGGCAACCTGTACATAGCACACGCCTCCATTCTGCAACCTGTACATAGCACAAGCCTGCATTTTGTAACCTGTACATAGCACACGCCTCCATTCTGCAACCTGTACATAGCACACGCCTGCATTTTGTAAACTGTACATAGCACACGCCTGCATTCTACAACCTGTATATAGCACACGCCTCCATTCTGTAACTTGTATTTAGCACACGCCTCCATTCGACAACCTGTACATAGCACATGCCTCCATTCGACAACCTGTACATAGCACACCCTATACCTGGGTGGTGAACAAAGCAACACCACCCCCCCTTTATCAGGTAAGCGCACAGGTCAGCTACTATAGGTGGGTGGTGGTCACACAGCAATATACAGAACACGCCTGCATTCTGCAACCTGTACATAGCACACGCCTGCATTCTGCAACCTGTACATAGCACATGCCTGCATTCTGCAACTTGTACATAGCACACGCCTGCATTCTGCAACCTGTACATAGCACACGCCTACATTTGGCAACCTGTACATAGCACACGCCTCCATTTTGTAACCTGTACATAGCACACGCCTCCATTCGGCAACCTGTACATAGCACACACCTCCATTTTGTAACCTGTACATAGCACACGCCTACATTCTACAACCTGTACATAGCACATGCCTCCATTCTGTAACCTGTACATAGCACACGCCTGCATTCGGCAACCTGTACATAGCACACGCCTGCATTCGGAAACCTGTACATAGCACACGCCTGCATTCGGAAACCTGTACATAGCACACGCCTGCATTCGGCAACCTGTACATAGCACACGCCTGCATTCGGCAACCTGTACATAGCACACGTCTGCATTCGGCAACCTGTACATAGCACACACCTGCATTCGGCAACCTGTACATAGCACACGCCTGCATTTTGTAACCTGTACATAGCACACGCCTCCATTCTGCAACCTGTACATAGCACACGCCTGCATTTTGTAACCTTTACATAGCACACGCCTGCATTCTACAACCTGTATATAGCACACGCCTCCATTCTGTAACCTGTATATAGCACACGCCTCCATTCGACAACCTGTCCATAGCACATGCCTCCATTCGACAACCTGTACATAGCAAACCCTATACCTGGGTGGTGAACAAAGCAACACCACCCCACCCCTTTATCAGGTAAGCTCACAGGTCAGCTACTATAGGTGGGTGGTGGTCACACAGCAATATACAGCTCATGCCTGCATTCTGCAACCTGTACATAGCACACGCCTGCATTTTGTAACCTGTACATAGCACACGCCTGCATTCTACAACCTGTATATAGCACACGCCTCCATTCTGTAACCTGTATATAGCACACGCCTCCATTCGACAACCTGTCCATAGCACATGCCTCCATTCAACAACCTGTACATAGCACACCCTATACATGGGTGGTGAACAAAGCAACACCACCCCACCCCTTTATCAGGTAAGCTCACAGGTCAGCTACTATAGGTGGGTGGTGGTCACACAGCAATATACAGCTCACGCCTGCATTCTGCAACCTGTACATAGCACACGTCTGCATTCTACAACCTGTACATAGCACATGCCTGCATTCTGCAACCTGTACATAGCACACGCCTGCATTCTGCAACCTGTACATAGCACACGCCTACATTCGGCAACCTGTACATAGCACACGCCTCCATTTTGTAACCTGTACATAGCACACGCCTCCATTCGGCAACCTGTACATAGCACACGCCTCCATTTTGTAACCTGTACATAGCACACGCCTGCATTCTACAACCTGTACATAGCACACACCTGCATTCGGCAACCTGTACATAGCACACGCCTCCATTCTGCAACCTGTACATAGCACACGCCTGCATTTTGTAACCTGTACATAGCACACGCCTGCATTCTACAACCTGTATATAGCACATGCCTCCATTCTGTAACTTGTATTTAGCACATGCCTCCATTCGACAACCTGTACATAGCACACCCTATACCTGGGTGGTGAATAGGGATGAGCTTCGAGTTCGAGTCGAACTCATGTTCGACTCGAACATTGCCTGTTCACCCGTTCGCCGAACAGCGAACAAATTGGGGTGTTCGCGGCAAATTCGAAAAATCTATGGGAGAAATCTAAAGTGCTAATTATAAAGGCTTATATGCAAGTTATTGTCCTAAAAAGTGTTTGGGGACCCTGGTCCTGCCCCAGGGGACATGTATCAATGCAAAAAAAAGTTTTAAAAACGGCCGTTTTTTCGGGAGCAGTGATTTTAATAATGCTTAAAATGAAAAAATAAAAGTGAAATATTCCTTTAAATTTCGTACCTGGGGGGTGTGTATGATATGCATGTGAAGTGGCGCATGTTTCCCGTGCTTAGAACTGTCCCTGCAAAAAATGTCATTTTTGAAAGAAAAAAAGTCATTTAAAACTCACTCGCGGCTATTAATGAATTGTCGGCTCCCGGCAATACATTCAAAAGTCATTGATAAAAAAAAAAAAAGCGTGGGGGTTCCCCAGAATTCAATTACCAGGCCCTTCAGGTCTGGAATGGATATTAAGGGGAACTCCGCCGCAAATGAAAAAAAAAATTGATGTGGGGTTCAGCCAAATATCCATTCCAGGCCCTTCAGATCTGGCATGGATTTTAAGGGGAACTCCACCCCAAATTAAAAAAAAATGGCGTGGAGTCCCCCTAAAAATCCATACCAGACCCCTTATCCGAGCACGCAACCTGGCCGGCCGCAGGGGAAAAGGGGGGGACGAGAGAGCGGTCCCCCCTCCCTCCTGAACCGTACCAGGCCCAGGGGCGGATCCAACAGGGCAATTGCCCCCCCGAGACCATCTGTCACACTCACTTGCTTGCTCTGGTTTTTATTTTGCGCCTGATCTCCCGAAATTTGGGGACCCGGTACCGGCCAAACTTGGCACACATGTAGCCCCATGTCTTCTCTACAAGTGTGCAAAGTTTAGTGTATGTGGGACCTACGGCCGGGGAGCACTGATTTTTTAAACCCGGGCACCCCTTCCATAGACTCCAATGTTAAACGGTAATTTCTCCAGTGATTTTGTGGACCCGGTACCGGCTGGTTGTAGGTCTTCTGGGCCCCAAACTTGGCACACATGTAGCCCCATGTCTTCTCTACAAGTGTGCAAAGTTTAGTGTATTTGGGACCTACGGCCGGGGAGCACTGATTTTTTAAATCCGGGCACCCCTTCCATAGACTCCAATGTTAAACTGTAATTTCTCCAGTGATTTTGCGGACCCGGTACCGGCTGGTTGTAGGTCTTCTGGACCCCAATCTTAGCACACATGTAGCCCCATGTCTCCCCTACAAATGTGCAAAGTTTGGTGTCTGGGAGACCTACGGCCGGGGAGAACCTATTTTTCAAACCCGGGCACTCCTTCCATAGACTTCCATGTTAAACATCAGTCTAGTCATGGGCACAGTGAGGCATGGGCACAGTGAGGCAAAGTGAGGCAAGTATAGCCTATGCTTATACTTGAGTCAATAAGTTTTCCCAGTTTTTTGGGGTAAAATTAGGTGCCTCGGCTTATATTCGGGTCGGCTTATACTCGAGTATATACAGTACTTGTTCTGCGGCTGCCGCTGCCTCTCTGAGTCTCTCTCTCAGTTTCTCACATCAGCCGATCAGCGGCGCCGAGAGAGAGACTCGTCTAATGTAGTTACGTGGCGCACTGACACGATACCAGGAGCGGAGGAGGAGGTGGGTGGAGCCTCTTCCCTGCACTCGTTGCTAACGCCTGGGCCGATTGGCGTCTAGCAACGAGTGACGTCAGTGAGTCACGTCAGGCCGCTCTGCGGGCAGGTGCGATAGCGTGCGGCTCCACAGACGGGTAAGAAAGCGGGTGGCTCCGCTTGCATCGCGGTTTGTTGTCGGGGGGCGGCGCGGTTCGTGGGCAGACCATGCTGCTCAGTGTGTTGGCAGCGCAGGTGAGAGTGAGAGAGCAGGCTCAGTGTGGCAGCTGGCCAATCAGCTACCTGGGAGCGGGGGAGCAGAGAGATGAGATCATCTCTCACCGCCCGTGCCTGCCCTGCATTCCTGCAGTGACTTCCACCCTCACTGTGCAGGCAGCAGAGAAATTACATTATCTCTCTGCTGCCTGACTCTGGGAGTCTGGGACACAGCAAGAGACGACCAAAATTACACCTTAGCAGGCAAGTTAGTGACAATCCGCAAGGTGTGGCAGGCGACGTGGCAAATGACAATCTGCATCTGGTGGCAGGCAAGTGACAATCAGCAAGGTGTGGCAGGTGATGTGGCAAGTGAATCCGCAAGGTGTGGCTAGTGACAATCCGCAAGGTGTGGCAGGTGATGTGGGAAGTGACAATCCACAAGGTGTGGCAAGTGACACGCTTAGGGCTCCCACTAATTGCAGGCGACGGTGCCAAGTGACACACTCGGGGCTCCCACTGATTCTGCATTGAACTATTTAATTTCATATTACAATGTAATAATAGAAATAATGCGCTTCAATCATCCTGACACCATAACAACCATGGTGCCGGGAGGATGATTGAAGCGCCGACACCAACCATTTCCCCGATAAATTTCCCACAAAAAAACATTTTTTGGCAGTGCCCCTCCCGAGAAAAGACTCTGGATCCGCCCCTGACCAGGCCACATGCCCTCAACATGGGGAGGATGTCCCCATGTTGATGGGGTCAAGGGCCTCATCCCCACAACCCTTGCCCGGTGGTTGTGGGGGTCTGCAGGCGGGGGCTTATCGGAATCTGGAAGACCCCCCCTATGTGAATTGGTAAGGGGTACATTGTACCCCTACCATTTCACGAAGAAAGCGTAAAAAAATGTTTAAAAAAACACACAAACACCTTGAAAAAGTGCTTTATTTAAAAAAAAAAAAAAAACATTTCAGCGGTGAAATCCAGTGTCCCGCGGCGATCCCGATGTCCAGCGCTGTCTTTCATTGGTTGTGCCTGAGCGGACCTGATGGGGAACTCCCTCTCAGTATTTTAAATGTATAGACCCGCCCCTTCTAAAGTTCCCCATCAGGTCCGCTCAGCGGACCAGATGCGGAACATGAGAAGGGGCGGGTCTATACATGTATTACCAAAGTGAGAGCAGTTCCCCATCAGGTCCGCCCCCTCGGTATGTCGGACCCGCCTACGTCATTGGCTTGAGCGGGGAACATCCTTCACTGTGTAATTTAAATTTACATAGTGAAGGAAGTGCTGGACATCGGGATCGCCGCGGGACACTGGATTTCACCGCTGGAATGTTTTTTTTGTTTTTTTTTTAATAAAGGACTTTTTCAAGGTGTTTGTGTGTTTTTTTTAAACATTTTTTTACGCTTTCTTCGTGAAATGGTAGGGGTACAATGTACCCCTTACCAATTCACATAGGGGGGGCCGGGATCTGGGGGTCCCCTTTGTTAAAGGGGTCTTCGAGATTCCGATAAGCCCCCCGCCCGCAGACCCCCACAACCACTGGGCAAGGGTTGTGGGGATGAGGCCCTTGTCCCCATCAACATGGGGACATCCTCCCCATGTTTAGGGCATGTGGCCTGGTACGGTTCAGGAGGGAGGGGGGGCACTCTCTCGTCCCCCCCTTTTCCCCTGCGGCCGGCCAGGCTGCGTGCTCGGATAAGGGGTCTGGTATGGATTTTTGGGGGGACTCCACGCCATTTTTTTTAAAATTTGGGGTGGAGTTCCCCTTAAAATCCATGCCAGATCTGAAGGGCCTGGAATGGATATTTGGGGGAACCCCACGTCAATTTTTTTTTAAATTTGCGGCGGGGTTCCCCTTAATATCCATTCCAGACCTGAAGGGCCTGGTAATTGAATTCTGGGGAACCCCCACGCTTTTTTTTTTTTTTTATCAATGACTTTTGAATGTATTGCCGGGAGCCGACAATTCATTAATAGCCGCGAGTGAGTTTTAAATGACTTTTTTTCTTTCAAAAATGACAGTTTTTGCAGGGGCAGTTCTAAGCACGGGAAACATGCGCCACTTCACATGCATATCATACACACCCCCCAGGTACGAAATTTAAAGGAATATTTCACTTTTATTTTTTCATTTTAAGCATTATTAAAATCACTGCTCCCGAAAAAACTTTTTAAAAATTTTTTTTTGCATTGATACATGTCCCCTGGGGCAGAACCCAGGCCCCCAAACACTTTTTAGGACAATAACTTGCATATTAGCCTTTATAATTAACACTTTAGATTTCGAACGTTCGAGTCCATTGTATTTAATAGGGTTCTAAAGTTCACACGAACATTTTGTCTGTTCGCAGGTTCTGGTGCGAACCGAACAGGGGGGTGTTCGGCTCATCCCTGGTGGTGAACAAAGCAACACCACCCCCCCTTTATCAGGTAAGCTCACAGGTCAGCTACTATAGGTGGGTGGTGGTCACATAGCACCTGTACATAGCACACGCCTGCATTCTGCAACCTGTACATAGCACATGCCTGCATTCTGCAACCTGTACATAGCACACGCCTGCATTCTGCAACCTGTACATAGCACACGCCTACATTCGGCAACCTGTACATAGCACACGCCTCCATTTTGTAACCTGTACATAGCACACGCCTCCATTCGGCAACCTGTACATAGCACACACCTCCATTTTGTAACCTGTACATAGCACACGCCTGCATTCTACAACCTGTACATAGCACATGCCTCCATTCTGTAACCTGTACATAGCACACGCCTGCATTCGGCAACCTGTACATAGCACACGCCTGCATTCGGCAACCTGTACATAGCACACGCCTGCATTCGGAAACCTGTACATAGCACACGCCTGCATTCGGAAACCTGTACATAGCACACGCCTGCATTCGGCAACCTGTACATAGCACACACCTGCATTCGGCAACCTGTACATAGCACACGCCTGCATTCAAGCAACCTGTACATAGCACACACCTGCATTCGGCAACCTGTACATAGCACACGCCTCCATTCTCCAACCTGTACATAGCACACGCCTGCATTTTATAACCTGTACATAGCACACGCCTCCATTCTGCAACCTGTACATAGCACACACCTGCATTTTGTAACCTGTACATAGCACACGCCTGCATTCTACAACCTGTATATAGCACACGCCTCCATTCTGTAACCTGTATATAGCACACGCCTCCATTCGACAACCTGTCCATAGCACATGCCTCCATTCGACAACCTGTACATAGCACACCCTATACCTGGGTGGTGAACAAAGAAACACCACCCAACCCCTTTATCAGGTAAGCTCACAGGTCTGCTACTATAGGTGGGTGGTGGTCACACAGCAATATACAGCTCACGCCTGCATTCTGCAACCTGTACATAGCACACGCCTGCATTCTACAACCTGTACATAGCACATGCCTGCATTCTGCAACCTGTACATAGCACACGCCTGCATTCTGCAACCTGTACATAGCACACGCCTACATTCGGCAACCTGTACATAGCACACGCCTCCATTTTGTAACCTGTACATAGCACACGCCTCCATTCGGCAACCTGTACATAGCACACGCCTCCATTTTGTAACCTGTACATAGCACACGCCTGCATTCTACAACCTGTACATAGCACATGCCTCCATTCTGTAACCTGTACATAGCACACGCCTCCATTCTGTAACCTGTATATAGCACACGCCTCCATTCTACAACCTGTACAAAGCACACGCCTCCATTCTACAACCTGTACAAAGCACACGCCTGCATTCTACAACCTGTATATACAGTAGCACCAGCTCCATTCTGCAAGCCCCCTTATCAGGTCAGCTACACTATACCTGGGTGGTGGACACAGCAACCTCCCCCCCTTCTCTGTCAGACCAGCACAGTCAGGATGACAGGGCAGACACACTCCTGCAGACACA
This sequence comes from Rana muscosa, assembly GCA_029206835.1. Taxonomy (NCBI): domain Eukaryota; kingdom Metazoa; phylum Chordata; class Amphibia; order Anura; family Ranidae; genus Rana; species Rana muscosa. The sequence goes on from CM055116.1 coordinate 287,985,330, forward strand.
CTCCTGCAGACACACTCCTCCAGCCTCTTCTCACAACCTTCTCACAACCCACACACCCCCCTATCACCAGCTCATCTCGGGCTCTTAGCTTCAGACTCCGGAAGATAGTGTGGACACAGTGTGTAACAGCAGCAGCAGCCAGCCAGCCACCCCCGCGCTGAATGAGGACACACTCAGCTCGGCTTCTCAGCAGTGGTGGGCGGAGCAAGCAGGGGAAACCAGACCATACCATTTTGGCCGCAGCACTGGGGGTGTTTCAGCTAACAGAAAAAATATTAAACAGAGCAGCCACAGCCAGGGATGCCCTCTGGTTTTTGTCAGACAGTGTCACCCGACCTGGGTGCAGAGTGCACCCCCATAGCAATGTCACCCGGCCACTGACACCCCCCAATGTGTGGCACCCGGGGGTGGAACGCCCCCCCCGCCCCCCGCTTGGTACGCCCCTGGAAATAGGTAGGTATTATTTTTAACTGCATAAAACTAATATATTAAATTAGTCAACAAATAATGCTCTTCTAAAACCAGATTATATCAGTTTCCTTTTCAGAGCTAAAACTAGCTTGCTTTGTAGCCCTACAAATATCCAAACTTCGCTATTTTGAGTCAGCCTCCACATAGACTTCAATGCATCTCCTCCAAAAGTTTGTTTTCACTAAATATTTTGTGGGATTCACCTAACACTGGGCTAAGCGAATATTACAGGACTCACTCATCATAAATGCTGGCTCATTATCCAGTGAAAAAGCAATTGAAAAAAGAAAGGAGTACTTCTGAAAAAGGAAACAGGAAACAACAGGGTTGACTTACTAAAACTGGAGAGTGCAAATCCTGGTGTAGCTGTATGGTAGCCAATCAACTTCTGTTTCAATTATTTTTATTGAATGTTTTCTGAAGAATAAGAAATGAACAATACAAAGTAGAGTGTCAAACAATCCTCGCCATACTCTGATCGTTCAACAACATAAGTACTTAAAAAATAAAAAGGGAAGGAAAATGGGGCAAGGGGGACATATTAGGAGTGACGCTAATAGGATAAACCAGGTTTGGTGTGTTTTATAGTCTCATACAAAGAAGAAAAAAGAAGAAAGCAAATAACTTAATGGGGAATACCACTCCCAACTTCTGAGCATTTATGGATCATAGGTAGGGAGAGGGGTAGGGGGAAAAGGTATCAGTTGCAGGACCTGCATAACAAGAGAGAAAAGAAGGAAAAGAAGAAAGAAAGTAAAGAAAAAGGGTGATAAGAAGATGAAGACGAAAAGATGGTGAGTCCGTCCGGGAATCTATTGCCAACCAATCCTGGAGTTAGCACCATATTTTGTCGAAGAGGGGTTGTTTATATCTCAAGACACTAACCATTTTTTCATTTAGCATTATCCATGTGAGTTTATGCTTCATTAAGGCTATGTATATAACTGGACTTTTTCAAGTGGTCGCAATACCAATTTTGGCCACTAAGAACATGAAGTATATTAAGGTTTGTTTGTGGCTCGGGACATTTTCGACTGGTTTGTTCAGTAGGGCAATATTTGCATCTTACTAATAAAATAAAAGACTGTACCCTCATCCAAAAGTGGCGCACTTTAGGACAAGTCCTCCATACATGTAGAAGCATAAAAAATAAGGGTATATTCTGCGCTGTCTTCAAACATGAAAACCACAAACCTTTATGATGGGGTGATTCTAATCAAACTAATAAAAAGTGCTGCAACTTAAATGTGAGACACACACAATGGAAACAAATGCAATAAATAAAGCTGTGCAAACTATGAAAAAGGCACTTCTCTGATAAGAAAAAATGCCCAGAACTCAGTCTCTATAGCAAAAGGCGAACAACTGGTTAATTATATATCCGGAATGATGCCAGACCAATAAATCACCATTGTAATAGAATCTACGACATTGGTGGTACCCAGAGATGTTCTGAAAGAAAGATACTCTTTTTGGTGGTGGATCAACCAAATTTGGTTCTATCTTATCCCTAAGTGAGGGTACCCCCCTAAAGATAACCTGTGGTGCTGCTGGCAAAAAAGTGCTGATAATTTGATCACTCCTCAGCTCATGCCAGTGTCTATGTAAAAATTTCTTCACTAGGTAATGTTGGGTGGAATAAGTAGTGATAAGTAGAGTTGAGCGGACACCTGGATGTTCGGGTTCGACGGGTTCGGCCGAACTTCGGAAAAAAGTTCGGGTTCGGGACCGAACTTTAACCCGAACCCGAACCCGAACCCCATTGAAGTCAATGGGGACCCGGACTTCTAAGGACTAAAAAGGCTCTAAAAAAGTAATGGAAAGGGCTAGAGGGCTGCAAATGGCAGCAAAATGTTGTTAAGAGCATGGCAAGTGCTCTGCAAACAAATGTGGATAGGGAAATAACTTAAAATAACATAAGAAAAAAAATAAATAAACAAATATGCTGGAGGCCCCCTTTTCAGCAGAAGAGGTACGGGAAGTCATTAAGAACCTCAGAAACTCAACGGCACGATGCCACACATATGGTGGGAATGCCCCAGAATACGCCCTTTCTGGAATAAATTATTCAATTTAATGGATAAGCTAGTGGGAAAATAAAATACTTTGAAATAAAAATGTAGCGGGGTGCTAAATTTAAGGGAAGTGTTTGAGTGGTAAATAGGCTCAAACACCCTAATTCTGTAGGATTCATGGACCATTTTGTCCTCGGGGGACAGTATTGGTGTGCAGTTCCCTGCAGCCTACAGGTGGCGCTGCCATGGTAGGCTAGGGTTGAACCGCCGATACAGTGCTGTGCCTTTTGTGTGTCCTCTTGGCAGTAGTACAGCAGGGCGGGGAACCTGCTGTGCATGCCGGGAGAGCATATAAAAGGGGCAGACCTTTGGCCTGGGGGCTGATGTCCAGTGGGGTCCACGCCCAGGTGCCTTCGGCCTGGGTGCATGTGTTCCTGTTCCATCTCGGGTACCTTTAGCCCGGGGTGAGGTACTATCCTGGAGTTCCTGCTGCCCTGGGTATGGAGGCCTAGGTGCGGGAGTAAAGCCTGGAGTCCAGAGCCTTCGTCTGGAGTCCGCTAAGGGTCGAGGAGTCTTAGGGTGCCGCCTCGTGTAGGGGACCATGTTCCAGGGAAGGGAGGATCATTCTGATGGACCGATGTGGGAGTCACGGTGAAGGAAGGGTCTGTTGACTCCCTGGAGAGATTTCTTCCCCTTGATATGGGCTAGGTTCGTAGAAGGAGAAGCTCAAGGTCATCTTGACTGTATCAGAGGCCTTATTCACCCGGCCAGTGGCAGGGGCCTTCTACACCCTGGTCTGTGGCAGAGACCAAAGTTCCCCAGGTCCGTGGAAGGGGCCTTGTCTGTGGCAGAGACCGTGCACCTAAAACTGTTTGAGAAACCTAAGCAGTGAAGTGAATGTGCTACGTTTGTGCCTGGACCTCCTCCACACCTTAAGCTGTCCTGTTTCTTTGCTCTAACCTTTTCTATCCGAGTAGAGTTTATTTTGCCATGAGAGAATAAGAGTTGTAATTTCAGATGGTGTGGACATTGACTTTACTTGGAATTAAAGGACTTGCCTCTACCTACAGTAGAGGTGAGAATCATCCTCTGGAGGAGTTTTGACTCCGGCTGTGGACACGGCCCGTCAAGTACACCGCTCAACCTCTTTATATAGGAGGGTACGGGCTGGTAGTGCGGTGTGCATTTCTCCCTCCTGCGAGGAGCCAACAACATAAAGGCAGGTAAGGGGAAAGGATCTGTGCGCTACAAAAAAATAAAATAAAAATTATAATCTTGACCTAGGAGGACGAGGTCCATATGGAGTAGAAGGTTGAGGTGACGGTGGATGTGGCTGTGTAGGTGGAAGCGGCGGTGGAGGAGGACGAGGTAGCCAACACTGGTTCAAAAATACAACAATGGCTGGGTAAGGCCGGTGATGTGTCGAATTCTGTCCCCCGTCAAATAGTGTCCACCCTGTACTGCGCTTGCTCAGTATGTAGGACAAGGGGATTTCGAAAATCTCCCAAGACGAATGGCGCCTGCGTGGTGAGTTCAGGTGAAGGCCACACCATCCGTGGTTCAAGCCGAGCCAAGTGAGGCCGTGCCCGAAGCGTGGCGATCGAACCGAGCCCGTGAGGGGCCCTGTTACTATGTGCTACCGTATGTCCACTTGGATGGTGGGGCTTGAACCTGCACTCACAGCGCAGGCGCCGTTCATCTTCGGAGATTTTGTGAATCTCCTTGTCCTCTGTACTGCGCAAGCGCTGCGCCTTCGCAGTATGGGCCGGACACAATCCGATGGCCGGACAGTTTTTGTCACAACACCGGTATACATGTCTATTCTGCACAAGGTACAGACAAGTCCTGTGGGATCCATGCCTGGTTCATTTTAATGAACGTGAGCTTGTCCACATTGGCTCTGGACAGGCGGCTGCACTTGTCTGTGATAACGCCCCCTGCCGTGCTAAATACACGTTCAGATAATACACTGGCTGCGGGGCAGGCCAGCACCTCCAAGGCATAAAGGGCAATCTCAGGCCATGTGCCCAATTTGGAGACCCAGAAGTTAAAGTGGGCAGACCCGTCATCCAGTATGTGTAGGCCTGTGGACACATACTGCTCAACCATGTTGGTGAAATACTGCCTCCTGCTAAGTCGTTCCATCTCAGCTGGTGGTGCTGGTTGTTGTGGCGTGCTGACAAAGCTTTTCCACATTTCAGCCATGCTAACCCTGCCTTCTGAGGTGCTGCCGGTGCCCCGGCTGCGTTGGCAACCTCTTCCTCCTCCACTGCCTTCGCCTTGTGCTTCCACCGTATGCCCGCTGTCAGGTGGGAATGCCACCAGCAGCGCGTCTACCAGCGTGCGCTTGTACTCGCGCATCTTACGATCCCGCTCCAGTGAGGGAATTAAGGATGGTACGTTGTCCTTGTAACGGGGATCCAGCAGGGTGGCCACCCAGTAATCGGCACCGGTTAAAATGTGGGCAACTCGGCGGTCATTGCTAAAACACTGCAGCATGTAATTGCTCATGTGTGCCAGGCTGCCCAGAGGCAAAGAAAAGCTGTCCTCTGTGGGAGGTGTATCATCTGTGTCCTCTGTATCCCCCCAGCCACGCACCAGTGATGGCCACGAGCTGGTCTGGGTGCCACCCTGCTGTGAAAATGGCTCAAGTGCACACAGGGAAACGCTCCACAATATCTATGCGAGAAGATAAAACACTACACCCCCAATCGCAATCTCCGATCAACCAACCAAAACCTCCTTCACATCCCCAAGTCCCGCTACAAATCAAAGGGAGAACGAAGATTTGCAGTCCAAGGACCACGGCTATGGAACGCTCTACCCACCAACATCCGCATGGAAGAAAACCACCGGGCCTTCAGGAAAAAACTTAAGACCCACCTATTCTGAAGGGTCAGGATGTCACTGGATGCAAAGCGCCTTGAGGCGATTTAGTTCGCATTTGTAGCGCTATACAAGTTATTCACTCACTCACTCACTCCTCCTCCTCCTCCTCCATCTCCTCCTCCACCTCGTCATCCTCCAGAACTGTGCCCTTTCTGCCGGACAATTGTGTACCTGGCATTTGTTGGTGCAGGAACCCACCCTCGTAGCCACTTGTGAAAGACTGCCCTGAAAGCCTTTGAAATGATCCCGCTTCCTCCTCCTCCTCCTCATCCTCCTGTGCCACATCCTCTTCCATCATCGCCCGAAGCGTTTTTTCAAGGAGGCATAGAACTGGGATAGTAACGCTGAGAACGGCGTCATTGGCACTGGACATGTTGGTGGAGTACTTGAAACAGCGCAACAAGGCACACAGGTCTCGCATGGAGGCCCAGTTATTGGTGGTGAAGTGGTGCTGTTCCGCAGAGCGACTCACGCATGATTGCTGCAGCTGAAACTCCACTATCGCCTGCTGCTGCTCGCACAGTCTGGCCAGCATGTGCAAGGTGGAGTTCCACCTTGTGGGCACGTCACATATGAGGCGGTGAGCGGGAAGTCCGAAGTTACGCTGCAGCGCTGACAGGCGAGCAGCAGCAGGGTGAGAATGCCGAAAGTGCGCACACACAGCCCGCACTTTCTGCAGCAGCTCTGGCATATTGGGGTAATTTTTAAGGAACCTCTGGACCACCAAGTTCAGCACATGCGCCAGGCAAGGGATGTGCGTAAAACCGGCTAGGCCCAGAGCTGCTACGAGATTTCGCCCATTATCGCACACCACCAGGCCGGGCTTGAGGCTCACTGGCAGCAACCACTCATTGGTCTGTTGTTCCATGTCCCTCCACAACTCCTGCGCGGTGTGGGGTTTTTCCCCCAAACAGGAAAGTTTTAAAACTGCCTGCTGTCGTTTACCCCTGGCTGTGCTGAAGTTGGTGGTGAAGGTGTTACGCTGACCGGATGAGGAGGCAGTAGAGGATGAGGAAGCGGAGTAGGAGGAGTTAGCAACAGGAGGCAAACTGAAGCACCCTGCAATCCTCGGTGGTGGAAGGACATGCACCAAACTGCTATCTGCCTCAGGCCCAGCCGCCACTGCATTTACCCAGTGTGCTGTTATGGAGATATAACGTCCCCGACCGTGCTTACTGGTCCACGCATCCGTAGTTAGGTGGACCTTGCCACAGATGGCATTGTGCAGTGCACACCTGATTTTGTCCCCCACTTGGTTGTGCAGGAAAGGGATGGCTCGCCTGGAAAAGTAGTGGCGGCTGGGCACGACGTACTATGGGACAGCCAATGCCATCAGGCTTTTAAAACTCTGCGTCTCCACCAGACGGAATGACAGCATTTCAAAGGCCAGGAGTTTTGAAATGCTGGCATTCAGGGCCAGGGATTGCTGGTGGCTAGGGGGGTACTTCCTCTTCCGCTCCAATGTTTGGGAGATAGAGAGCTGAACGCTTCCATGGGACATTGTGGAGATGGTTGGTGACCCAGGTGGTAGTGTTGCTGGCAGATCCTCTGTTTGCGGGGTGGCAGGTGCCACTGTCACTACAGAGGTGGATGAAGAGGCCGAGACTGCAGCAGAAGAGGAAGCAGGAGGAGCCAGAGACCTTTCTTGGTTTTTGAGGTGTCTACTCCACTGCAGCTCGTGCTTTGCACTTAGATGCCTGGTCATGCAGGTTGTGCTCAGGTTGAGAATGTTTATGCCTCGCTTCAGGCTCTGATTGCACAGCCTGCAAACCACTCGTGTCTTGTCATCAGCACATTGTGTAAAGAACTGCCACGCTAGGGAACTCCTTGGACCTGGCTTTGGTGTGCTCGGTCCCTTGCTGCGTTGGGCAGTAGCAGACATACTGTCTAGGGGACGGACGCTCCGCTTTTGCACCCTGCTCCCTCTTCTGCTGTGCTGGTGGCTCTGTGTGACCACCGCCTCTTCCTCCAAACTACACTGGTCACCTGCATAATGTTGATTCCATGTGGGGTCGAGGACCTCATCGTCCTCCACATCATCTTCCACCCAGTCTTCACCCCTGCCCTCCTTGTCTGTCTGCACAATTGTGAAAGCAGCAGCAGTTTACCAGCGTGCGCTTGTACTCGCGCATCTTACGATCCCGCTCCAGTGAGGGAATTAAGGATGGTACGTTGTCCTTGTAACGGGGATCCAGCAGGGTGGCCACCCAGTAATCGGCACCGGTTAAAATGTGGGCAACTCGGCGGTCATTGCTAAAACACTGCAGCATGTAATTGCTCATGTGTGCCAGGCTGCCCAGAGGCAAAGAAAAGCTGTCCTCTGTGGGAGGTGTATCATCTGTGTCCTCTGTATCCCCCCAGCCACGCACCAGTGATGGCCACGAGCTGGTCTGGGTGCCACCCTGCTGTGAAAATGGCTCCTCCTCCTCCTCCTCCATCTCCTCCTCCACCTCGTCATCCTCCAGAACTGTGCCCTTTCTGCCGGACAATTGTGTACCTGGCATTTGTTGGTGCAGGAACCCACCCTCGTAGCCACTTGTGAAAGACTGCCCTGAAAGCCTTTGAAATGATCCCGCTTCCTCCTCCTCCTCCTCATCCTCCTGTGCCACATCCTCTTCCATCATCGCCCGAAGCGTTTTTTCAAGGAGGCATAGAGGCCCAGTTATTGGTGGTGAAGTGGTGCTGTTCCGCAGAGCGACTCACGCGTGATTGCTGCAGCTGAAACTTCACTATCGCCTGCTGCTGCTCGCACAGTCTGGCCAGCATGTGCAAGGTGGAGTTCCACCTTGTGGGCACGTCACATATGAGGCGGTGAGCGGGAAGTCCGAAGTTACGCTGCAGCGCTGACAGGCGAGCAGCAGCAGGGTGAGAATGCCGAAAGTGCGCACACACAGCCCGCACTTTCTGCAGCAGCTCTGGCATATTGGGGTAATTTTTAAGGAACCTCTGGACCACCAAGTTCAGCACATGCGCCAGGCAAGGGATGTGCGTAAAACCGGCTAGGCCCAGAGCTGCTACGAGATTTCGCCCATTATCGCACACCACCAGGCCGGGCTTGAGGCTCACTGGCAGCAACCACTCATTGGTCTGTTGTTCCATGTCCCTCCACAACTCCTGCGCGGTGTGGGGTTTTTCCCCCAAACAGGAAAGTTTTAAAACTGCCTGCTGTCGTTTACCCCTGGCTGTGCTGAAGTTGGTGGTGAAGGTGTTACGCTGACCGGATGAGGAGGCAGTAGAGGATGAGGAAGCGGAGTAGGAGGAGTTAGCAACAGGAGGCAAACTGAAGCACCCTGCAATCCTCGGTGGTGGAATGGACATGCACCAAACTGCTATCTGCCTCAGGCCCAGCCGCCACTGCATTTACCCAGTGTGCTGTTATGGAGATATAACATCCCTGACCGTGCTTACTGGTCCACGCATCAGTAGTTAGGTGGACCTTGCCACAGATGGCATTGTGCAGTGCACACCCTATTTTGTCCAGCAAGCAGGAGGAGCCAGAGACCTTTCTTGGTTTTTGAGGTGTCTACTCCACTGCAGCTCGTGCTTTGCACTTAGATGCCTGGTCATGCAGGTTGTGCTCAGGTTGAGAATGTTTATGCCTCGCTTCAGGCTCTGATTGCACAGCCTGCAAACCACTCGTGTCTTGTCATCAGCACATTGTGTAAAGAACTGCCACGCTAGGGAACTCCTTGGACCTGGCTTTGGTGTGCTCGGTCCCTTGCTGCGTTGGGCAGTAGCAGACATACTGTCTAGGGGACGGATGCTCCGCTTTTGCACCCTGCTCCCTCTTCTGCTGTGCTGGTGGCTCTGTGTGACCACCGCCTCTTCCTCCAAACTACACTGGTCACCTGCATAACGTTGATTCCATGTGGGGTCGAGGACCTCATCGTCCTCCACATCATCTTCCACCCAGTCTTCACCCCTGCCCTCCTTGTCTGTCTGCACAATTGCGAAAGCAGCAGCAGTTGGCACCTGTGTTTCGTCATCATCCGAGACGTGCTGCGATGGTCCTCCCATGTACTCATCATGAAACATAAGTGGTTGGGCATCGGTGCACTCAATCTCTTCCACTTCTGGGGCAGGGCTAGGTGGATGGCCCTGGGAAACCCTGCTAACAGAGTCATCGAAAAGCAGAAGAGACTGCTGCATGATTTGGGGCTCAGACTGCTTGGCTGATTTGCAAGGGGGTGAGGTGAAAGACTGATGGACATGGGTTTCAGGTGCCAACTCTGATCTTTCATCAGAAGAGTGGGTGGGAGACAATGTGAAGGAACCCGAGGCACTGTCAGCAACCCAATCTACTATCGCCTGTACTTGTCCTGGCCTAAACATTCGTACAGCCTCATTAGGCGCGACAAAATACCGCTGCAGGCTCAGTCGCCTACTCGCACCTGAGGAAGGTGTTTCACTTGTGCGTGAATCTGGCACAGATCCACCACGTCCTCTCCCTGCAACAGGAGCTCCACCAGCAGCACCACGACCGGGGCCACCACGTCCCTTTGACCTTCTCCTCATATTTTCCAAATTTAGGATCTTGCCCTAAATGGGTGTTTTTGGAAGAGCAGAACACACCCACAGTACGTAACCGCTGAATCGCACAGCTACAGAACTGCAGAAAATGCTATTCCAAAAAAATGTTGTTTTTTTAGTATAGCACAGTAGAAGAAAACTATATAGAAATTGTTTATTTCACACACCTCCACATATGTATAACACACTGCCAAATTTTTTTTTGTGGCCCTAAATGGCGTTTTTTGGAAGACCACAACACACCCACAGTACGTAACCGCTGAATCGCACAGCTACAGAACTGCAGAAAATGCTATTAAAAAATTTTTTTTTTTTTTTTTAGTATAGCACAGTAGAAGAAAACTATATAGAAATTGTTTATTTCACACACCTCCACATATGTATAACACACTGCAAAATATTTTTTGTGGCCCTAAATGGCGTTTTTTGGTAGACCACAACACACCCACAGTACGTAACCGCTGAATCGCACAGCTACAGAACTGCAGAAAATGCTATTCAAAAAAATGTTGTTTTTTTAGTATAGCACAGTAGAAGAAAACTATATAGAAATTGTTTATTTCACACACCTCCACATATGTATAACACACTGCAAAATATTTTTTGTGGCCCTAAATGGCATTTTTTGGAAGACCACAACACACCCACAGTACGTAACCGCTGAATCGCACAGCTACAGAACTGCAGAAAATGCTATTAAAAAAATGTTTTTTTTTTTAGTATAGCACAGTAGAAGAAAACTATATAGAAATTGTTTATTTCACACACCTCCACATATGTATAACACACTGCAAAATATTTTTGTGCCCCTAAATGGCGTTTTTTGGAAGACCACAACACACCCATAGTACGTAACCACTGAATCGCACAGCTACAGAACTGCAGAAAATGCTATTCAAATTTTTTTTCGTTTTTTTAGTATAGCACAATAAAAGAAAACTATATATAAATTGTTTATTTCACACACCTCCACATATGTATAACACACTGTAAAATATTTTTTGTGGCCCTAAATGGCGTTTTTTGGAAGACCACAACACACCCACAGTACGTAACCGCTGAATCGCACATCTACAAAACTGCAGAAAATGCTATTAAAAAAATGTTTTTTTTTTTAGTATAGCACAGTAGAAGAAAACTATATAGAAATTGTTTATTTCACACACCTCCACATATGTATAACACACTGCAAAATATTTTTTGTGGCCCTAAATGGCGTTTTTTGGAAGACCACAACACACCCACAGTACGTAACCGCTGAATCGCACAGCTACAGAACTGCAGAAAATGCTATTAAAAAAATGTTTTTTTTTAGTATAGCACAGTAGAAGAAAACTATATAGAAATTGTTTATTTCACACACCTCCACATATGTATAACAAACTGCAAAATATTTTTTGTGGCCCTAAATGGCATTTTTTGGAAGACCACAACACACCCACAGTACATAACCGCTGAATCGCACAGCTACAGAACTGCAGAAAATGCTATTCAAAAAAATGTTGTTTTTTTAGTATAGCACAGTAGAAAACTATATAGAAATTGTTTATTTCACACACCTCCACATATGTATAACACACTGCAAAATATTTTTTGTGGCCCTAAATGGCGTTTTTTGGAAGACCACAACACACCCACAGTACGTACCGCTGAAACGCACAGCTACAGAACTGCAGAAAATGCTATTAAAAAAAAAATTGTTTTTTTAGTATAGCACAGTAGAAGAAAACTATATAGACATTGTTTATTTCACACACCTCCACATATGTATAACACACTGCAAAATATTTTTTGTGGCCCTAAATGGCGTTTTTTGGAAGACCACAACACACCCACAGTACGTAACCGCTGAATCGCACAGCTACAGAACTGCAGAAAATGCTATTCAAAAAAAATGTTGTTTTTTTAGTATAGCACAGTAGAAGAAAACTATATAGAAATTGTTTATTTCACACACCTCCACATATGTATAACACACTGCAAAATATTTTTTGTGGCCCTAAATGGCGTTTTTTGGAAGACCACAACACACCCACAGTACGTAACCGCTGAATCGCACAGCTACAGAACTGCAGAAAATGCTATTAAAAAAAAAGTTTTTTTTTTAGTATAGCACAGTAGAAGAAAACTATATAGAAATTGTTTATTTCACACACCTCCACATATGTATAACACACTGCAAAATATTTTTTGTGGCCCTAAATGGCGTTTTTTGAAAGACCACAACACACCCACAGTACGTAACCGCTGAATCGCACAGCTACAGAACTGCAGAAAATGCTATCAAAAAAAATGTTGTTTTTTTAGTATAGCACAGTAGAAGAAAACTATATAGAAATTGTTTATTTCACACACCTCCACATATGTATAACACACTGCAAAATATTTTTGTGGCCCTAAATGGCGTTTTTTGGAAGACCACAACACACCCACAGTACATAACCGTTGAATCGCACAGCTACAAAACTGCAGAAAATGCTATTAAAAAAAAATGTTGTTTTTTTAGTATAGCACAGTAGAAGAAAACTATATGGAAATTGCTTATTTCACACACCTCCACATATGTATAACACACTGCAAAATATTTTTTGTGGCCCTAAATGGCGTTTTTTGGAAGACCACAACACACCCACAGTACGTAACCGCTGAAACGCACAGCTACAGAACTGCAGAAAATGCTATTAAAAAAAATGTTGTTTTTTTAGTATAGCACAGTAGAAGAAAACTATATAGAAATTGTTTATTTCACACACCTCCACATATGTATAACACACTGCAAAATATTTTTTGTGGCCCTAAATGGCGTTTTTTGGAAGACCACAACACACCCACAGTACGTAACCGCTGAAACGCACAGCTACAGAACTGCAGAAAATGCTATTAAAAAAAAATGTTGTTTTTTTAGTATAGCACAGTAGAAGAAAACTATATAGAAATTGTTTATTTCACACAGCTCCACATATGTATAACACACTGCAAAATATTTTTTGTGGCCCTAAATGGCGTTTTTTGGAAGACCACAACACACCCACAGTACGTAACCGCTGAATCGCACAGCTACAGAACTGCAGAAAATGCTATTCAAAAAAAATGTTGTTTTTTTAGTATAGCACAGTAGAAGAAAACTATATAGAAATTGTTTATTTCACACAGCTCCACATATGTATAACACACTGCAAAATATTTTTTGTGGCCCTAAATGGCGTTTTTTATAAGACCACAACACACCCACAGTACGTAACCGCTGAATCGCACAGCTACAGAACTGCAGAAAATGCTATTAAAAAAAAAAAGTTTTTTTTTAGTATAGCACAGTAGAAGAAAACTATATAGAAATTGTTTATTTCACACACCTCCACGTATGTATAACACACTGCAAAATATTTTTTGTGGCCCTAAATGGCGTTTTTTGGAAGACCACAACACACCCACAGTACATAACCACTGAATCGCACAGCTACAGAACTGCAGAAAATGCTATTAAAAAAAAATGTTGTTTTTTTAGTATAGCACAGTAGAAGAAAACTATATGGAAATTGCTTATTTCACACACCTCCACATATGTATAACACACTGCAAAATATTTTTTGTGGCCCTAAATGGCGTTTTTTGGAAGACCACAACACACCCACAGTACGTAACCGCTGAATCGCACAGCTACAGAACTGCAGAAAATGCTATTATAAAAAATATGTTTTTTTAAGTATAGCACAGTAGAAGAAAACTATATAGAAATTGTTTATTTCACACACCTCCACATATGTATAACACACTGCAAAATATTTTTTGTGGCCCTAAATGGCGTTTTTTGGAAGACCACAACACACCCACAGTACGTAACCGCTGAAACGCACAGCTACAGAACTGCTGAAAATGCTATTAAAAAAAATGTTGTTTTTTTAGTATAGCACAGTAGAAGAAAACTATATAGAAATTGTTTATTTCACACACCTCCACATATGTATAACACACTGCAAAATATTTTTTGTGGCCCTAAATGGCGTTTTTTGGAAGACCACAACACACCCACAGTACGTAACCGCTGAATCGCACAGCTACAGAACTGCAGAAAATGCTATTCAAAAAAAATGTTGTTTTTTTAGTATAGCACAGTAGAAGAAAACTATATAGAAATTGTTTATTTCACACAGCTCCACATATGTATAACACACTGCAAAATATTTTTTGTGGCCCTAAATGGCGTTTTTTATAAGACCACAACACACCCACAGTACGTAACCGCTGAATTGCACAGCTACAGAACTGCAGAAAATGCTATTCAAAAAAAATGTTTTTTTTTAGTATAGCACAGTAGAAGAAAACTATATAGAAATTGTTTATTTCACACACCTCCACATATGTATAACACACTGCAAAATATTTTTGTGGCCCTAAATGGCATTTTTTGGAAGACCACAACACACCCACAGTACATAACCACTGAATCGCACAGCTACAGAACTGCAGAAAATGCTATTCAAACATTTTTTTTTTTTTTTAGTATAGCAGAGTAGAAGAAAACTATATAGAAATTGTTTATTTCACACACCTCCACATATGTATAACACACTGCAAAATATTTTACTCTTTCGTCCATGGACCGACCCAGCTTCTCTATTGACAAAGTGGGTATTATCCGTTAATTAGGAGTGACTAGGCAGAAAAACTTGTAAAAAGTGTTGCATCACACCTTCTACAGTACCGCCCAGGGGGCGGACCCTCTGGGTATACCCTCTCAGTCTGCACATCGCAGATCAGTTTTTTTCTGTCTAGCAAGGAGTAGGACATGGCTCCCTTCGGGCTCATTGGTCCGGGGAAAAAAGATATATATATTTTTTATTTTTTTGCTACATTTGTTGTTTCCTGCGATCTTCGATCAACTGCCGACTGGGTGACAGGCTGGATCCTCGATCCTTGTAGTCTCCCCAGTTTCGGCCATCGAGCGTGTGCCGACCCTAGCTACGCGCTGGGTTTTCCACCACATGCCCGTCGCTCCACGGGTGGCCGGTGAGCCTACGCTCCAGGGCCTGCATCGGACCGCTCAGCTTCGGCTGACCTTACGGCCGAGTCGCAGCAGCCTGGCCGGTGAGCTTACGCTCCAAGGCTTGCATCGGACCGCTCAGCTTCGGCTGATCTTACGGCCGAGTCGCAGCAGCCTGTCCGGTGAGCGTCATGCTCCAGGGCATACATATGATCGTCCCTTCTGGGTCCAATCACAGCATGCCTGGCCAACAGTCACCTTCCGTGCGCGGACGATGATCTGTTTGGAATGTCTTCCAGCAGAATACATGCAGGATAGGTAAGTAAAACTCCCCTGCCTCGGCTGGGTGATTTAGCTGGACATTCCTGGAGAGATCAAGTAAGTGGTTGTGGCCCCTTTCTTCCCTCTCTCCCTGCCTTTCCCTCCTCCCTGGGCTTCTAGCTAAAGGTTGCTGGGTGCTGGGGGTCACCTAGGGGGTCCCACTGGAGCGGGGCTGGCTGTAACTAACATTTAAAAGAAATGTCATTTTTGCTTACCTGTGTTTCTGTGTCTCCATGCTGTCGGCGGCCATTTTGAGGTGGTCCATGCCAAGTTTGGCCTCTTGTAACTGCCTGGCGGCCATCTTCCTGTAGTTCGGCCACACCCACTGGCCCCTATCAGGTGATCGGCGGCCATGTTTGTCCACCCTGTATGCAGATATTGCCGTTCGGCGGCCATCTTTTTTGTGGGCTATGGCTGCCTGACCTCTATCTTCTGTCGGCGGCCATTTTCTTAGAGCCCACATTATCTTCCATACAGACGGTTTTGGCAACCATTTTGCGAGAGCCTCCGGCCTCTAGGGTGCATTACACTGGCGCGAAAATTCACACAGGAAGTGCTGATAAAAGAAGCAGACTGACACAGCAGCAAGGGGACAGCATCATAGGCGCAGCATAGCAGTACCTATCCAGGGTGGTGAGTCCTCTGGGTAACCCAGCATCTCTGCAGCACAGGAGGGTGGCCTATTGATATCTTGCCTGGAGCCCTGTGAGTGTCAGCGTGTGGTCAGCATGGCATCTGAGCCAGATGTCTTCTCCCCTGAAACACCAGATTTAGCAGCTGGTGTCCCTGAGGTGTCTATGGACGCTATGTCGGCAATCCTAGAGGCGTTTGCTGCCAGGGTGGAAGCAGCACACGGGAATACAGGGGGTAATAAACGCCCCCGTCCCCTGCAATCTTCTGGGGATATTTCTGATGCAGAACCAGGTCCAGCTACGGCTCATGGCCCAGATTCTGATGCATCAGAGACTGCAGACCGTGACCGATCGGACAGTGAGGAGGACTCCAAGTCCAGGTCAGTACGCGAGACGGCTTTGGTATCTGACCTTATTACTGCAGTGCGGGATACGCTAAAGTTGGAAAGGACTGAAGAAGTAGCAGATACTCCAGTCCCCTTTGGGTTTCGTAAACCTGCCCGCACTGCTAAGGTGTTCCCTTGTGTGTCTTATTTTGACAAACTCTTATACAAGGAATGGGAGAACCCACTGAGGGTCTTTACAGCCCCAAAGAGGTTTGCAGTACGGTACCCCTTTGAGGAGAGTTTTCTGAAGATATGGACCTCTCCCCCTATAGTGGACCCTTCGGTGTCCAGACTTAATAGAGCCACCACTATTCCAGTAGAAGGGGCTCCTGTTTTCAAGGACCCTGTGGATAAGAAGGCTGAAGCACTCGCTCGCTACCTATACTCAGTGGTAGGCTCAGCAGTACGCCCGGCATTGGCGGGGGCCCTAGTGTCTCAGACACTTACTGAATGGGCAAAATTGCTACTCCAGGGGTTAAAGGAGCGAGATGCTCCTCCTAATGAGATAACTTTGGCCGACCAGTTGGTCCAGGGCCTTAAGTTTGTCTGCGAGTCAGACATGGATACTATTCCCCTGCTGTCAAGAGCTTCGGTTTATGCAGTAGCAATACGCCGCCTGATCTGGCTAAAGGGCTGGTCTGCGGACCAGACTTCCAAGAAAGCCCTATTGGATCTGCCTTTTAAGGGCGACAGACTTTTTGGGGCTTCTCTGGATGACATCATCAAGGATGCTACAGGAGGTAAAAGCACTTTGCTTCCCCAAACTAGCAAGGGTAGGGGACCACGCCAAGGGCAAGGGCCCTCCTTTACTGCACGTAAGCAGTTTTTTTGCCCTCTTAAGGCGACAGGGAAAAGACCCCAGGCCGATAAAGCGCCTGCCCAAGGACAAAAGCGTCCTTGGTCCCGCAGACCCAACAAGCCTGTGGACAAATCTGCGTCCACATGAAGGTCCGCCCCCACCCAGCTCTCGGGTGGGGGGACGTCTTCGCAAATTCGCGACTCAGTGGACTGCTCTAGTCTCCGACAGGTGGGTTTGCGAAGTAATCTCCTCAGGCTACAAGATAGAATTTCTCTCTTGTCCACCAGACAGATTCATCACCTCCAATCTCCAGCTACTACCGACCCGTCGGGAGGCCCTGTATGGGGCGGTCCAGGGTCTACTGGAACGCGGGGTAGTTATTCCAGTTCCAGAACAGGAACGGGGTCAGGGTTTTTACTCAAATCTGTTCATTGTGCCAAAGAAGGAGGGGGTTCGTCCAATCTTGGATCTCAGAGCCCTCAATTGCTTTGTGAAGGTACAAAGATTTCGGATGGAGTCGGTTCGATCCGTAGTCACGGCTCTCCATCCGGGGGACTTTCTGGCCTCCTTGGACATCAAGGACGCATACCTGCATGTCCCCATATACTCCAGACACCAGAGGTTTCTGCGATTTGCTATCGGGAAGAACCACTACCAGTTTGTGGCCCTCCCGTTTGGCCTTGCCTCAGCACCCAGGACGTTCACCAAGGTGCTCGCTCCGATTCTGGCACTTCTAAGACAGCGGGGTATCGCTATCACAGGTTACTTGGACGACCTTCTGCTGAAGGGCCCTTCAAGCTCAGAATTAGAGGTAAGCGTGTCCATTACCTGTCAGACTCTTCGAGACTGTGGTTGGATACTAAACACGCAAAAGTCAGTATTGGTGCCCACTCAACGCCTAGTGTACCTGGGGTTGATTCTGGATTCCTCAGAGGCAAAGGTATTCCTCCCTGTGGAGAAGTTGCAGACCCTCCGGGCTGCAGTACGGCAGCTGACTTCCAGGAATTGGTCGTCACTCCGTTTTTGCATGCGAGTGTTGGGCCTCATGGTAGCCTCCTTCGAGGCGGTCCCATATGCTCAATACCACACTCGAGTGTTACAGAGGGAAGTTCTGTCCAGATGGAACAGATGCCCTTCATCTCTGGATTATCAAATCCGAGTGAGCCACCTAGTCAGGAGATCCCTGGTATGGTGGCTGACAGCACCGGCTCTAATGGCCGGGAAGTCATTTCTTCCGGTTTACTGGATAGTGATCACGACGGACGCCAGCCTTACAGGTTGGGGGGGGAGTCTGGGGTGTCCAGTCGGCGCAAGGTCGCTGGACCCCAGAGGAAGCCCTCCTGCCGATCAATGTCCTGGAGATCCGGGCGATCAAGCTGTGCCTCTTCAAATGGTCTCAGAGACTGCAAGGGCGTCCAGTCAGGATCCAGTCAGACAACGCCACAGCAGTGGCATATGTCAATCATCAAGGAGGAACAAGAAGCTCAGCTGCAGCATCGGAGATCGCTCGCATCCTGAAGTGGGCAGAGAGGAGCGTACCGGCACTGTCGGCCGTGTACATTCCGGGTGTGGAAAACTGGCAGGCGGACTACCTGAGCCGCCAGATGCTGGACCAGGGAGAATGGTCCTTACACCCGGAGGTGTTCCAACTCCTCTGCCAAAGATGGGGCACACCAGACGTAGATCTTCTGGCTTCCCGACTCAATCGGAAGGTATTGAGGTTTGTGGCCCGGTCAAGAGACCCATGGGCAGACGCAACGGACGCGTTGGTAGCATCGTGGGGCCAGTATCGGCTAATCTATGCCTTCCCTCCCTTAAGGCTTCTTCCTCTTCTGCTCCGCAGAGTGGAGGCAGAGGGAATTCCAATGATCCTAATCGCTCCAGATTGGCCTCAGCATCCTTGGTACGCCGATCTAGTACGTCTGGTAGCAGACGTCCCCTGGCGCCTACCACTACGGAAGGACCTGCTGTCGCAAGGTCCCATATTCCATCCTGCTTTACAGTCATTGGCTTTAACGGCATGGCTGTTGAGAACCAGGTACTGAGAGACCGGGGCCTGTCAGACTCAGTAATTTCTACTATGAGAAGTGCTCGGAAACCGTCCTCTAGGAAGGTCTATCACCGCACTTGGAGGGCCTACATCTCCATGTGTGAGGAAATGAAATGGCATCCGCGTACCTATTTGGTTTCCAGAATCCTGCTGTTTTTACAGCATGGGGTAGACCAAAGGCTTGCCCTAAGTACGATTAAGGGACAGATATCTGCCATGGCTGTCTTTTTTCAGCGACCCCTGGCGACTCACTCTCTCGTGAGTACATTTGTGCAGGGGGTTCGACATGTGGCCCCTCCGGTCCGCCCCCCGTTACCTCCGTGGGACTTGAACCTGGTCCTCTCGGTGCTTCAGAAGGCACCGTTTGAGAATATTAGAGATATTCCCCTGTTGACACTTTCTCAGAAGGTGGTCTTTTTGGTGGCTGTTACGTCAGTTAGACGAGTCTCTGAGCTGGCAGCCTTGTCCTGCAAGGCTCCCTATTTGATTTTCCACAAGGATAAGGTGGTGCTGCGGCCGCAGCCTTCCTTTCTTCCGAAGGTCGTTTCGGCTTTTCATCTCAACAAAGACATTGTACTTCCATCCTTGTGTCCTCAGCCGTCGAATCCTAAGGAGTCGGCGTTGCATTCCTTGGACGTTGTCTGAGCTTTGAGAGTATACATATCTGCTACTTCCCTGTTCCGGAAGTCAGACTCACTGTTTGTTTCGGTGGCTGGTCCCAAGAAGGGCCAAGCAGTCTCATCGGCCACCATCTCTAGGTGGATCCGACAGATAGTAATCCAGGCTTACGCCTTAAAGGGTCAGGCGCCCCCCTTTCCTGTCACGGCGCATTCGACCAGGGCAATAGGTGCCTCTTGGGCTTTCCGACATCAAGCGTCTGTTTCCCAACTATGTAAAGCGGCGACTTGGTCGTCCGCTCACACTTTCACAAAATTCTACAAAGTTGATGTAGGTGCATCTTCGGATGCCTCTTTCGGCCGCAAGGTTTTGCAGGCGGCTGTTTAGAGTTGCAACTCCTCCGTTGGAGGAGTGCTGTTTTGTGTTTTGGGGTGAAGTTTGTTTTTATGCTGTTACCACCCCTCGTTTTTTCTCTGACACTGCTTTGGGACGTCCCACTTTGTCAATAGAGAAGCTGTGTCGGTCCATGGACGAAAGAGTAAATAGGATTTTTTACTCACCGTAAAATCCTTTTCTCTGAGTCCATGGACCGACACAGCACCCACCCCTCTTTTTAAGTTTGTACTGCTTTTTGACGAACTGATCTGCGATGTGCAGACTGAGAGGGTATACCCAGAGGGTCCGCCCCCTGGGCGGTACTGTAGAAGGTGTGATGCAACACTTTTTACAAGTTTTTCTGCCTAGTCACTCCTAATTAACGGATAATACCCACTTTGTCAATAGAGAAGCTGTGTCGGTCCATGGACTCAGAGAAAAGGATTTTACGGTGAGTAAAAAATCCTATTTTTGTGGCCCTAAATGGCGTTTTTTGGAAGACCACAACACACCCACAGTACGTAACCGCTGAATCGCACAGCTACAGAACTGCAGAAAATGCTATTAAAAAAAATGTTGTTTTTTTAGCATACCACAGTAGAAGAAAACTATATAGAAATTGTTTATTTCACACAGATCCACATATGTATAACACACTGCAAAATATTTTTTGTGGCCCTAAATGGCGTTTTTTATAAGACCACAACACACCCACAGTACGTAACCGCTGAATCGCACAGCTACAGAACTGCAGAAAATGCTATTCAAAAAAAATGTTGTTTTTTTAGTATAGCACAGTAGAAGAAAACTATATAGAAATTTTTTATTTCACACACCTCCACATATGTATAACACACTGCAAAATATTTTTTGTGGCCCTAAGTGGCGTTTTTTGGAAGACCACAACACACCCACAGTTTGTAACCGCTGAATCGCACAGCTACAGAACTGCAGAAAATTCTATTAAAAAAATATTTTGTTTTTTTAGTATAGCACAGTAGAAGAAAGCTGTATAGAAATTGTTTATTTCACACACCTCCACATATGTATAACACACTGCAAAATATTTTTTGTGGCCCTAAATAGCGTTTTTTTGGAAGACCACAACACACCCACAGTACGTAACCTCTGAATCGCACAGCTACAGAACTGCAGAAAATGCTATTAAAAAAAATGTTTTTTTTTTAGTATAGCACAGTAGAAGAAATCTATATAGAAATTGTTTATTTCACACACCTCCACATATGTATAACACACTGCAAAATATTTTTTGTGGCCCTAAATGGCGTTTTTTGGAAGACCACAACACACCCACAGTACGTAACCGCTGAATCGCACAGCTACAGAACTGCAGAAAATGCTATTCCAAAAATTTTTTTTTTTTAGTATAGCACAGTAGAAGAAAACTATATAGAAATTGTTTATTTCACACACCTCCACATATGTATAACACACTGCAAAATAATTTTTGTGGCCCTAAATGGCATTTTTTGGAAGACCACAACACACCCACAGTACGTAACCACTGAATCGCACAGCTACAGAACTGCAGAAAATGCTATTAAAAAAAAAATTAGTTTTTTTTTCGTATAGCACAGTAGAAGAAAACTATATAGAAATTGTTTATTTCACACACCTCCACATATGTATAACACACTGCAAAATATTTTTTGTGGCCCTAAATGGCGTTTTTTGGAAGACCACAACACACCCACAGTACGTAACCGCTGAATCGCACAGCTACAGAACTGCAGAAAATGCTATTAAAAAAAATGTTTTTTTTTTAGTATAGCACAGTAGAAGAAAACTATATAGAAATTGTTTATTTCACACACCTCCACATATGTATAACACACTGCAAAATATTTTTTGTGGCCCTAAGTGGCGTTTTTTGGAAGACCACAACACACCCACAGTTTGTAACCGCTGAATCGCACAGCTACAGAACTGCAGAAAATTCTATTAAAAAAATATTTTGTTTTTTTAGTATAGCACAGTAGAAGAAAGCTGTATAGAAATTGTTTATTTCACACACCTCCACATATGTATAACACACTGCAAAATATTTTTTGTGGCCCTAAATAGCGTTTTTTTGGAAGACCACAACACACCCACAGTACGTAACCTCTGAATCGCACAGCTACAGAACTGCAGAAAATGCTATTAAAAAAAATGTTTTTTTTTTAGTATAGCACAGTAGAAGAAATCTATATAGAAATTGTTTATTTCACACACCTCCACATATGTATAACACACTGCAAAATATTTTTTGTGGCCCTAAATGGCGTTTTTTGGAAGACCACAACACACCCACAGTACGTAACCGCTGAATCGCACAGCTACAGAACTGCAGAAAATGCTATTCCAAAAATTTTTTTTTTTTAGTATAGCACAGTAGAAGAAAACTATATAGAAATTGTTTATTTCACACACCTCCACATATGTATAACACACTGCAAAATAATTTTTGTGGCCCTAAATGGCATTTTTTGGAAGACCACAACACACCCACAGTACGTAACCACTGAATCGCACAGCTACAGAACTGCAGAAAATGCTATTAAAAAAAAAATTAGTTTTTTTTTCGTATAGCACAGTAGAAGAAAACTATATAGAAATTGTTTATTTCACACACCTCCACATATGTATAACACACTGCAAAATATTTTTTGTGGCCCTAAATGGCGTTTTTTGGAAGACCACAACACACCCACAGTACGTAACCGCTGAATCGCACAGCTACAGAACTGCAGAAAATGCTATTAAAAAAAATGTTTTTTTTTTAGTATAGCACAGTAGAAGAAAACTATATAGAAATTGTTTATTTCACACACCTCCACATATGTATAACACACTGCAAAATATTTTTTGTGGCCCTAAATGGCGTTTTTTGGAAGACCACAACACACCCACAGTACGTAACCGCTGAATCTCACAGCTACAGAACTGCAGAAAATGCTATTAAAAAAATGTTTTTTTTTTAGTATAGCACAGTAGAAGAAAACTATATAGAAATTGTTTATTTCACACACCTCCACATATGTATAACACACTGCAAAATATTTTTGTGGCCCTAAATGGCATTTTTTGGAAGACCACAACACACCCACAGTACATAACCGCTGAATCGCACAGCTACAGAACTGCAGAAAATGCTATTCAAACATTTTTTTGTTTTTTTAGTATAGCAGAGTAGAAGAAAACTATATAGAAATTGTTTATTTCACAAACCTCCACATATGTATAACACACTGCAAAATATTTTTTGTGGCCCTAAATGGCGTTTTTTGGAAGACCACAACACACCCACAGTACGTAACCGCTGAATCGCACAGCTACAGAACTGCAGAAAATGCTATTCAAAAAAAATGTTGTTTTTTTAGTATAGCACTGTAGAAGAAAACTATATAGAAATTTTTTATTTCACACACCTCCACATATGTATAACACACTGCAAAATATTTTTTGTGGCCCTAAGTGGCGTTTTTTGGAAGACCACAACACACCCACAGTACGTAACCGCTGAATCGCACAGCTACAGAACTGCAGAAAATTCTATTAAAAAAATATTTTGTTTTTTTAGTATAGCACAGTAGAAGAAAGCTGTATAGAAATTGTTTATTTCACACACCTCCACATATGCATAACACACTGCAAAATATTTTTTGTGGCCCTAAATGGCGTTTTTTTGGAAGACCACAACACACCCACAGTACGTAACCTCTGAATCGCACAGCTACAGAACTGCAGAAAATGCTATTAAAAAAAATGTTTTTTTTTAGTATAGCACAGTAGAAGAAAACTATATAGAAATTGTTTATTTCACACACCTCCACATATGTATAACACACTGCAAAATATTTTTTGTGGCCCTAAATGGCGTTTTTTGGAAGACCACAACACACCCACAGTACGTAACCGCTGAATCGCACAGCTACAGAACTGCAGAAAATGCTATTCCAAAAAAAAATTTTTTTTAGTATAGCACAGTAGAAGAAAACTATATAGAAATTGTTTATTTCACACACCTCCACATATGTATAACACACTGCAAAATAATTTTTGTGGCCCTAAATGGCATTTTTTGGAAGACCACAACACACCCACAGTACGTAACCACTGAATCGCACAGCTACAGAACTGCAGAAAATGCTATTAAAAAAAAAATTAGTTTTTTTTCGTATAGCACAGTAGAAGAAAACTATATAGAAATTGTTTATTTCACACACCTCCACATATGTATAACACACTGCAAAATATTTTTTGTGGCCCTAAATGGCGTTTTTTGGAAGACCACAACACACCCACAGTACGTAACCGCTGAATCGCACAGCTACAGAACTGCAGAAAATGCTATTAAAAAAAATGTTTTTTTTTTAGTATAGCACAGTAGAAGAAAACTATATAGAAATTGTTTATTTCACACACCTCCACATATGTATAACACACTGCAAAATATTTTTTGTGGCCCTAAATGGCGTTTTTTGGAAGACCACAACACACCCACAGTACGTAACCGCTGAATCTCACAGCTACAGAACTGCAGAAAATGCTATTAAAAAAATGTTTTTTTTTAGTATAGCACAGTAGAAGAAAACTATATAGAAATTGTTTATTTCACACACCTCCACATATGTATAACACACTGCAAAATAATTTTTGTGGCCCTAAATGGCGTTTTTTGGAAGACCACAACACACCCACAGTACGTAACCGCTGAATCACACAGCTACAGAACTGCAGAAAATGCTATTAAAAAAAATGTTGTTTTTTTAGTATAGCACAGTAGAAGAAAACTATATAGAAATTGTTTATTTCACACACCTCCACATATGTATAACACACTGCAAAATATTTTTTGTGGCCCTAAATGGCGTTTTTTGGAAGACCACAACACACCCACAGTACGTAACCGCTGAATCGCACAGCTACAGAACTGCAGGAAATGCTATTCAAAAAAAAAATTGTTTTTTTAGTATAGCACAGTAGAAGAAAACTATATAGAAATTGTTTATTTCACACACCTCCACATATGTATAACACACTGCAAAATATTTTTTGTGGCCCTAAATGGCATTTTTTGGAAGACCACAACACACCCACAGTACGTAACCGCTGAATCGCACAGCTACAGAACTGCAGAAAATGCTATTAAAAATTTTTTTTTTTTTTTAGTATAGCACAGTAGAAGAAAACTATATAGAAATTGTTTATTTCACACACCTCCACATATGTATAACACACTGCAAAATATTTTTGTGGCCCTAAATGGCGTTTTTTGGAAGACCACAACACACCCACAGTACGTAACCGCTGAATCGCACAGCTACAGAACTGCAGAAAATGCTATTAAAAAAAAATGTTTTTTTTTAGTATAGCACAGTATAAGAAAACTATATAGAAATTGTTTATTTCACACACCTCCACATATGTATAACACACTGCAAAATATTTTTTGTGGCCCTAAATGGCGTTTTTTGGAAGACCACAACACACCCACAGTACGTAACCGCTGAATCGCACAGCTACAGAACTGCAGAAAATGCTATTCCAAAAAAAAATTGTTTTTTTAGTATAGCACAGTAGAAGAAAACTATATAGAGATTGTTTATTTCACACACCTCCACATATGTATAACACACTGCAAAATATTTTTTGTGGCCCTAAATGGCGTTTTTTGGAAGACCACAACACACCCACAGTACGTAACCGCTGAATCGCACAGCTACAGAACTGCAGAAAATGCTATTCAAAAAAAAAATGTTTTTTTTAGTATAGCACAGTAGAAGAAAACTATATAGAAATAGTTTATTTCACACACCTCCACATATGTATAACACACTGCAAAATATTTTTTGTGGCCCTAAATGGCATTTTTTGGAAGACCACAACACACCCACAGTACGTAACCGCTGAATCGCACAGCTACAGAACTGCAGAAAATGCTATTCAAAAAAAATGTTGTTTTTTTAGTATAGCACAGTAGAAGAAAACTATATATTGAAATGGTTTATTTCACACACCTCCACATATGTATAACACACTGCAAAATATTTTTTGTGGCCCTAAATGGCGTTTTTTGGAAGACCACAACACACCCACAGTACGTAACTGCTGAATCGCACAGCTACAGAACTGCAGAAAATGCTATTAAAAAAAAGATTTTTTTTTAGTATAGCACAGTAGAAGAAAACTATATAGAAATTGTTTATTTCACACACCTCCACATATGTATAACACACTGCAAAATATTTTTTGTGGCCCTAAATGGCGTTTTTTGGAAGACCACAACACACCCACAGTACGTAACCGCTGAATCGCACAGCTACAGAACTGCAGAAAATGCTATTCAAAAAAATGTTGTTTTTTTAGTATAGCACAGTAGAAGAAAACTATATAGAAATTGTTTATTTCACACACCTCCACATATGTATAACACACTGCAAAATATTTTTTGTGGCCCTAAATGGTGTTTTTGGAAGACCACAACACACCCACAGTACGTAACCGCTGAATCGCACAGCTACAGAACTGCAGAAAATGCTATTCAAAAAAAATGTTGTTTTTTTAGTATAGCACAGTAGAAGAAAACTATATAGAAATTGTTTATTTCACACACCTCCACATATGTATAACACACTGCAAAATATTTTTTGTGGCCCTAAATGGCGTTTTTTGGAAGACCACAACACACCCACAGTACGTAACCGCTGAATCGCACAGCTACAGAACTGCAGAAAATGCTATTAAAAAAAAAAATGTTTTTTTAGTATAGCACAGTAGAAGAAAACTATATAGAAATTGTTTATTTCACACACCTCCACATATGTATAACACACTGCAAAATATTTTTTGTGGCCCTAAATGGCGTTTTTTGGAAGACCACAACTCACCCACAGTACGTAACTGCTGAATCGCACAGCTACAGAACTGCAGAAAATGCTATTCAAAAAAAAATTGTTTTTTTAGTATAGCACAGTAGAAGAAAACTATATAGAAATTGTTTATTTCACACCCCTCCACATATGTATAACACACTGCAAAATATTTTTTGTGGCCCTAAATGGCGTTTTTTGGAAGACCACAACACACCCACAGTACGTAACCGCTGAGTCGCACAGCTACAGAACTGCAGAAAATGCTATTAAAAAAAATATGTTGTTTTTTTAGTATAGCACAGTAGAAGAAAACTATATAGAAATTGTTTATTTCACACACCTCCACATATGTATAACACACTGCAAAATATTTTTTGTGGCCCTAAATGGCGTTTTTTGGAAGACCACAACACACCCACAGTACGTAACCGCTGAATCGCACAGCTACAGAACTGCAGAAAATGCTATTCATAAAAAATGTTGTTTTTTTAGTATAGCACAGTAGAAGAAAACTATATAGAAATTGTTTATTTCACACACCTCCACATATGTATAACACACTGCAAAATATTTTTTGTGGCCCTAAATGGCGTTTTTTGGAAGACCACAACACACCCACAGTACGTAACCGCTGAGTCGCACAGCTACAGAACTGCAGAAAATGCTATTAAAAAAAATATGTTGTTTTTTTAGTATAGCACAGTAGAAGAAAACTATATAGAAATTGTTTATTTCACACACCTCCACATATGTATAACACACTGCAAAATATTTTTTGTGGCCCTAAATGGCGTTTTTTGGAAGACCACAACACACCCACAGTACGTAACCGCTGAATCGCACAGCTACAGAACTGCAGAAAATGCTATTCATAAAAAATGTTGTTTTTTTAGTATAGCACAGTAGAAGAAAACTATATAGAAATTGTTTATTTCACACACCTCCACATATGTATAACACACTGCAAAATATTTTTTGTGGCCCTAAATGGCGTTTTTTGGAAGACCACAACACACCCACAGTATGTAACCGCTGAATCGCACAGCTACAGAACTGCAGAAAATGCTATTCAAAAAAAATGTTGTTTTTTTAGTATAGCACAGTAGAAGAAAACTATATAGAAATTGTTTATTTCACACACCTCCACATATGTATAACACACTGCAAAATATTTTTTGTGGCCCTAAATGGCGTTTTTTGGAAGACCACAACACACCCACAGTACGTAACCGCTGAATCGCACAGCTACAGAACTGCAGAAAATGCTATTAAAAAAAATGTTTTTTTTTTAGTATAGCACAGTAGAAGAAAACTATATAGAAATTGTTTATTTCACACACCTCCACATATGTATAACACACTGCAAAATATTTTTTGTGGCCCTAAATGGCGTTTTTTGGAAGACCACAACACACCCACAGTACGTAACCGCTGAATCGCACAGCTACAGAACTGCAGAAAATGCTATTCCAAAAAAATGTTTTTTTAGTATAGCACAGTAGAAGACAAATATATAGAAATGGTTTATTTCACACGCCTCCACATATGTATAACACACTGCAAAATATTTTTTGTGGCCCTAAATGGGTCTATTTGCAAGCGTACATTAAAGTGCAATTTTTTTTTTTTTTTTTGCCCTTAATGGGTCTTTTGGAAAAGAGCACAATAAAGTGCCTTTTTTTTTTGCCCTAAATGGATCTTTTTCCAAGAGCAGAATACACCCACAGTATGGAAACGGTGTATCTCTCAACGTAATATATGCAGTGCTGGTGCACTGAGCTTGCAGATAAAAGGTAGATTTTCTCTGACACTGGGCTCATGGCAGTGTAAAAAGACTGCACTGCAACACAAACAGGTAAACCTATGCAGATCGCTGAGTTATATCTCTAAATCTGGACTCCTATTCCTATATAATAAATCTCTCTCCCTGAAAGCACCAACAGGAACCTGGCCCTACACTACACTGTCTCTCTATCTTTTCCCTCAGATTCCAGAATCAGGACTAACTCATGTATTTTTCAATCTCTCCCTAAAAGCAACAGCAGCAGACAAGATCCTCTCCCTATCTATTCTGAAGCAGAGTGACGTGTGTGCTGTGTGCCTCTAGCTTATATAGAAGCTGGGTCACATGTTGCACTGACCAATCACAGCCATGCCATTAGTAGGCATGGCTATGATGGCTTCTAAGGGCACACCAGCTAATCAAAAGGTGATTGGCTGGCCCCTGAAGCATTTCTAACTGCGCCATTAGATTGCCGAACCCGAACCCGAACCCGGACTTTCGCGCAAAAGCTAAAGTTCGGTACGGACCCTAGTGATAAGTGGTATGAGTGGTCCGTCACGTTTCCTTTTAGAACCTAACTACTTATCACTTATTCCACCCAACATTACCTAGTGAAGAAAATTTTACGTAGACACTGGCATGTGCTGAGGAGTGATCAAATTATCAGCACTTTTTTGCCAGCAGCACCACAGGTTATCTTTAGGGGGGTCCCCTCACTTAGGGATAAGATAGCACCAAATGTGGTTGATCCACCACCAAAAAGAGTATCTTTCTTTCAGAACATCTCTGTGTACCACCAATGTCATAGATGCCAAGTGTGTGCACTCAATACAATCAAATCTAAAAAAACTGTTTAGTTTAGATCAACAAGTACGTCTAAGGAACATCAAATTGTGTCTTTTGTTACCTGCAGGTCCACAGGCATTGTATATTTATTGCAATGTCCCTGCGGGATGCAATATATAGGCAGAACAAAAAGATCTATGCAAGTACGTCTGGGAGAGCATATTGCCAACATTAACCACTTGACAACTGGGCACATAACCCCCTTCCTGCCCAGGCGAAATTTCAGGTTTCAGCGCTGTCACGCTTTGAATGACAATTGCGCGGTCGTGCGACGTGGCTCCCAAACAAAATTGACGTCCTTTTTTTCCCACAAATAGAGCTTTCTTTTGGTGGTATTTGATAATTTCTGCGGTTTGTAAACAAAAAAAGAGCGACAATTTTGAAAAAAACACAATATTTTTTCATTTTTGCTATAATTAATATCCCAATTTTTTTTTTAATAAACGATTTTTTTCCTCAGTTTAGGCTGATACGTATTCTACATATTTTAGGTAAAAAAAAAAAAACGCAATAAGCGTATAGTGATTGGTTTGCGCAAAAGTTATAGCGCCTACAAAATAGGGAATAGAATTATGATTTTTTTTTTTTTTTATTTATTTTTTTACTAGTAATGGCGTCGGTCTGCAATTTTTTTTTGTGACTGTGACATTATGGCGGACACATCGGACACTTTTGACACATTTTTGGGACCATTTACATTTATACAGCGAATAGTGCTATAAATATGCACTGATTACTGTATAAATGTGACTGGCAGTGAAGGGGTTAACCACTAGGGGGCGATCGAGGGGTTAAATGTGTTCCCTGGGAGTGATTGTAACTGTGGGGGGAGGTGACTGACTGGGGGAGGTGACTGATGGTTGTCCCTATGTACAAGGGACACACCATCCGTCACCTCTCCCTGACAGGACGTGGATCTCTGTGTTTACACACAGAGATCCACGTCCCTGGCTCTGTGATAGCCAATCGCGGGTACCTGGCGGACATCGCGGCCGCCAGGCACGCGCATCGGCACCCGCCTGACACGGCGGGCACAGCTTTTCCCCGATGCGCTCCCGCGGCGGCGCGCATCGCGGAAGTGAATGGGAGGACGTCCATAGACGTCCTATCAGCAATTGGCGACCGCTTTGCGGACGTCTTTTGCAGATAGGCCGGGCGCGAAGTGGTTAAAAGTGGATTTAAAGACCACTCAGTGTCAAGGCACTATGATCTATATCATCAACGTAACCCAGCAGGTACAGTGTTTCTGGGTATTGACAGGTATAGTCCTCATTGGAGGGGAGGCTCTTTAGTAAGGGAAATATCCAGGATGGAAATGGCATGGATACATAGGGTGCGTTGTTATACTCCCTATGGCCTCAACATAGATATAGATGTGAACGCATTTATAGACAATGCTTAAGAACATTCTTATGGTTCCATATTTTTCCTGTTACTATTATTAGCAGTATAATATGTGACATGTGAACTAGATATGATTTCCAAGTTGTCATGGGTGATTAGTTTTGACCACTTGTTTTTGACAATACAATCCCAGGTTTTACAATAGGGCCATTATTTACAACTATAGAGGGAGTAGGTCTGTTAATAAGAATTATATTCCTTAATAACATCTTTGGGATAGGAGCTCAATATTTTTTTCCCCCCCCATTTATTATCATTAAGGAGGAATACCTGCCCTTTCCTTCATATACCCTTTTCTTCCTTTTCATATGGTTGCTTGAAACTTCCTAGGATTGCATTGATGTGTTAATCAATGCAATTTAAATTAGTGGTTTGGCCACCTTACATATTTTGGGACTCTGATGGCTTTGCTATGCTTGATGGGATCCCTCCACTGAGGGGGTTAAGTTCCCCGTAAATCCCATTGTGCATGGCATTGTTCACGGAGTTCCAATAATATGTGTTCCTTACCAGCCCAACAGCAATGTTTGTGGTAGGTATATTTCTTCCTTATATATTTTATCTAATTAGTATATATTTTATCTAATTAGTTTATATTTTTATACCATATAATAAGTCCATTTTGCTGTCTAAATGCAGTACTGGACATATCCAGTAGGGGGCCTTTAGCATTATTTTAATATAATGGTAGATGGGATTAACATACAATGGTGAAGTATATGTATTATTAATGTTAATTCTGGCCCTAATAAGGACTTCCATGCACCAACATGGGAATCAGTGTTTTAGACTGTTATAAACCAAATACTTCTTATGTTGAAAATGGATGCGACGCGAGGCACCACCAGCCCGCGAGACGCATTTTTTTGACATATCGTGTTTGGTGTTTTCTATTTATTTTTATGTCAAGTTTTATATGACTAGATTTTTGTAAGTCCAATAAATGGCTAAGATAATCAGCCAGGATAGCAGATTACAGGTTATCACACTTATGGGCAATGTTGCCCACTGCTAAAATGGCGACTCATTTGGCAATGACGCTGGGAGATCAGATCTGGGCGTTTCTGCTGTATGCGCAGTATATATATGGCGATGGGTCAGCAAGCCGCCCGTGTCCCAGGACGACGTAATTTGTGACGAAATGACGTAGGGAGGAGCGGCGTGCTGACATCACCGACATACCAACATACCAAGAGTACGGAAGGAACGGGCTGCTTTTAGCCAGCTGGCTACGATTTTTTACCACACGCCTATTTACTTATGAAGAATTGTAAGTGTCATTTTTTCTTTATTAAAATGTCATTTTAAACTTAATTACGCTATGGTGGCTTTCTTTTCCATTGGCATTGTGAAATCTGGGCTATATGTAGAAGCATACTGTATCTCTCTGGCCACTTCCCCTGAAGTGAGAGGCCGACAAGCCAGATTTTCGAGTGGCGTTCCGATACCAGGTACCATATGGCATATACTTTGTAGCCAGCCTCAATCAAAGCAACATTATGGATCCGTGTGCTTAATTTTCCCCAGTTCTCCACCTCAGGAGCTATGCCCATGTCCCTCTTCCACGCCGTCTGATATGTCAACTTGACAGAGGGTTTGGAGAATAGTTTATATAGCATGGAAAGGTCCCCCCTTAGAGAGGTCCCCTGTATACACCTGCTCTCAAACATGGTGCGTACTACTAGGTCTGAGCTATTTTTCTGTAGAGTTTTAAGTAAGTGATAAATTTGATGTAAATGGAATTTCTCTGAGGGTGTCATCTCCAGACTATTCCCCAAGTATGATGGGAATGTATCCCTCTGTGGTCTTAGTAGTTCCCCATGCGGTAGAGGCCCTTGTTTAAGCACCAGCCAAAGCCTTTAGATTGTAAACCTGGTGGGAACAAGGGGTTTGCCAAAGAGAGGAGCCACTGGTGCATGGGTAGAGCGCAGGGGCCATCTCCTACAACCAATGTCCCACAAATGAATGGAGTGGAAGAGCGTAGGGCACCAGATCACTTTACAATGTCTCAAGGGAGTCAAGAGTAATAAATCTATTGTAAGTGGAGAACAAGCTTGGGCCACTAAAGTCACCCAGTCTGGCCTATAGTGTTTACTATGAAGTTGGAAAAGTTGAGCTAACTGTGCCGCCACATAGTATTTCCTAAAAGCCGGTACTCTCAAGCCTCCCATTTCCTTGGGGGCGTATTGTACATTGTGGGTCGTGATATTCTGCTTCCCTTAGTTCCCCTAAATGAACTGAAAGATTTTTGATTGAAATAGTGGTGTTGCAGCAATGGGGACATGGATGAGCAAAGTTCTGAAATAGTATAACAAGCTAGGTAGGACTGTAGCTATTACTGAAGCGATTCTACCCATCCAGGACAAGCTTGCGTCAGACCATGTCTTTATGTGCTCCAAAAGTCTAGCAAATAGAGTCGGGTAATTTGCCTTATAAAGTGAGGTAAAAGTGAGAGTTAGGTGAATTCCTAGATAAGAGAGATGTTCTCTGCTAGAGAAAGGGATATTGGTTCTTGAGGCTCTGCAGTGTCGAGTTTGGTAGATTGACATTCATGGCCTCCGATTTATCCTGGTTGACCAGTAAGCCTGAAATGTTTCCAAAACGATCCAAGAGATGCAGCAAATTCGGCAGGGTGGTATGGGGGGAGGTAATGAATAAAAATAGATCGTCTGCGAATAGGGTGCATTTGTGACTACTACCCCCCCCCCCTCTATGCACTGGATATTAGGTTTCTGGTGGATAGCCATTGATAGGGTATTAATGGTTATAATGAACAGGAGAGGAGAAAAAGGGCATCCCTTGCGAGTGCCTAAAAAGATGTGAAATGGATCAGAGCTATGACTACACATTACTGTCTGGGCCGTGGAAGAGCTATATAGAAAATGGAGTGAGGCTATCAACTTAGGGCCGAAAAACCGAAAAAGGAAGGGCCGGTAGAGAGAGTCAAATGCTTTGCGAATATCAATGGACAACAGCATCCTGGTCCTGGCTACTCCCCCTGTCCCAAGATGAGTGTAGTATTGAGATGAGGTCTATCGCCCCCTGGACCTGATCTGCTGCTTTGTCTATGTGGCAAAAAGCCCACTTGATCTGAGTGTATGAAGTCTGCCAAAAAGTCAACAATCTGTTCACAAGAATTTTTGTCTTTATCCAAAAGGTCTTTGTGATCACCTGGTAAAGTCGGGATTCAGGGAGAAATATTCCTTCAATGCAAGTTCAATGTCAAGGCATGTCACCGGGTTGCTGAGGTGCCAGATATATGAGGCCATGGGGCTTCACAAAGAAGCTGGGCAGACCACTACTGGTGAATGGTCAGACCATGGGGTCTCTAAATTCTTGCAGGAAGTGCAGATAGGTAGGGATAAGGCAGACATGAAGACATGGTTTATCCGCAAATAAGTCAGGTGAATATGGTAGTAGAAGGGATAGTCACATTTGGGAACATTAACACTCTCTCCATACATCCACTAAGTCATGGTCGTGTAGTAATTTCGCAAACTTGGTACTCAATTTTGTAGGCTTCAAAATTTGTGAGCCCAGTGGGCTTATCTAGAGGGGAATCCAAAGTGATGTTTGAATCTCCACCCATCAAGAGCGTTCCCTCAAAGTGGGGGGGCAGCTGTTGAAATAGGTTATGCAGGAAAGTCAACTGATCTTTATTAGGAGCATAATAAGTAAAAATAGTCACCAAGGTCCCCCTTGATCAACAGAGCCAATCAACTTCTAACTGCAGCTTGTTCAATTAAACTTTGACAAAAAAAGAAGAAACTACCGTATTTATAAAATCAGGGGAAAATCGTGGGTGCGTGTTATACGCCGATACCCACCTTTCCCCGTCGATCTCCGCTGACTGTGAGCGGAGCGATCGCCGCCGAGATACACATAGCCGAGTGTACTCGGCTTTTCTCGGCTTCGCTCACAGTCACGCCCAGTCCCGGCGTGACTGTGAGCGGAACCGAGAAGAGCCGAGTAGAGCCGAGTACACTCGGCTATGTGTATCTCGGATCCGCCCAGTCCCTGCGTTCCCTGCGTTCTCAACAGCATTGGCCCCGCTCCGCCCAGTCTCGGCGGCGATCTCGGCAGTGCCAATTTTAAATTCCGGCAAGGCTGCAATAAACACTGGGGCAAGGCTGCACGGCTGCACTGTGACAAGGCTGCAGTGGACACTGGGGCAAGGCTGCAATGGACACTGTGACAAGGCTGCAATGGACACCGTGAAAAGGCTGCAATGGACACTGTGAAAAGGCTGCAATGGACACTGTGACAAGGCTGCAATGGACACTGGGGCAAGGCTGCAATGGACACTGGGGCAAGGCTGCACTGTGACAAGGCTGCAATGGACACTGGGGCAAGGCTGCACTGTGACAAGGCTGTAAATGACACTGATAAGGCTGCATTTAAATGTAGGTTATTTTTCCTTAAACTTCCCTCCTAAAAGTTTTTTCCCTAAAATTCCCTCCTAAACTTGGGGTGCGTGTTATACGCCGGTGCGTGTTATACGCCGATAAATACGGTAATTGGTCATCTGCCTGGAAATGTGGAGAGGCAGAGATGTGAAAAAGACAAGATAGGTTGAACAAGCAGGTAAAACAGTTCACATTTTTCCTGTGCGTAATTAGCTGTTTGCCTGGAATTTAGATTTAACTCTAATTCATTCTAATATGTTATATTTTGTTTTTTATATATATATGCAGATAAGGGCTGCTACCTCAATTACCATAAATAAACACTTTCAAGCAGTAGCTTTTTCAGAGGTCCTCTCCAGATTGCAAATAATTTTCTAAGGGGATGATTCATCAAACACTTTTAAGTGTCAGAGTAGTTTCACAAAAATTAACTCCCAGTGACTAAAGAGTTTGATGAATTACCAACAGCATGAAGGCAAATGTATCATTTTTTATGCAGGCAAAGTGTCAGGGAATTGTATTATCTAATGTGTTAGTTAAATTGTGGTGTTAGTTAAAGATTTATATCAATTCATTTGGCAACTGTGCTTGTTTCACTGCTTGAGAAGCTAAGAAGATAAATTGAACATATGTGAATGTCCTTCTTTTAGTCAACAAGTCACAAGAAATTTCTGTTTACTGCATCAGTATAATGTTTTACAAATCTACAGAGATGACTTTACATGTTAATTATTTAAAGTAGATTTAGTGATGAGTACGTTGATTTTTTTTAATAAGTAGCCTACAATAAATAGAAAATGTGCCAGGAAAAATAAAATTACTGCACAGGCAGATCTGGATTGAAGGTGAGTGATTTCGTTTGTGAATACTATTTACTACAATTGGGCTATCCAGTTTTTTTTTTTTTTTACTCGCATTCAGTTTTTAATATTTTTAACTGGGGAATCTATACAGACTTGTACATATTGGTCAGGACAGAACAAAAAGTAGTTAAAAAAATGTTGTCAGGTAAATTTAAAATATTGAATTTTAATCTATCCATCTAAATATTTCCTAAATGTCCATAATACAACTAAATACTAATATTTATTGGTAAAGTTGATCTAGCGAACATCGGATTGCCTTTTGGGGGATCAGGAAGTTTTTTTCCCCCTGCTGGAGCAAATTAGATCCTGCCTTGCTGTTTTTATTTTTTGCCTTGTTCAGAAAAAATGTGGTAGAAATAGGGGTCCAATTGCGTTGTTAAAATGACCTCATGACCAGAGAGCAACAACCAAGTATGTAAAAAGAACAAAGATACTGATAGATTTGGGCATTTGACAGTGGTCTCTGGACAAATATACAAATACACAAAAATATCAGATAGAAAAAGACATATTATTTATTAATACAAAAAACATAAAAGATAAAATGTAAATATTCGGGCAACATAGAGCCCAACCATACAAAATCCATACAGAGATAATCAGTCAGACATAGTGTGGAGTTTGCCTACATGTTTTGTGGTATCCACCGCTTCATCGGGGCTTCTCCATAACTGACTGTACAGATCTAAAGTAAAATAAAGTGAATATATATATATATATATATATATATATATATATATATATATATATATAATATAGTGCAATATACAGTTAATCATATGTTAAAACAAGGAAGAACATTGCCCTGCCACATGATCTAGAGGGGAGAAGACAAAGACAAACACAGAAACAACACAAACAAAAAAAAAAATATATATATATAGAACTAAAACATACCTCTTGTGTGTATATCTGACACATTTAAGCTAAGGGGAGACCAAGTAACAGCACAAAACCTAGCTGGTAGCCACACAAAATTATGGCTGGGAGATGGATCAAACCACATAAATTGTTCTGAATAAACAGACATCAAAACAGAGGTCAAAATGGCTCCTCACAAGTTAAATAAATCACAACATACAATGTCAACCAAAACTCCCCCTTGCAGCTAACCTTAGTTCAACAAGCCATGTGAATAGATGAAGAGGGAGGTGTAGCAGAGCGTCCCAGAGAGAGCCGGGAAAAGTCCTGTTCTGGGTTTATATGTCTCCCAGGCTCCTCTCATACACATTCAAGGATCTATGTTTCATGGTCCAGTATGGATCTTGGTTCTCTTTCACAGGCTAATTTAAGCTCACCTGAGACAGACAGTGTTTTCTCTCTGCCTGGGAAGATCAAACAACTTAGGTCTGTGAGAGCAACAGGTTGGTGAAAGCTATTAAGCAGTTTACGTGGAAGCTGCTAATGTTTGAATAGACCGCTGAGAGGGAAGGTTGGCCTAAAACCCAGTGGGCAGGACTGGTAGCCCCCTTAGTTTCTGGAGAATCACAGAAGGCCTACTATAATCTGGAGTCGGCAGAAGCGGGAGACTATGAAAAGGTCAAGCAGGAAATCCTGGTGCGACTTGGCAGTTTGAGCACAGCGGGTCCACAGCTGGTTCTTCCAAGACGAGAGGCCCCTAAGATCGCAGATGTTTGTCCTGATCCACCTGGTGTGGAAATGGCTAAAGCCGGAGTCCCTGTCTGGGCCACAAATAGTGGAGCGTGTGGTCATGGACAGATTCCTGAGGTCACTACCAACTCCCCTGCAGAAGTGGGTGAGTCAAGGAGACCCCAAATCGGTGGACAACCTGGTGGACTTCATTGAAAGGTACTTTACTGCAGAGAGCCTGGTCACCACCCCTACAGCTGCACAGATTTTCCACCCAAAGCCCCGTCTCCCAAGGCAATAGTTAAGACTGTTCCAGGGAAAGTGGGTGGTAAGCAGGGATGAGCCGAACACCCCCCTGTTCGGTTCGCACCAGAACCTGCGAACAGACAGAATGTTCGCGTGAACTTTAGAACCCTATTAAATACAATGGACTCGAACGTTCAAAATCTAAAGTGCTAATTATAAAGGCTTATATGCAAGTTATTGTCCTAAAAAGTGTTTGGGGACCCGGGTCCTGCCCCAGGGGACATGTATCAATGCAAAAAGAAGTTTTAAAAACGGCCGTTTTTTCGGGAGCAGTGATTTTAATAATGCTTAAAATTAAAAAATAAAAGTGAAATATTCCTTTAAATTTCGTACCTAGGGGGTGTGTATGATATGCATGTAAAGTGGCGCTTGTTTCCCGTGCTTAGAACTGTCCCTGCACAAAATGTCATTTTTGAAGGAAAAAAAGTCATTTAAAACTCACTCGCGGCTATTAATGAATTGTCGGCTCCCGGCAATACATAGAAAAGTCATTGATAAAAAAAAAAAAAGCGTGGGGGTCCCCCAGAATTCAATTACCAGGCCCTTCAGGTCTGGTATAGATATTAAGGGGAACCCCACCGCAAATTAAAAAAAAAATGCGTGCGGCTCCCCCAAATATCCATACCAGGCCCTTCAGATCTGGCATGGATTTTAAGGGTAACTCCACCCCAAATGAAAAAAAAAATGGCGTGGAGTCCCCCCAAAAATCCATACCAGACCCTTATCCAAGCACGCAACCTGGCAGGCCACAGGAAAAGAGGGGGGACGAGAGAGCGCCCCCCCCTCCTGAACCGTACCAGGCCACATGCCCTCAACATGGGGAGGATGTCCCCATGTTGATGGGGATAAGGGCCTCATCCCCACAACCCTTGCCCGGTGGTTGTGGGGGTCTGCGGGCAGGGGGCTTATCAGAATCTGGAAGACCCCTTTAACAAAGGGGACCCCCAGGTCCCGCCCCCCCCTATGTGAATTGGTAAGGGGTACATTGTACCCCTACCATTTCACGAAGAAAGTGTCAAAAAATGTAAAAAAAAACACACAAACACCTTGGAAAAGTCCTTTATTAAAAAAAAAAAAAATCCAGCGGTAAAATCCAGTGTCCCGCGGCGACCCCCACGCTTTTTTTTTTTTTTTATCAATGACTTTTCTATGTATTGCCGGGAGCCGACAATCCATTAATAGCCGCGGGTTAGTTTTAAATGACTTTTTTCCTTCAAAAATGACATTTTATGCAGGGACAGTTCTAAGCACGGGAAACATGCGCCACTTTACATGCATATCATACACACCCCTAGGTACAAAATTTAAAGGAATATTTCACTTTTATTGTTTCACTTGAAGCATTATTAAAATCACTGCTCCCAAAAAAACGGCCGTTTTTTAAAACTTTTTTTTGCATTGATACATGTCCCCTGGGGCAGGACCCGGGTCCCCAAACACTTTGCATATAAGCCTTTATAATTAGCACTTTAGATTTCTCCCATAGACTTTTCGAATTTGCCGCGAACACCCCAATTTGTTCGCTGTTCGGCGAACGGGCGAACAGGCAATGTTCGAGTCGGACATGAGTTTGACTCGAACTCAAAGCTCATCCCTAGTGGTAAGCATAGCATGGAGATAGGGGGGAGGATTTTTGGTGCCAGAACTGAAGTTTGGCGTCCCAAACAAAGGAAGCCACTGCCTGTCAGCAAATAAAACCAGGGCAAAATCAGGTGTTTTTGTTGCCAGGAACTGGGACATGTTGCAGAAAACTTTCCATTGACAGACGAACCCATGCAGTGTGATGTATTCCTTAGAAGGAAGTCTATGTTTGCTGCTGTTTCATGCCCTGCAGCGCCAAATGAAAGAAAACACATGTGTCAAATGACTGTTAATAATAAGCCTATTATAGCCTTGCTGGACTCTGGAAGTCTAGTGACTTTGGTTAAAGCTGAGATGATTGAAACTGTGAATTTTCTTGACAAAAAAGTTGCTGTGATCTGTGTACATGGGGATACCTGGGAGTATACTATAGCCACTGTTAATTTTAAAACTGACTTAGGTACAGTGACCCATCCGGTCAGACTTGTGCCCCACTTGGTGCACGAGGCCATCATTGGTAGGGACTTCCCTACATTTTTGGAACTGTGGGATCATTCCGACTCGGTCACAGTAACTGACTCAGTGGCAGAGCCAGCACCAACAATGTGGTTTCAGGAGACTCCTCTCAGGGTTCCCAAGGTTTTCCTTTCTCATTTATGGCAGGAGAACTGGAGGAGCCTGAGGAAGTCCCCACAGCCAGTGAAGGTGGACAGCCGTCTGCTGACTTTGAAGCTACATTAGAGTTTGCTGACCTTAATGTGCACAAAGAAAACTTTGGTACCATGCAGAGAAAAGACTCTACTCTTGCCAGGGCCTGGGAGAATATAGCATTGATTAATGATGTACCTGTCGAACCAGGGGACAGACCTTGTTTCCTTATTTCAGCAGCAATGAGGATTTACTGTATCATGTCTATAAAAAG
Organism: Rana muscosa; assembly: GCA_029206835.1. Classification (NCBI taxonomy): domain Eukaryota; kingdom Metazoa; phylum Chordata; class Amphibia; order Anura; family Ranidae; genus Rana; species Rana muscosa. Next base: position 288,025,979 of record CM055116.1, read on the forward strand.
AAAGATGACATTTTTGAACATTTGGTGGTCCCTAAGCCAAACAGATGGATGTGTTGGAACTTGCCCATGGGCACCTGCTAGGAGGTCATTTAGGGGTTGAGAAAACCACTGAAAGGGTGTTACGCAGATTTTACTGGCCCGGGATACAGAAAGATATTGAGAATTATTGTCAATCCTGTCCTGTGTGTCAAATGTCATCCCCACTAACCCACTTCTGAAGTCCTTTAGTGCCCTTACCCATTATTGTTTTCAATTTCCTTTTATTGGTCTTTTTCTCAGATACAAAAACTTTACATTTACACAAGATTTATTTACAGTATACATTATTCCCATTAATTGTCAATAAACCGAATCTTGATAATTATCCGTTACTTTATCATTAAAACAATAAACATATATCTACATATACTCCTAATATCTCCATATCCATTCATCCTCACTACCATTCATGCAAAAAAAAAAAACATTCTCCCCCACCTTCCCCCTTTTCTCTCACATTTTCCGCTTCATTTACTTATCACCTTTGATTTTCTCCTAATTTTCCATTTATATATATTCTTTCATTCCTTCCGTGAGCCGAAATTCATCCAATTTTTGCCAAATTTCTGGCATTTTGCTATTTATATATCCTTCTTCTCTTATCTGTCTTTCCATATATTGTATTTCGTTCATTTCACATACCCAAACTGCTATATTCAGGATTTTATTTTCTCTCCAATTGCGAGCTATTATTGTTCTAGCTGCCGTAGTCATATGGTGAAAAATATCCTTCTTGATATTCTTTATTGAGTCAGGAATCAAGGATAGCAATGAAATATCTATGTTTAGATTTCTCTCTACTCCCGACACTTTCCAGTATATCTCGTGAACTTTTTCCCCAAAATTTCTAACTAAATGACAACTGAACCAAATATGGTCCAATGTCCCCCTTTCGACCTTACATCTCCAACACACATCTGTCTGTCCATTATTTATTTTATTTAACTCTACTGGGCTCCAATACCATCTCATTGCTATTTTATAATTTCTTTCTTGGTACTTGTTTGCAATAGATGTTTTATGAATTATTGAAAATATTTTCTTCCATTCTATCTCTGATATTGATCTCCCTATTTCCTTTTCCCATTTTTTCATTCCCGTTAGCTCTCTGAGAGGTCCTGAAGGGAGTAATAAACCATATATCTTAGATAATTTTTTGATTGATTTTGGTTCATCTATTAAAATTTGTTCAAATTTAATTTTTGGTCTATTTATTGAATTACTATATTTTTTGCAATGTAAGTTTTTAATTGATGGTTTTGTAGCCATTTATATTTATATTCAGGTCCCAAGTCTTGCATTTTTGGTATTTTCCCTTCAACTAGAATCTGGGCCACCATTGCGTTCTCCAGTATATTCCATTTTAAGTACTTTGTGGTTGCTAAGGCTGGTGGAAATTCTGGATTGGAGAACAATGGGGTCATTGGTCCCATAATAGTGGATAGGTTCCCCTTTTTTAATTCTGCATCCCATATTTTTAATGTAGCTCTTATAAAAATTGTTAGTTTTTTATCTCCAGGTCTTAATTGCGGTTTTATCCAAGGGAGCGCTTTGAGTTGAATGCCTATAATGTCTTCTTCTAATTTAACCCATTGTTTATCCTCCCTATTTTGGTACCAGTCTACTATCCTAGTCAGAGAGGCTGCGTGTAGGTATTTTGAGAAATCAGGTAGTGCTAACCCTCCCTTTTTCTTAGTTCTAATAATTAGGATTTCCCTTTTAGTTTGTGGTGTTTTATGGGCCCAGATAAGGCTTCCTATTGCTCTTCTTAGTTCATTCCTTCATTTCTTTGGAATAACCAATGGAACAGTTTGAAATATATACAACAATTTTGGTAATATATCCATTTTTTTATATTAATTCTTCCCATCCAGTGTGTGTTATTTTTTCATATTTTTGTAATAGATTCATTATTGTTCGTATTGTCACATTGTAATTCAATTCTTGTAATTCATTCAAGTCTCTTGAAATATAAATTCCCAGATATTTAATTGCTATTTGCTGCCATTTGAACGGAAAGTCTTTTTGCAATAATATTTGTGTTTTTTCTATTAGTGATAAGTTTAGCATTTCAGATTTATCATAATTGACTTTAAAGTTACTCAATTCCCCGAATCTTTTGAATTCTTTTATTGAATTACTGTATATACTTGAGTATAAGCCGAACCCGAATATAAGCCGAGGCACCTAATTTAACCACAAAAAACTGGGAAAATGTATTGACTCGAGTATAAGCCTAGGGTGTTAATCTGCATGCCTCACTGTGTCCATGCTTCACTGTGTCCATGCCTCACTGTGCCCATGACTAGACTGACGTTTAACATGGGAGTATATGGAAGGGGTGCCCAGCTTTGAAAAATCGTTGCTCCCCGGCCATAGGTCCCCCAGACAAAAAGATTTGCACACTCGTAGAGGAGAAATGGGGCTATATGTGTGCTAAGTTTCATGTCCAGGGAACCTATGACCGACCAGTAACAGGTCCCCAAAATAACCAGAGAAATTACCGTTTAACATGGGAGTCTATGGAAGGGGTTCCCGGCTTTGAAAAATCGGTGCTCCCCGGCCATAGGTCCCCCGGAAAAATTTGCACACTTCTATAGGAAGAGTGGGGCTACATGTCTGCCAAGTTTGGGGTCCAGGAGACCTACGGCCGGCCGGTATCTGGTCCCCAAAGTCCGGGAGATCAGGCGCAAAAAGGTGACTCGAGTATAAGCCGAGGGGGGCATTTTCAGCACAAAAAAATGTGCTGAAAAACTCGGCTTATACTCGAGTATATATGGTAGGTATTGTTATAATGGGGTTAGTAACGTATATTAATAAATCATCTGCATATACTGCTGTTTTGTATTCTTTGTCTTTAATACTGATTCCTTTTATATCTTTATTTTTCCTTATTGCTTGTATAAGATGTTCCATCACTAGTATATATAATAAGGGAGATAATAGACATCCCTGCCGGGGTCCATTTGAGATTTCTATATACTCCGATAGCATTCCGTTTCTTCTTACTTTGGCCCGTGAATTAGAATACAACGCAACAATCCTACTAAGCATTTTTGGGCCCATTCCTCTCTGAACCAATGTTTCCTCTAAGAACTGCCATCCCACTCTGACAAATGCTTTTTCAGCATCAATAGATAATAGACTTGTTGGGATGGCATTTCTCTGAGCATGTTCTACTGGTGTACAAGTTTTTATAATGTTGTCCCTTGTTTCTCGACCTTTTGTAAAGCCCGTTTGATCTACTGTAGGTCTATATACCCTGATAATATGGGTGTTAATCTATTGGAGATAATCTTTGAATATAGCCTTATATCGATATTTGTCAAAGAGATTGGTCGGTAATTATTACATAATGTGTGATCTTTCTCAGGTTTTGGTATTAATACTGTAGCACACAAATCCTTTTGCCCACGCTTATCTTCACCTGCGGGGGTAGGACACACCATACCACAAGCCCAAGTCCTCCTTATCAGAGGTCAGGCGGTGTTCACAGATTTGGATCCTGCAGCGAGTTACCTCCTTCCACTGGTTCTCGTCCATAGAATGTAGGGAAAAGTCTATATTCTTTCCCAAGAAGGCCAATGTCCACACGACTTTAACTCCAACAAAGAGTTTATTTTCCTTTGCTTCAGTTAATGGGAAATTGAAAAGAGAAAGAAGCTAGCGAAGATAGGAGGTAGATTCAGGCACACAACACTTGACTCACTCGTCGCCACTCAGTCCCGAGTGGGTTTAGCTCACCCGGATAGATCCCTCTCACAGTTCTAGAAGCCGGAGTAGAGCTCGAACAATATTATCACTTTGTCCCCTCCAGGGACGGGTTCAGGAGATCCTCCAATAGCAGCAGAATCCTGTTATTCCTGAATCCAGAACTTTCCTTAACCCTCTGTAGAATTTAGAGAACAGATGATGCCAATGGGCACTCTACAGGGTTAGCTTTGTTGAGTAAGGAATCCTTCCCTCTGACAGGTCACCAGGCCTTTCCCGAGACAGCGACCTACTATCACTCGTCTCCTCTGTGGGACCGATCCTCCCCTGGCTTCCTCTCGGTCAGAGCGGGTACCCTCACCTGGCCACCCTGGGACTACAATGTGCTGATTGTAGACCCAGTTAAAGGTACTGGGCCTACCTGGAACGTTGTAGCCTTGGGCTAAAGATGCCCGAGACTCCTCGGCCAGTCCACGCACCCCCATGGGGCACACTCCTCCGGATACTCCTCTCCCCGGGCACTCCCTCCCTAAACATGGCGTCTTCCCCTTATATACCCTCTCCCAGCATGCACAGCAGGTGAAACCCTGCCCACTGCACGGCAGCCGAGATAGTACATCCAATCACGCCACTGTGTCACCTGAGGTTCGACCGTAGGCCTGGGCAACAGTGCCACCCACAAGCCAAAGGGGAACTGTACACCAAACAACACCACAGCAGAGCAGAGTCCAGTATCAAACTAGACGGCCTGACCCAAACTATTGCCCAGGCCGTCCCCTAAATTTGGGAATAGCGACCCCCTAAATTTAGGGGTCCGCTACATATACCCCCCTTAAAGAGCCACTGTCCCCAGTGGCTGGAATAGATCAGAAGACCCCCCTCAATCCTGAGTGGGTTCTGGTCTTTTCTAAAACTATGTACAATAAATTGGTTCGGTGCCTGAATCAAATTTTGAAAACAGAGTAAAGAGGAGAAGGAAAAGAAAGAAGCATGTAGCAATACACATTACACATTTTTTTTTCAATAGACAATCCCTCCCTCAATCCTATCGTATCTTCCCCACCCATTCTCCGGTAGAGTTGATGGCCGATCGCCTGCAGAGGGAGAAAAAAAAACACACAATAAACACATCCTAACTCCTAGAAAACAGAAGCGAACCATTCCTCCAAGAAAGAATGACCAGCTTCTGCAGCATAAATTTCTGCAGAACACCACCACCTAGTGGCAGCACACATCACTACTCTGTCTTTGATGCGCATAGGCATGTTTTAACACACAGGAACCTTTCTTCTTCATCACGGCGGCTTCCTGCTTGGCCCTGACTAAACCTACCCAGTGTTCAGTTTTCTCTTCTTTTTTTTTTTCTTTCAAAGTGCAAAAACAAAAAATAAAAAACTTTATTTTCTGCGGGACTGAAGAGGGGAGAAAAAGAAACAAACAGTTCTCCGATTCCTCAACAGAGTAAGTTCCCCCTTGAGCGGAGGGCCAAGTTAATAGTTCAAGGCAGTTTCCCTGAAGTGGAATAATATAAAAAAAAACACAAGCTCCCACTTCAGAGGTAATACTTGGGATCAGGGAGGACAAGAGTTTTCCACTGTCTGTCCAAAGTTTCTATGAAGTAAACAGCATCTTCTCTGTCCTTGCTGCAGATTACCACACGATCCGCATGAATGTGCCGACCATAAGTCCAGTCCTTCCGGCAACCTTTGTAACGATTTGTGATTTCAGCTGAACACTTGAAGTATCTGTAGCCTCTTGGTACTTTTATATGATCCCACACAAAGTCAGCGTACCATCGTTCACGGGAGGCCTCAACCTCAAAGAGCAGTTCTTTGGGAACATATGGGTATTCCCAACCATAGTCCGTGGCAACCTTTTTGTTTAAGAGCCGCTGTAATCAGGCTAAGGGTGGCATGGTCACCCGATCTCCTGCTCCAGGGAAGACAATAGCATCCGGAGACCTTCTCAATGGTGCAAGCTCCAGCAGTGGCAAAGGTGGCCGCAATGGTGCTTGGACATCAGTAACAACAAGCACGGAGGATGCCGGAGCAGGCAAAGCGGGTGTGGGATTAATCTCTTCCTTTAGAATAGGGGCTTCCACTCGGGGTGTAGTTTCCCCAGAGTCCATGGGTGATCCCTCCTGAAGACTACGGGGCGAGGCCAACGGAATTTTATCCCAACCCTTTCTAATGAAAACTTCATCAACATCGTGATCATCTCCCACATCCGAAGATGAATCCAACTCGGAGGTATTATACTCCTCCGCAGGCAGACAATTGGTGGTGGAGACAGACACATTGTCCCCGAAATCAGAAGGTTTCCGCGGGCTGGTTGTCCATGCATTCCCAACAGTGTGGGGTATGGGCTTCCTTCCCTTTTCCCGGTAAACACAATGTCACAGTTCCCCCAGCCTCCTTACCATCCCCTGACGTGGATCTCCTGGAGGTCTCTCCGGCTTGAAGATCCAGTTCAGGTAGGCGCTGGGGCAGGCTTCGACCTTGGCCATGGGAGGCCTTAACGTATCCCACCTTCTGCTTGGCGGGTGGAAGAGAGGTCTCTGTTGTAACGGAGGCAGCATCTGCAATGACATCCGTCGCAAGCTCCATAATGGCCGGAACTCCATCCTCCACATCCGTGGCAGTCGGAGCGGTGCACGTGGGCCTGGCTGTGGGAGTATAGGTTTCCTCTTCAAGAGTGGTGATGCCTGTAAGGCAGTTGACCCAGTAACCCCGGGGTTTCTCAGTCGGCTGGTCCACTTTGAAGAGAAACTCTTCGCACGTAGTACATCTTCCAAACGGCCAAAGTTGTACCGCCAGTCCTTGGCATCCAGGACACCACGTGCAACACACAAGTTGGCGGGGGCTCCTCCCCCTTTTTTCTCTTTGCATGTAGCTCGCGGGCTTACTGCATTTGAGGCACACCCATGAACTACGCAGTTAGAAAATCCAGTATAGGTTTAGGCCTGTACCTCCATTTCTCTCACAAGTGACGCAGTTCAATTTTTCCCGAAATGGCCGACTTCCACAGAACCACAAACAGGGGAAAAAATATAGTCCAACTTCTAGGGGTAGCTGCAAAATCCCGGACGAGCCCCCACATGTAGCACACCAATCCTTTTGCCCCCGCTTACCTTCACCTGCGGGGGTAGGACACACCATGCCACAAGCCCGTGTTCTCCTTATCAGAGGTCAGGCGGTGTTCATAGATGTGGGTCCTGCAGCGAGTTACCTCCTTCCACTGGTTCTCATCCCTAGAATGTAGGGAAAAGTCTATATTCTTTCCCAAGAAGGCCAATGTCCACACGACTTTAACTCCAACAAAGAGTTTATTTTCCTTTGATTCAGTTAACGGGAAATTGAAAAGAGAAAGAACCTAGCAAAGATAGGAGGTAGATTCAGGCACACAACACATGACTCACTCATCGCCACTCGGTCCCGAGTGGGTTTAGCTCACCCGGATAGATCCCTCTCACAGTTCTAGCAGCCAGAGTGGAGCTCGAACAATATTATCACTTTGTCCCCTCCAGGGACGGGTTCAGGAGATCCTCCAATAGCAGCAGAATCCTGTTATTCCTGAATCCAGAACTTTCCTTAACCCTCTGTAGAATTTAGAGAACAGATGATGTCAATGGGCACTCTACAGGGTTAGCTTTGTTGAGTAAGGAATCCTTCCCTCTGACAGGTCACCAGGCCTTTCCCGAGACAGCGACCTACTATCACTCGTCTCCTCTGTGGGACCGATCCTCCCCTGGCTTCCTCTTGGTCAGAGCGGGTACCCTCACCTGGCCACCCTGGGACTCCAATGTGCTGATTGTAGACCCAGTTAAAGGTACTGGGCCTACCTGGAATGTTGTAGCCTTGGGCTAAAGGTGCCCGATACTCCTCGGCCAGTCCACGCACCCCCATGGGGCACACTCCTCCGGATACTCCTCTCCCCGGGCACTCCCTCCCTAAACATGGCGTCTGCCCATTATATACCCTCTCCCGGAATGCACAGCAGGTGAAACCCCGCCCATTGCAGGGCAGCCGAGAGAAGACATCCAATCACGCCACTGTGTCACCTGAGGTTCAACCCTAGGCCTGGGCAACAGTGCCACCCACAGGCCAAAGGGGAGCTGTACACCAGACAACACCACAGCAGAGCAGAGTCCAGTATCAAACTAGACAGCCTGAGCCAAACTATGGCCCAGGCCATCCCCTAAATTTGGGCATAGCGACCCCCTAAATTTAGGGGTCTGCTACAATACAATGTGAGCTTCCATGCTTTGTAGTGTAAAGATTTGTGTTCTAGATATAGAGTTAAATGTTTTTTTAAGAATGGGTATTATTATATCTTGAAATGATTTATAAAATCTTAAAGTATATCCGTCTGGTCCAGGGCTCTTGCCCGGGACCAGATCGGAGATAGCCTGTTGGATTTCCTCTATTGAGATTTATTTTTCCAGATCCTCCGTTATTTCTCTTGAAAACACCGGTAAAGCTGTATCTTTTATATATTTGAGAATCTCTTCCCCTTTCTTATCTTTTTCTTTATTTTCCTGTTGAATGTTTAAATTATATAACTTAGAGTAATATGTATGGAAACTTTGGATCGTAAGCCAATTCCCCATTTGTTTTTAAAATTTTGACTATGGAAGTCACGGGTTGTTGTTTTTTTAAAGTTCTGGCTAACAATTTCCCAGTTTTATTACCTTGTTGATACCATTGTGTTTTATTTTTATCCCTCATCCGGAGGGAATCTTCATCAAGCAAGAATTGTAGCTGTGTTTGTTTTTCTTTTAATGCTATTTCATCCTCCATTTTAAGACTCTGTTTATGCTTATCTTCTAGTTTTATGATCTCCATTATTAGTTGAGACTGCTTCAGATTTTTTTCCTTTTTCAGCCTACATCCGAGCTTGATAAATATTCCCCGCAGAACACATTTAAGTGTTTCCCATTGTATGGGAATTGAGGTATCATTATTTTCATGAATTACCAAAAATTATTTTGCAACCTGTCGTATATCGTTTACACACTCTTTGTTTTTTATTAAATTGTCGTTCAACCTCCACGTTCCTATTGATTTTTTGTATTCCACTAACCTAAGTTCCAAATATATCGGAGCGTGGTCTGACCAGGAAAAGTTGCCAATATCGGTTGAGGGGGTCATTATCAGACCGGATTGATTAATAAAAAAGTAATCTATTCTGTGATATGAGTTATGCATATTCAAGTAATATATATAATTTTTTTTGGTCTGATGTTGAGCCCTCCATATGTTTATCATTTTATGTCTTCCCAGTAGATATTTAAATTCTTTTATTTGACTATTTTTCCTATGGGAACGAGTGCTAGATGTATCTATTTTTGAGTCCATTATAAAGTTAAAGTCTCAGCCCATAATTACTGTTCCTTCTGCTTTTTCCATTGCTTCCACAACAGATTTTATTCCACACCTAATTTGTTCATAATTTGGTAGATAAAAATTTATAATTGTGAAATTTTTTCCATATAGCATGACTTTTATAATCAAGGATCTGCCATCTTTGCCTTTCCAGCTTTGTATTATTTGATGAGGTATATCCTTGTGGAACGCAATAGAAACGCCTCTGGTTTTCGAATATCAAAATGTGTCATGAATCCAAGTGACATAATTTCTATTATTTATTTTAGGAATGTGATCTGAACGAAAATGTGTTTCTTGGAAAAGAATAATTCCAATTTTTTGTTTGTGAAATTAATTTAGGATTTAAGATCTTTTAGAGGGTGAGTTAAGGCCTCTTGCATTAAAAGAACAACATTTTACCCCTCCCATAAAAATAATATCGGGGGGGGCGATCCAAGCTGGTATGTCGGAGATAAAACAGAAAAGGGAGAGGAAAAAGGAAGAAGGTAGAAAAAAAAAAAAAACAGTCTTAAGCCCCGTACACACAGTCGGACTTTTGCCCAACAAACTTAGTTTTAAGCAAGTTGGACCAACAATCCGACCGCGTGTATGCTCCATCGGACAAACTTTTTTGAGTTTGGTTTTGTTTTCATCGGACAAAAGTTGGGTCTGCGAACGGACAAACTTTTGCCCAACAAAAGTCCTATGGAGCAAAGTCCTACTGTGTGTACAGAAAACCATAGGACTTTTGTCCGATGGACAAAACAACCAATGTTAAAATTAACCAACAATAGAAGAAGTTGACCAAAGGGTGGCGGTAAAGAGCAGAAAAGAGAAGAAAAACCATGTGATGTTGCAAAAAGTTTTGGGAAAGTTTGCAGAAAAGTCCTGTGGTGTGTATGCTATGGGTGTGCCCGGCCAACTCCGTTCGGACAAAAATCCAAGGAAAAGTCTGATGGAAGTCCGACCGTGTGTACAGGGCTTTACCCATTATTGAAATGCCCTTTGAGAGGATTGCCACGGACCTTATGGGCCCACTCCCTAAGGGGTCTGCCCGGGGTCATCAGTATATTCTTGTAATCATGGATTACGCTACCCATTACCCTGAGGCAGTTCCCTTATGCACTGCATCTACTAAGAACATTGCCAAAGAGCTCTTCAGGGTGTTCAGTCGTGTTGGGATCCCTAAGGAAGTCCTTACAGACCAGGGCACCCCATTTCACAAATAACTAAGGAGTTGTACAAGTTGTTTAAGGTGATGCAGTTGCGAACCTCCGTGTACCACCCTCAAACTGATGGCTTGGTGGAATGCTTCAATAAAACATTAAAGAGTATGTTAAAAAAGGTTGTTGACAAGGATGGGAAAAACTGGGACTTCCTGATTCTGTACTTGATGTTTGCCAAGGGAGTACCTCAATCCTCTACAGGCTTCTCTCCATTTGAGTTGCTTTATGGGAGACACCTCGGGACTCTTATGCCACATACACACGACCGTTTTTCATGACGAGAAAACTGCCATTTTTTAGATTGGTCGTGAAAACCAGTCGTGTGTATGCTCCATAGCAGTTTTCTCGATGAGAAAACTGCCCGCAAAAAATTAAAACCTGCTCTATTTTTTCTCATCGTTTTTCCCATAGTTCTTTTTCTCATCGTGAAAACCGCTTGTGTGTATGCTTTTCCGAGGGGAAAAAAAACGTGCATGCTCAGGATCAAGTATGAGACGGGAGCGCTCGTTCTGGTAAAACTAGCGTTTGTAATAACGCAAATCGTCTCTCACCAAACTTTAATAACAGGAGATCAGTAAAAGCAGCCCAAAGGGTGGCGCCATTCGAATGTAACTTCCCCTTTATAGTGCCGTCGTACGTGTTGTATGTCACCGCGCTTTGCTCAAGCGTTTTTTTTTCCTGAATGTGTGTATGCAAGGCAGGCTTGAGAGGAATCACGACGAATCACATCAAGAAAAACTTAGTTTTTTTGCATGACAGGAAAAACGATCGTGTGTACGCGGCATAAGACATAGCCAAGGAATCCTGGGAGGGGGAGCAGACACCCCACAAAAGTGTAATTGAGCATGTCGCTCAAATGCAGGACAGGATTGCAGCAGTCAGGCCTATGGTAAAAGAACACTTACTGCAGTCCCAAGCAGCCCAACTGAGAATATACAACAGGGGGGCCCAACTCTGTGTTTTCTCACCCAGTGACAAGGTCCTGGTGTTAGCTCCCACTCTTAAAAGCAAGTTCCTGGCTAAGTGGCAGGGTCCCTTCAAAGTAATTGAAAGAGTTGGGGAGGTCAATTACAAAGTGTATCAACCCGGTAAAAGGAAGCGTGAATAGATATATTATATAAACTTGTTAAAACCCTGGAAGGATAGGATGGCATTGACTGCAAGGTCCATCCCTGTAAAGCCTAGGGGTACTGAGTTCCCTCTGGTCTCTGAGGTCACGATTCCAGACACCCTGTCTTTGTCCCAAAAACAGGAAGCTAGAGAGTTCCTGATAAGGAATGGAGTGACATTTTCAGAGTTACCTGGTACGACTTCAACGGTTCAGCATGAGATTGTTACTGAACCTAGAGTCCGTGTCTAAATCAAACCATACTGAATTCCCGAAGCTAGAAGAAAGGACATCAGTGATAAAGTTAAAAGGATGTTGGAGCTAGATACTGTTGAGGAATCAAATAGTGACTGGTCTAGCCCCATTGTGTTAGTCCCAAAACCAGTTAGCACTTGGAGGTTCTGTAACGACTTCAGAAAGCTAAATGTAGTGACAAAGTTTGATACGTACCCAATGCCCAGGGTAGACAAACTTATAGGCCAACTTGGCAAGGCCCGCTATCTGACCACTTTGGACTTGACAAAAGGTTATTGGCAAATACCCCTGACTGATATCGCCAAAGAGAAGATTGCATTTGTGACCCCGGAGCGTTCCTTTCAATATAAAAAAATGCCTTTTGGGTTGCAAAATACCCCTGCAACATTTTAGAGGGTCATGGACAGGACCCTAAGACCCCACTGACGGTATGCAGCAGCCTATCTAGATGACATAGTGGTAGATAGCACTGACTGTGAGTCTCACTTGCCCCGTGTTCAGTCTGTTCTTGATTCCCTTCTCAAAGAAGGTTTTTACGGAAAATCCCCCAAAAAATGCAACTGGTTTAGAGGAAGCCAGGTATTTGGGCTACACTATTGGCCGTGGTGTCATAAAACCTCAAGTGGATAAAATAGAATCCATCCAGGAGTGGCCACGTCCTGAAAACAAGAAGCAGGTAAGGGCCTTTTTTGGGATCGCCGGGTATTATAGAAGGTTTATCCCAAATTTTGCAACTATAGCTGCCCCACTGATGGACCTTACGAAAGGGAAAGACTCTGTAATGGTGAAATGGTCCCCAGTAGCAGAGGAGTCTTTCCAAGTCCTAAAGAAGTGTCTTTTTGCACAGCCAGTACTGTACTCCACCGATTTCTCCAAAAATGTTTTGGTTCAGACGGACACGTCTGATGTAGGTATCGGGCAGTATTGTCACAGGTACATAATGGGGAAGAACACCCCGTAGTGTACCTAAGCAGGAAGCTTAATGACCATGAGAAAAAGTATGCAGTCATTGAAAAGGAATGTTTATCCATAAAGTGGGCCGTGGACACGCTAAGGTACTGTTTGTTAGGGCGCCAGTTTGAGTTAATAACTGACCATCCTGAAATAGATGGTCCGAAAAAAGGATACTAATAGAAGGGTGAACTGGTGGTTTTTTGCTCTACAGGATTACTCCTTCACTCTAAAACACAGACCAGGTGTTGAGATAGGGAATGTAGATGCCCTGTCCTGTGTTCACTCCTGTTGGGCCACAGGTGTTCCAACCCTGGGGTTGAAACAAGGGGGGAGGATATGTCGCAGAGCGTCCCAGAGAGAGTCAGTAAAAATCCTGTTCGGGGTTTATACGTCTCCCAGGCTCCTCTCATACACATTCAGGGATCTCTGATCCATGGTCCAGTTCGGATCTTGCTTCTCTCCCACAGGCTAATTTAAGATCACCTGGGAAGATCAAACAACTTCGGTCTGTGAGAGCAACAGGGTGGTGAAAGCTATTAAGCAGTTTATGTGGAAGCTGACAAACGGTGGTCTTGCTCAGCCTGGTAGTGAGGGCCTGTATTTTGTAGAGTTATGCCGCGTACACATGATCGGACAGTTCAACAACAAAACCGTGGATTTTTTTGCGACGGATGTTCGTTCAAACTTGTCTTGCATACACACGGTCACACAAATGTTGTTGGAAATTGCGAACGTCAAGAACACGGTGACGTACAACACTATGACAAGCCGAGAAAAATGAAGTTCAATGATTCCGAGCATGCGTCAAATTGATTCCGAGCATGCGTAGAATTTTTGTGCATTGAGTTGTGTACACACTTTTGTTGTTGGAAAATTTGAGAACCAGCTCTCAAATTTTTGTTCTCGGATATTCCGACAGCAAATGTCCGATGGAGCATATACACAGTCGGATTTTCCGACAACAAGCTCACATCGAACATTTGTTGTCGGATATTCTGACCGTGTGTACGCGGCATTAGTGCCGAGACATGGCTAGGTTTTTGTTTGGCTATTTTTGTTCTGTTTGTTTTTATGAAACACTGTACAGCACCTGTATATAAAAGACTTGTATATATCACCAATAAACACTGCACTCTTTATCCCTACCTCACTGGATTTGGTATCTGTGCCTGAAAAACTGCTTATCCCAGGGAGCTTTGAACCTGCTACCTGTCCCCCAGGTTACACGGGATATAAAAAGAACCCTATAAAGATAACACAAAGCCAGAAAAAGCTGCCCAAAGTTTACAGATAAGCATCAGAAAAAGCAGCAATGAAAATTAAGTCTGCATAAAAAGAAAACAAAAGAAAAATACTTATTGCAACATTAACACTATCTAACCACATCTAAATGGGTCCCAGCATGAGAGTCAATCTTTATCGGTTTGATCTCTTCCTATCAAAAGAAAATATTGTGCTTGACATTTTGGCGTATGGTACCGTTAACAAGCCCTCTGTATCCTCGCTGGTTTACTGTATTGGCATTCCTTAAAAGCCTAAATAAGAGGCCTATTTATTTCTCAAATTTCAAAAATTAAAAATAAATCTAGGGCTTGGGGACGCTCTGTGGCCGAGGCTGTCCTTCAGGCCAAACTTCAATACATAGCAAACCTTACTGTAGAAGCTTAACATAAGTGGATACAAAAAAAGGTATTTGCTGATAGCGTTGTGCTCAAAAGTTGGCATACCCTGGCAGAAATTGTGAAATTTTGGCATTAATATTGAAAATATGACTGATCATGCCAAAAAACTGTCTTCTATTTAACCACCTCAATACAGGCCACTTTCAGCCCCTTCCTGCCCAAGCCATTTTTCAGCTTTCAGCACTGTCACACTTTGAATGACAATTGTATGGTCATGCAACACTGTACCAAAATGAAATTTTTATCATTTTTTTCCACAAATAGAGCTTTCTTTTGGTGGTATTTGATCACCTCTGCGTTTTTTATTTTTTGCGCTATAAACAAAAGAAGAGTGACACATTTGAAAAAAACACAATGTTTTTTACTTTTTGCTATAATAAATATCCCAATTATTTTTTTTTAAACAAATTTTTTCCTCAGTTTAGGCCGATATGTATTCTTCTACATATTTTTGGTAAAAAAATCTCAATAAGCGTATATTGATGGTTTGCGCAAAAGTTATAGCGTCTACAAAATAGAGGATAGATTTATAGCATTTTTATTATTATTATTTTTTTTACTAGTAATGGCGGCGAACTGCGATTTTTATCGTGACTAAGATATTGCGGCGGACATATCGGACACTTTTGACACATTTTTGGGACCATTCACATTTATACAGCGATCCGTGCTATAAAAAATGCACTAATTACTGTATAAATGTGACTGGCACGGAAGGGGTTAACACTAGGGGGTGATCATTGGGTTAAATATGTTACCTAGGGAGTGATTCTAACTGTAGAGGGCGGGGACTCAAAAGGGGAGGAGACCGATCAGTGTTCCTTTGTACAAGGAACACTCCACCGGTCTCCTCTCACCTGACAGGAAGTGGATCTATGCGTTTACACACACAGATCCATGGTTCTGCTCTGTTACTGGGCAATCGCAGGTGCCCGGTGGACATCGCGGCCGCTGGGCACGCGCATCGGGTCCCCAGTGACGTGCGTGCCCCTGGTGGGCCAGGAAGGCGAGGACGTCATATGACGCCTGCCCAGAACAAGAGCGGCACCATCCAGCCGCAGCGGGCGGCAAGTGGTTAAGGATAGCAATCACATAAAGCCATTTATTATCACATGGTTTTTTGGATCCTTTTTAAATCATAATGATAACAGAAATCACCCAAATGGCCCTGATAAAAAGTTTACATACCCTGGGATGTTTGGCCTTGGTACAGACACAGAAGGTGGTCCA
Source organism: Rana muscosa (assembly GCA_029206835.1). Taxonomy (NCBI): domain Eukaryota; kingdom Metazoa; phylum Chordata; class Amphibia; order Anura; family Ranidae; genus Rana; species Rana muscosa. The sequence goes on from CM055116.1 coordinate 288,041,550, forward strand.
TACAGGTAAAATGGCAATTAAAGGTTAATTTCCCACATTTGTGGCTTTTAAATCACAATTAGTGTCTGTGTGTAAATTGTCAATGAGTTTGTTAGCTCTCACATGGATGCACTAAGCAGGCTAGACACTGAGCCATGAGGAGGTAGAGAAAAGAACAGTCAAAAGACCTGTGTAACAAGGTAATGAAACTTTACAAAGATGGAGAATTATATAAAAAGATTTCCAAAGCCTTGAATATGCCAGTCAGTACTGTTCAATCACTTAATAATATATACAGTGCCTTGAAAAAGTATTCATACCTCTTGTAATTTTTCACATTTTGTCATGTTATGACTAAAAACGTAAATGTCTTTTATTGGGATTGTATGTGATAGATCAACATAAAAGGGGTACATAATTGTAAAGTGGAAGGAAAATAAATAGTTTTCCAAATTATTTACAAATAAATATCTGGAAAGTGTGGCCTGCATTTGTATTAAGCCCCCTTAACTCCGATACCCCTAACTAAGATGTAGCACAACCAATTACTATCAGAAGTCACCTAATTAAATAGAGTGTGTAATTTAGTGTGTAGTTTAATCTTAGTATAAATACAGCTGTTCTGTGAAGAAACCCTCAGAGGTTTGTTAGAGAACCTTAGTGAACAAAAGCATCATGAAGGCCAAGGAACACACTAGTCAGATCAGGGATAAAGTTGTGGAGAAGTTTAAAGCAGGGTTAGGCTATAAAAAAAATATATCCCAAGCTTAGATCATCTCACAGAGTACTGTTCAATCCATCATCCAAAAATGGAAAGAGTATGGCACAACTGCAAACCTACCAAGACATGGCCATACACCTATACTGACAGCCCGGGCAAGAAGAGAATTTATCAGAGAAGCAGCCAAGAGGCCCATGATAACACTGGAGAAGCTGCAGAGATCCACAGCTCAGGTGAGAGAATCTGTCCACAGGACAACTATTAGTCGTGCACTCCACAAATCTGGCCTTTATGGAAGAGTGGCAAGAAGAAAGCCATTGTTGAAAGAAAGCCATAAGAAGTCCCCTTTGCAGTTTGCGAGAAGCCATGTGGGGGATACAGCACACATGTGGAAGAAGGTGCTCTGGTCAGATGAGGCCAAAATCAAACTTTTTGTCCTAAAAGCAAAACGCTCTATGTGGATGAAAACTAACATTGCACATCACCCTGAACACACCACCCCCACCGTGAAACACAGTGGTGGCAGCATCATGTTGTGGGGATGCTTTTCTTCAGCATGGACAGCGAAGCTGGTCAGAGTTTATTAGAAGATGGATGGAGCCAAATACAGGGAAATCTTTGAAGAAAACCTGTTAGAGACTGGGGTGGAGGTTCACCTTCCATCAGGACAACGACCCTAAACATACAGCCAGAGCTACAATGTAATGGTTTAGATCAAAGCATATTCATGTGTTAGAATGGCTCAGTCAAAGTCCAGACCTAAATTCAATTCAGAGTCTGTGGCAAGACTTGAAAATTGCTGTTTACAGATGGTCTCCATCCAATCTGACAGAGCTTGAGATATTTTGAAAAGAAGAATGAGCACAAATCTTACTCCCTAGATGTGCAAAGCTGGTAGAGACATCCCCAAAAAGACTTGTAGCTGTATTTGCAGTGAAAGGTGTCTCTACAAAGTATTGACTCAGGGGGCTGAATACAAATGCACGCCACACTTTTCACATATTAATTTGTAAAAAAAATCAAACCCGTTTATCATTTTCCTTTCACTTCAAAATTATGTGCCACTTTGTGTTGGTCTATTACATAGAATCCCAATAAAATACATTTTTGTTTTTGGTTGTAACATGACGAAATGTGGAAAATGTTAAGGGTATAAATACTTTTTCAAGGCAATGTATATTGGATTAAACTTTAAACTGTTTAAAGTGGACCTTGCATTAAACTGTAAGATCCGTTTACAATGTTCAGGCCCCTTTCCTTTTTAAAAATCACTTGCAGATATTACCTGTATATAATAGTGTAGAGAAATGCCTATTTAATCACTATGCTCTGATGTGAGCACACGCAGCTTTCACACCATTCCCAACATTTTCCTGGGTTCCTTGACACACCCACAAAGTATAAATTCCTCAGATAACCTTCTGCAGCTTTCAGGGGCCACACCTGATGAGGCAGAGGTAGTTGAGCAAGTGATCTGCAGCTAGGTGAGAGACCCTTCACTGTCAAAACTGGCATGCAGGCAGCAGGGCCAGAGACTAATAGCTTGCAGCTTCTCTAGAAGACCTAGCTACTGTGGGGAGCCCCTCAATTGCTACCAGAGTTCTTCAGTTCCATTGAGGTAGCCCTTTGTCCTTGCCCATTTGATCCCTCCAGCATTTTGTTATCAGACCTATCGTGGACTTTACTGTGAGGAATGTTGTTTAGAAGGATAATCTCAAGCAGCTAAGTTCTGAACTGTTTTACTGAAGAAGAGCTTCTCAGCAAGACTCTCTATTGTTATACAATAGAGTCTTAGAGAGACTATGCTATGCAACCATATGGTACTCTGACTGAATCAAGTCCCTCAAATCAGAGTCCCCACAGAGGTGATCAAATTCCACAATCAGACTCTACTTGATTTTTATTTTTCTGAAGTGCATCAATTTTTTGGGTTTCTGTGAGCATACAATCTTACAATTACAGAGTTGTTCCATTAATGGAATAGAATTGAGCAGAAATTTTTTAAAAAGTACACAAATCAACTGGTGTAGGAAGGATGATCGACACACCAGTTGTTGATCCTAAAAAAAATTCATTTTATTGAAAAGTTAGTGTACAAACATGGAAAAAATCAGTTGCTGTGTTTAAGCCTATGAGGCCTTAGTCATATGGCCTCATATTACTAGAAAGACAATTATGTTGAAAAAAATAATTATTTAAAGCTTGGCATGGACTGGGGCTCCTAGAATCTCTTATAGATTGTTTTTATTATTTGGGGGGGAAGGACAAAGAAGTGGGTTGCTTGAATAGTAGAAGATTGGGAGGGGGGTTCTATGTGGAGGAAAGGGTAGAAATGTTGGAGAGAAGGTAGAAAAGAAAAGGTTCATAGGTGTACCAGGTGTATCATTCAAATCACATCAACTGACCCAGAATCTTAGGACTGATCTTGAGAATGCTTTTATTTTCAGGTGGAAATTGAAACTGTACCCAATAAAACTAAGTACTGGTATTTTGCAACCTTTCTTCTTGATGTCTAAGCAACAGGGCGAGGTCGTCAATTCTCATAATATTGTTACCTGATTGGTCTACTGAAGGGGGTGGTTAACCAACATGCGTGCTCTTGCAGCATTAAATAAATGGATCAGCAGAGATTGTTTGTAATTTTCTTTTGTATGTTTTCTGTAGCAGGGAATAACAAGCTGTGGAATTGTCACCTAGGAATATCCCTGTGAGTTGCTCTATCAGTTTGCATATCTCCCATGGAAGCCATGGAAGGGTGAGAAGGGGGTGTGCTGACATTTCCTGTTCTAGTTCTTCCAAAACTTTTACACACGTCTATGACTTTTATATCTGTAGATCGGTATACTGATTGTTGGTAGCAAATTGGGTGGGACAGATCAATTGTCAGGAAGGGCATGCCAGTAGACAAGATGGCTCCTCTGGGCAGATTCCTGTTCACGGCTCTTCACGTGCACTTGGAAGATGTGTACATGCTCATTGCCATCACACGCCCATTTGCACATTGGTGCACACCTGTGACAAATTTTGAAACTGAACTAGTACCCAGGTTCAGTGCTGTTTTGTCTACAGCATTCCATGTGTTCTGAGACTCTGTGATTCTGCATCTGATTCCTGTTACCGACTCGGCTTGTCCTCACTTCTCCTTGAACTCCTCCTGCACTGACTCCAGCTTGTCTCCTGACCTCTGCTACTGTCTGCTCTTATTACTACTGCTACGCTTATCTGCTACTGGTACTGGCCCGCATCCTGACTTCGCCCTCACCAATGCATCTCTACTTGTTCCCCCTGCCTGTGTATGACCCAGCTTGTCTGTCTCTTCTACTTCCTGCCTGCTACCAGTCTACGCCTCTCCTGTCTGCTGTCACAAGTACCATCCTGTTCCTGTCTTCTGCTCTTCAGCTGCTACCCAGCTCAACCGGCTGCAGGGTCACTGATGAATTCCCGTGTCTGACATGGATACCTACCCTGCTGCTAGCAAGTCTCATGCCACTCTTCAAACCAGGTACGTGACAGCAATACTTTCCCTGTTCTTTGACATATTTAGCTCTACACTACATTTCTGGAGGTCTGATCTGCTCACAAAAGTCAGATAAACTCATACTCAACTACTCTCAGAAAGTCAGGTGAAATGTGGATTGGGAGAGATTGGAAAGGTAGAATATGCAAGTTTTTGCCATCCTAATGCAGGCCATACATGGGTCGAATTCCAAACTAATTTTCTTTTGAAAATCAGAAATTTTGTGCATTTTGTGATCGAATGGTACCACCATTGATTTATAAATTTGACCAACCAAGCCTTCAATTTCACCTCATGTTGCTACAGAAAATATTTTAAGTGGCTGGGAATCTCTTTTCTTTCCAGAAATTTTATTTTCGGAAATTTTCTTTTTCGTGCTCATGGGCATTTCTTTTTCAATTATATTTCTCACACAGTTCTTCCATAATTAATTAGAAAATCATTTGTTTTTCCAAAAATGTCCAACATGCCCGATCACTCAAAATGAATGGTCGTATGCAGGTGCATTTTGCACATACTGTCTCCAGGTGATTTTTTCAAGGGAAGAGAGCTCAGGCAATATAAGAGAACCTTGCATTTACCTTGTAATACTTGTAAACTGTGCTTTGAGTCCAATGAGGAACAAGGGCATTATAAATGTCATTGGTGTTGAAACTGAGGTATGTAACTTATCTTAAATAGTCTACATAAGCATCAATGCCAGAAAAACACACATTTATTACCACAGGCTTAGCTGGGCAATTTAAAATATTCATTAAAGATGATTAACTTTTTCTTCTTTAAGATTTAAAAGAAACTGTAGTCAATACATTATTAGAAAGTCTATTATAAGTCTGGAATTAGAACAAGCAGACATAGTCACAAATTATTCCTTTTCATCTCTGGCCACAGAAAGCTATATTAATTACTTTCAGTGTCTTCAGACTGTTAAAAATAATAAATTAAACTTGTAAAATATTATCACAGGTTTCTTAAAAAAGGCTTTTGACTTTTTAGCAAATCACAAAATATGTCAGAGGTTAAAGGTTCACTCCAGTTAAAACTGAAAGTGGAGCCTTAAACAGGCATACTGTCTTATGGGGCAACCAATGCAAACAGACCTCCTGTCCTTTTCCATAGGATGGCATCCGATCCGCCATACGGATGGGGAATGGGACCACCATCCATCTTTTTTTGGTGAACAGAATCAGATTGGATTGGGGCGGGTGTCAGCGAACATGTGCCCACTGACATCTGCTGCTCCATAGAAGAGACTGGAGAGTCCGATCAGGTTCACCTGAAAAACTGATATGCGGACCTTATCAGACAGCTTGTGTGAAAGGGGCCTTAGTGCTTCTATTCTTCTCAGACTTATCTGTGTACTAGTCCAACATTTACTTGTCTGTAAATTATAAACAGGTGCAAGATCTGAAATCAAATGTATTCTCCCCTGTTTTGGCATTTCCTTACAGTAGATAATCAATTATGTGGCTTGGAAAGGCAGAGTAGAGTGTGTATTTTGTGACAGTGTTGAATAGGTCATGCCACTCAAGCTGTACAATCTTAATTTTAAAGTAAATATTCCCACCTGCACCTTGTATTTTTCACTTGTATCATATGTGCATTGATTATGTACTTTCATGGAGTCCTGTGTTGCTCTGTACGCCTTTATAGCCTATATTGGGGTAAATCTTCACATTCCCGTGTCAGCAGTTTCAGTTTGTTTTGAAGTACAGTATGAAGCATGTTGCATGACACTACACAGGTTAATTCATGATCTTTGTCGGTAGTGTGAGACCTAACCACTGCTGTGAAATAATCACATATCCCACAATTATTGGGTCTCTCAGCTTAGCGCGGGTGCAGGTGAGAGCTGCACAGTAATTAGATCTGATGCAGACAAAACATTCACAGACACAGAGAACTCATTAATGAAGGTATAAGATTAAGGGTCTGATTTACTAAAGGAAATCACTTTGCAGGTGCAGTTGCATTCACAGAGCTTAGTGAATGTGGCGCATCTCTTCCATTATCCAATCATGTGCAAGAAAAATGCTTTTTATTATTTCCCTTGCACCTGTTGGATATTCTTAACAAAGTGAATCTTCATCACATTTACTAAGCTCTTGGAAAGATGAGTGCAACTATAGTTGCAAAATTCACAATCTATTTCCCTTTAGTAAATCAATCCTCATGTGTTTCATCACATGGGCATTCCTACATTTGTAATGAAACACAGAGGGGTTGAAAAGACATGCATTCAGCGCTGTGTGACCTGAAACAGGAAGTCTTCCTGTCCCCTTGGTAAACAGGGACCAGCTAGTTAAAGGTAAAAAATGGGCATGAGGAATCAATTAGCCATGATGCTATACATTGCAGCCACAACATGTGAGCCTATCATTACATGGTAAAGCAAACAAACAACACAGGGATTATAACTACACTAATACCTAGTTAAAACTACAAAAACATTTGAAAGTATACAGTGCCTTTAAGAATGAGAAATAGACAAGTTTCTAAAGTTTTATATCACAAATAATTTACAGATATGGTGTTTGATAAAAAAAAAAGGATAATATCTCCAATTTTATGACTGTCTGCTTTTAAGTAATATTCTTAACGTATTATATGAAAGTGCAGCCTCGTAGTTTGTAGAGTTTTCACATCTCAGCCAGAAAAAGATTATGCAAAAGAAAAAACTTCTTTGAATTCTAATTAGATGAAAGTCCTTTGGCAAGGTTTCTAAACACACCTGCTAAAATAGTTTTCATGGTTTTACTACAAATAATGTTTACAGAAAGACAGATGTACTAAATTTCAAACATTATCCTTATAGCTTTTGACAGATGGCATACAAACTAAATATTTTTGACATGTTCACCAGTTTAAATCACAATCCAGATTCATGACCAAGGGCGCAAGAACATAACACTTTTTCTTAGCAAGAAAAAATACGAAGTGTTTGAGCCTTATTCCACCAGGTACCAAACCCCTTAGTGAGAAATAATTGCTTTTCTTCCTGGGATTTTAATAGCATGGACAATAGGAAAGAATTTATGTAAGGTTTCATATTCAATTTCAAAACATACAGAACAGGTATTTTTAATCTGACAAGATGCCAAACATATTTAGAAATGGTGAACAAACGTATTCAGAACAACAAGCTGTTCTCCAGCAATACTCATACCCCTCACACCTTACCTCACTGCGTCTAACTTAATGTTTGGAATAATTTTAAAAAAATAAGCTAAAAGTTAATTTTACTTACTAAGTCTAGGGTCGCATGATGCACTGGGTCCTGAGCCTTTTACATTCTGAACTGGAAAGAAGCAAGGTTTTCTCAGGTGTCCTTGTCTCCGCCTTGGTCATTAGTTGTCCAGTAATGGGGCCTTATCAGGCTCCAGAAGTCTGCAACAACATACTGTATTTATTGGCGTATAACACTCACCTTTTTACCCTGAAAATAGAGGGTAAACTGTGCCTGCGTGTTATACGCAGGGGGCTGTGGAAAGTTTTTTTCCTGAAACTTCCCTCTTAAAGTTAGGGTGCGTGTTATATGCCTGTGCGTGTTATACGCCGATAAATATGGTAATTGCATCACAATGTTGGGTGACAACAAGACAAGTTTGAGCTGAGCTTGACTCCAGTGCTGGATTACAAGTTTCCACTTCCAGGAGAGGTGTTGTCAAGGGACATGTTTTTTTTTGTTAACAAAAATAGGAATTACTAGAAGAAGGGTAGGTGGATGGATGGACTATAAATTAGTAGCATGGCATTGCCAACTTTCTTCTTAAAATGTCAGTTGCCTGGGTATAACTTCAGTGCATTGTGAGCCTTTGCCCTTGTATGCAGTAAATAAAATCAGAATGCCACTAATATGTAAACTCATTCTAGGTCAATTGCCAATTAGGTATGACAAACAGATAATTGGAATTTTTTCAAAGAATAGGTTAGGCCCAAAATTTTACTAATGTTAAACAAGAACAGTGTGAACAAAATGCTATCTGTATTGGAAAAGTAAGCTGTGTGCTTTAAATCTTTTCAGGTTGCAGTAACCAGTTTGTCAAATCACTTAAACTTGCTTAGTCTGCCATATATCACCTGTGTGTAACTTGTATCACCAGTCAAATGCTGACCAATCACTTAGTACTGGTCGGAGTAGTACTTATGGTAATAGGCTGCTTACTTTTGCCAATGTAGATAATTGAATAATTGTACTTAATACTTGAAAGAAATGAGCTTGGTGTGTTAACTGATTCTTGCTGGTCCTCATGTAGAAGGACTGGGGCAGCACAGGGTACAGTAATGAATGTAAAGTCTGAAGACTTTAGGGTCACCAGTAGGGTTGAGCGAACCCGAACTGTAAAGTTCGGGTCCATACTGAACATTAGTGTTTTTGGGCACCGGACCCGAACCCGAACAATTGCGTGTATGTTCGGGTTCGGGTCCGGTGTTCGGCGAGGTAATGGCGCATTTAGAAAAGCTTCAGGGGCAGCCAATCACCTTTTGTTTAGCTGGTGTGCCCTTAGAAGCCATCATAGCCATGCCTACTAATAGCATGGCTGTGATTGGCCAGTGCAGCATGTGACCCAGCTCAGTGTAGCATGTGACCCAGCTTCTATATAAGCTAGAGGCACACAGCACAGCACGTCACTCTGCTTTAGACAGGATAGGGAGAGGTTCCTGGCTGCTGTTGCTTATTAGGGAGAGATTGAAATACATGAGTTAGTCCTGATTCTGCAATTTGAGAGAAAAGATAGAGAGACAGTGAAGGGGAAGGTTCCTGATGGTGCTTTCAGGGAGAGAGATTTATATAGGAGTCCAGATTCAGAGATCTAATAACTCAGCGATCTGCATAGGTTTACCTGTTTGTGTTGCAGTGCACAGTCTTTTTACACTGCCATGAGCCCAGTGTCAGAGAAAATCTAACTTTTATCTGCAAGCTCAGTGCACCAGCACTGCATATGTTACGTTGAGAGATACACCGTTTCCATACTGTGGGTGTATTGTGCTCTTGCAAAAAGACCCATTTAGGGCAAAAATAAAAAAGTTGCAGTGTTTTCTGCATATATGCAAGTGTGAGATTTACAAATTTATATATTTTTCTTGTATTGTGCTATTCCCCCCCAAAATTTTTAGGGCAAAAACTTTTTTTTAATAGCATTTTCTGTATTGCTGTAGGTGTGAGATACACCATTTCCATACTGTGGGTGTATTGTGCTCTTGCAAAAAGACCCATTTAGGGCAGAAAAAAAATTGCAGTGTTTTCTGCATATATGCAAGTGTGAGATTTACAAATTTATATATTTTTCTTGTATTGTGCTATTCCCCCCAAAAATTTTTAGGGCAAAATTTTTTTTTTTAATAGCATTTTCTGTATTGCTGTAGGTGTGAGATACACCGTTTCCATGCTGTGGGTGTATTGTGCTCTTGCAAAAAGACCCATTTAGGGCACAAAAAATATTTTGCAGTGTTTTCTGCATATCTGGAGCTGTGTGAACTAAACCATTTCTATATATTTTTCTTCTACTGTGCTATCCTAAAAAAATAATTGTAGGACAAAAACATTTTTTTTGAATAGCATTTTCTGCAGTTCTGTAGCTGTTAGATACAGCTTATACGTACTGTGGGTGTGTTGTGCTCTTCCAAAAACACCCATTTAGGGCTACACAAAATCTTTTGCAGTGTTTTCTGCATATCTGGAGCTGTGTGAAATAAACAATTTATATATTTTTCTTCTACTGTGCTATCCTAAAAAAATAATTGTAGGACAATAACATTTTTTTTGAATAGCATTTTCTGCAGTTCTGTAGCTGTGAGATACAGCATTTGCGTACTGTGGGTGTGTTGTGCTCTTCCAAAAACACCCATTTAGGGCCACAAAAAATATTTTGCAGTGTTTTATGCATATTTGGAGGTGCATGAAATAAACAATTTATATATTTTTCTTCTACTGTGCTATCCTAAAAAAATTATTGTAGGACAAAAACATTTTTTTTGAATAGCATTTTCTGCAGTTCTGTAGCTGTTAGATACAGCGTTTACGTACTGTGGATGTGTTGTGCTCTTCCAAAAACACCCATTTAGGGCCACAAAAAATATTTTGCAGTGTTTTCTGCATATCTGGAGCTGTGTGAACTAAACAATTTATATATATTTTTATTCTACTGTGCTATCCTAAAAAAATAACTTTTTTTTTAATAGCATTTTCTGCAGTTCTGTAGCTGTGAGATACAGAGTTTACGTACTGTGGGTGTGTTGTGCTCTTCCAAAAACACCCATTTAGGGCAAGATCCTAAATTTGGAAAATATGAGGAGAACGTCAAAGGGACGTGGTGGCCCTGGTCGTGGTGCTGCTGGTGGAGCTCCTGTTGCAGGGAGAGGACGTGGTCGATCTGTGCCAGCTACTCAAGTGAAACACCTTCCTCAGGTGCGAGTAGGCGACCGAGCCTGCGGCGGTATTTTGTCGCGCCTAATGAGGCTGTACGAATGTTGAGGCCAGGACAAGTACAGGCGATAGTAAATTGGGTTGCTGACAGTGCCTCGGATTCCTTCACATTGTCTCCCACCCACTCTTCTGATGAAAGATCAGAGTTGGCACCTGAAGCCCATGTCCATCAGTCTTTCACCTCACCCCCTTGCAAATCAGCCAAGCAGTCTGAGCCCCAAATCATGGGAGGACCATCGCATCACGTCTTGGATGATGACAAAACACAGGTGCCAACTGCCGCTGCTTTTGCAATTGTGCAGACAGACAAGGAGGGCAGGGGCGAAGACTGGGTGGAAGATGATGTGGAGGACAATGAGGTCCTCGACTCACATGGAATCAACGTTATGCAGGTGACCAGTGTAGTTCGGAGGAAGAGGCGGTGGTCGCACAGAGCCACCAGCACAGCAGAAGAGGGAGCAGGGTGCAAAAGCAGAGCGTCCATCCCCTAGACAGTACGTCTGCTACTGCCCAATGCAGCAAGGGACCGAGCACACTAAAGCCAGGTCCAAGGAGTTCCCTAGCGTGGCAGTTCTTCACACAATGTGCTGATGACAAGACACGAGTGGTTTGCTTGCTGTACAATCAGAGCCTGAAGCGAGGCATAAACGTTCTCAACCTGAGCACAACCTGCATGACCAGGCATCTAAGTGCAAAGCACAAACTGCAGTGGAGTAGACACCTCCAAAACAAAGAAAGGTCTCTGGCTCCTCCTGCTTCCTCTTCTGCTGCGGTCTCGGCCTCTTCATCCACCTCTGTAGTGACAGTAGCACCTACCAACCCGCAAACAGAGCATCTGCCAGCAACACTACCACCTGGGTCACCAACCATCTCCACAATGTCCCATGGAAGTGTTCAGCTCTCTATCTCCCAAACACTGGAGCGGAAGAGGAAGTACCCCCCTAGCCACCCACAATCCCTGGCCCTGAATAACAGCATTTCAAAATGCCTTGCCTTTGAAATGCTGTCATTCCGTCTGGTGGAGACACAGAGTTTCAAAAGCCTGATGGCATTGGCTGTCCCACAGTACGTCGTGCCCATCCGCCACTACTTTTCCAGGCGAGCCATCCCTTCCCTGCACAACCAAGTGGGGGACAAAATCAGGTGTGCACTGCGCAACGCCATCTGTGGCAAGGTCCACCTAACTATGGATGCGTGGACCAGTAAGCACGGTCAGGGACGTTATATCTCCCTAACAGCACACTGGGTAAATGCAGTGGCAGCTGGGCCTGAGGCAGATAGCAGTTTGGCGCATGTCCTTCCACCACCGAGGATTGCAGGGCGCTTCAGTTTGCCTCCTGTTGCTAACTCCTCCTACTCCGCTTCCTCATCCTCTACCGCCTCCTCATCCGGTCAGCGTAACACCTTCACCACCAACTTCAGCACAGCCAGGGGTAAACGACAGCAGGCAGTTTTAAAACTTTCCTGTTTGGGGGAAAAACCCCACACCGCGCAGGAGTTGTGGAGGGACATGGAACAACAGACCGATGAGTGGTTGCTGTCAGTGAGCCTCGAGCCCGGCCTGGTGGTGTGCGATAATGGGCAAAATCTCGTAGCAGCTCTGGGCCTAGCCGGTTTGACGCACATCCCTTGCCTGGCGCATGTTCTGAACTTGGTGGTCCAGAGGTTCCTGAAAAATTATATACAAAAAATATTCGCGCTGCTAACACATATAAGCAGCTACAATACCTGTGAAGAAAAGCAAATACAAACAATATACAAAAAATGTAGCGCTATGCGTAATGACTAAAAATAAACACAAAATATGACACCCATGTGCTATAGTGATGATCTGAGTGAATAAATCAAAAAAGTCTATATAAAGTGAATCCAAAATTCCATTGAATTGGAAGACATGTTGAAAAAGTCTCTGATAATAATTCAAGTAGGTGGAACCTTCCAAGATGAACTGGTGACTTCAAAAGACAAGTGACTGTAAAGTGACCACCACCACATAGAAAGGAGGTTTACCGGAATGAGTGGACCCGATAAACGTATGTCTATGGGGTCAACTCAGGCTTGGTATGTAGGTAACCGTGGATGCAGGATCCCAGCAGGTGTTTCATACAAATGTATCCAAGATCCAAGGTGGATTAATATCACAGAATCTCCAAGCCCAGTCAGAAGATTGTAATAGCTCACAGCAGGACCATATAGAAGGAAAGAGTGGGCACATAGCGTAATCCAATAGGAGATATTTATTGAATATAGGTAGGAACACTTACATTCTGGTTGAAAAAAAGCGCTTTGCAATACACTCAGTGGCAGCAGTAGAGTTACCCGACGCGTTTCGCAATACCTTGCATCGTCTGGGGTATACCTCCACTGTTGCCTGCATGATATTTATAGATTCTCCAAGGCCATCCCCCTCATTCATCCATTGTACAACCACTTCCTGAAACATTCAAAATGGCGCCACGGCGTGCGTTCCACGCCTCCCTATGGATTGCATCCAGGATGTGCCAAATAATCAATGTCGTGTTAGGACTACATGGGTGTAGAGGAGATAACTATTTGTGATGGAGAACTGACCTGATAACAAGTGCCTGGTAAGGAGCAGAACATGGTGGGTATTGATGAAACGCAGTGTGGAGCGCGTGAAGCGCAATTCCGCGACTCACGTCGCGGCTACGACATCACATGAAAACATCACATGGCATCGGACGTCACATGACAACAAACGTCCGCAACGAATCAAGCAGCGTGATTGCGTAATCACGCTTCGCTTCACCACACCACAATGACACATACCCCCGGCTCCATCGACGCGGTCACGCTGCGCTCCACCGCTTACAGCGGCGGAGCAAAGAAACGTGGCCACGTCACTGCCCAGAGGTGACCTGTGTGCTCCAAACGATCTGCAGGATTAAAAAAGGCAGAGAAACAGAATGTGAACAAATGAATGTGACACCGGTTAATATAAGTCATATTACCTAATAATTGGATTCAATTGTAAAATAAAATTCAGCATAGGCTGAAAACATGTAACAATTCATAAAATATTAAATATACGAATAATATGTAATAAAAATAAATTTAAAATATAAAAAAGTAAAAAAGGGGAAAAACCGGTCTGAAGACCAAAAATGTCTTCTCCTTATACTTATAACATGGGATACCCCTATAATGGTACTAAATATCCCACATGCAGTATATGATTAGATTCATGATGGAACTGGTAAAAATCCAGTGCCACCATGAACAATAATAGGGGGAGGAAGGAACCTCAGATGTATAGTTGCCCAATGGATGAACCAGGAATCAAACCTAGATCCTCCTTAAAGACACCACATAACGCAATATGAACGAAAATGTGGTGAATACTGTATGTCTAAAAGCACATACAATATATTATTATAAAGGAAACATTAAAAAACAACTAGAAAGAAAAGGGTGTGTATGGGTCCACAATCTAGCAGGAACAACCACATTAGGACTGGTCAATGAAGGAATTAATGTCCCATTCGACATTTAAACCAGACGGCCTATGTGTCTGTAGTTGGTAAATCCAGTAGGTCTCCAGCTGGGACACGCCCCTGATTTTGGGGGCACCCATCCATAGGGAGATGAAACGATCAATTATTAGGAATTGTGTGCCAGCTGGATTCCTACTATGGTGTAGCCTGTAATGTCTAGGCACAGTATGATGGACATCACCCCCCAAAATTTGTGAAACATGTTCTCCCACCCTGACCGAAAATGGTCTGATGGTGCAACCCACATATTGTTTGCCACAAGGGCAGGTGATAAGATAAACAATATGTGTGGTGGAACATGTACAAAAATGTTTGATTGGGTATGTTTTCCCTGTGCTAGTGGAACTAAATTCCAAAGTTTTACCTCTTCCAGATTTGTTATATCTGCACACGCTACACTATATACAAGGATGGTATCCGACAAGTTGGTGTAAAAAAGAAGGACGCACCGGAGGATTAATGATATTGGGTGCTATTTTACCCTGGAGAGTGGGTGCACCTCTAAAGACAAGTCTGGCCTGTTCTGGTAAAACTGGACCAAGGATGTTATCATTCTTCAAAATGTCCCAATGTTTAGCTATAATAGCTTTCACTTGCTTATGTTGCATAGAAAAGGAAGTGAGCATTGCCCATTTGAAGACATCATTGGATTCAACCTTTGGTTTAACCTCCAATAAGGAGCGCCTGTCCATCTCCAATACTTGTCTAAGATCTCTATCGATACTAACAGAGTCATACCCCTTGTCAACAAACCGCTTTTTGAGAATCTCGGCTTGACTCAGGAATTTGTTAGTATCAGTACAGTTTCGTCTCAATCTAAGAAACTGACTATGCGGAACTGATCTTAGCCAGGACTGATGATGACAACTGTCCTGCGGGATGTATCCGTTCCGGTCAGTTGTCTTAAAATGTGTTTAAAATGAAACTGGTGATCAAAAATACTAATCTCCAAGTCTAGAAACTGTATCCTTTCCTGACTGGCAGTATATGAGAGTGAAATACCTCTATCGTTGGCATTCAGATGACCCATGAAGGTCTCAAGTGATGCCAAACTGCCATTCCATAGGAGGAGGATGTCGTCAATGTATCTAGCCCACAGTACCAAGGACTGAGTGTCATAGGCATAGACGACATCCTCCTCCCATTTGGCCATGAAAAGGTTGGCAAGGCTAGGGGCGTACTTAGCCCCCATTGCCACACCTCGTAATTGGAGGTAGAAATGGTCGTTAAATCAAAAATAACTGCTTCTAGTGGCGAATTCCAACAATTCCATGATAAATGTCCGTTGGAAGGGAGCTAGTGTTTCCTCCTTTTCTAAATAATATTGTACAGCCTCTAGTCCTTTACTATGTGGAATACACGTATATAACAAGGCGACATCAGCCGTCACCATGATGTAATCGCCTCGTATATCAGTGTCCTGAAGTTTCCTGATAGTAGCCCCAGTGTCCGCCAAATATGATGGCACACGTCTGACCAAAGGTTGGAGATAATGGTCAATATTGCGGCCAATTTTTGATGTGACGGAATTAATCCCGCTCACAATTGGACGGCCAGGTGGGTGCACGGGGTCTTTATGGACCTTTGGCAAGTAGTAAATGGTTGGTATCCTGGGGACCGTAGGAACCAAAAATGCCTTTTCTTTCTTGTTTAATATATTTCTGGAGAAGCCACTGTCCACCAAGCTCTGAAGTTCAGGTTTGAACCTAGAGGTAGGATTGGTGGACATCTGCTGGTAAGTATCCGGTTCATTTAAAATCCTGAGCATCTCCTATTCATAATCGGATTTGTCAAGAACCACTATGTCCCCACCCTTGTCCGCTGGGCGAATCACTAATTCCTTATTTAAACATAAGGACTTAAGGCCCACACTGGACAGGGTTTGGCCAGAAGAACGCTTCTCAGGAATTTCTGATAAGTCCTTAAGTACTAAATCCCTGAAAATGCTTACAGAAGGTGCCACGGGGATAGGTGGATTGAACAACAACGGGTTGGAAAGGCCCGAGTGTACGGTCCCAAACGTGGCTGCCCTACCTTCACTCACAATGGGGTTAGTGATGAGGTAGCGTTGTATATTAACCTTACGGACATATTTTTGTATGTCGATAAAAGTACTGAACTTATCTAGTTTCTTTGGAGGAGAAAACTTGAGGCCCTTGTCTAAAACTGATAATTCTTCAGGAGCAAACTCCTTAGTACTTAAGTTGAAGACGCCTTGGCCCTTTAAACTCTCCTTCTTTTTCCTTTTCTGAATTCTCTGCCCCCCTCTGGTCCCTCTCTTAGTTCTGAGCCTCTTTTGCGGGTAACCGGAACCTCGTGAAAATCCCGCCCATCATGACTTTGTTGGTTAGAATAGTCATGATTATAATAGGTATGTTCAGGAGGGTACCTAGTACGTGTATGATAGCTGTCATCCCGTGTTTCGTCCAGAGGGGCAAATCTATTGTGGGTAGAAACAGGAGGGGGACCATAATAAGATGAATGATCATAATAGGGTTGTGGGGCGGCTCTATGTCGAGCTGGAGAAACGTCATATGAATAGTCGTCATAACCATACTGATGTGGAGCACTATTATGGTAAGAATAGCCCCTAGATGAACCTCTAGTCCCTCTAGTCCCTCTGGACTTTCCCCTACCCCGTTGTTAAATAGGGGTACAGGAACTGGGTTGATGACCTCTAGGTGGGGGTACTTGAGATTGACTTCCTTGCACATTACGTGAAGGAACTGAAATGTTGGATACAGTCACAGTTTGACTCAATGCTGGACCATTGGTAGAAGCAGGGACAGAACTGGGTGTTGGTACTAAGGAGGGGGTAGAATCCATATCTGCACCAAAAGATGTCAAGAATAATTTCTGCCACCCAAAAACTGTGTTATTCCTATAGTCCCCAGCATCCCTGGAATACTTCTTATGTTTTTTGACTCTCTGGTCTCTATCCTCTTTTTCGAGATGATTCTGTAGATTGGCAGAGAGGGAAAGATATTCAAGAGATTGTTTATATGACAAAAGTTTCTCTTTAAGTTCTTTAATCTCCCTCTCTAACTCCGCCAGTCTAGCCTTTTTCCTGGAGATCAGAACTCCCAAAAATTTGATACCGGCATCATTGAAATAGTTAAACCATGAGTCAATCTCTGAGTCTCCCTGCTGGTGTTGAACCTCCCAACGGAGACTTCTCGGAACCATGAGATCTGCTATGTACTGCTCCAAAAAGACCAAGTCCCATTGCAGATGCAGTTCTGAGGACATGACGTTTTTAAGTCTAACGAATAGGCCTCCTATCTCAGTGTCACTGTTGGTGGTGGAAAACACACCCTCAGTGTTAACAGTGCGAGAAGCTCTATAATCGAACACATCCTGAAAAATTACCCCAATATGCCAGAGCTGCTGCAGAAAGTGCGGGCCGTCTGTGCGCACTTTCGGCGTTCTCACCCTGCTGCTGCTCGCCTGTCAGCGCTGCACCGTAACTTTGGCCTCATATGTGACGTGCCTACAAGGTGGAACTCCACCTTGCACATGCTTGCCAGACTGTGCGAGCAGCAGCAGGCGATAGTGGAGTTTCAGCTGCAGCAATCACGCGTGAGTCACTCTGCGGAACAGCACCACTTCACCACCAATAACTGGGCCTCCATGCGAGACCTGTGTGCTTTGTTGCGCTGTTTCGAGTACTCCACCAACATGTCCAGTGCCAATGACTCAGCGTTACTATCCCAGTTCTATGCCTCCTTGAAAAAATGCTTCGGGCGATGATGGAAGAGGATGTGGCACAGGAGGAGGAGGAGGCGGGATCATTTCAAAAGCTTTCAGGGCAGTCTTTCACAAGTGGCTATGAGGGTGGGTTCCTGAACCAACAAACGCCAGGTACACAATTGTCCGGCAGCAAGGGCACAGTTCTGGAGGATGACGAGGTGGAGGATGAGGAGGAGGAGATGGAGGAAGAGGAGGAGGAACCATGTTCACAGCAGGGTGGCACACAGACCAGCTCATGGCCATCACTGGTGCGTGGCTGGGGGGATACAGAGGACACAGACGATACACCTCCCACAGAGGACAGCTTTTCTTTGCCTCTGGGCAGCCTGGCACACATGAGCGATTACATGCTGCAGTGTCTCCGCAACGACCGCCGAGTTGCCCACATTTTAACTGGTGCTGATTACTGGGTGGCCACCCTGCTGGATCCCCATTACAAGGACAATGTACCATCCTTAATTCCCTCACTGGAGCGGGATCGTAAGATGCGTGAGTACAAGCGCATGCTGGTAGACGCGCTGCTGGTGGCATTCCCACCTGACAGCGGGCGTACGGTGGAAGCACAAGACGAAGGCAGGGGAGGAGGAAGAGGTCGCCAACGCAGCCGGGGCACCGCCAGCACCTCAGAAGGCAGGGTTAGCATGGCCGAAATGTGGAAAAGCTTTGTCAGCACGCCACAACAACCAACACCACCAGCTGAGATGGAATGTCTTAGCAGGAGTCAGCATTTCACCAACATGGTTGAGCAGTATGTGTGCATAGGCCTACACGTACTGGATGACGGGTCTGCCCCCTTCAACTTCTGGGTCTCCAAATTGGGCACATGGCCTGAGCTTGCGCTTTACGCCTTGGAGGTGCTGGCCTGCCCTGCAGCCAGTGTATTATCTGAACGTGTATTTAGCACAGCAGGGGGCGTTATCACAGACAAGCGCAGCCGCCTGTCCAGAGCCAATGTGGACAAGCTCACGTTCATTAAAATGAACCAGGCATGGATCCCACAGGACTTGTCCGTACCTTGTGCAGAATGGACATGTATACCGGTGTTCTGACAAAAACTGTCCGGCCATCGGATTGTGTCCGGCCCGTACTGCACAGGTGCAGCGCTTGCGCAGTACGGAGGACAAGGAGATTCACAAAATCTCCGAAGATGAACGGCACCTGCGCAGTGAGTGCAGGTTCAAGCCACACCATCCAAGTGGACATACGGTAGCACATAGTAACAGGGCCCCTCATGGGCTTGCTTCGATCGCCATGCTTCGGGCATGGCCTCGCTTGGCTCGGCTTGAACCTCGGATGGTGTGGCTTGAACCTGGACTCACCACGCAGGCGCAGTTCGTCTTGAGATTTTCGAAATCCCCGTTTCCTACGTACTGAGCAAGCGCAGTACAGGGTGGACACTATCCGACGGGGGACAGAATTCGACACGTTGTTGTATTTTTGAACCAGTGTTAGCTACCTCGTCCTCCTCCACTGCCGCTTCCACCTAAACAGCCACATCCACCGCCACCTCAACCTCCTACTCCATATGGACCTTGTCCTCCTAGGTCAAGATTATAATTGTTATTTTATTTTTTTGTAGCGCACAGATCCTTTCCCCCTTACCTGCCTTTATGTTGTTGGCTCCTCGCAGGAGGGAGAAAGGTGCACCGCACTACCAGCCCGTACCCTCCTGTATAAAGAGGTTGAGCGGTGTACTTGACGGGCCGTGTCCACAGCCGTAGTCAAAACTCCTCCAGTGAATGATTCTCACCTCTACTGTAGGTAGAGGCAAGTCCTTGAATTCCCAGTAAAGTCAATGTCCACACCAGCTGAAACTACAACTCTGAGTTTATTCTCTCATGGCAAAATAAACTGTACTCGGATAGAAAAAGTTAGAGCAAAGAAATAGGACAGCTTAAGGTGTGGAGGAGGTCCAGGCACAAACGTAGCACATTCACTTCACTGCTTAGGTTTCTTAAACAGTTTTAGGCACACGGTCTCTGCCACAGACCGTGAGGTTGGTCTATGCCACAGACCGGGTGTAAAAGGCCCCTGCCACGGACCTAGAGAACTTTGGTCTCTGCCACAGACCAGGGTGTATAAGGCCCCTGCCACGGGCCTGGTGAATAAGGCCTCCGATACAGTCAGGATGACCTTGAGCTTCTCCTTCTAAGAACTAGCCCATATCAAGGGGAAGACATCTCTCCAGGGAGTCAACAGACCCTTCCTTCACCGTGCCTCCAGCATCGGGCCATCGGAAGGTTCCTCCCTTCCCTGGAACAGGGACCCCTACACGAGGCGGCACCCAAAGACTCCTCGACCCTTGGTGGACTCCAGACGAAGGCTCTGGACCCCAGGCTTTACTCCCGCCCCTAGGCCTCCATACCCAGGGCAGCAGGAACTCCAGGATAGTACCTCACCCCGGGCTAAAGGTGCCCAAGATGGAACAGGAACACGTGCACCCAGGCCGAAGGCACCTGGGCGCGGACCCCACTGGACATCAGCCCCCAGGCCAAAGGTGCCTGGGGCTCGGACCCCGATCAGGAGGCGTCTGCCCTTTTTATATTCTCTCCCGGCATGCACAGCAGGTTCCCCGCCCCACTGTACTACTGCCAAGAGGGGACACAAAAGGCACAGCACTGTATCGGCGGTTCAACCCTAGCCTACCATGGCAGCGCCACCTGTAGGCTGCAGAGAACTACACACCAATACTGTCCCCCGAGGACAAAATGGTCCATGAATCCTACAGAATTAGGGTGTTTGAGCCTATTTACCACTCAAACACTTCCCTTAAATATAGCACCCCGCTACATTTTTATTTCAAAGTATTTTATTTTTCCACTAGCTTATCCATTAAATTGAATAATGTTTTCCAGAAAGGGCGTATTCTGGGGCATTCACACCATATGTGTGGCATCGTGACGTTGATTTTCTGAGGTTCCTAATGACTTCCTGTACCTCTTCTGCTGAAAAGGGGGCCTCAGCACATTTTTTTATTTTTTTATTTTTTTTATGTTATTTTAAGTTATTTCCCTATCCACATTTGTTTGCAGAGCACTTCCCATGCTCTTAACAACATGTTGCTGCCATTTGTAACCCTCTAGCCCTTTCCATTACTTTTTTAGAGCCTTTTTAGTCCTCAGAAGTTCGGGTCTCCATTGACTTCAATGGGGTTCGGGTTCGGGGTAAAGTTCGGGTCAAGTTCGGTCCCGAACTCGAACTTTTTTCCGAAGTTCGGCCATACCCGTCGAACCCAAACATCCAGGTGTCCGCTCAACTCTAGTCACCAGTTAATGGTCCATGAACATAACAGGATAGTAAAGCTGAGTTGAAACATGTTTAGGTGAGTGTGATTTAGTCATACAACTAACAAAGTAAATCAGCTTAGTTTTCTTTAGCAGTATGATAACCAAAATGTGTTCTACCTTGAAAGTAAGATATCTTTTAAGTCATCCTCAATGTTCGTTTCATTTTTTAATTGATGAGGAGCTACCAGTAGTGCTTGGAAGTAACTAGTTCTCACACTGACATCCTAGGCCTGAAAATTGCACTGCAAGAATGGCTCTTTCAGTGTATCCAGCAAAATTCCTTGGTCTACTGCATTCTGTGTATCAGCAGCCACAGTCAGAGCTGAGCAATTACAAAGTTACAAAATTGGCTAGTAAATGGCCAGCTTTAGACAAACTATAGTCCTGTGTGCTTGTATGCCATTTTACATTTGCCATAACAGTACTAGCATATTACTGTGCAAAATATTTTTCTGTGTAATCCAGCATCCTCACTACTACTGCACATTAAAATTATTGGATGATGAGTGAGTCCTAAATTGCTTGAGTGGAAGACTTTATTGTGACCCTTCCAAAATACCTTTTTATTTTTTTTATTTTTTATTAAATAATCTTTTTATTTGATTTCTTAAAACAAACAAAACAAAACATGACAACACATCATACACATTGAACCTGAAATATATTTGTAGAATATCAAGATCCCATCAAAAAAGTATAGTATTTACCCAAGAGGATATTTTATCTAGGCCATCTCATATATCCATTCAAATGTCGAGCCTCACCCCATATACTACAAAAAAAGGAGGAATCAAACATTAGTCCCTTCTATCACCAATATCCCCAGGTATCCCCTATATGGAACATGCAGACTATAATTCATTACCCCCATCTATATTATAAGATGCCGTGTACGATATGTCCAACCACTTTGCCCAAACTGTATCATACTTACTAGGGCAGCCCCTATTCCTATAGGTGTCTTTATACAATTAAAGATTGCCAGGGAAGGTGGGGGAAATAAATATATATGTATATATAATGTGAGGAGAATGATACAAGAAAGATGTACTATTCTCCGGTGCATGATGACATCCAGCAGCACAGTATTAAATTGTTTTAAAACGTCTACACTCAGAGGCGCCTCTTCCCTTGCTTTTCCTCCACAGTATTGGAACACGATTTCTGTTTCTCCTCTGATGGCAGCCCTGAGACTGTATATGTGACTTTTGTTTTACCATTCCCTCCTTGGCCCCCATTCTCTTGCTTACACATCCCCAGAGCTTGGACTCTAATTTTACTGCTTGTACATTGCATTGTACATCTATCATCTGATCCTATACTAATGGGATACCAGTGATTTGGACTTATTCGCATTTACTTGTGTACTAGATAGGCAACACTGGCCTCCAGAAACTATCAGTCTCACAATCCGCCTCATGTATAAGAGCAGCGGGTTTTCTGACCCAGACTATCAAAAGATTAGGCATTTAGAAAATTTGAAAAATTTGAATTTGAATTTAAAAAACCTACCCAACTTCTGCTTAATATGAAAACTCTTCCAGCTACAGTAAATTCTGAGAATGTGTGAAAAAATATATAAAGAGGACGCTATGCAATAATTGCAACCATTAGGTGGATACCCAAAGAAATACAAAACATATGCAATAGTAGATAAACTGATGAATCCGTGTCCGTGATTATTCACCATCTAGGTGGAGTAAACCACAACATAAATTCCCAACATATAGTGAGTGAATAAATGTTCCAATCAATCAATCCAGTCAAAGATTTGCTTGTTGAAAAATATATCTTCCTTATGTGAAAAGATCCTTCACCACACACATGAAATAACAGCCGAAGTGCACAGATAATGGATGTGCTTACCAGATGGCTCTGACCTCTTTAATTAAAAAGAAAGTCAGAAATAACTTTGGCAGGATTGTGCCTGCACACACAGCAATATGACAGGAGTAGATCCGAAAGCCTCTTCCCGGAGTTACAAGTGGAATATGCAAATAAGAATAAGAGAATCCATTGTATAATACTGTTTTATTTCAAATACAAAAATATATAAAAAGGGCGCCAAAATGGCCTCTACCCGGCACTGGGGCTGCAGGCTCGTCTGGATAACCGCTCCGCTGTCACCTCCGTGTTGGCGTGCATTCCACCCACCGTTACAGCAATCAGAGCGGCGGAATTGACATCAGGACAAACACACGTGACCAGGTACCGCCGTGCTGATGTCAATTCCGGCGCTCTGATTGCGCTGGAATTTATTCACTATATGTTGGGAATTTATGTTGTGGTTTACTCCACCTAGATGGTGAATAATCACGGACACGGATTCATCATTTTATCTACTATTGCATATGTTTTGTATTTCTTTGGGTATCCACCTAATGGTTGCAATTATTGCAAAGCGCCCTCTTTATATATTTTTTCACTTATTAAATTTGAAGTTACACTTCTTTTTGCAGGGGAGCAGCTTTCACTATCACTATAACTGTTTATTATTTTAATATATTAATTAGCACATATTTTTATTGTTATAAGTTGGCGCGGAATCACATTTATAAAATTCTGGGAATGCTGGCGATTAAAATTTAGTAGTCCAAAAATGCAGCGCTTAATAATATATTGTGAAATGACAGTCCAGGTGCACTAATCAGCATAAGATGAAGTGGATATGGAAACTGATGAGGAAACCACCACCAAAACTTCAGTGTGCAAAAACACAGCACACCACACCAATCGTGCTCACAATCTGCTTACCAGAAGGTGAATAAACACAAGCGATATATGTATAGTTGCAGAGGGTCAATGATGGACACAGCTATCCAAACTTGATGGGTCAATATCAAAAAATGGTCAGCATCCCCAGCATTAGAAGAGCATCCAGGACTTGGTATAGGATGGAGATGTTATGCAGTCCTCAACAGGAAGTATTAACTGCTCGCAGTCCAGAAGAGAAAGAAAGTACTTGCTTAGTGTAGGATTGCACTCACCCACATGCTGCTAAATGGCTCTGACAATGTAATCACAGCTATACCCAACTTTTTGAGATGAAAAATAGTTAGGTATAGCTGTGATTACATTGTCGGAGCCATTTAGCAGCATGTGGGTGTGTGTAACAGTGTAAATTTTGGCAGCAAATTTCGATTTAGTTTTAGTTTTAGTCTTAGGACTAAAATGGCATTTTAATTTTAGTCTCATTTTAGTATTCTGAAAGGGTTTTAGTTTTAGTCTTATGCCCCATACACACGATCGTTTTTCATGCCGTTAAAAATGCCATTAAAAAAAATGGCCATTAAAAATGATCGTGTGTAGGCTCCAGAGCATTTTTAACGACGTGAAAAACGGCCATTAAAAATTTCGAACATGCTCTCTTTTTTCACGTCGTTTTTCATGTCGTTTTTTTTAACGACGTGAAAAACGATAGTGTGTATGCTTTAACGACGTGAAAAAAAACGCGCATGCTCAGAATCAAGTATGAGACAGGAGCGCTCGTTCTGGTAAAACTAGCGTTCGTAAAGGAGATAGCACATTCGTCACGGACTGAAAAGCACGAGACTGAAAAGAGCGAATCGTCGCTCAACAAACTTTACTAACATGAAGGGTGGCGCCATTCGAACGGAACTTCCCCTTTATAGTGCCGTCGTACGTGTTGTACGTCACTGCGCTTTGCTTGATCGTTTTTTTTAAATGATCGTGTGTACGCAAGACAGGCTTGAGAGGAAACATGAAAAAAAACGACGTGAAAAACGGCAAGAAAAAAAATGGCAAGAAAAACGATCGTGTGTATGGGGCATAAGTCTTTGACTAAAATGCCATTTTAGTTTTAGTCCCATTTTAGTCATCGTATTTTAGTCGACTAAAATCTCCAGTACATTTTAGTCTAATATAATAATTTTAGTCAACTAAAATTGAATGTTCACAATACACAGCCCCCCACAACACAGAGCCCCCCAGAGTACACAGCACAGCCCCAGCCCTGACCCTCTGCACAATACAAACCCCCACAGTTCACAGCCACCCACCCTCTGCACAATACAAACCCCCCGCCACAATACACAGCCACCCACCCTCTACACAATACAAAGCCCCCCACAATACACTGCCACCCACCCTCTGCACAATACAAACCCCCCACAATACACAGCCACCCACCCTTTGCACAATACAAACCCCCCCACAGTTCACAGCCATCCACCCTCTGCACAATACAAACCCCCCCACAGTTCACAGCCACCCACCCTCTGCACAATACAAACCCCCCCACAATACACAGCCACCCACCCTCTGCACAATACAAACCCCCCCACAATACACTGCCACCCACCCTCTGCACAATACAAACCCCCCCCCGGAAGTTTAAGACCTGAGCATGATCATTTAAGAGGCTTCAGGCTAGCCAATCAGAATTTGATGCAACTCTGAACCAATGAACGTTGATTGGTGGAGAATGAATATAAAATAGGTGGGGAAATGTAGGAAGCTCTGTTTGAGCCCACACCATCAGGAAGACAGGATGTCTGTGTAATGTATTCTCTTATTTCTCTCTACTTTTCCCTAACTTTTTCTATCCTAGGATTTTCCTTAATATATTGATAGCCTTTGTATGTCCATTGTAACCATATCTGAGTTTGGCCTTAATTATCTTTGTAGACTGGCAACACTGTGCCTCTATAAATCATGGTGAAATACTGCGCTGTCTGAGTGACACCCTATGGGGAGTTAGGTGATGCAACTAATAAATGTGCTGCTGCAACTCTAATGTGAGATACACACACTGGAACAAATATAAACAAACTAAGCTTCACTGCAAATTAAATAATAATAATAAGGACATATATATCATGAATTAAGTGATGTATGATACATGTAACAAGGGTAATGAAAGATAACTGGAAAAAAATCCTCCTAAATCAAAAGAAGGATGTGACAAAGTGGGCATATAAATCCTGATGGTAAATAAATGTCACAAATAATCAGAATGACTTCCCTTCCCAGTGTTCATGTCACTGTTGGTGTTGAAAACACTACAAGGTTAAGTATGGGTTCCCCACTGTCAGCACGAAGCTCCTCCCTACGCCATTTCGTCACAGATGATGTCGTCCAGGGGCACGCTCATCGCCTCACTTCTTCTTTGGTGTTTTTGGTTTGAAGTCACCGTGGATCATTCCATTGAAGATTTGTCTTTTAGAACTGTGTTCCATAATCACCCAGTGGGGAACCCATACACTTAACCTTGTACTGTTTTCAACACCAACAGTAACATGAACACTGGGAAGGGAATTCATTCTGGTTATTTGTGAAATTTATTTACCATCAGGATTTAGAGGGAAAACCTAAAAATGAGGACACCTATTTGGTTGGTAACTGTCTAGATGGAAGTATCCTTTCAATTCGGAGAGGTCGCCTTTCACAAAAAATGTAACCATTGACTACTCAAAAAAAAAATGGCTTTAGATTTAGAATTTTATACTGCAAACTTTTACTAGGAAAAACTTGGTTTATGCAAGTACCAACGCATAACCATGTACAGCTGCATCTTATAATTGCTGTCAATAGGTGGATGTACGCATCAGCTGTGGGTCCCAGAGAAGTTTTTATGGAGGTTTTGGGTGGTCATGCATGCTTAAGCACAATAAATGAGGGTTAAATCTGTACCTTCACCTGTCAAGAGAGAGAGCCCCATGCCAGGGGGTCTCTACTAACTTAAAGACTGTTGTGAATCATGACTACTTTTTCTGAAGACTTTTCTATTTTTCATATAATACTGTACTGAGAGAATTTTTTGATGTGTAGTACTTTGGTCTGACTGATGCACTATCCAAGACCCATTATGTGCAGTTGATTACAAAGCTTAGTTTACATCTTAAAAGATACATTAAAGAAGTTTGTAGTTTTCCTGACAGACTACTCTGATAAAATTAACTTGATACAACTATGATTACCTATAGAGATACTTGCACAAAAATGGACACCACTGAAATTGTACAGTACTTCATAAGAAGTACCTGGAACTATAATGTTAAAATGCTTGATTATAAAAAAAGCAATGCAGAGTGATTATCAAAAAAATTTCAGCAGAATGCAGTTTTCGTCCTCTCTATTGTGTATTATTGTTATTATTATTTTGAAAAGGTGGTGGGAGGGGGTTTCTGCAGTAGTTGCTTAGGACACACTACCAGGCTACTAGGTGTAGCCACATTTTTTGGGTCCTTGCAGTTACTGTTTGTTTTAAGGTTTTAGTATGAAAGCACATTTGTATACATTAAACAGAGACTTTTTTTTTTACTTTTGCTTAATGTCTTTCAACACAGGTCCAAATATCCATTTGTGTTTTTTTTTGTTTTCTTTTTAATAACTAGTTGCATCTCTTCTCAACTCTTCTTGTCTTTAGAGTATATTGAGAGTCATCGACTATTCTGTTTCTGTGATAGGTAACAAAAACTTCTCACCCATGGAAGCAGTTTGTCACCTCAAACACTTTCAGGCTGACATGTTAAATCAAGAATGTGAGCTTGCATGTAACAAAAAAAATATTAGACTAGATACCTAACATGTCATGCTTTAAAATTGCGCACGCTCGTAGAATGGTGACAAACTACAGTACTTAAAAATCTCCATAGACAATTTTTTTTTAAATGTTTACAGGTTACCAGTTTAGAGTTACAGAGGAGGTCTTGTGCTACAATTATTGCTTTCACTCTAATGTTCGCAGGGATACCTCACATGTGTGGTGTAGCCACCCTGCCGGTATGATTATGTCAGATTTTTGCGACTCAAAGCGTTACAATTGTTTTGCATAGAAATTTGGCATTTTAAATTGTAGGCCTGTAATTCTTAGTCATAATGCACTTAAATCTGTCCAAACTAGAGTCTAGTAGACATCCCGGGTATGATAACGTTTGAAACACAAAATCATAAATGATAATATAATAAATAACTATAAATAATTATAAAAAATAAAATAATATAATAATAATAATAATAAAATGCATTTACCCACGATTCACTATCGCTCAATTCTGCAAGTGTTCTAATTTACTTTAGCTGTTTTCTAGCTGTTCTAAAACCACTTTTGACGTAAAGGGACACTTTTTGGCTGTCATGGACAATCTCAAGTTTCCAGGCAGAAAGAATGGTATATATAATATAAAACTGCAGGCAGGGCACTGGACAAAGCACTAGGGACAAAAGGGATGTGAAATGATTTCATACAGTATAGTAATCTGTAAGATTACAGTGTACTGTATGTGTTATGAATTTAGTATTTTCTGAATTTGCCGCCAGGCTCCGCCCCCCTGCATCACAACGCTCGCAGGGAATGGAGCCTGGCACACAGAGGCATTGGGCGGAGGACACAGTCCGTGGACACAGCGGGAGGACATCGCAGGATCCTGGGGACAAGGTAAGTATACTGCACCAGGATCCTGCAATGCAATCCCGAGTGTGGCTCGGGGTTACCGCTAATGGTACTGAAATTTAACCCCGAGCCACACTCGGGAATACTGCCAGGGAGGTTAAACATTGTTTACATATGCTTTTACGACTTACGTATGCGTTCACATCTGCACACGAGCCCGGAGGAATGGGGTGCTTTAAAAAAAATTATCCTATTTATTTTACTTTTCACTTTTACATTGTCCCTTTATTTTATTTATTTTTTATCATGTAAACATCCCTTGTAATAGAAATAAGGATGACAGGTCCTCTATATTAAGAGACCCAAAATCTCAAATTTTTACCTTTTAAACGCAAAACCTAAAAAAAAAAAAAAAATGAACTTTTTCTTAACTTATTTGAATTATTTACTATGGCCCAAGAACCTTAAGTGACGTCATGACATCGCTCCAGTCCTCCAAGGGCATAGAGCTGAGTGGTGGCCATCACTGATACCAATACCCTTGCAGTGCAATTTTTAGCCAATCCAAAATGAATGGGCTCAAATTACACTGCAAATAATCGCATTCAATTTGAAAAGGAATGCAGTGTGATTCCTGTCCGAATCGCATGTTGTTTCCCGCACTGCTCCTGTGTGAACCCTGGCTGAAGTCACTATGACAAAACTGCATGCAAATTGGACATGAATCGTACCGCATTCCTGAGAGCTCTTTCCTTGAGAGCTCATTCCAGGAAAGTGCGATGGGAATATGGACTGCATTCCTGTTCAAATCTAATGTGATTCTTTGCAGTGCAATTTGAGCCCAAACATTTTGTATGGGCTTAAACTGCACTACCAAGATATTGGAGCATTTGCACGAGTAGGAGTACTTGTGAAAATGCTTAGTATCGACACCAATACCGGTATCGGTGTAACTCCAATGACCATAACCATATTTGGACGGTGATGTCACTGATAACTCTGCCCCTTTTATCAAAGAGGGTAGAGATTCCCTGTGGCGTCAGTGGTTCCTAAAGACTCTGCAGGTGCAAGAAACTGTCATGTAGAAGAAAAAAGAGGGCGCACCGACCTAGTGCATTACTAGGGCGTTACTAGGGCGGAAGTGACGCCTTTGACTGCCGGAAGTGGCGGGTGGAACGCATATCCACCGCTACTTCCGGACCTTCCAGCCAATATGCGCACCATCTGTCGATGGGACGATGGTCCGGCTCAACAAAGGGGGAAACTCCATTTGCGGGCGGACTGGCGGCAGTGATGATTCGGGGACGTTGTCTCCGGCCTGCACCGGCGTTCTGTTGTTGGCACCAGATGCGGCATGGGAGTCTCGCTGCCGCTTTTGGGTTTACCTTTGATGCCTTGTAGCCCACTAGAGGGCAGAAATGATGGCTCTTACTGCCGGAATTGGCGGGTGGAACGCACATCCACCGCGACTTCCGGTTCAGTGCCATAGAAGGAGTTTTCAGCCACACACAGGCAAGTGGCAGCAGCAACTGGCTAACTTTGGCGGCTTGTGTAATACAAGTAAGCCCCATCAAATTATATACTGTCCATCTTTCTCCCATCCAGACAAGAGACATGATTTTTATGTGGTCTGTATGGTCTATAAATTATAGATTGGTGTATAGCATATGCCAAAATATAGATGGGTTAGTAGCTGCTGTCAGTGTAGTCAGTGAAGGGTTAAGCCATACTGGCATGCTATTTGGGTGAGAGGAGGAGTGACCTGTGGTGGGTGGGGCTACAGACAGGTGACCACTCATGCCCATTTGCATATGGTTTAAAGAGTTCAGAGGGGAGTCCAGTTACTATCACTTTTTGTCTCTGAGGAAGAGGGCTCGCCCTCGCAACGCGTCAGCCGTAGCTGTAACATCTGTCGTCTTGACTCTCTGGTTATCTGCTTATCTGGTTCCAGTAAGAGGTTACCTCCTTGGATGGAATGTTATATGCCTATAATTTTACTTGCTTTGTGAGTATGCATGATCTTTTAATTTACTTCTAAATAAACCTAGCCATTGGTAATGCACTAGGTCGGTGCGCCCTCTTTTTTCTTCTACTTTCTAGTCCTAAGAATACCAATTATTCTGTGGAGGGCAGCAAGATTTCTGGTCATTCCCTTTTGAACGAAATACTCTGGTTGTGCCACCAAGAGACCAAGCTTCCGAGCACAGGAGACTGTTTGGGAAACTGTCATGTATACTAGTGCTAAAAATACTGCTTCTATATATGATGCACAGCTCCCACAGAACAGAGGGCTGCACAGGCTAAAGTTCAGGTGTTCGTCTGAACCTAGGTTTGGACTGAATTTTCAACTTATCTGTAGTTGTCATGTTCCATGGTAAGCAGTAATATCATGCATTAACCACCAACATAGGCATAAGTAAACTGAAATATACTGTAACACAAACAGGAATTATGTAAATGTTGAAAAAAATAATAAAACCCAACTCCAAGCTGATGTTAAATGTATCCATGTAGTCAAGCCCCCCCCCCCCCCCTGCACTGCATGGATTAAATTCTCATTTGGCAGGAGGGGAAGGAATAAGTATAAATACTCACCATATTTCTTACTTTCCTAGCAGCCAGGGCTCTCATAGCCTAGCCAGTTTTCTGAGACAGAGTGGGCCCTCTCTGTTCTTCCATACAATGTACGACTGCTGGTCCTGCATTGTATGTTATGTCATTAGATAGCTGTAGCCAGCTGGGAAACTACTTGAAGTGAAAAGAAAAACTTTATTTACAAATCTGGAAATGGTTAACATCCATGTCATGCGATTTTTCTTCAATTCTAGTCCTGTAGATGCAATGGGAGGAAATTTCCCTCTTAGATAGTTGTCACTGAAACAAGTGTTCCCATTGGAAGAATGGAAGATTTCCCTTCCATTTCTGTTCTGGTGACAAGTTAAAATTTCCCTTGCTTTCCAACCCAGTAACAATGGTTAGAAGACAAACAGAGAGAGCGAATCTACCTAAAAGGGATGCTTACAATAGCAAAAACATTCTAACCCTTCACTTCTCTAGATACATTTTGAGTACTTCATTTTAATCGTATTGCCTCTGAACAAGAAAAGAAGTGTAAAGCAAAAAACAAAATAACATACTAAAAATTAATACCTCCCATCTGTGAAGCTAGGTAGGACACTGAAACTGAAAAGATTTAGAAATATAGGTTTGACATGTTAAGACTTTATTTTAATAGTGATTAATAGGAATTAAATGACTTACCATACAGTTTTTATTATATGATAAAGGGTATGATATAAGTAAAAGAAAAGGCATTGAAAACTAGTTCAAGGACATTAATCTTGAGATAATAATTTTGTAGGAACTATGCAGCATTTTGTGGTCATGTCAGCTCCTCCACAACTGGTACCCCTACTATTCTTATATGTTAATTTTGACCAGTACAGGAAGCAGGGAGCGCTCAGCGTCATATTCTCTGTCTACAAAAATCACAGTGGGCTGTAGGTATGAAGTGCTGACTTTTGTTTTGAGTTTCCCATTCCCAAAGAAGTCACACATCAGCTTCATTTCTGATTTATCTATCACTGAAACACATTATCACAATAAACACAATGACTGCTGTAAAATAAAGTTGCTGTAAAATCACTCATGTGACAAATTATCATTGAAATTGTTTGATAGGCATGGCTGAACTCAATGATGAATGAGTGGAGGCAGGCTCAAATTCAGTGGGTCAGCAAATTACAACAAAGTAAAAGTATTAAAATGTTCATGCCCCAATTAAAATCTAAAAGTAATTTTAAGCAAGAATACAGTATGCAAAAATTGTAGTCTTGTTTATTAAAACAGATTTACCTGAGCTAAAGCACTAGAACTGACATTTTTATTGTAGCCAGTACAGGAAGGTACTTATTAATAAATAAATAGGATCAAGAAATGCTGAAGAGCTGAGGCAAAGAAAAATAGAAAAAAAAATATGGTGCATAAATATATTTAGAACATATTTATTTAAGTCCCAGAGCTGGGAAGTTATTAAAATACATTTATTGTTTATCAGACTTGTACTATACTACTAAATAGGTAGCAAATATGTGCAATCTGTTTCGTAATGAATCGAAATCCGGACAAATTTTGCAAGAAAAAATAACAAATTTCAACTAATACAAAAAAAATTATAACAAAAATAACTAATAATTTTGGCATGATTCATTAATTTGTTAAAGGTCTAACAAGGGGTTAACTCGGAGTAAATCTTACAGCCCAATCAGCTGATTCATTTTGTGCTGGTGATTGGATTAATAATACTGGAAAAGTGCATTCCTCAGAACTGAGTGAAAAGGATGTGGTATTTGAGCAGAGGAGACAGGTTTTGAAAAGCAGCAGAAGAGGCATTGGGGGTTATTTACGAAAGGCAAATCCACTTTGCACTACAAGTGCAAACTACAAGTGCAAAGTGCACTTGAAATTACACTGAAAGTGCACTTGGAAATGCAGTCGCTGTAGATACGAGGGGGACATGCAAGGAAAATAAAAAACATAATTTTAGCTTGCACATAATTGGATAATAAAATCAGCAGAGCTTCCTCTCATTTCAGATCTACCCCTCAGATTTACAGCGACTGCACTTCCAAGTGCATTTTAAGTGCAATTCCAAGTGCACTTTGCACTTGTAGTTTGCACTTGTAGTGCAAAGTGGATTTGCCTTTTCGTAAATAACCCCCATTGTCATTGTGTGTGTGTGTGTGTGTGTTAATGGATTCAATAAACAAACGACTTTCAGAATTACGGTTCGTTATCACAAATATATATACATAAATAACAAATTATCCGAAAATGAAACAATTAAACAATAAAACAAATCGATTCGGTATAACCAATATCTATCCGAAAATTAATTAACTTAACATAATGAATATAACAGAACAACATTATGTATTTTACGAATGAAAAAAAAAAAAATAATAATATTTTTGCCGTGCACAAGTCTAATAGATAGTTGTTACTCCAAATACATTTAGAAAATAATGAACATACTTCTGTGATTCCAGCACCCCAGATGTACCATATGCCTGCATATAATAAGGAGGAAGAATTACTTCAATATTAAAGGGTGTGTTTATAAAAAAAATGAAAAAAAACATCCTGTGAAACTGCATGTGCATTTGTTTTGTGCGAATGGGGGCAACATTTTAGTATGCTATTTTCTCTCCAAGTCATGTTATTTATTCATAAGAATGGAGTTAATCATGAAAATACGACATTATGGCCACTAGATTGAGCTAATGATTATAATAAGCATTTCCCACAAAGCATTATTTACTAGATATGTGCATACTGAAATATTTCATTTTGGAATTTCGGTTTCGTCCAAAAAATAAAATTATTTAGTTACTTCCGAAATTAGTTTTTAGCTGCTTCGTCGAATCTTCATGTCGAAACGGTAATATACATATTTTTGATTGTTTTGACTGATACGATACTTGTTTGTTTCTGTTCATGTTGATAGGTCTACCCCAACAGTCAGCCAATGGAATTGCGTATTGAAATTCAAGCATAAAACTTCCTTCCTGTTCGCTCTGCGCTCCAAATGGTTCTGGTTCAAGTGTAATGGCAGCATCCGACAGTGGCGCCAAGCAGTTCGACACCATGGAGGTTCCTAGCCCTTCTATGGAGGCAGCAGAGGCACCACACCCACCATCAAAAAAGTGCAGGAGGGGGACACAAGCTGCAACCAGCAGGAAGCATAACCTTACGTGGACTCACATTGAATCCCAGGTCCTTGTAAGGGAAACGCTTCCTTGCTGGATGCAGCTGTGTGGCACCCGCTCCAGGGAGACCACTTCAGAGAGGAAGCGGGAGAAGTGAGAGGAGATCTCCTGAAAAGTTGAGGTGATATAGCACCATCAGCATGACCCGTCTGCCTGACGTAAAAAATTAAGTGACATAAAATGGTAAATAACGTGTCTGATTATTTTATTTTTTTACATTTTAAAAATCCCATATTATGCCCAAAAACAAGCCCCCCCCCCCCCCACACACACACACATAAACATATATTATTGCTATCACATGTGATGCCAGTAAAGTTAAGTGATTTTTTTTTTTTTAAAAGGAAAAAATTATTTTCAAATCATCCTCCCTGTGAAAAAACGATTGTGAGAGGAATATTTCCATGGCTGTTATTTGTTCTTATCACTAAACTGATGAACAGTAAGTGCTTTTAAGTTCCACTTGACCACCTGTAGGTTATGCCCCCTTTCTGACCAGGCCATATTCTGCAATTTACTGCGCTGCAGCTTTAACTGACAATTGCACGCTCCTGCTATGTACTACCCAAATTAAATTTACGCCCTTTTCCCGACACATATAGAGCTTTTTTTTGGTGGTATTAGATCACAGCTGGGCTTTAATTTTTTTGTATCGAATCAAAAAAAAAAGAGTTAAATGTTTAAAAAAAAAAAAAAATTGTTGTGTTACTTAACCAGCTTGCGGACCCGCCGTATGTTTACTATGGATGGGTCCGCATTCGCAAGTCACTATGAACCCAACAGAAACATTGATGACTGCCTGCTCTCCAAACCAATTGGCCAACATCGATCTAATTGCCCGCAATATGTTGGCAGAACTGTTTTTATCATCACAGACTTCTGTGTGGAGCAGGAGAGCTTGATAACCCTGCTGGTCTTGCTCTGCAGACCTGCTTCCTGATGAAGTATAACCACCATAGCTTGTAGATGCTATAACCTTCACAAAGACAAAATAATATACACTGATTTTGGTTATTTTTTACCAAAGATATGTAGCAGTATAACTTTTGGCCAAAATGTATGAAGAAAAATGACTAATTTGCAAAAGTGTATAACAGAAACAAAGAAAAATGCATTTTTTTTACAAAATGTTTGGACTTTTTTTATTTATAGCGAAGAAAAAAAAAAACAAAAAACAGTGGTGATTAAGGCCCCTTTCACACTGGGGCGAGCAGGTGCGGGCAGGTGCGGTGGCGGTACAGCGGCGCGATTTTCAGCACAGCTATACTGTCGTTATTTTATAAATGATGCATTGTTAAATGTTTCTTCTGATAAAACTACCTTTTAATGTTGCAAACCAAATAGTAAGCCAAACATAGGGATTAGCTTTGTACTGGGGACAAACGTGGGTTTGCAGCGAATCCAAACCATTATCAGACCTGGCGAACTAATGCAGCCCTTCACCACCATATGAACTGACTATCAATAATATACACACGATCCGTGGAATTTTGTGTGAAGGGCGTTGGCCGCGAACTTGTTCTACATACAGACGGCAGAACTTTTTCAGCCAACATACACAAAACTATTTGTTCAGCTCTTTAGCTCCACCCTTTAGGCAACTTCTGCTAATGTTGTCTTATGGTTAGCAATGGTTCGGAGCATGCGTGTTTGTACTTTGGATTTTTTCTGACAGACTTGTGTACACACGATCAGATAATCCTAAAATACACATTTGTTGTCGGACAGTTTTAAAGTATGCTATAAAGCGCGGATAAACACGGATAAACTGATTATCCGACAAAACACTGCCATCACACATTTGTTGTTAGAAAATCCGATCGTGTGTCTGATGGAAATCTGATCATGTATATGAGGCTTTAGAATGGCCTGCCCCTCCCTATAAAAAGGCAGGATTCCCAGCAACTGTATATAAAATGTGCTTAACTGGCATTGGGAAAGCATAGAGAGGGCTGCAAATCGGAATATAATGCACAGGGCTTGTAGGCAGGCACTTGTGTGCTAAAGTAGATGTAATCCTTTACTTAACCACTGGCCGACCAGCCGCTGCAGTTTTACATTGGCAGGTTGGCTCGGCTGGGCGAAATCACGTAATATAACGTAATTTCGCCCTGTGGCCACTAGGGGCATGCACCGCCGGAGGCGGCACGCGCCCCCTGCTCGCCCCCGATGCCGATGCAAGTGCCCGGCAGGCGCAATTACCGCTGGGCACCCGCGAACGCTCGTGACAGGGCGAGAACCGGGAGCTGTGTGTGTAAACACACAGCTCCCAGTCCTTTCAGGGGGAGAAATGACTGATCGTATGTTCATACAAAGTATGAACAGTGATCTGTCATTTCTCCTAGTCAGTCCCACCCCCCCTTCAGTTAGAAAATACTTTAGGAAACATGATTAACCCCTTGATCACCCCCTAGTGTTAACCCCTTCCCTGCCAGTGACATTTTTACAGTAATCGGTGCATTTTTATAGCACCGATCGCTGTAAAAATGCCAATGGTCCCAAAAATGTGTCAAAAGTGTCCGATGTGTCCACCATAATGTTGCAGTCACGATAAAAATAATTAATAATAAATAATGTCGCAGATCACCGCCATTACTAGTAAAAAAATAAATAATAATAAAAATGCCATAATTCTATCCCCTATTTTGTAGGCACTATAACTTTTGCCCAAATTAATCAATATACGTTTATTGAGATTTTTTTACCAAAAATATATAGAAGCATACATATCGGCCTAAACTGGAGAATTTTTTTTTTTTTTTTTAAATAATTTTGGGATATTTATTATAGCAAAAAGTAAAAGATAGTGGTGGTTATTTACGAAAGGCAAATCCACTTTGCACTACAATTGCACTGCAAGTGCACTTGAAAATCCACTTGCAATGCACTTGGGAGTAGAGTCGCTGTAAATCTGAGGGTGTAGATCTAAAATGTAGGGAAGCTCTGCTGATTTTATTATCCAATCACGTGCAAGCTTAAATGTTGTTTTTTATTTTCCTTGCATGTCCCCCTCGGATCTACAGCGACTGCATTTTTAAGTGTAGTGCAAAGTGGATTTTCCTTTAGTAAATAACCCCTATTGTGTTTTTTTCAAAATTGTTGCTGTTCTTTTGTTTATAGCGCAAAAAATAAAAACCGCAGAGGTGATCAAATACCACCAAAAGAAAGCTCTATTTGTGGGGAAAAAAGGATGCAAATTTTGTTTGGGTTCAGTGATGCACGACCGCGCAATTGTCATTTAAAGCAACGCAGTGCCAAATTGTAAAAAGTGCTCTGGTCAGGAAGGGGGTAAATTCTTCCGGGGCTGAAACGGTTAATGTCCTTTAAGAAGAAAAATGTTGTATATCCTAGGGAATATGGAGGGAAGGGAATGATTTTTTAAATCTTAATCCTGCTGAGTGCTGATGTGTGTCCTTCAGCATTTTTACAGCCTCTCCACATGTCTACAGTCATACCAGGCTTTTTGAAGTGCCTATTTACCTGGCTAAATTTTTTGCACAGCTAAATTGGTACCTGTGTATTTTCACAGGGAAATATTTCTAATTGCTGCTGGCTACAGTATTTTTTAGGCTAGATTCACACTAGTGCAGGCTGCAATTTGATCCAGTTTTTATTGTGGGCATGTAGTGTGATTTGCTTGCATTTTGATGCATTTATGATACTGCTGCATTTTGCCTGGTTGACAGCAGGGATGGGTTATTGGTTACAGTATTAAGGAGCTGGAAACCCCCCACCCCACCCTCCCACCGCATCCTAACTACCATTGACTCATGTCTGCTGTCAGCTGGGGAATTCCTGGCTGACAGCAGAATGTAAACAAATAAGCTGTCAGTGAAGAAAATTTAGTGTGGGAATGGGGGGATTTTAAGGGAGACCCACACCATGTTTTTTTTCCTTTATATGGGGTGCCCAGCCAAACTCCATACCAGACCCCATGCAGCAGGCTGGCAGGGCACAAAAGGATGGGGAGGGGAAGCGTGCTCCCCCCTCCTAAATGATTACTGGCTGCATACCTTCAACATGGGAGGTTACTTTGCCAGGGGGTCCCCAATAACGAGGACAATGGCCTCTTCCCCACAACCTTTGCCCGGTGGTTGTGGGGGTCTGTGGTCAGGCTTATAAGAATCTGGAAGTCCCTCTAACAATAACGGGGCCCCCAGATCTCGACACCCCATGTAAATGAGTACGGAGTACATATCAAAAAACCTAACCCTCGAAGCTTTATTAAAAAATACCAAAAAAATGTCCTTATTGTAAATCCCTCATCTGAGTATCCCCACTCCCTT
This sequence comes from Rana muscosa, assembly GCA_029206835.1. Classification (NCBI taxonomy): domain Eukaryota; kingdom Metazoa; phylum Chordata; class Amphibia; order Anura; family Ranidae; genus Rana; species Rana muscosa. The sequence goes on from CM055116.1 coordinate 288,080,154, forward strand.
ATGATGTCACTGACCAAATAAATGCCATTTTTGTTCCTTTGGGAAGTCATATGACAGGATGTTGGCAGAAAACATAGGATGGGGGCAAAGCATTATTACCTGATTCCGCAAAGTGCCCAAACAAGGACCTTTATATCAGTATCACCAATTGTAAACTTATATGATATTTTAGTGGTTGAGCTTACATCAAACTGCTTAAGTTCTTTGAATTGCTGTGTTGGGGTACAATTATCCATGTGCCCTGCCTGTGTGTACAAATTACAGTAGGGAAAATAATTATTTCATCCCCTGTAGATTTTGTAAGGTTGCCCACTTACAAAGAAACAAAGGGTCTATAATTTTTTTTCAAAGGTGTATTTTAGATGATAGAGACAGAATATCAACGAAAAATCCAGAAAAAAACACATGATACAAATGTTATAAATTGAGTTGCAGTTCAGTGAGTAAAATAAGTATTTGATCCTCTACCAACAAACAATAATTCTGGCTCCCACAGATACTGGCTACAGTATGTGCTCATGTGGTACACAGATTAGTCCTGTAAATTTTAGAAGGTACTCCTAATGACAACTAGTTTTGTGTAAAAAAGACACCTGTCCACAGAATCTCTTACTTCCATTCAAACCTTGCCATCATGTGCAAGACTAAAGAGTTGTCAAAGAATGTCAGGGACAAGATTGTAGACCTACACAAAGCTGGAATGGGCTACAAGACCAACAGCAAGAACAAGAAGCTTGGTGAGAAGGAAACTTTTGGATCGATTATTCGCTCATGGAAGAAATACAAAATTACCATGAATCGCCCTCGGTCTGGAGCTCCATGCAAGATTTCACCTCATGGGGTAAGGATGGTCATGAGAAAAGTGAGGGATCAGCCCAGAACTACACAGGAGGAGTTTGTGAATGATCTCAAGGCAGTTGGGACCACAGTTACCAAAAAAAACATTGGTAACAACAATACGCCGCCATGGATTGAAATCCTGCAGCACCCACAAGGTCCTCAAGAAGGCACATGTACAGACCCATCTGAAGTATGCAAATGAATATATAAATGATTCAACAAAGGATTGGGAGAAAGTGCTGTGGTCAGATGAGACCAAAATTTTGCTCTTTGGCATTAACTCGACTCCCCATGTTTGGAAGAAGAAAAATGACAACTATGACCCTGAGAACATAATCCCTACAGTCAAGCACGGAAACATTATGCTTTGGGGGCTGTTTCTCTGCTACAAGTACAGGCCGACTTTTCCACATTGAGAGGCCAATGGATGGGGCCATGTACTGTAAAGTCTTGGATGAGAACCTTCTACCCTCAGCCAGATCACTGAAGATGGGTCGTGGATGGGACTTCTGGAATGACAATGACACAAAACATACCGCTAAGGCGACAAAGGAGTGGCTCAAGTAGAAGCACATTAAGGTCATGGAGTGGCCTAGCCAGTCTCCAAACCTTAATCCTATGGAAAATGTATGGAGGAAGCTGAAACTTTGAGTTGCCAAGAAACAGCCAAAGAAACCTTAAAGTGGATGTAAACCCGATTCATGAAATTTGAGCTGGCACATATATCTGCAGTATTTTGTTATCTCTCTTCGAAGAGCTAAGTCCCGTAGCTGTCTCCTGAACCGTTCCTCAGTTATCAGCCTGATATCTCCTGACAAATTCTCTGACACGTGAGAAAAAAGCAGACTGATATTTCTGTCAGGGGAGGTTGCTAAAATAGATTAGCAGGGAGCTGGCCCTGTTACAAAACACCTCTGAGAGTCTCTGCCTATGATGTGAGGGGGTGTGTGCCTTTCCTCCAATTAGCAATTTTAGCTATCTTGGCTGTATGCCCAGACATCACACTCTGTGTTAAACAGGCAGAGAAAATCTCCTAACACGATCTGAACTTTCTAAACCGTATATAAATGTGAAGACAGCAGATAAACATGTAAAACCTATGTAGGAAGATTTGGTTCATCCCTGTGTATCATCTGAGACTGTTCACTTCACTAGGTGTATGGAGGGTTTACATCCACTTTAAGGATTTAGAGAAGATCTGTAAAGAGTGGACCAAAATCCTTCCTGAGATGTGTGCAAACCTGGTAACCAACTACAAGAAACGGCTTACCTCTGTGCTTGCGAACAAGGGCTTCTCCACCAAGTACTAAATCATGTTTTATTTGGGGATCAAATACTTATTTTACTCACTGGACTGCAACTCAATTCATAACATTTGTATCATGTGTTTTTTCAGGATTTTTTGTTGATATTCTGTCTCTATCATTTAAAATACACCGATGATAAAAATTATAAATCACCAGGACCAGATGGCTTACACCTGAGAGTCCTTAAAGAATTTAGCCATGTCATAGCCAAACCACTGTTCCTAATATTAAAGGACAGCTTACTGACTGGAATGTTAACAGATTGGTAAAAAATAAAAGTGGCACAAAAATTTCAAAGAGGGCCAAATATTTTCTTGAAAACTACAGACCAGTCAGCCAAACATCAATACCATGTAAACTATCTGAAGGAATGTGAGGAAAAGGGGATAAGACTGTTTCAAGGCTCCCCTTTTCCTTATGGGATTCTTGGCAGGAGCAGTTTCAAGGTTTCCCTCACTTGAAATTAAGCGGGAAGCCTTAGGATAGGTCAGGTAAACTGTTGCTGGGGAAAGATTCCTGAGCCTAGGATAGGCTAGTTAGGGTATTCAGGCGGAAAAGACAGGGATTGGGTCAGCTGGCCAGTTACTGGGGAAAGAATTCAGGACCCCCTGTGAGCAGGATTGGTCAATTGGGGTCAGCTGACCCCATAGAACATTCTGGAAGCCTTTGGGGTCCCTATTTAAAGAGCTGGGCTAGGAGGTCCGGGCCAGTCGTTCTGAAGAGGATCTACAGCGGAACTTGAGCTATAATACTGGGCAGGGAGCTATTTAATACATCCGCTGTTAGATCCTCTTCGGCGGCATGAAGACCCTCATTCGACAGCTTCTGGAGCGGGTCGAAGCGGAGGGAGAAGACTGGATCCGGCGGTGTTTGGTCTTACCTTCGGGTCAAGAAGCCGAAGAATTTGCGGAGGAGATCGTGGAGCATCCTGAGGTGGATCCGGACGCCATCAGAGAGGAAGAAGAAGAGGCGGAGCTTCCATTTCCAGGTCGGGTCCCAGAGGCGTCAGCGTCGTTGGACGGGGAGGAGGAACTGCCAAGCAAGAGGAAGCGCACTGCGAAGAGGAGATTCAGCCCGCCCCCTAATCGGAGCGACGTACAACGAAAGGCGGAGCCAGCGCAACGTCAGAAGAAACGTCTCGCCCATTCTGAAGAAAGGGGTGGAGCGTCGGCAGGAGCGAACGCTGCGACACGCCCCCTAGAGCGTTCATCGTCTCCACGGCAATGAGCGGCGTCCTCTCGATTTGAAGCAGCCGGCCATAGAGGCGGTTTTACTGCGGAAGGGAACACCACAGCAGTAACGGATCATCGCAATGCAGGAGCAGCTGGTTCTATTCCAGTGCTTTGTGCAGCTCAGGTGCCAATGTCAGCGGGTATGGGTGAGTCCTCAGGTGAGATTAACAATGTGAATATTATTGATCGTTTTTCAAATGTTTTAGCTGCATTCATGGATGATTTTAAAAGGAACATTTTATTGCCTCAACCTCACATTCATGTTCAGGCTCTTTCCAATCCTACTGGTTTGTTGTCACAGGAACCTGCGGCCTTGGTCTGGTCTGCTGATAAGATTTCAGGGTCTGCTCCAGAGGGTCTGCATACTGCAGATCCGGTCTCTATGGTTACGCCAGCTTCCTCACCTAGCATTCCTATGGCTGCAACTGATAGCCTGGTTAAAGAATCAATGCCCTGTTTCCTGTCACCTCTTGGTTTTCATTTATCATCATCCGTAAAAGATAAAATCTGGAATGGGGATTTTATAGATATTTTATCACTGTTACCATCTCTAAAAGACCCCTTTTTAAAATCAGAAAAGGGTGACAAATTAGATGACGATAGACGGAAAAGTACCCCCTATAAATCTTTTAATAACTGGTTACAAGGTTTTTGCATTTATGCTAGTGTTTTGTGTGAACGGTTTCCGGATAAAAGTCCGGGTCTGTTTCAACACATTGACATCATACAGGAAGCCTATAGATGTTTTTCAGGCTTTTCCTGGTATACATATGATGAGGCTTTCCGCCACAAGATGTCTATTTACACTGGTTTACAGTGGGGTTCAAAGGATGTGGGTTTGTGGCTGAACCTTTTTCTTCCTCAGAAGTCATCTTTACCTAGGCTAACCACTAGTAATACTACTCCCTCGTCCACAGTTTCTTACAAGAAAGGCATATGTTTTTCTTTTAATGACAGCCAATGTAGATGGCCTGCTACATGCAGATATAAGCATGAGTGTGCTTTCTGCGGAGGTTCGCATCCTGTGGCTAAATGTTTTCGTAAAATGTCAGCTGCCAATCAGCAGCAGCCACAGAGGGAATTTTTTCTTAAAAGCAACAACTCCGGTGATAGTGGAAAACATCCTGCCATGGCTCAAGCGGTACCCAAATCGTCAGAAGGCGGAGCTTCTCATTAGAGGTTTTAGAGAAGGTTTTTTAATTCCTCAATTTCAGGGAACGGGTTGTGCTATGGTGGATAATCTGAAATCTGTTTCTGATTCTCCAGTTATAGTGGAACAAAAATTAACTGCAGAACTTGTTTTGGGCAGAATATCTGGCCCTTTTAATACGCCTCCTTTTAATAATTTTCGTGTGTCCCCATTAGGTATAGTACCTAAGAAAGAACCAAATTCTTATCGTTTAACCCATCATCTGTCTTTTCCAGCTGGGTCTTCCTTAAACGATCAGATAGATGATGAGATGTCTTCTGTTTCCTATGCATCTTTTGAGCAGGCCATTCAGAAAATTAGGGAGCTGGGGGGATCAGCTTTGTTAGCAAAGGCTGATATTAAAGCCGCTTTTCATTTACTTCCAATTCACCCTAGCTGTTTTAATTCTTTAGGTTTTCAATTTCAAGGGAAATTTTATTTCGATCGGTGTCTTCCGATGGGATGTTCCCTGTCCTGCTCTTATTTTGAGGAGTTTTCTTCATTTTTGGAATGGGTGGTATCATATAAGTCCGGATCCCCTTTCATGATACACTATCTGGATGATTTTTTGTTCATGGGTCCTGCGGATTCTTGTCATTGCATGTCATTATTGCACAATTTCATGGTAACATGCGAAGATTTTGGCGTTCCATTGGCGCATGAGAAAACGGTTTTACCTACTACATGCATTGAATTTTTGGGTATCACTATTGATACCGTTGAAAGAGAATTTCGGTTGCCAGTGGAGAAGATTGAGAAGTTGAAGAATCTACTTCTGTCTTTTATTAAGAAGAAGAAGATACTCTTAAAAGAATTACAGTCCTTGATGGGACTCTTAGCTTTTGCTACACGCATATTACCTATAGGTAGGATTTTTTCTCGCCGTTTATATTTAGCAATGTCAGGAATCAAGAACCCGCACGCTCATATTAGGTTGACGGTGGAATTAAAGGAAGATTTATTGGTTTGGTATCATTTTTTAATACATTTTAATGGAAAGGCTTTCTGGCAGGAGGATTTCGTCATAGACAGTGATTTCTGCTTGTCCACGGATTTGGCTGGATCAGTGGGTTTTGCAGCTATCTGGGGAAATCAGTGGTGTGCGGATATTTGGCCTCAAAGTTGGGTAAGTAGAGGTTTGTGCAAAAATATTGTGCTTCTAGAACTTTTCCCAATAGCAGTTTCCCTGGAGATATGGGGTGATATGTTTGCAAACAAACAAATCCTTTTTAGTACTGATAATAGGGGTGTTTTGTTTGCAATCAATTGCCTGACTTCCAAATCCCCTCCTGTAATAGCTCTACTATGTTATTTAGTTTTTAAATGCCTGTGTCACAACATCTGGATTAAAGCTAAATACATTCCAGGTAAGTTAAATGAGACAGCTGACGCCCTCTCTCGTTTACAGATGGAGCGATTTTTCTCCCTGTTACCCACAGCGGACCGTGTCGGGATCCCTTGCCCAGCTCGGTTATGGGATATCGTTTAATTTCACAAAATATTACAAATTTGTTGGCTACCACTTCTTGGCCTAGTTACAGGTCCTCGTGGTTGCTATGGTTGCAATTTTTGGATTCCAAAGGGGCGAAATTTTCGGACATCACCGAAACGACGGTTTTGTCTTTTTTGGAATCTCTGTTGACTAAAGACTACTCTTGGTCTTATGTTTATAAGACTTTGTCCGGAATATCCTTTTTTCAAAAATTAAATCATTTAACCTTCTGTTTATCATATTTTTCAGTACAACAAGCACTTAAAGGTTATAAGAAGTCTCATTGCGTCACTGACAATAGATGTCCTATTACCCCTGGGTTATTGGAATCTCTCTGCTCGATTACTGCTTCTGTATGTTCTTCTCCTTTTGAGGCTACTCTTTTTAATGCAGTTTTTACTAGACATGTGCACACTGAAATATTTCGTTTCGGAATTTCGTTTTCGTCCAAAAAATAAATTTATTTAGTTACTCCCGAAATTCGTTTTTATTTATTTCGTTTTTCGTTAAAAATTGCATTCGTCCGAAAATCTGAATTAATTAAGGTCGAATCTGTCATTGAAGGCTTATGGTGTCTGTCGAATGTTCAAAGAAGATTCGACGGAGCAGCGAAACTGTACGACTCTGCAATCATACATTTTCGGTCGAATGTTCCGCCCACAAGCAGTGATCTTTTCTCTCTATGTCGAATCTTTTCTCTCTATAATGTCGAATCTTTTCTCTCCTATGTCGAATCTTTTCTCTCTATAATGTCGAATCTTTTCTCTCCTATGTCGAATCTTTTCTCTCTATAATGTCAAATCTTTTCTCTCTATAATGTCAAATCTTTTCTCTCTATAATGTCAAATCTTTTCTCTCTATAATGTCAAATCTTTTCTCTATAATGTCGAATCTTTTCTCTCTATAATGTCAAATCTTTTCTCTCCTATGTCGAATCTTTTCTCTCCTATGTCGAATCTTTCCTCTCCTATGTCGAATCTTTCCTCTCCTATGTCGAATCTTTCCTCTCCTATGTCGAATCTTTTCTCTCCTATGTCGAATCTTTCCTCTCCTATGTCGAATCTTTCCTCTCCTATGTCGAATCTTTCCTCTCCTATGTCGAATCTTTCCTCTCCTATGTCGAATCTTTTCTCTCTATAATGTCGAATCTTTTCTCTCCTATGTCGAATCTTTCCTCTCCTATGTCGAATCTTTCCTCTCCTATGTCAAATCTTTCCTCTCCTATGTCGAATCTTTCCTCTCCTATGTCGAATCTTTCCTCTCCTATGTCGAATCTTTCCTCTCCTATGTCGAATCTTTTCTCTCTATAATGTCGAATCTTTTCTCTCCTATGTAGAATAATCTTGGACTAATAGAGTTAAGGTTAGGCACATTCGACCACAGATTCGATAGACACAGATTGTTATTGTCAGCGTCACGTCGAATCTCCTGTCTATATCGAACTGTTGTAGCAACGAAAACGAAAATAAAGCATTTGTTTATGTCGGATCTTTCGGTTTTCGGATACTGTGCTTTCGTTTTCGTTTGTTAAAACGATAACGAAAATAGCTGAAATTCGGACGAAAATGCATTCGGACGAAAACGAATGCACATGTCTAGTTTTTACTATGGCCTTTTTTTGCAGCACTCCGAGTTTCTGAAATAGTGTCAGCTAGCAAAGGAAATCCGTCTGGTTTGTTATTCAAACACGTTATCTTAAATGTTTCTAGTTTAAAAATATTTATTCGCACTAGCAAAACTGACAGGTTAGGTAAAGGCAATTGGGTACATTTATTGTCTTCCCCGGGGTCTTCAATTTGCCCGGTAGCCAGATTGTCAGCTTATTTGAGACTTCGTCCTCCTACGGATGGAGTGCTTTTTATTCATAGGGATTCTTCCCCTCTTACTAAATTTCAATTTAATGCAATATTATCTAGATGTTGTAAACTTTTGAATATGGCAAACGTTAAGATTTCTTCGCACTCTTTTAGAATTGGAGCTGCCACAGAAGCTGCTAGGTTGGGTTTTGTTGATAGTCGTATTAAGAATTTGGGTAGATGGAAATCTAAGTCTTTTCAATTATATGTACGTCCTAATCTTGTTGTTTGATTATTTTAGGTGTGCCTGGAGTGGTCTGGATTATTGGACACTCTTTCGTGTATTGGGCGCATCAGCGGGCTAATGCTCGTCAGTATAATGCGAATTTAGACATGGATCCGTCCAAGTTTCAAGTCTTATGGTTCGGTAGGAGGGGCATGCTTTGGGAGGAGTTGTTATTTGAGTTCAGTTCTCTATTATCTTACTGGCCAGAACCTGATATTTTGATTTTACATTTGGCAGGGAATGATGTGGGTCAGATGAGAACATTGGATCTTATTTTTAGTATAAAAGATACGATCCAAATTTTAAAACAATCCTATCCGAACATGGTGATTGTTTTTTCTGAAATCATCCCTAGATTAAGATGGTTAGAGTCTGGGGTTTTTAAACCTTTTGAAAAGGTTAGGAAAATAATTAATAAGGCGGTTGAGAAATTCATGGCCCCGGACTTGGGTTTCTCTTTCCGCCATGTAGACCTGGAGGGCGGTATTTCGGGCCTCTATAGGGCTGATGGGGTTCATCTTTCTGACATTGGCCTGGACATACTAAATGTTTCTTTCCAATCCTGCATAGAGAGGGCCGCGTGCTGGGGTTTTGGTGACAGTCGGGGTTGTAACAACCCGTCCTGTCTTTTGGGAAAGTTTTAAAAGGCTGATTCTTTTCAGCTCGAGTCGTAGTGGCTGAGCTGGGTTTTATTTCTTATATGTAATTTGATTTATTTATTGATACAGTTTTTGATGATATTTAAAATTAAACCAATAGTAATAAGCCGCGGCCAAATTTTATCCAAAAAAAATATATATAATATATAATAATATATATATAGGTTGTTATTTATTTAAATAAACAACATTTTATAAAAATCTTTGGTGTGTGTATTTTTGGTAGGTCCAGGCATCCTGCCTAAAATCCCATGTGAGGAAAAGGGGATAAGACTGTTTCAAGGCTCCCCTTTTCCTTATGGGATTCTTGGCAGGAGCAGTTTCAAGGTTTCCCTCACTTGAAATTAAGCGGGAAGCCTTAGGATAGGTCAGGTAAACTGTTGCTGGGGAAAGATTCCTGAGCCTAGGATAGGCTAGTTAGGGTATTCAGGTGGGAAAGACAGGGATTGGGTCAGCTGGCCAGTTACTGGGGAAAGAATTCAGGACCCCCTGGGAGCAGGATTGGTCAATTGGGGTCAGCTGACCCCATAGAACATTCTGGAAGCCTTTGGGGTCCCTATTTAAAGAGCTGGGCTAGGAGGTCCGGGGCCAGTCGTTCTGAAGAGGATCTACAGCGGAACTTCCCACCCCCCTTCCCTTGTCGCGGCTATACTATGTGGTATGGTCCTTTTTGTTTATTATTGCAAAAAGGGACATGATGTTGTTTGGGAAAGTTTTAAAAGGCTGATTCTTTTCAGCTCGAGTCGTAGTGGCTGAGCTGGGTTTTATTTCTTATATGTAATTTGATTTATTTATTGATACAGTTTTTGATGATATTTAAAATTAAACCAATAGTAATAAGCCGCGGCCAAATTTTATCCAAAAAAAATAAATAATATAATAATATATATAGGTTGTTATTTATTTAAATAAACAAAATTTTATAAAAATCTTTGGTGTGTGTATTTTTGGTAGGTCCAGGCATCCTGCCTAAAATCCCATAAGGAGCCAAATCCAAGAATTTGCTGATAAAAATAGTAGTTAGTAGTAACCAACATGGATTTATGAAAGACCATTTTTCCAGACCAATATTTTAACATTCTATGAGGAGTTAAACTTTAATTATCCTGGGAACAATTCTGTTTACCTTGTTCATAAACGATATAGAGGTTGGAATAAATAGTTCAACCTCAGTGTTTGCTGATGTACACTAATTTACAAAAAAGGTCCCTTATAAAAAATAAAAAATAAATCAGTCGCCAACAATTCAAAAATATGCAAAAAACACATGCAGCCTGCTATAACGGAAGTGCCTAAAGATAGTAATATACTGTTAACCACTTCCATACCGGGTCATTGTAAAATGACGCCGGCAGGAACCCTCTCTCCCTCCGGGTGAACGTCATATGACATCCTGGGTTTGAGGGGGGATATTTGAATGATGCCTGCAGCTAGAGGCATCATTCAGATATCCTTGTCTTCAGCCGGCGATTCTGCGCACCATAAGAATGATCATAGCGGCAGTTCCGCCGCTTGATCGTTCTTATAGGCGGCGGGAGGGGACACCCCCCTCCCGCCGCCATCCGGTGCTCTCCCGTGCCATCGGGGACCCGGAGAGAATCTTCCAGCGCTGGTGGTGGGTCACGTGATGAGCATGGAGATGACTGGTGACCAGATGGTCACCAGTCATCTCTATGACCGTCTGGGGCCCGGGCGCGATGTGATGACATCACGCCCGGGTCCTCAGATGTAAACAAAGCCGCCATTGCGGCTAGTTAGCATGAGATCGGTGAATTTTTTTTCCAGCCTGGAGGAGAGATGTGGGGTCTTATTGACCCCACATCTCTCCATTAAGAGGACCTGTCACACACATTCCTATTACAAGGGATGTTTACATTCCTTGTAATAGGAATAAAAGTGATCAAAAAAAAAAAAGTGTAAAAAAAAGTAAAAATAAAAAAAATAAGTAAAAAAAAAAAAAATTTTTTTTTTTTTTAAAACGCCCCTGTCCCCAATATTTTGCGCTCAGAAGCGAACGCACACGTAAGTCCTGCCCACATATGTAAACACCGTTCAAACCACATATGTGAGGTATCGCCGCGTGCGTTAGAGCACGTGCAACAACTCTAGCACTAGATCTCCTCTGTAACTCTAACCTGGTAACCTGTAAAAAATTTCAAAGCGTCGCCTATGGAGATTAAGTACCGAAGTTTGGCACCATTCCATGAGTGTGCGCAATTTTAAAGCGTGACATGTTAGATATCTTTTTACTCGGCGTAACATAAGCTTTCATATTTTATAAAAAAATGGGCTAACTTTACTGTTTTGTTATTTTTTAATTCATGAAACCATTTTTTTTCCCCAAAAAAGGCGTTTGAAAAATTATTGCGCAAATACCGTGCAAGATAAAAAGTTGCAACGACTGTCATTTTATTCCCTAGGGCAGGGATATGCAATTAGCGGACCTCCAGCTGTTGCCAAACTACAAGTCCCATCATGACTCTGGCTCTGGGTGTCATGCTTGCTGCTGTCAGAGTCTCGCTTTGCCTCATGGGACTTGTAGTTTGGCAACAGCTGGAGGTCCGCTAATTGCATATTCCTGCCCTAGGGTGTCTGCTAAAAAAACATACATAATGTTTGGGGGTTCTGAGTAATTTTCTAGCAAAGGAATGATGATTTGTACATGTAGGAGAGAAGTGCCAGAATAGGCCCGGTATGGAAGTGGTATAAAAAGCCCTGTATGGAAAGGGTTAAAACAGTGAATGTTTAGAGACTGTAAAAAAGTTTCCGCCCACACACCAGCAGCATTAAAGTGGCTGTAAACCTCATATTTTAAATATGAACACAGCACATCCTTCTCTATCCACAGCAATTGGTGTGATTTCTCTTTGCTGTCTCCTTACTCTGTTATCTGCAAGAGTCACTTCTAACAAGTTTTCCCGACACCAAGAGGTAAAATAGTGATAGGGAGGAGAGCTCCAGCACACAGCCTGTGACTGATATCCTCAGCTCTGTATGTTATTTGTACTTGTTTGAAGGGGTGTGTGACTTCTCTCAGGGCTCAGAACTGTCCTCACTGAGATCTGCAATGTGAAACTTCAGATTTCCATCCCCTGCTTTTCAGAGCTGAATGGCTGTAGAGGACAGATCCCTACAGATACATAGGTAGAACTTATGTTGGAGACTTTGTTGGCTGTAGAGGACAGATCCCTGCAGATACATAGGTAGAACTTATGTTGGAGACTTTGTTTAATTTATGTGTATCATCTCATGCTAGCCACTTCACTAGGTAAATGTGAGGATTTTCAACTACTTTAAGATATAAAAATCCTTTCTTCCCCCATCCCTAATATCCCCAAGATACACATCAGTTTTTCCTTCCTAAAACACATTCAGTAAGGGTTAATGTCTTCTAGTGAGACTAGTGCCTATAATCCCTACATTAATCTTGCTTTATGCACGTTATCATAGGTAAGATACGTCAATATGGCTGCTGGGACCCCTGCCTTTTATAGTGAAGGGACTGGAACATAACAAAGCCCTCATTATTTGTCATTCCAAGCCACCTAACCTAAATTCAGTGATCATGAGTGCATTATTAGTACTTCATTGCTATGACAGTAAATGGCAGCATTATTTCACCATGTCCATGAACAGCAAACAGGTTGGTTTACCATGAACCTATTCTCGACCTAAACCAGAGGCTCAAGCTTAATGCTGTAAATGTTTCCCTGTACTGAATTGTCTCAGGCAAAGGTTTACTTTGACATCATGGCTGTAAGAAATTCAAACAGAGATTAGTGAATATTTTTTTCTTATGTGTATCAAGACCTGCTGCATCCACAGCTTACAGTAATTAAAAACAAAACATTGTCCTAATTAGGTTCATATTCATCCACACATCTTAATCCCATTTAGCAGATATAAATGATATAGCAAGGTCTGTGAATGTAATATATCATAACTCCTCTGGTGTCTTCAATGTAAGATAAAATTCTAGTCCAGACTCTCACATATATTCTGTCCTTTAGAAACCTTTCTACTAGGTCAAGTGCTGCTATAGCAACCAGATGTGTTATGACCTTCAGAATGGGTTAGGGCACTAGACTGAACGTGAATTTCCTAAAGCAAGGTTTTAGCTGAACTATTTAAGCAATACAATCTACAAAATAATAAGGAAACATTTTATAAAATTGCATACGGTTAATAAAATGCAAAAATGACAGGCTAAATAATATGTATGAATTACTCAGATTAATATGCATTTAATTGGTATATATATTTTTCTGCATTTTGTTTCATACGACGTTCCAAGTCTAATGCTACTTTTATGATTGAATGAACAGGACAAAATATAGCAAAATAAGTTATTGAAAGAAGGAGTTTGGGATCCAGACTGATATAGAATTTGGCCCCTGCCTTGCCTGTTTTGTTTTCAGTGAAGGGCTGACTCAAGTGAGGTGTTTGCTTGTCCTCTACAGTATTAATACAGTTGCTAAATGTGACAGCTTTCCCCACATGGTAGTTGATAGAAAGCCAGTGATGCATCTCTGCCCATTTGTTTACATTCAGCGGTCAGGCAGGGATTCCTGGCCATTTGTGAACATGTCATGGGCTTCCTAACAACCATCCTGAGGGCGAAGCGGTCACATATTTGGTCAATGACTATGGTCATATTTGGTCATTGACATCAGCCCTATCCCCGCCCCTTTGCTTATAAACCATCTGTCATCTGAGAATCTGTCATTTGGTGAGGAGTAGCAATAGGAGCGCATGTGTTGGCACAATTGTATTTTGTTCCGGCAGGTATCGTTCATCATGAGTGACAAGTATTTGCATTACTGAAAAACATGATTGATGATAGATTTACTTTTTGGAACATTTTTTAAAGGACTTGTTAAAGTGTGTAGTGTGTTTATTTGCTGTTTATATTTTTTGTGAATGAGTTGGGGTACTATGTACTTTACCTCTTACTCATTTATGTGAGGGAGATAGTAAATGGAAGTCTCTTTATTTTTGAATGGGGCTTCCAGATTCCGAAAATACCCCCCACCCACAGATTCCCACAACCCTTGGGCCAGGGTTGTGTGGAAGATGTCCTTATCCTCATCAACATGGGAATAAGGTGTTTTAGCATGGGAATTCCCCCTAGCAAGGTGCCTTCACCAACTTAAGGGCATGTGGCCTAGTATGGTTCCTGGCCAGCCAGGCTGCATGTTACAGTATTTGAAGCAATTTGGTATTTTTAATGTTTCACTTCAAGTATGATTAAAATGACAACTTTTTTAGGCTTTGCCCTTAGTACATGTTCCCCCGGGTAGTGCCCAGTCCTACCATGCCATTTGTCTGAGATTTCCTTGGCTATTTGGCCTAAAAATCCTAAATTGATTTTAAAAGTTTGGCTTCCATTGATTTCAACACATGGAGGTATCTAGGGGTGTTCTGTGGTGGGCTCTGCCTCCACCCAGACTTCATTGCACACAGTGTGGGCACAGGCAGTAGAGCTCCTCTTTCACACACTGCACAGGGCTGAGATCACATTCCCTTACACACAACCATAATCTGCATGATCTACAGTGTGTAGCTAGCTACTTCAGCTGGGCTGCCATTCTGGCCAGGAAATTTCACAGGTGAGAACTGAAACATAGCAGCCAGCTAAACACTGTCCTATGTCCTGCTAGCCCATGTACACTACCCTGCTTACTCCTGTCTCCATCCCTGCTGACCCCTGTCCTCTACCCTACTGACCCGTGACCCCTGTCCTCCACCCTGTTGACTACTGTTTTTTTGCCTAGTGACCCCTGTCCACTGCCCTGCTGACCATGTACTCTGTCCTACGGACCGCCTGTACACTGCCCTACTGATTCCTGTACATTCCCCTGCTGACCTCCCATCCTTTGCCCTGCTAACCCCCTGTACACTGCCCTGCTGGCCTTGTCCTCTGCCCTGCTGACCCCTGTATTATTATTATTATTATTATTATTATTATACAGGGTTTATATAGTGCCAACAGTTTGCACAGCGCTTTACAAAATAAAGGCAGACAATACAGTTACATTACAATTTGGTACAAGAGGAATCAGAGGGCCCTGCTCATTAGAGCTTACAATCTAAAAAGGGAGGGTCAATTGATACAAAAGGTAATAGCTGTGGGGGATGAGCTGATGGAGGAAGTACAAGTTAGTTAGAAGGATCGTCTAAATATGGATAGATTAGGGGACAGTCGGACAGATTGGGGTAGGGAGTTCCAAAGGATGGGAGCAGCTCTGGAGAAATCCTGGAGGCGAGCATGGGAGGAGGTGACAAGGGAGCTACAAAGCAGAAGGTCTTGGGAGAACTGAAGAGAGCGTCTTGGTTGGTATTTTGGGACTAGGTTAGTGATGTAGCTGGGGGCCAAGTTGTGGGTGGCTTTGTAAATTATTGTTAGTACTTTGAATTTTATTCGTTGGGTGAGTGGGAGCCAGTGGAGGGATTGGCAGAGGGGGGTGGAGGACACTGAATGGTTGGTAAGGTGTATGAGTCTTGCAGCAGCATTCATGATGGACTGAAGGGGGGATAGTCTATGTAAAGGTAATCCAATGAGGAGGGAGTTGCAGTAGTCGAGGTGAGAGATGACCAGGGAGTGAATTAGAAGCTTAGTGGTGTCATTAGTTAAAAAGGGGCGTATTCTGGAAATGTTGCGGAGGCCAAGGCGGCATGATTTGGACAGGGATTTAATGTGGGCGTGAAAGGACAGTTCGAAGTCTAAGGTTACCCCTAGCAACCTGGCATGTGGGGACGGACTGATAGATGTGCCATTGATCTTGACAGAGAAGTCAGGGGAAGGGGAACGTGGGGGAGGAAATATTAAGAGCTCAGTTTTAGATAGATTCAGTTTGAGGAAGTGGTTTGACATCCAGGCTGATATGTCTGTTAGTAAATCCGTGATGCGTGAGGAGATTGATGGGGTGAGTTGAGGGGCAGAGAGATAGATATGGGTGTCGTCAGCATATAAATGGTAGTGGAAGCCATGGGAGGCTATCAGCTGACCCAGGGAGGATGTGTAGATTGAGAATAGCAGAGGTCCAAGGACAGAACCTTGGGGGACCCCAACGGTAAGAGGAGTTGGAGAGGAGGAAGTGGAGTTGTAAGTGACACTGAAGGTGCGGTGAGATAGGTAAGATTCGAACCAACGGAGAGTGCAGCCATGGAGACCAAGCAAATTTAGTTTTTTGAGGAGGAGGGGGTGGTCAACTGTATCAAAGGCAGTGGAAAGGTCCAAGAGTAAGAGTATGGAATAAAGACCGTTGCTTTTCGCTGTTAGCAAGTCGTTTGTGAGTTTTAGGAGGGTAGTTTCTGTGGAGTGCTGTGGGCGAAATCCAGACTGAAGGGGATCAAGAAGGTTATTCTCAAGGAGACGGTTGCTCAGTCGGTTGTAGACTAAACGTTCAAGGAGTTTGGAGGCAAAAGGAAGTAAAGAGATGGGTCTTAGGTTGTTAAGATTGGTGGGGTCTAGTGAGGGCTTTTTTGGTATGGGAGTGACTAGCGCATGTTTTAGAGGGTTGGGGAAGATGCCAGTAGCGAGTGAGAGGTTGAAGATATGAGTTAAAGAGTGTAGGATAGAGTCAGATGGTGATCGTAGTATTTGAGAAGGAACAGGGTCCAGGGGGCAGGAGGTTAGGTGGGCGTTAGAATTTTTTTTAATGACTTCCGCTATAGTAGCTGGGTTAAAAGAGGGAAGTATTGATAGTGCAGGAGGACAAGGAGTGAAGAGTAAGGGAGATATCTGTAGAGCCGAGATCTCGAGACGAATTGTCTCAATCTTATTTTTGAAGTGATTAGCAATCTCCTGGGCAGTGAGTAAGTTAGTGGGTGGAGGTAATGGAGGACGAATTAGAGTGGTAAAGGTAGAAAAGAGTTGACGGGGACTGCGTGAGAGGGTGTTAATGAGAGTGATAAAGTAGGCCTGTTTGGCAGTGTGGAGGCAGGAATGGTATTTTTGGAGGGCAGATTTATATTGGCTGAAATCATGCTGAGACTTAGTTTTACACCACAGTCGCTCAAGAGTGCGGCTACGTTTTTTGAGGCTTCTGGTATTGTCTGTCTGCCAGGGTTGTAGCGGTCGGGGCCTAATTCTGTGTGTAGTGAGGGGGGCAAAGTTATCCAGGCTGGATGACAGTGAACTGTTGTAGATAGAAGTGGCCAAGTTGGGGCAGGACAAGGATGAGATTTTGTCGTAGCGACAATCTGTAGCAGAAAAAAGCAGAGAAGGGTTAAGATGGCAAAGGTTTCTACGGGTAATAGTTTTGTAGTTGGAAGGCAAGGAGGAGGCAGACAGGGAGATAGTGAAACTAATAAGGTGGTGATCAGAAAGAGGAAAAGGAATATTGGAGAGGTTGTGCGGAGTGCATAGGTAGGAGAATATGAGGTCAAGGCAGTTGCCAACAGAGTGAGTAGAAGCATTTGTCCATTGTTTTAGGTCAAAAGAGGAGGTTAGGCTTAGCAGTTTAGAAGTAGCGGGAGTGTTACGATTAACAGGGATGTTGAAGTCACCAAGAATGATTTTTGGAATTTCAGAAGAGAGAAAGTAGGGTAGCCAGGCAGAGAAGTCATCAAGGAAGCGTGATACTGGTCCAGGAGGCCGATAGATCACAGCAATTCTGAATGAAACTGGAGAAAATATACAAATACATTGAGCTTCAAATCAGGAGAGGAACAGAGAGGGGGGTGAATGAAGAACCTGAAAAGTGCTTTGAGGGGATAGGAGGATTCCAACACCACCTCCTTTTCGTCCACTAAGCCTGGGAGTGTGAGTCCACAGGAGGCCACCATAGGAGAGAGCAGCAGGAGAAGGAAGGTCAGATTCTTGAATCCAGGTCTCAGTAATTGCAACTAGGTTCAGGGAGTTTGTGATAAATAGGTCATGAACGGTGGTAAGTTTGTTACAAACAGAGCGGGCATTCCAAAGGGCACATGAGAAGGGAAGGCTGGTTCTGGGCTGAAGAGGAATAGAAATGAGATTGTGTGGATTGCGGCTGCTATCAGAGGATGGAGGGTGCAGGGTATGTTGTCTGAAGGTAATTGATAGTGGTCCAGGATTTGCCATACAAACTCACAACCGCTGCACACTACCCTACACATTGCTAATCCTTTCCTCTGCCCTGCTGACACCTTGTACACTGCCATGCTGACCTTCCACCCTCTGCCCCCCCCCCCCAACATTTTTTTAATGTATCCCCACATCAGACTGGCTAGACCTGGCTCTGCTTCAACAGGATTTAGATTAGCATTTGAACTTGTGAGCTGTTTGGTAAATGTATTGTAAACCAAACCCAGGTACTTTTGGTGTATTCCTAGTGGCTTGTTATATCTCTAACATGGGTTGCTTTAAAGCTGAAGTTTAAGTATGGACATTTTTGTACTGACAAATTGATTCATCATAGACCAACAGAAGTATGCATGTACCATACCCCATGGAAGCTAGACATCACTGTAATAGGCACCTCTACTACAGTGATCAATGCTAGCTTCTGGGTGGTCTTGAGCAACTGCCCTGCTGATTGGTGAATACAGGGGGGTACTTGCTCTTTACAGGCAACATTCAGAGAACACTTTGCATTTTCTCAAAGAATGAACAGAGTTCTCTGATTGGATGAGGTTGAGAGTCAGGACAATGACATCATGATCACCACCTTGTACAATTATTAAAACCCTAAAATGCCAGAACAGCACAACGACCCAAAAAAATACCCCTTCTTGGAAAGTAGATACCCCAAGGTATTTAGTAAAAGGCATAGTGAGAATTTTGCGGGTTTAATTTCGAAGGAAATTACATTTTTTTCCACAAAATTGTTTTTTTTAACCACTTAAGCCCCGGACCATTTGGTAGCTAAAGGACCAGAGGGGAATTCAGAATTTTGCACTGCGCTGCTTTAACTGTAAATTGTGCGGACATGCAATGTTGTACCCAAACGAAATTTGCGTCCTTTTCTTCCCACAAATAGAGCTTTCTTTTAATGGTATTTGATTGCCTCTGCGATTTTAATTTTTTGCGATATAAACGGAAAAAGACCGAAAATTTTGAAAAAAAATGATATTTTCTACTTTTTGTTATAAGAAAAATCGAATAAACTCAATTTTAGTCATACATTTAGGCCAAAATGTATTCAGCCACATGTCTTTAGTAAAAAAAATGTCAAGTGTATATTTATTGGTTTGCGCAAAAGTTATAGCGTTTACAAACTAGGGTACATTTTCTGGAATTTACACAGCTTTAAATTTATGACTGCCTATCTCATTTCTTGAGGTGCTAAAATGGCAGGGCAGTACAAAACCCCCCCAAATGACCCCATTTTGGAAAGTAGACACCCCAAGGAAATTGCTGAGAGGCATGTTGAGCCCATTGAATATTTTTTTTTTGTCCCAAGTGATTGAATAATGACAAAAAAAAAATTACAAAAAGTTGTCACTAAATGATATATTGCTCACACATGCCATGGTTATATGTGGAATTGCACCCCAAAATACATTCTGCTGCTTCTCCTGAGTACGGGGATACCACATGTGTGGGACTTTTTAGGAGCCTAGCCACGTACGGGACCCCGGAAACCAAGCACCGCCTTCAGGATTTCTAAGGGCGCAAATTTTTGATTTCACTCCTCACTACCTATCACAGTTTTGAAGGCCATAAAATGCCAAAATAGCACAAAACCCCCCCAAATGACCCCATTTTAGAAAGTAGACGCCCCAAGGAAATTGCTGAGAGGCCTGTTGAGCCCATTGAATATTTTTTTTTTTGTCCCAAGTGATTGAATAATGACAAAAAAAAATAAAATTACAAAAAGTTGTCACTAAATGATATATTGCTCACACATGCCATGGTTATATGTGGAATTGCACCCCAAAATACATTTTGCTGCTTCTCCTGAGTACGGGGATACCACATGTGTGGGACTTTTTAGGAGCCTAGCCGCGTACGGGACCCCGAAAACTAATCACCGCCTTCAGGATTTCTAGGCACAAATTTTTGATTTCACTCCTCACTACCTATCACAGTTTCGAAGGCCATAAAATGCCAAAATAGCACAAAACCCCCCCAAATGACCCCATTTTGGAACGTAGACACCCCAAGCTGTTTGCTGAGAGGCATGGTGAGTATTTTACAGCTCTCATTTGTTTTTGAAAATGAAGAAAGACATTTTTTTTTTCTTTTTTTTTTTTTCAATTTTCAAAACTTTGTGACAAAAAGTGAGATCTGCAAAATACTCACAATACCTCTCAGCAAATAGCTTGGGGTGTCTACTTTCCAAAATGGGGTCATTTGGGGGGGTTTTGTGCCATCTGGGCATTCCATGGCCTCCGAAACTGTGATAGGCAGTGAGAAGTGAAATCAAAAATGTACACCCTTAGAAAGCCTGAAGGCGGTGATTGGTTTTTGGGGTCCCGTACGCGGCTAGGCTCCCAAAAAGTCTCACACATGTGGTATCCCCGTACTCAGGAGAAGCAACAGAATGTATTTTGGGGTGTAATTCCACATATGCCCATGGCATGTTTTGAGCAATATACCATTTAGTGACAACTTTGTGCAAAAAAATAAAAAAAAATAAAAAAAAAATCTTTTTTCCGCAACTTGTGTCAACATATAAAATATTCCATGGACTCGACATGCCTCTCAGTATATAGCTTGGGGTGTCTACTTTCCAAAATGGGGTCATTTGGGGGGGTTTTGAACTGTTCTGGCATTTTATACACAACATTAGGAAGCTTGCATCCACTCTTCTAACCACTTGAAGACAAAGCCCTTTTTGACACTTTTTGTTTACATGAAAACATATTTTTTTTTGCAGGAAAATTATGTTGAACCCCCAAACATTATATATATTTTTAAAGCAAAGGCCCTACAGAATAAAATGGTGGGTGTTGCATTTTTTTTTCTACACAGTATTTGCGCAGCGATTTTTCAAACACATTTTTTGGGGAAAAAATACACTTTTTTTAATTTTAATGCACTAAAACACACTATATTGCCCAAATGTTTGATGAAATAAAAAAGATGATCTTAGGCCGAGTACATAGATACCAAACACGACATGCTTTAAAATTTCGCACAAACTCACATTGGCGACAAACTACATACATTTTTAAAAGCCTTTAAAAGACTTTACAGGTTACCCCGTTAGATTTACAGAGGAGGTCTACTGCTAAAATTACTGCCCTCGATCTGACCTTCGCAGTGATACCTCACATGCATGGTGCAATTGCTGTTTACATATGACGCCAGACCGACGCTTGCGTTCGCCATTGGGCAAGAGCAGGGCAGGACAGGGGTGCTTTTTTTTTTTTTTATTATTAATTTAGCTTTTTTATATTATTTTTAAATTGTTCCTTCCATATTTTTTTTTTTATCATTTTTATTGTTATCTCAGGGAATGTAAATATCCCCTATGATAGTAATAGGTAGTGACAGGTACTCTTTTTTTGAAAAAACTGGGGTCTAGACCCTAGATCTTTCCTCTGCCCTCAAAGCATCTGACCACACCAAGATCGGTGTGATAAAATGCTTTTCCAATTTCCCAATGGCGCTTTTTATATCCGGGGGGGACATTCCCTCCCACTGCTTGTAAAAGCAGTCCAGAGGCTAATTAGCCACTAGGATTGCTTTTACATGAAAGCCGGCCGCTGGCTGAAAAGAATGATACCAAGATGATACCTAAACCCGCAGGCATCAATCTGATATAACCATTCAAAGTCCAGCAACATACCAGTACGTTGCTGGTCCTTGTTGGACATGTATTGTAATCTTTTTTTTTCATGCAGCCAGGTGGCTGAACGAAAAAAGAGATTGATCGGTGGGTATGCCCACCATTAGAATACCGCCCTTCATCCACCCACTTCTAATGATGGGCATACATGCACCATTTATATATGCCGAAGCATGGGGGCATCCTCCCGCAAAAAAGTTATGCCGCACACACATGGTCGGACTTTTCCACGGGCAAGCCTCCGTCGGAATTTCGACCGTATGTACGCGGCATTGGAGCAAAATCGCTCCTCCGCCCCTGCTGCCCCAATGCTTTGGCATATTTGCTTTTTTTTTTTTAACTGTGGTGGTGAAATCACCTCCTACAGCACTGGAGTCGCAGGGATCAGGCCTGTCTCTGCGAACGCTGCAGTTATGTGTGTTGTGTTTTGCAAGTGACAGTGATCGATCGATACTGCACTTGGGTGGACTGGGCTGGACGGAGGGGCAAAACGCAGGTGCTAGCAGGTATCTGGGCTGATCACGCTAACACTGCGTTTTTGGGAACCCTAAACTGCTGGGGACGCTAGTATAGATCTGATCAGATCAGATATTGATCTGTTCAGATACTATACCACTAAGGGAGGTGTATGCTTCACGCGTGGGTGTTAGCGTTACTGGCACTAACCTGACGCTGCCTGGGGTGTGACACAGACCCTCTCTGACGCTAAAACCTAATTGATATCACCCGCCGGGCGACCAGGGGGTTAAACCTTTATTGGGTTATATACGACGGGTGCCCTGACACTATAAAAAGCAAACTAACTAACCAGCGTCACCCGTAACACTTATATGATGATTACTGGTGAAAGGGTTAACTAGGGGCAATTAGGGGGTTAAAACCTTCATTAGATAATATATGGGGGTACCTGACGCTATAAAAACCTGCGGCGAACCTAAAAAAAATTACTGGCTACCGATCTGCATCACCGACGCTAAGGCAGCGATCAGAAAAATTATCGCTTAGCGACAGTGGTGATAGGGGGTGAAAGGGTTACCTGGGGGGCGATCAAGGGGGTTAAACCTTTATTAGATAATTTATGGGGGTACCCGACGCTATAAAAACCTGCGGCGAACCTAAAAAAAAATACTGGCTACCGATCTGCATTACCGACGCTAAGACATCGATCAGAAAAATGATCGCTTAGTGACAGTGGTGATAGGGGGTGAAAGGGTTACCTGGGGGGCGATCAAGGGGGTTAAACCTTTATTAGATATTTTTTCGGGGTACCCGACGCTATAAAAACCTGCGGCGAACCTAAAAAAAATTACTGGGTACCGATCTGCATCACTGACGCTAAGACAGCGATCAGAAAAATGATCGCTTAGCGACGGCGGTGCTAGGGGGTGAAAGGGTTACCTGGGGGCGATCAAGGGGGTTAAACCTTTATTAGATAATTTATGGGGGTACCCGACGCTATAAAAACCTGCGGCGAACCTAAAAAAAAAATACTGGCTACCGATCTGCATCACCGACGCTAAGACATCGATCAGAAAAATGATCGCTTAGTGACAGTGGTGATAGGGGGTGAAAGGGTTACCTGGGGGGCGATCAAGGGGGTTAAACCTTTATTAGATAATTTATGGGGGTACCTGACGCTATAAAAACCTGCGGCGAACCTAAAAAAAATTACTGGGTACCGATCTGCATCACAGACGCCAAGACAGCGATCAGAAAAATGATCGCTTAGCGACGGCGGTGCTAGGGGGTGAAAGGGTTATCTGGGGGGTGATCAAGGGGTTAAACCTTTATTAGGGGGGGTTAGGGGGCTACACTGGACCTAAAACTAAATGTAGTGACACTTTTACAGTCACAAATGTCACTGATTGCAGTGATCAGTAAATAAATGGTCACTGCAATCAGTGACACTGTGACTGGGGGCTGGGGGGTGATCTGGGGAGGGCCTGGGGGGGCGATTTATGTGCCTATGTGTGCTGGTGTTAGTGTAGTGTTAGTGCACTGACCTGTGTGTCTTCTCTTGTACGACGCTCGGTATATGTGAGCGCCGCACAGGAGATGACATCACTTCCTCCTGCTTTCTCTGTCTGTGTAAACATTTCACAGACAGAGGGGGCATTTCTATTCGCCGGGAGCGATCGCGGGGGGGTGGCCGGAATCGAACGGCCGCCCCTCCATCTCGGAACGCTCCCAGACGAATTCCGACCGCTCACTGTACAGAAGGGGGGTCCGATCGGACCCCCCAACTGTACAAAGGCAATCACGTACACTCTACGTGATTGTGCCTGTCGGTGCCATTGTGCCGACGTATATATACAGTGAGCGGTCGTTAAGTGGTTAATAAGATATGCACATCATTTGCAAACTTTCATTTACACCCTAAAACACATTCTGCTACCCCTCCTAAGTTTGGGGTATAGAGGGCACAAAGTCCAAAGTGCAACTTTAAGCTTTCAAGGAGCATAAATTACGCTTCTGATTTAATGACTGTCTATAAAATTTTCAGGGGCCCTGAAGTTACAGGACAGTATGACCACATTTTGGAAAGAAGACACTCCAAAATGAAAAAGGTAGACACGGGCACTGGCTGCAATTAACAGCACTGGAAACAACAGCACTGGCTGTAGCCAGTAAACTGGAAACACTTCAATCATCCAATATATGCAAGAAAAAATGCTGTTTTCTTTGCTCCTGAATGGATATTCATGGTGACCATGGCTTTACTTTATTTCATAGGATTAATAAACAATCAGTTTTTAAAGTGAACATACTTTTCTATGTGAACAGTCTCTCCCACTTAGTAAATCAACCCCACTGACAACACGGCTCTATCATTGCACATGAGTCCAAGTATCTATGGGATTAAATTACTATACTACACATGGTCTTTGATATCAAGAATTAAATTTCCTGAGAAAAAGGAAATTCTGAACCAGTAATTTCTATATAATAGAAATGTAAAAAAGTTTCCCTGCAACTTTCAAAAAAAAAAAATTTTTTTATTAATACAGTATTCCTGCAAAAATACTGTATATTGAGCTTCTTTATATTCATTCCTTCACATTACAACAATAATCATTAAAATTGCAGCTTTGATCCGAAGCATAATTAAAAAGTATTGATTGCCTTTTTGCTATTCAATGTTCCCATTACTCAGTGCTTAAGCAATACTGTGCAAGTTATTTGGAAGAGAAAGAACAGAAATATCAATCTATAATGAATTACTTTATATTGATTAATTTCAGACTTTTGAAATGGAACATACTTCCAAGTTGAATAAGGAATATAAGAATTTATCAATACCATATTCAAAATGCAAGTTTAAACAGCCCAGTAAAATAATTTTTCTAACAGTAAAAGTTATTATATTTCCATGTGTGCAGAAGTGCTGAGTCAGTACACTCAGTAGCTCCCAAATAAATTAACTTTTCCTGAATGTTTCATTTTTATTGTTTCAACAGAGAACATGGCTTTTGAAGTACAGAGAACAATAAAAGTCAGAGGTTGTACAGTAAAAGCATGTGGAAAGACATTACAACCAACAGTATCAAGATAACAAGAAATGAACTAGCATTCAAAAGTGCAATTCAAATTCAAAGTTTCAGGGTCCAGGGATTAGAATAGAGTAGCATGAACATATAGTCAAAGGTGGACTGCTTAAAACAGGTAATATGCCAAGGAGGCTTATAGGAATACCGAGTTAGATAAAGAACTACTCTGAATAGCCAGGTCTACTGTAGTAAGGGAAAGAAAAGAAGGGAGAGGAGAAAAAAATGGGGGATCCCTGGGGGTAAATGGACATTCCAGAAGGACAAATCTAAGGAGTATGAGTTGAGAAAGTGGAGGCAGAGCTGTTAGGGGAGTAGAAGTCATCAAATTGCAGGGATGGGGGGGGGTAAGAAGTGGTGGACAAAGGGTTACCATAGTTTTGTATCATGGTTGATCCTATCCTTAAGGACAACGTCTATTTTTGTTTGTATCATTGCTTTAGTAATCGTGTGTTTAGTTTCCACTCTATTAAGGGAGTGTCATGGATATGCAGCAGTGTTTGTCTGTCAGCTTACCTTCCTTCCCATGTGTTCATCTTAGAGGCCTGAGCCCTTTCACCTGGCTTCCTTTATAATCTCCTCCCAGCCTGACTCCACCCCAGGCCCTATCACAGAACACTATATTAACCTGTGCACTGCAAGCCTGCTTTGCTGATCAACGTGTTTGTTAGGCATTGTGTGTTTGGGTTCCTGCCTGCCGTGTGCTACGTCTGTCTCTCTGTTACGTTATTGGCTTGTCCCTGACCATCCCTGTCTGCTCGTGACCCTTGACCTTCGGCTCGTTCTTCGTTATCCTTGTCTGCTTGTGGCCCCTGACCTTCGGCTTGTTATTCGGTTCTCTCTATCGTGTGCTGCTGCTTCCCCTTATCCTACGGGGCGTGAGCTAGGAAACTCCAGGGGCCGCGACCTGGTCCCAGCCTGCAGCGTAACATCCTCACCACTAGAGGCCCTGGAGAAGACCAGCTGGGTCTTAGACTCCGCGCCCTGGGGAATCTTGGCTCTCGCTTCCGTTGGGATCCCGGTTGTGCTCCTCTGGTCCCGCTTTCCACAACCACCCAGTTTCCTATCCACAGAAGCCAGCCATAGGGTTCACTACCTCGCGGTGCACTCCTGTCCCCCTACGGTGTGCATCTGTCACCTGGCCACAGGTGACCCTGACAGTTTGATCAGCCATGAACCCGGCTGACATCCCGCTACCCGCGGATGATCCATTGCAGGGCATAGTTTGCAGACTTGAAACCCAGGAATCGAATCAGACTCAGGTGATGCGATTCCTCCAGGATCTGGCTTCTCGCTTCGAGCAGCTTCAGGCCTCCTTGGGAACCCCGAATCCGCAACCTCAAGTACAACCAGCGGTGGTACCTATCGCACCAGTCGCAGCCACACACTCACTAATACTGCCAGCTCCGTTCCGTTTCTCTGGGGACTCCAAGGCCTGCAGAGGGTTTCTTAGCCAATGCACGATTCATTTTGAGCTTCAGCCTCAAAACTTTCTGTCTGATAGGGCAAAGGTAGCCTATATCATTTCCCTCCTCTCCGGTGAAGCTTTAGCCTGGGCAGCCCCTCTGTGGGAACTGAATGATCCAGTGGTTTCTAGCCTGTCTGGCTTCTTGAAACTTTTTCGGAATATCTTTGAAGAACCGGCTCGTGTCTCTTCAGCGGCCAGCGCCCTTCTACGTCTCCGCCAAGAGTCTGCTTCAGTGGGACAGTACGCCCTTAATTTCCGCATACTGTCGGCTGAGTTGAGCTGGAACAATGAGGCCTTAGTCGCAACCTTTTTGCATGGCCTTTCTGATAGAGTGAAGGATGAATTAGCAGGAAGAACCATCCCCACTGATCTGGACGGAGTTATCTCCTTGTGTAACCAGATCGATATTCGCTTTCAGGAAAGGACCCTAGAAAAGCGGCGCCAGCACTCCTTGGTCCTTAGTCAGCCTGAGCTCCCCTCTCCTCGACCCGTGGAGCATCTCCTGCCAGCTGAGGAACCCATGCAGCTGGGCAGGACCAGGCTATCCCCAGAGGAATGTGCTAGGCGCAGAAATCTAGGCCTGTGTCTCTACTGTGGGGGCAAAGGTCATTTTCGTGACACTTGCTCTCTTTGTCCAGAAAAACGTTTGGGTCCACTTCATCTGGAAAGTGGAGTATTGGACCCAGAAATATCACCTTCCCCTTCTCGTCTTCTGCTTTCTGTGTTCCTTCATGTTGGTGCTTCTTCTCATTCGGTCTCAGCATATCTGGATTCCGGAGCCGCTGGTAATTTCATGGACTGGGAAATCGCATCGTCCATGAGACTTACTCTTTTGCCCCTCACCACGCCATTGGTGGTCTTGGCGATTGATGGTACTGTTCTCCCAGGGGGACCTATCCGCTTCCAGACCCTCCCTGTTAAGATGTCGGTAGGGACACTCCACCAGGAGTGGATATCCTTCCTTATCTTACCCAAGGCCTCAACGCCTATAATTTTGGGTCTCCCATGGTTACAGCTCCATTCTCCTCATGTGGACTGGACTACTGGACAGATCCTGGCTTGGGGTCCCTCCTGTTCCTCGTCCTGCCTACCCAAGGTTGCCCCCTGTGAATCTGAGCCGGTCATTCATTCCAGGTTGCATAACCATTTACATTTCTCTGTCCCTAACCACCCTTGGACGCACAGCCAGGCTAGCTTGTCTACAAGTCCTGCAGTCGCTACGTCTTGCGATGCGATTCAGGTAGTCGCTACACCTGACTCAGCTATTCACTCTGCCTCTGTACTAGTTATGCCAGTCCAGCCCATGCCCAGTGAGCCTCCTACTTTTTCTTGTTCGGGACATTCTGCTTGTCCTTCAGCTATTCAGCTTGACTCCTGCGACATGTCACCTTCTAACCAACCTGACTTCAGGGTTCCACTGACATCTGCCCAGTCTGATGGTCCTGTGCAAGATGACCAGTTCCCCTTTAAGGGTCTAGGGGACCCCCCTCAGATTCCTGTTGATCCTCTCATGCCCTTGCTTATTCCTAGAGAGCCTTTGGTCCTCAATAGATCTTCTTGTCATCTCCCTACCTCATTTTCGGTCTCTGAGGATAATCTTAAGTATGAGGTTAGACAAGTTCTGGATTCTCGGCTCTGCAGAGGCATTCTTCAGTACCTTGTGCATTGGAGAGGTTTTGGTCCTGAGGAGGCGTCTTGGATTGCTGCATCTGATGTCGCTGCACCTCATCTGTTGAGAAGGTTTCATCAGAGATTTCCCTTTAAGCCTGGGTCCAGGCGGGGGAGGGCCCATAAGAGGGAGGGTACTGTCATGGATATGCAGCAGTGTTTGTCTGTCAGCTTACCTTCCTTCCCATGTGTTCATCTTAGAGGCCTGAGCCCTTTCACCTGGCTTCCTTTATAATCTCCTCCCAGCCTGACTCCACCCCAGGCCCTATCACAGAACACTATATTAACCTGTGCACTGCAAGCCTGCTTTGCTGATCAACGTGTTTGTTAGGCATTGTGTGTTTGGGTTCCTGCCTGCCGTGTGCTACGTCTGTCTCTCTGTTACGTTATTGGCTTGTCCCTGACCATCCCTGTCTGCTCGTGACCCTTGACCTTCGGCTCGTTCTTCGTTATCCTTGTCTGCTTGTGGCCCCTGACCTTCGGCTTGTTATTCGGTTCTCTCTATCGTGTGCTGCTGCTTCCCCTTATCCTACGGGGCGTGAGCTAGGAAACTCCAGGGGCCGCGACCTGGTCCCAGCCTGCAGCGTAACATCCTCACCACTAGAGGCCCTGGAGAAGACCAGCTGGGTCTTAGACTCCGCGCCCTGGGGAATCTTGGCTCTCGCTTCCGTTGGGATCCCGGTTGTGCTCCTCTGGTCCCGCTTTCCACAACCACCCAGTTTCCTATCCACAGAAGCCAGCCATAGGGTTCACTACCTCGCGGTGCACTCCTGTCCCCCTACGGTGTGCATCTGTCACCTGGCCACAGGTGACCCTGACAGGGAGTTAGTCTTCCAGACCTTTCTATACTTTGTTTGGCAGCCATTTTTACTTGAAACAGTTTAAATTTGGTCCTGGATATATCCAGGGGCTTACATTAAGCAGAGCTATAAGTGGGTCAGGGAGGATCACAGTGGATGACAACGTGGGGATAATTTGGAATGTTTTGTCCTAGAACTGAATCGCTATAGGGCAGGACCACCAAATATGGAGGTGTGTGCCATTGTCATCACAACCACGAAAACATGTCAGGGGATGGTTGAGGACAAATTTTGAGATTTCAGCAGGAACTAGGTACCAGTGGGTCAAGACTTTGTAGTTAGCTTCTAACTGAAATAATGAAATTGATAACTAATGAAAAATATCATGCTTTGCTTTACCCGGGCTGGTTAAAGAGGAAAAAGAACTAACAGTGCAACTTAGTACACAGTGTTTGCAAATAAGGAGAGTGAGTACATGGTTAATTTTGTATGAAGTACACCATGGTGAATGTTACTCAGCTAACCCCTTTAATACAAAAAGCAAAACCACTGTCTTTTGTCTGTCATTGCTTACTGTATATGTGAATATGAAATATACCAATTACAACCCTAAGTTTTTGTAAACAGTGTCTTTGGTGTTTTTACCTGTGTCTTGTGTTGCTAATAATGGACTGACATGTTGAGAGAGTAAGAAGGTATTTTGCTGCAAATTATATTCAAATTGCACCAAAAATAACAGCAGGACATGGCATATACAGTCAGGGTCAAAAATATTGGCACCCCTGCATTTCTGTCAGATAATGCACCACTTTGCTGTTTTTGAAATTACAAATGTTTACGTATTCTCATGTTTATTTATTTTATTTGTATTGGTATGACACAAAAAAGTGGAGAAGCAAAAAGACAAATCTGACACATTCCACGCAAAACGCCAAAAATGGACTGGACAAAATTATTGGCAGCTTCTCAAAATTGTAAGAAATAATTGCATTCCACATTTGTGATGCTTCTGTCATTTGTAATTAAACTCACATGTATCAATTACCATGTGCTGACAATATATAAATCGCACCGGCAACCAATTCAAATGGTGAAAAATTGACTCAACCTTTCTGTTGTGTGTCTCTGTGTGCCACACAGAGCATAGAGAAGAAAAAGAGCAGTAAAGAATTGTCTGAGGATTTGAGAACAAAAATTGTGGAAAAGCATGGACAATCTCAAGGTTACAAGTCCATCTTCAGAGATCTTAATGTTCCTGTGTCTTCTGTGCACAACATTGGCAAGTATTTTCAGCCTGTGGCACCGTAGCTAATCATCCTGGATGTGGGCAAAAGAGAAAAATTGATCAAAGATTGCAAAGGATTGTTAAAATCCTTCCAGACAAATCAAATCAACTTCCAGACAAATTCAAGCTGACCTTCAGGGACAGGGTACAACTGTGTCAGATCGCTATCTGAATGAAAAGCAATGCTATGGTAGGAAACCCAGAAGGACCCCACTGCTGATAAAAAAAAAAGCCAGATTGAAGCTTGCCAAAACTTACCTGAGGAAGACAAAATCTTTTTGGGAGCATGTGCTGTGGACAGACAAAACAAAATTACAGCTCTTTGGTAAAACCCATCATTCTACTGTTTTCAGAAAATAAATGAGAAATTTAAATAAAAGAATACAGTCCCTACGGTCAAACATGGTGAAGGTTCACTAATGTTTTGGGTTTTCTTTGCTGCTTCAGGCACTGGATGCCTTGACTGTGCCCATTGTATTATGAAATATAAAAACTACCAAAGAATTCTGGGGTGCAATGGAGGGCCCAGTGTCAGAACGTTGTGTCTCCAAAAGAGGTCATGAGTCTTACAGCAGGACAATAACCCAAAGCACACATCAAAAAGCACCCAGTAATGGTTTAAGACAAAGCGCTGGAGAGTATTGAAATGGCCAGCAATGAGACCAGATCTAAATCCCAGAGAGCACCTGTGGAGGGATCACAAAACAGCAGTTGGGAAAAGGAACACCTCCAATCTGAGAGACCTGAAGCAGTTGGCGAAAGAAGAGTGGTACAAAATTCCAGTAGAGAGGTGTAAGAAACTCACTGATGGTTAAAGGAATCAATTGATTTCCGTTATTTTATGAGTGTGCTACCAAATATTACATTTAAGATGACAATAATTTTTTCCAGTCCATTTTTTGAGTTTTGTATGGAATGTGTCAGATTTTACTTTTTTGTTTCTCCACTTTTTTGTGTCATACCAATACAAACAAAAGAAATAAACATGAGAATGCCTAAACATTTGTAATTGCAACAATTTTCAGGGTGAAGTGGTGCATTATCGGACAGAAATGCAGGGGTGCCAATATTTTTGGTCAGAACTGTATGAAAAAGTTCTCTGCTTTTGTCCGTATAATACCTGCACTCACTGTCCCTGATTTATCAAGCTACATTTGCATTTAAGGCATGCTAAAATTATGTATAATATGATTGCCTAAAAGGAACATTCTAACATGCTTAATGTGCTTTTAAAGTGAATCCCAAAGTTAATGACGCCTCTCCTTTTTTCCAAGCTTTCCTTTTTTTTTGATTCTGCCAGTCCCATTATCACTGCCCCCACTATTCTGTTCTCGGGAGTTTTCTTTGCCTTGACAAAATTCACAGGCAGCCTGAGAGGAAAGCATACAGAAGATTCACCTCACGGTGACTGCTGTGGTACAGGCAATGTCCTTACATAGTGCACATTTTCTCAATGATGGGCCACACTAGTGAATTCTATGGGGTTCAGCTCCTAATAAATGTGATTGAGGGACTAGTAATGAATTAATAACTGCATGCTTTAGTCAGAAGTTCATGGATGTGGCACACAGGAAGCTAATGAATGCAGGAGCAAGAAGAGAATAGTGTAAGTGTTTGGAAACTTGCTGAATGGAAGGTTTTCCTGTGCTACATGAATGGATCATGTGATGTGTTGCTAAAAAAAAAAAAGGCATGTTTAGGATTAATTAGATCTGTAAAAATTCATAAATATTTAATATGTTGATGTAATTTGAAAAGCTGTTCTCAATTCTTTTAAATATGCAGATTTTGTTATGAAAAAAAAAAATCTGGCAATCCTGCCTTGAAGATCCTTGTTCGGGCAGTTCCTGTTATGGGGAAACAACTTTCTCCAAATTGTGATCCTACTGTGTTCTTGCTGCATACTTTGGAGGAAACTTTGAGTGACTTCCTTAAAATACTTTGCACAGATATGGTCCACCTTTGTCACAGCCAGGAAGCAGATTCATCCCAATAATGCCCAGCCATTACTAGAGTTAATGCATGTAGGCAGAAAATGTCTGCATAAGGCTCAAGGATATTAGTAGCACTAAGAAGCAGGAAAAAGATGTAAAAAGAGTAAAAACTGTATTTAAAGGGAAAAAAAATGCCACCTGCATCTGATACACAGTGCTTATGCAAACTAAATGTCATCCCCTACTTCAAGTACTCCTGCAGCTTGATGAGTTATTGTTATTGCCAAATAAGATCAAGGATAAAAAAAATGGTTTCACATTACAATTAGATTAACAGCATATACAGTGCTGTGAAAAAGTATTTGCCCGTTCCTGATTAAATTATTTTTTTTTTGCATATTTCTCACACTTAAATTATTCAGATCATCAAACAAATTTGAATATTACACAAAGATAACCCGAGTAAATCCAAGATGCAGTTTTTAAATTATTATTTCATTTATTAGGGGAAAAAAGCTGTTCAAACCTGCCTGGCCCTATGTGAAAACGTAATGGCCCCTCCCATGCTGAATCATGAATAAACTGTGAATAACCACAATTTTTTGGAAAGCTGAGTTAAATTTCACGTGCCACACCCAGGACTGATTACTGTCAGACCTGTTGAATCAAGAAATCACATAAATAGAGGCTGCCTGACAAAGGGAAACGGTAACAGATCACAAAAAGCCACACATCATGCCACAATCTCAAAAAAATGTAAGAACAAATTAGAAACAAACATGTATTGGTCTAGGAAGGGTTTCAAAGCCATTTCTAAGGCTTTGGAACTCCAGTGAACAACGGTGGCGAGCCATTATCCACAAATGGAGATAACTGAACAGTGGTGAACCTTCCCAGGAGTGGCCGGCCTACAAAAATTACTCCAAGAGCATGACGACGACTCATCCAGGAGGTCATAAAAGAACCCATAACAACATCTAAAGACCTGAAGGCCTCACTTGCCTCAGGTAAGGTCAGTGTTCATGATTCAACAATATGAAAGAGACTGAGCAAAAATGGCATCCATGGGAGAGTTCCAAGGCCAAAGCTACTGCTGACCAAAAAGAACACAAAGGCTCATCTCACATTTACCAAAAAACATCTTGATTATCCCCAAGACTTTTAGGCAAATATTCTGTGCACTGATGAGACAAAAATTTTACTTTTTGGAAGGTGTGCGTTACATATGGCATAAAACGAATACAGCATTTCATAACAAGAACATCATACCAACAGTCAGTA
Organism: Rana muscosa; assembly: GCA_029206835.1. NCBI lineage: Eukaryota > Metazoa > Chordata > Amphibia > Anura > Ranidae > Rana > Rana muscosa. The sequence goes on from CM055116.1 coordinate 288,113,655, forward strand.
GACATGTGCACACTGAAATATTTTGTTTCGGAATTTTGTTTTCGTCTGGAAAAAAATAGTTTTTATTTATTTTGTTTCGTAAAAAAATGCATTCGTCCGAAAATCCGAATGAATTAAGGTCGAATCTGTCATTGAAGGCTTATGGTGTCTGTCGAATGTTCTAAGAAGATTCGACAAAGCAGCTAAACTGTACGACTACCACTGTATTATAAAAATTTACTTATTTAAAAATTCTGGCAAATTCTATTTTGTCACTTAAAATACATAAGTACATATCATGCCACAATAATAATACTATATTCAGAACACTGTTCCTTGTAAACACACCACATATGCAAAATTAAATTATGTGATTATGTGTGACAGTGAAAATAAATAATGAATATCACAGTGAATGGTTGCTAGGGTTACCTTTAAATAATTTGCCTTATTTGAGATATATATATATATATATATATATATATATATATATTTACACACAGTATCTCAGAAAAGTGAGTGCACCCCTCACATTTTTGTAAATATTTTATTATATCTTGACTCATGGCTACAATGTAAAGTAGTGAGTGTATAGCTTGTATACCAGTGTAAATTTGCTGCCCACTCAAAATAACTCAATACACAGCCATTAATGACTAAACCGCTGGAAACAAAAGAGAGTACACCCCTAAGTGAAAATGGCAAAATTGGGCCAAATTGGCCATTGTCACGTGACTCGTTACTGTTACAAGGTCTCAGGTGTGAATGGGGAGCAGGTGTGCTAAATTTGGTGTTATCGCTCTCACTTTCTCATACTGGTCACTGGAAGTTCAACATGGCACCTCATGGCAAAGGACTCTCTGAGGATCTGAAATAAAAAATTGTTGCTCTACATGATGATGGCCTAGACCAGGGATATGCAATTAGCGGACCTCCAGCTGTTGCAAAACTACAAGAGCCATCATGCCTCTGCCTCTGGGAGTCATGCTTGTGGCTGTCAGAGTCTTGCTATGCTTAATGGGACTTGTAGTTCTACAACAGCTGGAGGTCCGCTAATTGCATATCCCTGGCCTAGACTATAAGAAGATTGCCAAGACCCTGAAACTGAGTTGCAGCATGGTGGCCAAGACCATACAGTGGTTTAACAGGACAGGTTCCACTCAGAACATGCCTCGTCATGGTCAACCAAAGTAGTTGAGTACACGCGCTCAGCGTCGTATCCAGAGGTTGTCTTTGGGAAATAGACGTATGAGTGCTGCCAGCTTTGCTGCAGAGGTTGAAGGGGTCATCCTGTCAGTGCTCAGACCATACGCCGCACACTGCATGAAATTGGTCCAGATTTTTATTAATGGTTTTATATTTATACCCTGTATAAGTCCATCGATTTGGGTGTCCTTTTTGATTTTGACCACTGGGGGCCGCTGTGGTATGTCAGTAATGATTTTACAGCGCTAGTGAACCCGGTGGGATTCTGTTAATACTTCCTCCTATTAGGACCTATGGGTTCTACTTTGTTAGTTAATTCTAGAGTTTGTTTTCTATCTATATTTTTGATTTAACATATGGAACCTCTTTTTGAGCGGTATGTTACTTTTATTGTGACCGTTGGGGACCGCTCTATTAATTATCCAGTTAAGACCCCCTTCTGGTACGCTATTCCTCCTTTTGTTACTATTTGGTGCTAATTATAATTGAATAGATAATGGATCATTATTCTTATTGTTTAACTAAGAATTTTAGTATCTGCGTATCGTTTTTAAGCTTTTAAGTTCAGTTGTGAATCCGCTCTGATAAGTAGGGCAAGATTCCCTTTTCAAATATGGTGGATATTTGGTCTGTCTGCCCGAGGCTCAGATTGAGGTGTGGTTCCCAATGTATTTGATATATAAGGCAGTGAGTCAGCATGCCGCCCGTGCCCCAGGACGACGTCAGATTGTGACAAAATGCATCGGAAGGAGGGACGTGCAGACGTCACCGCGGTGTTTGCGAGCGTTTTATGCAAGCCGGAAGGCTTTTAGAATTTAAGCTCTTATATAATTCTATGATGTAAGCGCATTAAGCCCTGTACACACGATCGGATAACCTATGGATTTTCGTCCGATGGATTTGACCATCGGAAATCCGATGAAACTGTTTTTCATCAGACTTGGCCACACACCATCAGTTTAAAAACCGACGGCAAGAAAACGACGGCACGTACAAAACGTACGACGCGCTATAAAAGGGCCGAACAAATCTAATGGCGCCACCCCTTGGGCTGCTTTTGCTGATTTCGTGTTACCGCGTGTTAGTAAAAGTTTGGTGAGAGCCGATTCGCGCTTTTCAGTCTCCGTGCTTTGCAGATCGTTTCCTGGTGTTCAGTTTGTGCTTGTGCGTTTGTATTTGTGATTCAGTGCATGCAGTCAGGTCGTTACTGCCTTGCAGTGCCTTCTTGGCCATTCGTTTACTGTTTTTCAGGTCGTTCTTCTCAGGCCTTGCTGTTCCACGGTGCGTTCTGTTTGAGTGCGTTCTGACCAGCCGACCGGTTTAAAACCATGTTTGAAATGCGTTCTCGTTCTCAAGCTCGTGCTGGCTTTGGGCTTGGTGTTGCAGTTAACACTGTAACCCGAGTTCAGTCTGTGAACAGGGTGAGGAGGAGTTCATGGACTAAGAATTGGTTGCTCCAGCGGGACCAATTCTCTCATATGCCTCTGCTGCCGGAAATTCATGAGAATAATCCTGATGATTTCAGGAATTATCTCAGGATGACGGACCCCGTATTTCACCGTCTGTTGGATTTGCTGTCCCCCTATATAACGAGGCAGGACACTGTGATGCGCCAGGCCATCACTGCAGAGCAGAGGCTTATTGCCACGTTGAGATACCTGGCGACTGGGAGAAGCTTGCAGGACCTCAAGTTCTCAACAGGCATCTCCCCCCAGGCTCTCGGGATCATTATCCCTGAGACGTGTTCGGCCATCATTCAGGTCCTGCAGAAGGACTATATGAAGGTAATTTTGCTCCTTTAACCTCACATTATATGTTTGGATTGTTTTTGAATCTTCTTATTTTTTCCCTCCTAACCCAAATTTGCCTGTTTGTAATATCCTGGTAATGTCCCCATTTTCCCCATGCTTTTTTTTACCTGTAAAGACCTTTTTGGGCCCTCCATGCCTATTTCCCTTCACTAACCTCTCCAGCATGCTATCGTGGGCGCAAACCCAGCTAGCCTTCTATTTTCCTTTTCCTTTTTTTGGGGTCATTGCCCGCGTAGTTTGACAACCCTCCCCCCCCCTAAAGATGTAAACAATTTTTTAGTTCTCAATCAAGCTCAGCAGAGTGGTAGAGCCTTTTTTTGGATCCCCACAATCACCTTAGGCCCCCCCCCGTAGATTATTTTAGAATGTCCACTCAGCGGGGGTGAGGCATCTGCTAAGTGTGCCTTTGTTTATTGGTAGGAAATACTCCCCTAAAAAATAATGTTAGAATGATGTTGGTCAACAATGTTTTTGTGTGTAATCTGCTTGCACTGTAAACATAAACTGTACTAATGTCTTCTTTTTGTTTGACTCCACAGTTCCCTAGCACACCACAGGAATGGCTGACTGTGGCCTCCCAATTTGCCCAGCGGTGGGATTTCCCCAACTGCGGAGGGGCAATTGATGGGAAGCACGTCCACATAGTGCCGCCACCCCGTTCGGGGTCATACTATTTTAACTATAAAGGTTTTAATAGCATAGTGTTAATGGCGGTGGTGTCGGCACGGTACGAGTTCCTGTATGTGGACGTGGGGAAGAACGGCCGGATGTCCGATGGCGGAGTATTCGCTGAGACGGAGTTTGCTCACCGTCTGCAGGCTGGGGGTCTTGCACTGCCTCCAGATGCAGAGAACGTGGAAGGGCTACCGTTCGTTTTCATCGCGGATGAAGCTTTTGGACTAGGACCACACCTCATGCGGCCGTTTCCCCAACGCACCCTCACCCCGGAGAGGAGGGTTTTTAATTACCGGCTGGCCAGAGCCCGGAGAGTTGTGGAGAATGCCTTCGGGATAATGGCCAGCCGGTTCCGCCTGTTCCAGACAGCTATAAATTTGGCGGATTATAAACTCAACAACATTGTGTACTGCTGCTGCTTGTTGCACAATTTTTTAAGAAAATACTCCACAAATTATGTGTCATCAGTTGGGTCTGAGGCCGGTCCCTCTGAACTGATAAATCTGACCGGCCTCAGCACTGCCCGTACTGGCTTGGCCCCTCAAAGTGCCCGTGAAGTACGTCAGAAATACGTAGAGTACTTCACGGGTAGGGGGGCCATCGCAATGCCAGACCACATCTGACCTTTGATGTAACCTTTTTTAAATAAACAAAAATATTTGATTTACTACAAACTTGTGTTGTCATTCTTTTATTTGTGGTTTATGTGTCTCCCAGGTTCTAGTAGTGCCAAGTGTATTTCTCCTTAGTAAATAGCCTCCAATCTCAGAGGTAAAAACACTCCTTTTGCATCTTCAGAACTGCTATTGAGCATAGAAACAACAAGGCACACCTTTTTTCGACTTCCCCAATGTTTTTATTGATTGTAACACAGTTGTGCTTTTTTTTCGAATTTTTTTTTGGGTGTTTTGTGCGGCTTTTTTTGCAGAAACATGCATGGGTCAAAAGCCACATTTTTTTTCATTAAAAAGTAATAAAATAACACAGTGAAAAATACAAACAGGAGATGGGGTGATGTTACCCCTGATCCATCCCAAATGTGAAGAAACACACTTTCTTTTTGGGGCTCAAATGGGTATCTTCAACATGATCCCATGGCTAGGGTAAACATGTGCTATCTGCCATCATGGGGGATCAATGGACATGCTTTGGGGGTGAAAACCCTTCCTCTCCTCTACTTGAGGAGGGAGGAAGAGGTTGCACCCCCAAAACAGGGACATAGATATCCTGTGACGGCAGATAGCACATGTTGAGTCTTCAGTGTGTGCATCTTCACATTTGGGCTGGTGGAAATCCCATAGAAATATTCCGACACATAACAAAACACACAAAGGGGGGGGGTCACACTATTCTCCCCAAAATATTTATCATGTTTTTATATTTTTGCTCAATCACAATCATTCTCTTTCTCATAATGTCCATTTCGCTACTGCATTCCATGATTTCCTGAATGATTATTTTGGCGCTGGCACTCGAGAATGGAGGATTTGGACTTCCTGACACACCCCCACGTTCAGTCCCTAAAAAGAAACAAATATTTTAAAACTATGCAGGCCTACATCTGTATTTACCTTGAAGTTGTGGTGACAGACACTGACCTGTTGTGCTGATAAGCTCCACCTCTCCTTCCTCCACCTCCCCTTCCTCCACCTCCACTTTCTCCCCTCCGCTTCCTGAACCTGCTGAACTTTGTCTGCTTTGGGATCTTCGGGGAGTTTCTGTGGTGTTGGGTTCCTCGTCTCATGAGCATGGTGTCCTCCCACTCTCCTCTCCCTTATGGGAATAGAATTTTTTTTTATCCTTTTAGCCCACAGACTTTTTAGGCCTGAAAATGGATTCTCAATGTTTTAAAGTGGGGTCCAATTGATATTTGGCCCTGAGTTTCAAGATGAACATATGAGATCTTGCAAACTCAACAAAGCAACATGTTATTTTGGAGGACACTCACAAATTCACTTGGATAACCACCAAGGTATCCACTGGACCACCTGTGTGTGACACCGTTAAGAAATTTGGTCATGTAGCCCAGAGTATAGTATCTTGATGAAGAACAAAAAAGAGTACACAACTGCTGGAGTGTCATCTCCTTTACCCAGAATATAGTTTATTCTTTCATTCACATTCTAAATTTCCTTACAACACATCATCTAGCCAACAATGTGTAGATAAACATTGTTGAAGTAAAATGAGGCATGCCCACATGTAGTTTACGTGGATATGTGCCAAACATGTTTGGGGGAAGAGCAGCAATTTTTTTTTCAACACATTTAGCAAATAAGTGGACTCTCCACTTAACATAAAAGTTGAGATTTTAAAATGTGAAACCAGGCAAGCCAAGCACATGGTGCAAAACATGGAAGAATACATATTACAATGTGAAAGAACACAGTAAAATAAACTTACTTTTTTCAATGCTTTTTATAAGCTTCCTATACTGCTCCGGCTCCCTGAGCTTCAGGTCTGACCACCTTTTACGGAGTTGTTCCTTGGATCTCCTGACCCCATATTTTTTATAGAGAGTCTTCGCAACTTTGTCCATAATGTGTGACCTCCGGAGATTAGGGGTGTCGTATGGGCCATGCTTGCCGTCGTAATCCTTCCTCCGCAGAATGTCCACCATCTCCGCCATCTCAGAAAAAGACATATTAGTCGCCTTGTATCTTTTTTTACTGGATCGGGACGTTTCCGCCTCCGGGCTTTCCTCGTCGGTAATTTCTAATAAAGAAGCCACCTGTGTCTGCGACATGTCGCCGTCTCACACTGTGCGCCGATCGTTAAGGGGCGGGGAAATGCTGAAAAAGTCCGTCATGGGCGGGCGACGAGGGCGGAGTTACACGCATGTGCAGGGTATAAAAAGGGGAAAGAAGTTATTAGGGATGCGCGGAGTAAGGACGACCGGAAGTGAACCAACAAAGTGAACTAAGGTAAGAAGGGAACTCGGGCCTGCAGTGGCCTATAATGGTTCATGATTGTAAAGGGCAATATTGTGATAAGTTGAGGAGAATCAATTCTGATCCTTTTCTTTTTTTTTACTTTTTTTTTTACTTGATGATCCAAAAAGTTGCATAAACTACGAGAGCCGGAGGTGATGCTGATTTTTATAGAAAAATATAAGGAACAGCGCAACCTGTGGGAACTGAAACACTCAGCGTACCACAAGAGTGATGTACATCGGGCAACTATTACCAAGTTAGCAGAGGATATGAAGCCATGGATCCCAGATGCTGACTACACTATGATCAATAATAAAATCAACAACCTGCGTAATTCCTATAAAAAAAAATACAAGGAAGTGCGCCAGTCAAAGAGATCAGGAGCAGCAGCCAACGATGTAGTAAAGCCCAAGCTGTGGTACTACAGACATCTTCAATTTCTGGATGACCAGATCGAGGCCAGGGAATCTATTTCCAGCCTTCCCTCAACCCTTCCTTCCACCCTTCCCTCCAGCGTTCCTTCCACCCTTCCCTCGACCCCTGCAGAGGCGGAGGAGGAGCCTCCCGAGCTAGAAGAGACAGATCTTCACATCTTCAGCCAGGTATAGTATTTTTGATCATAATTATTGTCCACTAAGTATTATTGTGTTGAACTGTTTGGATTAGCCATAAATGATATCATACCCCCCCCCCCCAAAAAAAAAAAACAGGAAAGAGATCAAAATTGTGTGTGATAGATTCCCCAAATAATCAAATTTTTATTTTCTTTTAAAAACAGGATGAGGCAAGCCAGGAGGAAGAGGGTCAGGAGTGTGGCAGGCAGGAGGAGGCAGGGCCAAGTGGGACTCAGCAGGTCCCCAGGCCTAGTGGCAGCACCGTCTCCCAAGTGGCTCCCCTCCACGTCCAAAACAACGGCGGATGACACAAGTGGAGGAGGAGTCACTAAAGATGATTCAGGAGGCTGCTGCTATCATGAGGGCCCCCTCAACCCTACGGAGGGGTTTAGCACCTATCTGGCGGATAAGTTGCTCAGAATGGAGGCGGGACAACGGGCCCTTTGTGAGCACCTTATATATATGCACGTACACATGGGGGCGAGGGGGCTGCTGACTGAGGCCACCCATATCTCGCAGCAGGCCAATCCCTCTCCTCCTTCTCCTCCTCCTCCTGCCACATCACCACCCACAGTGGCCCAGCCTGCAAGGGTGCGTGGACGGGGCTGTGGAGAGAACGCTGCAGAGAGGCGTGGAAGGAAGGCTACAGGGAAGAGCAGGAGGAGCTGCTCATCCAGAAATTGAAGGTTGATGGAGTACCACAGCTTGGGATGATGTATGTCTTTGGCTGCTGCTCCTGATTTCATGCTGTTGTTGATTTTATTATTGATCATAGTCAGGTCTGCATTTGTGATCAAATGACTTTATATTCTCTGCTAATTTCGGAATAGTTGCCCTTCGGTTTTTGTTTGTTTGTTTTTTTTCTGAAATAAAGGGAAATTTGATTTCAGCCAACATACATGCCTGATGTGTTTTTTTTTTGGAAGTAGCAATAAGATTTCATAAATACAATGTGTAATTAATAACAAGGGACACCAACCTCCATGAGTAAAAAATAAAAATAATATGTTGTTCTGAGAAATTGACACACCAAAAAATGCACAACACATTTAAAAACAAAAACCAAAAAAAAGGTGTAATTTGTGAGGTCGGCCTTGAAGAATTAAACAAATTATTCCTAAGATCACAAGAAAGAAGAAAGACATACGTTTGTCAGAACTCAGGAGAAAGATCTGCTGCCAAAATGACATTTTAAAGACCGTTCTAAAGCAACAAAACATGCACTGCATTAAACGAAGCAATAACTTGCAGAATGACGAATGTGCTCTCTCCATTAGGAACGCTAGTTTTACCAGAACGAGCACTCCCGTCTCCTAATTCAGTCTGAGCATGCGTGGGTATTTTAACCGATGGACTTGCCCATAGACGATCGGAAATTCCCATCGGTTTTTTATCCATCGGAAAAATTTAAAACAAGTTCTATTTTTTCCATCCGATGGAAAAAAGACCGATGGGTACCATACACGATCGGTTGGTCTGATGAAAACCATCCATCGGACGGTTTTCATCAGTCAAACCGATCGTGTGTACGGGGCTTTACTGTTTTTACAATAAAGTCACATTTGGTTTTACACTATGGCTATCATTTCTCTTTCTGGAGTACCCTTGAGTATACCATTTGGAGGATCCTGGTTCTTTTGAGTCTCGTGGGAGGTCCAGATTACCTGCTCTGCTGTGCTCTGTGTTGGAATGTCTCATTCGATGTGAGCTGTCATCTGATTCCCCCGCTTTAAGGATAAAGGTCCTGGTTAAAGCCCTTGCAAGCTGGTAAGCATGCAATTTATGTAGTGGAGGTGACACTTCTTGTTGCGGTGTGAGATATCACCATCACGAAGAGGACTCTTTTAAAGTGATATACACCTCTTTGACTTTTTTCTTACAGTGATGTGACATCTATTCATGTTAAATATCAAGGACATCATTTCTATGTTTTATTTTGGGATTTAATTATTATTTCTTTGTGTCATTTATTGCTTTTCACAATTTAGGTTGGTGTTTAGTGCAGCTCTATTTTGCAATTTTTAAATATATTCCTACCAAATCCTACCAGGTGTGCAACAACCAACTTAAACTAAGTGAGGGGGCCCTCCACAAAACTGAGCCTAAGTGCCACAAAACCGAAAAAAAAGTGTAGCACCCGCTACCTTAGGTAGGTTGGTTGCTTGAGTTTGTTTTTTTGTTTCAGCCAGTGCAGGTAAATTTTGGCAGGCATAGCTAAAAGCTATAATATGGGGGTTGGAAGTGATTTAGAGCAGCAGCAGGTGACTGTCATGTGGCTTCATCTTTTTGGCGCCTCCCTCTGATTTCTGGAAGGTTCTAGAAAAGAGGTGGGGAGAGAGGATTGGAGTGGCATGAGGTGTATCTGGGAGCCCTGACCAATCCCCAGCTAGGATTGGCAGGGGGCAGGCCTCCTATGTATACCCAGGGTCAGCCTGCTGGGGGAGGAGTTGTCGGGTGGAAGAACTGAGTGATGGAGTGTTAGGCTGTCATGGCCTTTGAGGGAGGGGCCTTTCTGGGGGGGTGTCCTTGGGTCATTGCTCAGGGAGCTGGGAAGGAACCCCTCCATACAACTCAGATGAGGGGTGTCCTGAACAGGAGCAGGAGAACGACAGTGGGGAACATGCCGGGTAAGTCATCAGGAGGGATCCACCCAGGTCAGTGAGTGAGAGGCACAGTGAGAAGATCTGGGAGAGACATGCCAGGAGTGAATGTAGAGCCAGAGGGAGAGATTGTGATGTCGCTGGGCTTAGAGGCAGGCTCCTGCAGCCAGGAGGGTTGGCAGAGTCTGCAAAGGGCTGGGACCAGTAGTCCATCTAGAACACAGCTAGCACAAAAAACTATTTTCAGTTGCTATTGGTTGCTACACCAAAGGGGACTGCAGACCACTGCCAGCAAATGGTAAATACAGAACTGTTGTGCCTTATTCAGAGTGGGGCCTAGCCATGTGCTAGCTGTGCCAGGAATCAAGCATTGTGCAGTAGAGGAAGCAAAGATGACTCATAAGTGATGTTCTGGAGGAGTATGGAACTTTAGAGACTGAAAATACAGATTCTAAATATCTTTCATTTGTTTAAAGTCAATTATCTGGGCATCCCATGTTCCCTTTACCCAATCCAAGTTGAATCCCTCAATAAAACAACAAAAACAAGCTGATGGATTGTTCATTGTTCAGTGAGGAGTGACTGGAAGTAAATGCTGGGCTAAACAGGGTGACGGGTGAAACTACTACACTCAGCCACCCCACGGGGGGCACCGCTACAAATGGATATATGTTCAACTGTCAGGTCACCTGTGGCCAGATGACAGATGCACACCGTTGGGGGTCAGGAGTTCACCACAAGTCAGTGAACCCTATGGCTGACTGCTGCGGATAGGATACTGGATGGTTGTGGAAAGAGGGACCAGTGGAGCACAACAGGGATCCACAGGAAGCTAGAGCCAAGATTCCCCAGGGCGCGGAGTCTAAGACCCAGCAGGTTTTCACCAGAGCCTCTAGTGGTGAGGATGTTACGCTGCAGCTGGGTCCAGGTCGCGGCCCCTGGAGTCCCCTAGCTCACGCTCCGTAGGGTAAGGAGGATAGAGGGGAAGCAGCAGCACAGGATACAAGAATAGTGAGGGGAAAGGCCAAGATCAGGGCAACAAGCAGACAAGGATAAACAAAGGACAAGCCAAAGGTCAAGGTCACAAACCAACAGGGATAGTCGGGAACAAGCCAATATCGGTAACAGAGAGACAGACGTAGCACACGGCAGGCAGGAACCCAAACACACAATGCTTAAACAAACACGTTGATCAGCAAGACAGGCTTGCAGTGCACAGGTTAATATAGTGTTTTGTGATAGGGCCTGGAGTGGAGTCAGGCTGGGAGGAGATTATAAAGGGAGCCAGGTGAGAGAGAGTCTGGCCTCTAAGATGAACACATGGGGAGGAAGGTAAGCTGACAGACAAACATAACTGCATATCCATGACATCAACCTCCCGCTGATCTTCAAAATTATTTTATAATCGCATGAATCGCACTGTGGGGTTGATTTATGTTTTTGCATAATGTGAAAGATGATGTTATGCTGAGTAGATAGATACCTAACATGTCACGCTTCAAAATGACATACGCTCATGGAATGGCGCCAAACTTCACTACTTCAAAATCCCCATAGGCGACGCTTTCAAAAACATCCCTTGTAATAGGAATATGGCATGACAGGTCCTCTTTACAGTAAGATATGGGGTCAATAAGATCCCACATCTCACCTCTAGGCTGGGAAGCCTGAAAAAAAAAAAGAAAAACGATCTTGGCTTCCCAGCTGAGGCGGCACCGATTGGTTGAATGCAGAGGCCAGGCGTGACATCATAACATCGCGGCCGGCCTCCGACAATCATAGAGACTCCGGCGACCACCTGGTCCACCGGAAATCTCTATAGTAAACATCCGGGTCCGGCGGATCCGTTCTCCGACTCACCAATCGTAGCAGTGAGTTGGTAGAAGCACCTGAGGGTGGGGGAGGGGGAACGTCCCCTCTCGCCTCCCATAAGAACGATCAAGCGGTGGAACAGCCACTATGATCATTCTTATGGTGTAGGGCAGGGGTCTCAAACTGGCAGCCCTCCAGCTGTTGCAGAACTACAAGTCCCAAGAGGCATTGCAAGGCTGACAGTTACAACCACAAGCAGAGGCATGATGGGACTTGTAGTTCCGCAACAGCTGGAGGGCCGCCAGTTTGAGACCCCTGGTGTAGGGAATCGCCGGCTGAAAAAGCCAATATCTGAATGATGCCTGTAGCTGCAGGCATCATTCAGGTATACCAGCACAAAGTCAAGGACGTCATATGACGGACGGTGGGCGGGAAGTGGTTAAAGCCCAGTGGTACAACGCCAGGGCCCAGTCGCAAGTGCAATCTTTGCAAAACTCTGGTAATTCCGCCACTATAATCAGTAGTTTTTTATTTTTATTCTTTTTTAATTATTATTTTTTACCAATTTATTTATTTATTTTTTCTATTTCTTTTATTATTTTTTACTATATTTGTTTTTAGGAGCCCTGTTTTGGGGCTTTGGTGAGATATCAGAGGTCTAAACAGACGCTTGACATCTAACCTTTTGAGACAGAGAAAGAAGATCTCAATCTCACAGCCCTCAATCTCCATCTCTGCAGCCTCAGCTGCACAGAATGAATAGACAGGAATAGCTCTGTATAGAGCTTCCTGTTCATTCATAAACTGAAGTATATTAAACACAGTTTACTATGCCTCAGTTATGAAAGGACAGATTCAGTGATCTGTACAGATCACAGACTGTCCATTCAGACAAGAAAGGGGCCAGTAAATTCATTTTTTACCAGTACCTTACCGCTCTCCATCCTGACAGATCCCCTGCAGCAGCTGGCAGGAGAGGAGAGGAGGGAACCCAGCAGTGTTGCGGGAGAGAAGGTGTACTTATACTTTTGTATTTTTCCTGCTCACATTATATTCAATGCTTGGGCAGAATTCTTTTGTCTTGTAGAAAAGTGGGTAGGAAGACATCTAGTGGTCGTTTTGTGAATTTACTCTCTCTGTGGGCTCATTTCCTTCTATTTGGTATTAACCAAAATATGGTGGTGGCGTGTGACGTTATCACGCTGTGTGCATTACCACGCCGGTGCGTCAGGACATCATTATGCACCGCACATGCGCTCTAATTAGGGGTGGGACATTCATATATTATGGTTGTATAAAAAGCAAGAGAATTGATAATGTTGTGAGAAAAGTGGTTTAAAATACGTTAAATATACATTGCCTTGAAAAAGTATACATACCCATTGAAATTTTCCACATTTTGTCATGTTACAACCAAAAACGCAAATGTATTTATTTTATTGGGATTTTATATGATAGACCAACACAAAGTGGCACATAATTGTGAAGTGTAGGAAAAATGATAAATGGTTTTAATTTTTTTTTACAAATAAATATGTAAAAAGTGTGGCGTGCATTTGTATTCAACCCCCTCTGAGTCAATACTTTGTAGAACCACCTTCCGCTGCAATTACAGCTGCAAGTCTTTTTGGGTATGTCTCTACCAGCTTTGCTCATCTAGAGAGTGACATTTTTGTACATTCTTCTTTGAAAAATAGCTCAAGCTCTGTCAGATTGGATGGAGAGTGTCTGTGAACAGCAGTTTTCAAGCCTTGCCACAGATTCTTAATTGGATTTAGGTCTGGAGTTTGAATTGGTCATTCTAACACATGAATATGCTTTGATATAAACCATTCTATTGTAGCTCTGGCTGTATGTTTAGGGTTGTTGTCCTGCTGGAATGTGAACCTCCGCCCCAGTCTCAAGTCTTTTGCAGACTGTAACATGTTTTCTTCTAAGATTGCCCTGTATTTGGCTCCATTCATCTTCCCATCAAATCTGACCAGCTTCCATGTCCCTGCTGAAAAAAAGCACCCCCACAACATGATGCTGCCACCACCATGCTTCACGTGGGGATGGTGTGTTCACAGTGATGTACAGTGTTAGTTTTCCATCACACATAGCGTTTTGCTTTTAGGCCAAAAATTCAAAATTTTGGTCTCATTTGACCACAGCACCTTCTTCCACATGTTTGCTGTGTCCCCCACATGGCTTCTCGCAAACTGCAAATGGGACTTCTTATGGTTTTCTTCTTGTCACCCTTCCATAAAGGCCAGATTTGTAGAGTACACGGCTAATAGTTGTCCTGTGGACAGATTCTCCCACCTGAGCTGTGGATCTCTGCAGCTCCTCCAGAGTTTCCATGGGCCTCTTGACTGCTTCTCTTATCAATGCTCCCCTTGCCTGGCCTATCAGTTTAGGTAGACGGCCATGTCTTGGTAGGTTTGCAGTTGTGACATACTCTTTCCATTGTATATCATTTTTGGATGATGGATTGAACAGTGCTCCATGAGATGTTCAAAGCTTGGGATATTTTCTTATAACCTAACCCTGCTTTAAACTTCTCCACAACTTTTCTAAGGTTCACTAACAAACCTCTGAGGGCTTCACAGAACAGCTGTATTTATACTGAGATTAAATTACACACAGGTGGACTCTATTTACTAATTAGGCAATTTCTAAAGGGAAATTGGTTCCACTATATTTTAATTAGGGGTATCAGAGTCACATGACTGTGACGAACACGCGTCGGGAACACTAGGCACTGAAAGTGACGTGGGCGAGCTTGCTGATCGTATTTACATGCCTGTTTGAAACTTTCCATTGTGAGTATCCTTTTTTATTTGTTGTTATTACCCAATAAATATTTGAAACTACTACACTATCGTGCATCCCTCTTTACATCTCCCCATGCCCCACTGTGAGGCTTACCTGATGCAGACACATCAGGGGCAAAAAAGGGGACTCTGATTCCAGAAAGGAGACACACACAAGCGGAGTCGGAGACGCCAGACTGGGAGCTTGCCAGGAGACATACTGTTTCTATAGAAAGATATAATCACATGCTGTTACCTTACAGCGGTAAGGTAAGGGGACATCTACACATTACGTTGCACAGAAGTCAGGAAATCACCCATTATCAGCACTCTATTCCAGAGAGTGGTCACCAGCACCTTACCTTTTGACAATGTAATTATACAGTCACCTATCCATCCTGCACTTTATTTTTATGGACATGTAGCACTACCCCCGTAAGAGCTGCTGGTTTAAAGTTTTGGGCCTACCGTTACCTTTTCTGTTGACCGGACTCGTGTCAGGGATCCTTCTTAAAGAGCTTTTATAAATGTTCACACCAACACTTGGATACGTTTTCTTCAGGGCTTTATTTTACCAGTTCCAACAGAGGGATAGAGGGACAGGGGAGTTTCAGGTACTCTACTTTGCGGATCACGAGCACAATCTCAGATCCAGAGGACAAAACAGTTCCACGCTGGATTCAGCAACCACCGGATAGGCCTACTCTCACTGGACCAGCAACCGGTGCGAAGCTCACTCAAAGTCTCTGCAACAGACTCGATGAGTGTCGTAAAGTCATTCCACAATCTTCCGCCACAAGATCGTGTAACCACACTGACACTTTGCAAAAAGTTCTTTCAAAAGTACATAGCAAACTGGCCAGGATGAGTCCTTCAATTGGGTCCCCAATTGTTCCGCTTCTTCCCGCAGGCAAGACCGCGTTGGACCATCCCTGGACTAGTAGGCCCCAGCAACTCCTGTGCCTACTTCTCAGTTGCAGAGCCTCGGGCCAGAAGCCCCCGAGGCCGAAAATGGCTCACACGTCCCTGAGGCCAGGAGGGCCCTCAGGTCAGGATCCGGCAACGACCCCCAGCAACAAACCCAGAAAGAGCGGTCTCTGCCTCTTAAGTACCCCCTCCCAGAATGCACAGCGGGTTGACCATGCCCCCTGAGCCACTTCTGGGAAAGGAATACCCAATACACCTAGCCTGCTGCATTTCCAACCCTGACCCGTGGTGACAGTGACACCTACTGTCAGGTGGAAAAAGCGCAGCCCAGCTAGACTGAAACAGAGCCAGTAATTTACATAATTCTTTCTGAGCCGAACTCCAGCTCAGACAACTAAATTTAACATATAGCGTCTACCCAACAGGAGTAGGGCGCTATAGACATTATTCTTTTAACCGTTTCTTTTAAGTATTTTTATTGCGTATATTCATATGTATTTATTTCTACAAGATGAGCATTAGGGATGAGCTTCGAGTTCGAGTTAAACTCATGTTCGACTCGAACATTGCCTGTTCGCCAGTTCGCCGAACAGCGAACAATTTGGGGTGTTTGCGGCAATTTTTTTTTTTAATAAAGGACTTATCCCAACAGTGTCTGTGTTTTTTTACTATTTTTTACACTTTCTTTGTGAAATGGTAGGGGTACAATGTACCCCTTACCAATTCACATGGGGGGGGCCGGGATCTGGGGGTCCCCTTTGTTAACCACTTAAGCCCCGGACCAATACGCAGCATAAAGACCAGAGGTGTTTTTACAATTTGGCACTGCGCTTCTTTAACTGGTAATTGCGCGGTCATGCAATGTTGTACCCAAACAAAATTTGTGTCCTTTTCTTCCCACAAATAGAGATTTCTTGTAATGGTATATGATTGTCTCTGCTATTTTTATTTTTTGCGATTTAAACGGAAAAAGACCGAAATTTTTTTAAAAAAATTATATTTTCTACTTTTTGTTATAAGAAAAATCGAATAAACTCAATTTTAGTCATACATTTAGGCCAAAATGTATTCAGCCACATGTCTTTAGTAAAAAAATGTCAATAAGCGTGTATTTATTGGTTTGCACAAAAGTTATAGCGTCTACAAACTAAGGTACATTTTCTGGAATTTACACAGCTTTTAATTTATGATTGCCTATCTAATTTCTTGAGGTGCTAAAATAACAGGGCAGTACAAACCCCCACCCCCCAAATGACCCCATTTTGGAAAGTAGACACCCCAAGGAAATTGCTGAGAGGCATGTTGAGCCCATTGAATATTTTTTTTTGTCCCAAGTGATTAAATAATGACAAAAAAAATAAATAAATACATTTACAAAAAGTTGTCACTAAGCCCACGTTCACACTGGGGCTGCGGGAGTGAAGCCTGCGAGTTCAACTGAACTCGCACAATTTCACTCCCGTTGGCAGTCCCAATTTCAGCCACGATTTCAAAGACATCTGAAACAGATGTCAATGTAAATCACAGGTGAAATAGCAAAAAGTAGTACAGAAACTACTTTTTGTAATCGGTGCAACGCCGCAGATGCGGCGTTGCACTGATTAGGACGGTGCCATTGCCCGCAATTTGGGGCAAATTTTGCCGATTTGACATGCGATTTGACATGTCAAATCGCATGTCAAATCGCACCAGTGTGAACCAGGGCTAAATGATATATTTATTGTATGTTGTGGGGTATTGGCGCTGCTTTAAGTTCAAAGGACTGGTTGTCTTGCCTTCTATTAGGTAGGATTAAGGCTACTGTGCCCTTAATATTGGAACTGTGTACAATACGTGTTAGTGTCTCAAGCTATATAGTACTCCTCAACTTATATGTGAAACTTTAAAACACTCCTAACTCTCACAATACCCTGTGGGGTTTGTGACAATGTGCTAAATTGGGTCTCTAAATTGCCACTTAATACTGTGTGTGTATTTACTATTTACATTTGTGTCAATCACTCTCCTTAATACAGATTGCCATAAACCAATTCATGAAAACAGTGTTACAAAAAATGATAAAAAATAAACATATTGAATATTGAGATATCCTCATAAGTCCTCATAAATTCTATACAGTATACACCTATGTAGCGGTGTGTTTTCAGTGTGTCCAGTGCCAAAGAATGATTAAAAAAGTATATAATATAATATAATAGTGCACACCAAATTCAAAATATGGTCACTGATCACTGCCCCAGGTGGGAGCTGCCAGACAACCAATGCGTTCCTTTGTAGGTTACACCAATCCCTAAACCAATGAGATTAGATCACAATGGCCATGTGATGGTTAGCCACTTTAATAGTAAGGGTATTGAGGGTATAATCCCCTATGGTTCTTTAATCCAGGCAAAATAATTCGAAAATTATAAATTCCAGTAAATATATGGCAAAGGAATAAGTTCATATGACTATAGAGTGTTCTTACGCTGACATAACAGTTTCAGAGCAGTTGCAAAATACTGTTTCAAAAAGACTGTTTCAAAAAACAGTTTCAAAAAACAGTTTCAAAGAAATCTTGCGCTGACACAAAAAAGAAAAAAGAAAAATAATGTTCAACTATCCTTCATGCATTTGGTCAGGTGACTTTGGTGATTCTATATTGCCGGTAGGAATCCTTCAGTTTGCAGGTAAAGAAAAGGTGACTTTATGGTGCTCCCCCTCACATGGGTCCCCACTCACCAGATTGACGTACCCCTGCAGGGGTCACACGCTCATCAAGTATCCCCAGCGATTCCTCCACCGCTCCTTATGTTGTTCCACTCCTGCTTTTTCCTCCTCCACCACTCAAATCCTCAAAAAAGAACCACAAGCAGGGCTTCCATAGCGTAATTTGCTTATTTATTAAAAAATTAATTAAAATACAAACCAAAAAAATAAAATAAAATAAAAGAGGTCCTCAGACCTTCCTAAATGCAGCCCCTTGAGATTGTGGTATCGCCAGGTACCAAGTTGGTCTATCTACAAACCATATACAGAGTGCAGACAAGCCCCATGTAAGTCACGCCAACCTGTACTGTCAGCTACAGCTACGGCGTGCACTCCACCGCTCGAGCCTCGCTAACCGGACGTGACGTGGATGTGTCTGGATGGTCAGCTAACGCGTTTCGACGTATGGTCGTTTTCAAAGGTGATGTCATCCCTTTGTGTCCTCCGTCTATAAGCAAACACTGGCATTGCAGCTCCGCCCCTTCAAGGCGTCTCTGTCTGTTCCAAATTACTATGTGTAAGTGTGTGATCGCTCACACCTATCCTGTTTGGCTCCATCTTGTGGACGTTCCGCAGTATGCCGGCACTATGCCAGTGGTTGTTTATATTAGTTTGTTACATCAATTTCTCCTCTAAGGCAAGTTTCACAAAGTTCTACATAACCTATGTATTCACATAGTCTATATTATATTAATAAGTAAATTAAGCAAATTCCTGGGAGGTATTTCCTGAGTCAATTCCACCCAATCTACCTCTAACTCAATTATATAATCTATAATCGTATCGGTACGGGTTATAAGATCCCCTCCTAATAATGTATATTATTGTGGATGTTCTATGTCCATACTGATCCCCGTATATGTTGTATACAAGCTAGTATTCTATCATTCTATTTGGACTACATTGCTACATTATGTATATCTCTTTCGTACCTTTTACCCAAATTTCTTTTTCATTAAGGGTCCCCAGGGATGGGCTAGTGGTTTAGTTGTCAGTACATAATATAGGTTTCCCCTCCATGTTCCAAAACCTATAGTTCCGATGAGGTTCATCTGGTGTATTGCTGTCTTACTTATTTTCTTATAAGCTACATGAATAGTTATTGAACAGCCTACATTTCTTTATGTCTCACACTCTATTGCTAAAGTGTAAGTTAAAATGATGTTCAGAAGTTGGAGAGAAAGCAATTGAGATCGATATCTAGGTTGAAGCCCATGGGAGCAAGGGACCCCAACCTATGTATCCACCTCGTTTCATTTTGGGATACTTGAATCAATTTGTTGCTGCCCCTCCAGTGATCCCTTATGATGTCTATTCCATAGAAGACCATTCCAGATGGGTCTCTATGATGTACTTCATCGAAGTGTCTCGAAAGGCTATGCTTGGGGAATCCTTTCTTTATGTTGGCAATATGTTCTCGGATCCTCACTTTTAGTGGTCTGGTGGTTCGGCCCACGTATTGCAGGTGACATGGACATTCTATCACATATGTGACGTGTGTACTATTGCATGTAATAAGCTCTCTTATTTTATATTCTTTATTGTAGGCCTGTGATTTGAACGAAATCTTCCTCCTAGGCTGGGATCTGCTTTTTCTGCAAGCTAAGCACCGTTGGCATTTGTAGAACCCCTTGAGTTCTGGGCATAACTGTACTTGGGAAGGAGCATCTATGACGTTATGTACAAGCTTGTTCCTCAACGTAGGAGCCTTTCTGTAAATAAAGATGGGTTTGTTTGGGATTACTTTTGATAGTGTTCTATCTTCCAGCAAGATGGGCCAATATTTTTTGACAATATGTTCCACTTGGGGGTATTGATTATTATACCCTGTGATGAATGCTATTTTCTCATGGGTAGATGGTGTTTTGATTTTCTTTGTTATTAGAGTATTTCTATCTACCTTCTTTATCTTTTCTTTAAGTTTCTGCAGGTGGTGGTCCTGGTACCCCTTTTCTTTTCATAATGACCTCTGCTTGCCTATCAAAATCTTCTTCCTTATGGCAATTTCGTCTGATTCTTAGTAGTTGCCCTTTTGGAATATTTGCTTTCCATTTTGGATGGTGGCAGCTACTATTGGGTATGTACCCGTTTCTGTCCGTTTGTTTGAAATATGTTTGTGTATATAGCATATCCCCTTCCTTCATTATCTCCAAATCCAGGTATTCCATTTTTTCTTTGTGGCATCTTCCTGTAAACTTTATGCCGTATCGATTATTATTTAGATTGAATAAGAAATGCTCGAACGTGGTTTCTGTGCCTTCCCATAAAATGATCAAATCATCAATGTACCTCTTAAAAAATTTGATTTCTGGTATGTTCTTGTTGTAGATTAGTGATGAGCCGAACACCCCCGGGTTCGGTTCGCACCAGAACCCGCGAACGGACCGGAAGTTCGAACGAACATTAGAACCCTATTAAATACAATGGATGCGAACGTTCGAATTCTAAAGTGCTAATTATAACAACTATTATGCATGTTATTGTCCTAAAAAGGGTTTGGGAACCCGGGTTCTGCACCAGGGGACATGTATCAATGCAAAAAGAAGTTTTAAAAACGGTCGTTTTTCGGGAGCAGTCATTTTAATGATGCATAAAGTGAAAAAAAAAAAGTCAAATATTCCTTTAAATATCGTACCTGGGGGGTGTCTAAAGTATGCCTGTGAAGTGCCACGTGTTTCCCGTGTTTAGAACTGTCCCTGCACAAAATGACACTTCTAAAGGAAAAAAAAGCCATTTAAAACTGCTTGCGGCTTTAATGTAATGTCTGGTCCCGGTAATATGGATGAAATTCTTTAAGAAAAATGGCATAGCTACCCCATGACCCCCCCCCCTACCCCAGCCCATTACCAGCCCCTTTGGGTCTTGTATGGATATTAAGGGGAACCCCGCACATAAAATAAAAAAGGCCCTATATACTCTGAACAGCCGTATACAGGCGGTGCATACAAGACAGGGACTGTAGGTTTGTTCTTATGTAGAATCTGTTTGTAATTTTGAACAGGTACATTGTTGAAGTGTAGCTCCAGCCCAAAAATCTATTTTTAAACTTTTTGGAAAACATAGGTAAGGGTTATCACCCCTGTAACATTTGTTTTGCTGTCTGTGCCCCTGTTCAGAACATTTCACCTCACTTTCCGTCCCAATGACAACTGTTTTTGAAATGTGGTGTTTTTCTTGAAACAAGGATTGCTGATAAAGCATCAGTACAGAGGAGACACCTTTCTCCCATATTTATTCTTACAGGAGAGAATTTTCCTTCCTAGTGGTAGATTTCCTCTCACTTCCTGTTGTCTTCTTGCGTTTGCAAGTAGGAGTCGTTTGTAAGTTGGATGTTTGAAAGTAGGGACCTGCCGTATATACTCTGCAGAAATAGGCCCCTTAGTTGTTGGTGTTGGCACAACACTGTAAGCACTCACAGTTACTCTTGGTTGGTGCTGGAACGCCCTGCTGTCAACTATTATATCAGGAATTTTAATTACATATAATTGTTGAACAGTGGTAGTAAAAATTGGGCCTTTGATGGTGGTGCTGGTGCCACAACACTGTAAGCCCTGACAGTTACTCTTGGTGGGTGCAGCAATGGGCCCTGCTGTGAATTATTAGATCAAGAATTGTAATTACATGCCCCTGTTGAACAGGGGCTGAAAAATTGGGCCTTAGGCACTGGTGGCACAACACTGCAACCCCTCACAGATACTGTACTTGGAGCACAGCAATGAGCCCTGTTGCAAAGTATTGCTTCAAAAATTGTAATGACACGCCCCTGTTAAACAGGGGCTGAAAAATTGGGCCTTAGGCACTGGTGGCACAACACTGCAACTCCTCACAGATACTGTACTTGGAGCACAGCAATGAGCCCTGTTGCAAAGTATTGCTTCAAAAATTGTAATTACACGCCCCTGTTAAACAGGGGCTGAAAAATTGGGCGTTAGGCACTGGTGGCGGCACCCATAAACAAAAATGATCTTCCAAGCTATCATCATCAATCGTATCATTGAGGACTCGGAGGAGGAGGATAGCCAGTCAACATAACAGCACAGGCACTCAGCATCAGCATCAGTCTTGAAGGGATGTGACATTTTAAAATCAATTAGTCTGTTATATCAGCATCAGGTGTGTGGTAGCTGGTGGTGATCCAAGACTGGTTCATCTTGATGAAAGTCAGTCGATCAACCGAGTCGGTGGACAGGCGCACCCTGTGATCCGTGACAAATCCTCCAGCAGCACTGAATGTGCGTTCCGAAAGAACGCTGGATGCAGGACAGGCCAGTAGCTCAATTGCATACTGTGCAAGCTCTGGCCAGTGATCCATCCTCAAGACCCAGTAAGCCAGAGGATTTTCGGTGGGGAAGGTGTCCAAGTCTGACCTTGCCCCTAGATATTCCTGCACCATGTTTATCAGACGCTGGCGATGGTTGCTGGAACCAATCATACTTTGGGGCTGCGGACTAAAGAATTGTCTGAACGCATCGGTCAGACGGCCACCTTCCCCACCGCTCCTTCTTTGACTGGCCGAAGCCTCAGCAACTCGTTGTCCAGGACCAGGAGTTTGCAACCTCCCAGTCTCTGGGAACGCGTTGCACAGACCTTTCTGCAAGGCCTCCCGGAGTTGTCTCATCCTCTGCTCCCTCTGCGACGGTAACATAAGGTCCGCAACCTTACCCTTGTACCGTGGATCAAGGAGAGTGGCCAGCCAGTAATGGTCCCTCTCCTTGATCCGAAGAATACGAGGATCCTTCCGCAGACTTTGCAGGATCAGGGAGGCCATGCAGCGTAGGTTTGCTGAGGCATTCGCTCCGGAGTCCTCTGGGTCACTAAGGACGACATGATCCGCAGCCACCTCCTCCCAGCCACGTACAAGTCCACTGGTTTCTTGGGACTGTAAATCATCCCTAAAAGACTGCTGCTGATGATGCTGAGTGCCAGCCTCCACCTCCATGCTGACACAATCCTCCTCCTCCTCCTCCTCCTCCTCCTCCTCTTCCTGTGCGATGGGTGGGACAGAAGGAACACTGTCTGGGTAAAGGGGGCCTTGAGAGGCAAGGAAGTCCTCCTCTTCCTGCCTCTGTTCTGCCTCAAGTGCCCTGTCCATTATTCCACGCAGCGTGTGCTCCAACAGGTGGACAAGAGGTACAGTGTCACTGATGCATGCACTGTCACTGCTCACCATCCTCGTGGCCTCCTCAAATGGTGCCAGGACAGTGCATGCATCCCTGATCATGCCCCACTGGCGTGGAGAAAAAAAACCAAGCTCCCCTGACCCTGTCCTGGTGCCGTAGTCGCACAGGTACTCATTGATGGCCCTCTGCTGCGTGTGCAGCCGCTGCAGCATGGCCAACGTTGAGTTCCACCTGGTGGGCATGTCACATATAAGGCGGTTCTTGGGCAGGTTCAACTCCTTTTGCAGCTCAGCCAGGCGAGCACTGGCATTATAAGATCTGCGGAAATGCACACAGACTTTCCTGGCCTGCCTCAGGACATCCTGTAAGCCCGGGTACCTGCCCAAGAACCGCTGCACCACCAGGTTAAGGACGTGAGCCACACAGGGCACATGGGTCAGTTGTCCCTGTCGGAGGGCGGAGAGGAGGTTGGTGCCATTGTCGCAAACCACCATTCCTGGCTTAAGCTGGCGTGGCGTCAACCACCTCTCGGCCTGGCCCTGCAGAGCAGACAGGACCTCTGCCCCAGTGTGGCTTCTGTCCCCCAAACACACCAGCGCAAGCACGGCATGGCATCTTTTTGCCTGCGTACTTGCGTAGCCCCGTGAACGGCTACGGAGCACCGCTGGTTCATAGGACAAACCACAGGAAGAGGCCATGGAGGAAGAAGAAGAGGAGGGGGTGGAGGAGAGAGGTGTGTCACAACCAGTAGTAGCATTTTGGAGGCGTGGCGGTGGGACAACCTCCAACACTACTGCACCTTGTCCTGAATCCTTCCCAGCTGCCAAAAGAGTGACCCAATGGGCCGTGAAAGAAAGGTAACGTCCCTGTCCATGCCTGCTGGACCATGAGTCAGCGGTAATATGCACCTTACCGCTGACCGCCCTGTCCAGCGAGGCCAAGACATTGCCTTCCACATGCCGGTAGAGAGCCGGAATAGCCTTCCGTGAGAAAAAGTGGCGTTTGGGAACCTGCCACTGAGGAACCGCACATTGCACAAACTCACGGAAGGGGGCCGAGTCTACCAACTGAAAAGGCAGCAGTTGAAGCGCTAGCAATTTAGCCAAGCTAGCATTCAACCGCTGGGCATGTGGATGGCTGGGAGTGAACTTCTTTCGACGGTCCAGCAGCTGGGGCAGGGAAATTTGCCTGCTAGAATCGGACGTCGGTGTACTGCTAGCAGAGTGGGCGCAAGTACTTGGCTGTGACACACCTAATTCTACACCTTCATTCCTCTCAGTGCATGTTTCAGAGAGGACTGAAGTTATAGTGGGGTTGGAGATCCCAGCTGATGCGGTGCAAGGAGAGGTCCGCTTTGTTCTTTGGTGTGGGTCTTTGAGGTAGGCTTGCCAACGAGCTGCATGGCAGGTCAACATATGTCTGGTCAGGCATGTGGTACCCAAGCGGCTGATGTTTTGGCCACGCGATATACGCTTGAGACATATGTTGCAAACAGCAGCTGTGCGATCTGATGCACTAGCCTCAAAAAAGGCCCACACCAAAGAACTTTTTGAATGACGGGCAGAGGCAGCGCCCTGCACAGGCGGAGCTCTGCGGTGTGATTCCGTCGGTGTACTGCCCTTACGCTGGCCACCAAAGGGCATCCTGCCTCGTTGGAGATGTGCCTCCTCCTCATCCTCCTCCTCCTCCTCTCTCCTATTAGGCACCCACGTGGAGTCATTGACCTCATCATCCCCTCCCTCCTCATCACTGGAGCCAATCTGGCAGTATGCTGCAGCTGCTGGAACATGACTGCCAGATTGGTGTCCTTCTTGAGCATCCCCTCTGTCTGCTCTCACGCTACTGCCTTCCTCTAGCTGGGTTTCATCATCAGACCCTTCGAAACGCTGGGCATCCTCCTGGAGCATGTACCCAACACTGTGCTGAAACAGTTCGGGGGACTCCTCAGGAGGAGGACATGGTGGGTCTAGGGAAGGAGTGACTGATGATTTGTCTGACATTGATACCAGGGAAGACGACGCTTTGGCAGCTGCTTTTCCAGTACCCTGAGCCTGGGTGAGAGAGGATGAGGAGGAGGAGGAGGGCTTGGTCATCCACTCTACCAAGTCTTCGGCATGATGTGGCTCAACATGTCCAGCTGCCGAAAAGAAGGACAAGCGTGTCCCATGGCCATGTGCTGATGACAATGCACCGCGTCCACGACCAGCACTGTTGCCCCCAGACACAGAGCCTGCTTGCCCTCTTTTATTGCCTCCTGACTGTCTGCCTCTCCTTGTTTGCCTTCCAGACATTCTAATAGATGGCCTGCAGGGAGATGGGAAAAAAGCAATAAGGGCTACCTTCAGGTGTCCTTCTCTGTCCCTGGAAACAAGGACTTGCAGAGTGAAAGAAAAAAAACACTCTCCCTACCTACAGTTTTCTGTCCCTAGAAAAAATGTTTTTTTTAATCACAATATAGCACAAGGAAAATTAACTCACTGTCCTTACAGGTCCCTGGAAACAAGGACTTGCAGAGTGAAAGAAACTGACACTGTCCCTACCTAGAGTTTTCTGTCCCTAGAATAAATGTTTTTTTTAATCACAATATAGCAAAAGGACAATTCACTCACTGTCCTTCCAGGTCCCTGGAAACAAGGACTTGCAGAGTGAAAGAAACTGACACTGTCCCTACCTAGAGTTTTCTGTCCCTAGAATAAATGTTTTTTTTAATCACAATATAGCAAAAGGACAATTCACTCACTGTCCTTCCAGGTCCCTGGAAACAAGGACTTGCAGAGTGAAAGAAACTGACACTGTCCCTACCTAGAGTTTTCTGTCCCTAGAATAAATGTTTTTTTTAATCACAATATAGCAAAAGGACAATTCACTCACTGTCCTTCCAGGTCCCTGGAAACAAGGACTTGCAGAGTGAAAGAAACTGACACTGTCCCTACCTAGAGTTTTCTGTCCCTAGAATAAATGTTTTTTTTAATCACAATATAGCAAAAGGACAATTCACTCACTGTCCTTCCAGGTCCCTGGAAACAAGGACTTGCAGAGTGAAAGAAACTGACACTGTCCCTACCTAGAGTTTTCTGTCCCTAGAATAAATGTTTTTTTTAATCACAATATAGCAAAAGGACAATTCACTCACTGTCCTTCCAGGTCCCTGGAAACAAGGACTTGCAGAGTGAAAGAAACTGACACTGTCCCTACCTAGAGTTTTCTGTCCCTAGAATAAATGTTTTTTTTAATCACAATATAGCAAAAGGACAATTCACTCACTGTCCTTCCAGGTCCCTGGAAACAAGGACTTGCAGAGTGAAAGAAACTGACACTGTCCCTACCTAGAGTTTTCTGTCCCTAGAATAAATGTTTTTTTTAATCACAATATAGCAAAAGGACAATTCACTCACTGTCCTTCCAGGTCCCTGGAAACAAGGACTTGCAGAGTGAAAGAAACTGACACTGTCCCTACCTAGAGTTTTCTGTCCCTAGAATAAATGTTTTTTTTAATCACAATATAGCAAAAGGACAATTCACTCACTGTCCTTCCAGGTCCCTGGAAACAAGGACTTGCAGAGTGAAAGAAACTGACACTGTCCCTACCTAGAGTTTTCTGTCCCTAGAATAAATGTTTTTTTTAATCACAATATAGCAAAAGGACAATTCACTCACTGTCCTTCCAGGTCCCTGGAAACAAGGACTTGCAGAGTGAAAGAAACTGACACTGTCCCTACCTATAGTTTTCTGTCCCTAGAATAAATGTTTTTTTTAATCACAATATAGCAAAAGGACAATTCACTCACTGTCCTTCCAGGTCCCTGGAAACAAGGACTTGCAGAGTGAAAGAAACTGACACTGTCCCTACCTAGAGTTTTCTGTCCCTAGAATAAATGTTTTTTTTAATCACAATATAGCAAAAGGACAATTCACTCACTGTCCTTCCAGGTCCCTGGAAACAAGGACTTGCAGAGTGAAAGAAACTGACACTGTCCCTACCTAGAGTTTTCTGTCCCTAGAATAAATGTTTTTTTTAATCACAATATAGCAAAAGGACAATTCACTCACTGTCCTTCCAGGTCCCTGGAAACAAGGACTTGCAGAGTGAAAGAAACTGACACTGTCCCTACCTAGAGTTTTCTGTCCCTAGAATAAATGTTTTTTTTAATCACAATATAGCAAAAGGACAATTCACTCACTGTCCTTCCAGGTCCCTGGAAACAAGGACTTGCAGAGTGAAAGAAACTGACACTGTCCCTACCTAGAGTTTTCTGTCCCTAGAATAAATGTTTTTTTTAATCACAATATAGCAAAAGGACAATTCACTCACTGTCCTTCCAGGTCCCTGGAAACAAGGACTTGCAGAGTGAAAGAAACTGACACTGTCCCTACCTAGAGTTTTCTGTCCCTAGAATAAATGTTTTTTTTAATCACAATATAGCAAAAGGACAATTCACTCACTGTCCTTCCAGGTCCCTGGAAACAAGGACTTGCAGAGTGAAAGAAACTGACACTGTCCCTACCTAGAGTTTTCTGTCCCTAGAATAAATGTTTTTTTTAATCACAATATAGCAAAAGGACAATTCACTCACTGTCCTTCCAGGTCCCTGGAAACAAGGACTTGCAGAGTGAAAGAAACTGACACTGTCCCTACCTAGAGTTTTCTGTCCCTAGAATAAATGTTTTTTTTAATCACAATATAGCAAAAGGACAATTCACTCACTGTCCTTCCAGGTCCCTGGAAACAAGGACTTGCAGAGTGAAAGAAACTGACACTGTCCCTACCTAGAGTTTTCTGTCCCTAGAATAAATGTTTTTTTTAATCACAATATAGCAAAAGGACAATTCACTCACTGTCCTTCCAGGTCCCTGGAAACAAGGACTTGCAGAGTGAAAGAAACTGACACTGTCCCTACCTAGAGTTTTCTGTCCCTAGAATAAATGTTTTTTTTAATCACAATATAGCAAAAGGACAATTCACTCACTGTCCTTCCAGGTCCCTGGAAACAAGGACTTGCAGAGTGAAAGAAACTGACACTGTCCCTACCTAGAGTTTTCTGTCCCTAGAATAAATGTTTTTTTTAATCACAATATAGCAAAAGGACAATTCACTCACTGTCCTTCCAGGTCCCTGGAAACAAGGACTTGCAGAGTGAAAGAAACTGACACTGTCCCTACCTAGAGTTTTCTGTCCCTAGAATAAATGTTTTTTTTAATCACAATATAGCAAAAGGACAATTCACTCACTGTCCTTCCAGGTCCCTGGAAACAAGGACTTGCAGAGTGAAAGAAACTGACACTGTCCCTACCTAGAGTTTTCTGTCCCTAGAATAAATGTTTTTTTTAATCACAATATAGCAAAAGGACAATTCACTCACTGTCCTTCCAGGTCCCTGGAAACAAGGACTTGCAGAGTGAAAGAAACTGACACTGTCCCTACCTAGAGTTTTCTGTCCCTAGAATAAATGTTTTTTTTAATCACAATATAGCAAAAGGACAATTCACTCACTGTCCTTCCAGGTCCCTGGAAACAAGGACTTGCAGAGTGAAAGAAACTGACACTGTCCCTACCTAGAGTTTTCTGTCCCTAGAATAAATGTTTTTTTTAATCACAATATAGCAAAAGGACAATTCACTCACTGTCCTTCCAGGTCCCTGGAAACAAGGACTTGCAGAGTGAAAGAAACTGACACTGTCCCTACCTAGAGTTTTCTGTCCCTAGAATAAATGTTTTTTTTAATCACAATATAGCAAAAGGACAATTCACTCACTGTCCTTCCAGGTCCCTGGAAACAAGGACTTGCAGAGTGAAAGAAACTGACACTGTCCCTACCTAGAGTTTTCTGTCCCTAGAATAAATGTTTTTTTTAATCACAATATAGCAAAAGGACAATTCACTCACTGTCCTTCCAGGTCCCTGGAAACAAGGACTTGCAGAGTGAAAGAAACTGACACTGTCCCTACCTAGAGTTTTCTGTCCCTAGAATAAATGTTTTTTTTAATCACAATATAGCAAAAGGACAATTCACTCACTGTCCTTCCAGGTCCCTGGAAACAAGGACTTGCAGAGTGAAAGAAACTGACACTGTCCCTACCTAGAGTTTTCTGTCCCTAGAATAAATGTTTTTTTTAATCACAATATAGCAAAAGGACAATTCACTCACTGTCCTTCCAGGTCCCTGGAAACAAGGACTTGCAGAGTGAAAGAAACTGACACTGTCCCTACCTAGAGTTTTCTGTCCCTAGAATAAATGTTTTTTTTAATCACAATATAGCAAAAGGACAATTCACTCACTGTCCTTCCAGGTCCCTGGAAACAAGGACTTGCAGAGTGAAAGAAACTGACACTGTCCCTACCTATAGTTTTCTGTCCCTAGAATAAATGTTTTTTTTAATCACAATATAGCAAAAGGACAATTCACTCACTGTCCTTCCAGGTCCCTGGAAACAAGGACTTGCAGAGTGAAAGAAACTGACACTGTCCCTACCTAGAGTTTTCTGTCCCTAGAATAAATGTTTTTTTTAATCACAATATAGCAAAAGGACAATTCACTCACTGTCCTTCCAGGTCCCTGGAAACAAGGACTTGCAGAGTGAAAGAAACTGACACTGTCCCTACCTAGAGTTTTCTGTCCCTAGAATAAATGTTTTTTTTAATCACAATATAGCAAAAGGACAATTCACTCACTGTCCTTCCAGGTCCCTGGAAACAAGGACTTGCAGAGTGAAAGAAACTGACACTGTCCCTACCTAGAGTTTTCTGTCCCTAGAATAAATGTTTTTTTTAATCACAATATAGCAAAAGGACAATTCACTCACTGTCCTTCCAGGTCCCTGGAAACAAGGACTTGCAGAGTGAAAGAAACTGACACTGTCCCTACCTAGAGTTTTCTGTCCCTAGAATAAATGTTTTTTTTAATCACAATATAGCAAAAGGACAATTCACTCACTGTCCTTCCAGGTCCCTGGAAACAAGGACTTGCAGAGTGAAAGAAACTGACACTGTCCCTACCTAGAGTTTTCTGTCCCTAGAATAAATGTTTTTTTTAATCACAATATAGCAAAAGGACAATTCACTCACTGTCCTTCCAGGTCCCTGGAAACAAGGACTTGCAGAGTGAAAGAAACTGACACTGTCCCTACCTAGAGTTTTCTGTCCCTAGAATAAATGTTTTTTTTAATCACAATATAGCAAAAGGACAATTCACTCACTGTCCTTCCAGGTCCCTGGAAACAAGGACTTGCAGAGTGAAAGAAACTGACACTGTCCCTACCTAGAGTTTTCTGTCCCTAGAATAAATGTTTTTTTTAATCACAATATAGCAAAAGGACAATTCACTCACTGTCCTTCCAGGTCCCTGGAAACAAGGACTTGCAGAGTGAAAGAAACTGACACTGTCCCTACCTAGAGTTTTCTGTCCCTAGAATAAATGTTTTTTTTAATCACAATATAGCAAAAGGACAATTCACTCACTGTCCTTCCAGGTCCCTGGAAACAAGGACTTGCAGAGTGAAAGAAACTGACACTGTCCCTACCTAGAGTTTTCTGTCCCTAGAATAAATGTTTTTTTTAATCACAATATAGCAAAAGGACAATTCACTCACTGTCCTTCCAGGTCCCTGGAAACAAGGACTTGCAGAGTGAAAGAAACTGACACTGTCCCTACCTAGAGTTTTCTGTCCCTAGAATAAATGTTTTTTTTAATCACAATATAGCAAAAGGACAATTCACTCACTGTCCTTCCAGGTCCCTGGAAACAAGGACTTGCAGAGTGAAAGAAACTGACACTGTCCCTACCTAGAGTTTTCTGTCCCTAGAATAAATGTTTTTTTTAATCACAATATAGCAAAAGGACAATTCACTCACTGTCCTTCCAGGTCCCTGGAAACAAGGACTTGCAGAGTGAAAGAAACTGACACTGTCCCTACCTAGAGTTTTCTGTCCCTAGAATAAATGTTTTTTTTTAAGCACACTATAGCAGAAGCACAAAACACACTGACACTCTCCCTACCTATCCTTCTCTTTCCCTAAACTAAAGGAATCCAGGTTAAGCAAGAAAGAAATAACAGTCACTGTCCCTGCCTATGCTACTCTATCCCTGCTCCGGAACACACTACACTAGGCCGCCGTGCTGGCGGCCTTTTATAGTGTGGGGCGTGTACTAAACACCCTCAGCAATAATTGGCCACAGGCATCCTGCCTGTGGCCAATCATTGCTCTCCTCGCTGCCGGCGCTGTGATTGGCCAAGCATGCGGGGTCACAGTGCATGCTTGGCCAATCACAGCGCCTGGATGACACTGCGATGGCGTAGTGCATTGTGGGCCGTTCGCGTCACTCGAATTTGGCGCGAACGGCCCAAATCGTTCGATCTTCGTCGAACGATCGAACAGCCAATGTTCGAGTCGAACGTATGTTCGACTCGAACACGAAGCTCATCCCTATTGTAGATGTACTCCTCCTCCCACATGTCCATAAACAGGTTTGCCACGCTGGGGGCATAACGTGCCCCCATGGCGACTCCCCTGGTTTGGACGTAGTATTGTTTGTTGTACCAGAAATAATTATTATTCATAGCCAATTTCAATCCTTCAAGGATAAAGTCCATTTGTTGTTGCGTTAAATCTGTGCGTTCATATAAGGCTTTTTCTACTCCCTTCAGTCCATCCTCCTGCACTATACTTGTGTAGAGTGACTCCACATCAATAGTAGCGATTAGACATTCTCTAACTTCTATTTGTTTTTGAAGCTCGCCCAACAGATGTGAGCTATCCCTCAAATGGGATTTCCCTTGGCTGACCATTGGCTTCAAGAACTTGTCAAGATATTCACTTAGTCTTGAGAAAATGGAAGTAATACCACTTATAATTGGTCTACCCGGTGGTTTCAATATTCGTTTATGCACTTTAGGTACATAGTATATGACTGGGGTTTTGGTTGATTTAGATACTAGGTACTCAGCCTCTTTTGGATTCAGAATGCCAATATCCCTGCCCTTGGTGACAAATGTTTTTAATTTATTTTCCAGGTCTCCTTTCGGGTTCCCTTTCAGTTTTCTATAGGTGTTCTCAACTTGCAATAAGTTATTCATTTCTTCTTCATAGTCCAGTTTATTAAGTATGACTAGTCCCCCTCCCTTGTCTGCTGGTCTTATTATCACTTCCTTTTTTTCTCCTATTTGTTTAATTGTTTTCCAGATATTCTTGTTGTTCCTATATGATTTTCTCTCCAATTTCCTTACATCCTCCTCTACCATCTTTTTGAATGCTGTCAAACACTGATTCCCCGGGGTCGGTGGGTTAAATAGTGAGTTGTTTTTCAACGTGGTGTGTTTATAGACCGTTGGTTCAGCTTTTCTCAGATCTTTATTCAGCTCAAAATGCTTTTTGAAGTTTAATTTCCTCATAAACTTTTGGAGGTCTATATACACCTCAAATTTATCTAATTGTTTCTCAGGTGCATATTTTAGTCCCTTATCCAAAATTGCTAACTCCTCTTTTGAAAAAATGGCATTGCTTAAGTTGTAAATGCCTTCCCCTGATGTTCCCTTTGGCGTTTTCTTCTTCCCCCCTCTCTTCCCTCTTCTTCATTTGTACGATCGTTGTATCTCTGAGGTGCTTCGTTGTGTCTCTCCCACTCCTGTGGTCTGCCTTCTCTGTCTCGAGTTCCTTGGTTGTAATAGTAAGGGCGCTCTTCCATGGGCTCCTGTCCCCTCTGTGTATCTCTGTTTGTGATTCCCCCTTGGTCTCCCCTGTTCCATGTTGGACCCCTCCAACTCGAATTTCTGTAGGGTACTCGGGCCTTCCATCTCCCTGATGGTCTGCTGCGGGGTCCTCCCCTGGGAAAATCCCTCTGCTCCTGATGATCGTAACCTCTGTCTCGATCTGTTGGTGTTCTCCATCCCCTATTCCTATATGGCGGGGAGACTCTATTTCTTGAATAGTTGTTGTGTCTTGGAGTAGTAGGGATTCTGGGTGGATTCCTATGATCTTCTTGATAATGACGATTATTATTTGTGGGTCTATGTTTCATTTGTTGTTTATTTCTGACGTGGTTAAGGGTGGGTGGTTCCGGAATTGTTTCAAACCTGAGATGTTGGGTTAGGTGTTCATTGTCACTTTCATCCCCATCCTCTTCACTTGAGCTATCTTCCAGTGATGGATTTTCTACTTCCTGGATTTCCTCCTCTTCTTCCGTTTGCCATTTGTACACTCTCCCGCTTCTATACTCCTGGACATCCCTTTTATACTTTTTTTGTTTTTTTGCTTGAATCTCAATATCATATTTTTTAATTATTTCCTGGAGGCCCTGCTCCTTGTCCTTATACTCTTGTGTAGTTGAAAAGGGGGCCAGGGAATTTTTAAGTTCAGCAATATTTGTCTCTATACTTTTTAGTTTAAATTGTCTCCTCTTGATAATAGTATGTAACAGATTATTTTCACTTTGGTTAAAAAACTTGAACCAATTTTCCATTAAAGAGGGCTCATTCAGATGGTCATTAGGGTGTATGTCCCACCTAAGCCTCCTTGGTGTCATATTTTCCTTGGCATACATCTCCAGTGTGGTTTTATCCCACCACACCCGTAATTGCTTCTCCAGGGTGTGCCTAAGTTGTTTCAACAGCCCATCCATGCTTTGTTTTTGGGCCATCTGCTAAATGATATATTGCTCACACATGCCATGGGCATATGTGGAATTACACCCCAAAATACATTTTGCTGCTTCTCCTGAGTACGGGAATACCACATGTGTGGGACTTTTTGGGAGCCTAGCCCCGAAAACCAATCACCGCCTTCAGGATTTCTAAGGGCGCAAATTTTAGATTTCACTCCTCACTACCCATCACACTTTTGAAGGCCATAAAATGCCAAGATATCACAAACCCCCCCCCCAAATGACCCCATTTTGGAAAGTGGACACCCAAGCTATTTTCTGAGAGGCATGGTGAGTAATTTACAGCTCTCATTTGTTTTTGAAAATGAAGAAAGAAAATAAAACTTTTTTTTCTTTTTTAAATTTTCAAAGCTTTGTGACCAAAAGCAAGATCTGCAAAATACTCACCATACCTAGCTTGGGGTGTCTACTTTCCAAAATGGGGTCATTTGGGGGGATTTTGTGCCATCTGGACATTCCATGGCCTCCGAAACTGTGATAGGCAGTGAGGAGTGAAATCAAAAATTGACACCCTTAGAAAGCCTGAAGGCGGTGCTTGGGTTTTGGGGTCCCGTACGCGGCTAGGCTCCCAAAAAAGTCTCACACCTGTGGTATCCCCATACTCAGGAGAAGCAACAGAATGTATTTTGGGGTGCAATTCCACATATGCCCATGGCATGTTTGAGCAATATATCATTTAGTGACAACTTTGTGCAAAAAAATTATATATTTATTTAAAGCAAAGGCCCTACATATTAAAATAGTGGGTGTTGCGTTTTTTTTTCCACACAGTATTTGCGCAGCGATTTTTCAAACGAATTTTCTGGGGAAAAAATACACTTTTTTAAATTTTAATGCACTAAAACACACTATATTGCCCAAATGTTTGATGAAATAAAAAATATGATCTTAGGCTGAGTACATGGATACCAAACACGACATGCTTTAAAACTTCGCACAAACGCGCAGTGGCGACAAACTACATACATTTTTAAAAGCCTTTAAAAGCCTTTACAGGTTACCACATTAGATTTACAGAGGAGGTCTACTGCTAAAATTACTGCCCTCGATCTGACCTTCGCCAGACCGACGCTTGCGTTCGCTTTTGCGCAAGAGCAGGGCGGGACAGGGGTGTTTTTCTTTTTTATTATTTGTTTTGCTTTTTTATTTTGTTTTTAAACTGTTCCTTCAATTTTTTTTTAAATAATTTTTATTGTTATCTCAGGGAATGTAAATATCCCCTATGATAGCAATAGGTAGTGACAGGTACTCTTTTTTTGAAAAAATTGAAAAATACACTTTTACTAACACGCGGTAACACAAAATCAGCAAAAGCAGCCCAAAGGGTGGCGCCATTGGATTTGAACTTCCCCTTTATAGTGCCGTCGTACGTCACAGCGTTTGGGACAATCGGTTTTTTGACTGATGGTGTGTAGGCAAGACTGATGGAAGTCAGCTTCATCGGATTTCCGATGGAAAAATCCATCGGGTTAGAATTCATAAGAAATCCGATCGTGTGTACAGGGCTTAAGGGAGGTGTATGCTTCGCGCGTGGGTGTTAGCGCTACTGGCACTAACCTGACGCTGCCTGGGGCGACGCAGACCCTAACTGATGCTAAAACCTAATTGATATCACCCGCCGGGCGATCAGGGGGTTAAACCTTTATTGGGTTATATACGGCGGGTGCCCTGATGCTATAAAAAGCAAACTAACTAACCAGCGTCACCCGTAACACTTATTCGGTGATCACTAGTGAAAGGGTTAACTAGGGGCAACCAGGGGGTTAAAACCTTTATTAGGTAATATATGGGGGTACCTGATGCTATAAAAACCTGACGGGGAACCTAAATAAGGAAATAACTAACTGGCTAACTAGTGTCACCAGTGACACTTATACGGTGATCACTGGTGAAAGGGTTAACTAGGGGGCAATCAGGGGGTTAAAACCTTTATTAGGTTGTATATGGGGGTACCTGATGCTATAAAAAACTGGCGGCGAACCTAAAAAAATAACTGGCTACCTAGCGGCACCAGCGGCACTAATACAGCGATCAGAAAAACGATTGCTTAGTGACACTGGTGATAGGGGGTGAAAGGGTTACCTGGGGGCGATCAAGGGGTTAAACCTTTATTAGGTAATATATGGGGGTACCTGGTGCTATATAAACCTGACGGGGAACCTAAATAACTAAATATCTAACTGGCTAACCAGTGTCACCAGTGACACTTATACGGTGATCACTGGTGAAAGGGTTAACTCTAGGGGCAATCAGGGGGTTAATACCTTTATTAGATAATATATGGGGGTACCCGACACTATAAAAACCTGGCGGCGAACCTAAAAAGATAACTGGCTACCTAGCGGCACCAGCGACACTAATACAGCGATCAGAAAAACGATTGCTTAGTGACACTGGCGATAGGGGGTGAAAGGGTTACCAGGGAGGCGATCAAGGGGTTAAAGCTTTATTGGGGGGGGGTTAGGGGGCTACCCTGGACCTAAAGGGATATAACACTAACTGCCCTGACACTTTTACTATCACAAATGTCACTGATTGCAGTGATCAGTAAATAAAAGATCACTGCAATCAGTGACACTGTGAATGGGGGCTGGGCGGTGATCTGGGGGGCGATCTGGGGGGGGTGAAAAGTGTACCTATGTGTGCTGGTGTCAGTGGGCTGTTGGTGCACTAACCTGATGTCTTCTCTCCTCGGCGCTCTGGACGAATAGAGCGCCGCATGGAGAGATGACATCACTTCCTCCTGCCTGTGTACAGTATACATTACATAGGCAGGGGAAGCATCTCATTCGCCGGGAGCGATCGCAAGGGGAGGCCAGAAACCAATGGCCGCCCCCTCATCACGGATCGCTCCTGATGCGATACCGAACGCCCCTTGTACCGGGAGTGGGTCTGATCGGACCCCCCACCCGCACAAAGGCAGGCACGTACAGGTACATGATTGTGCCTGTCTGTGCCATTCTGCCGATGTATATGTACATGGGGCGGTCGTTAAGTGGTTAAAGGGGTCTTCCAGATTCCTATAACCCCCCCGCCCACAGACCCCCACAACCACCGGGCAAGGGTTGTGAGGATGAGGCCCTTGTCCCCATCACAGACCCCTAAAGCATCCTCCCCATGTTGAGGGCATGTGGCCTGGTACGGTTCAGGAGGGGGGGTGCTCTCTCATCCCCCCTCTTTTCCTGCGGCCTGCCAGGTTGCGTGCTCAGATAAAGGGTCTGGTATGGATTTTTGGGGGAAACTCCATGCCATTTTTTTTTATTTTGCGCGGAGTTCCCCTTAAAATCCATACCAGACCTGAATGGTCTGGTATGAATATTTGGGGGGAACCCCACATCATTTTTTTTTATTTGGCACAGGGTTCCCCTTAATATCCATTCCAGACCTGAAGGGCCTGGTAATTGAATTTGGGGGGACCCCCACGTATTTATTTATTTTTTTATCACTGACTTCCAATGACTTATCTCTGTATTGCCGGGAGCCTTCAGAAATTACACTTTGTGCAGGGACAGTTATAAGCACGGGAAACAAGCGCTACTTTACAGGCATACCATACACACCCCCTAGGTACGAAATTTAAAGAAATATTTCACTTTTATTGTTTCACTTTAAGCATTAATAAAATTACTGCTCCCGAAAAAACTGCAGTTTTTAAAACTTTTTTTTGCATTGATACATGTCCCCTGGGGCAGGACCCGGGACCCCAAACACTTTATATGACAATAACGTGCATATAAGCCTTTAAAATTAGCACTTTCGATTCTTCATGTTCGAGTCCCATAGACTTTAACGGTGTTCGGATGTTTGAACAGATTTATTGCCTGTTCGCATGTTCTGATGCAAACCGAACTGGGCTGTGTTCGGCTCATCCCTAATGAGCACGTGACACGCTTTTATACTTTTCTATGATTTGTTATGCATTTATAGGAATTCACATTCTTTAGTGCACTCTTCACTGAGCATTTTTTCACTTCATTTGCACACCATACGGATATCAGCATTCTACTTAAGAAGTGTTTATTAAGCATTGAGTATTTATTGAGCACTGGTCATTCCTTTTTGACGTTTTAAGAATTCTCTCTTTATTGATCTTAGGTTTATTGCCTCTGCTAAGTGTACCTGTCACTGAGCACTATTGCACTTTATTTGCACATTATTCATTTACAGCGCAGCACTATCTTCAGATTAACACTGATCATTGCAATAAGTTATGTCACACCATATTTGCGCAGTGGCCTTTCAAACACATTTTTTGGGGGGAAAATTCACTTTTTTGAATTGAAAAAAATAAAACAGTAAGGTTAGGTAAATTTTTTATATAATGTGAAAGACAAAAAATCTGACCGTGTGTACGCTCCATCGGACAAACTTTTTTGGTTTTCATCGGACAAATGTTCGGTCTGCAAACAGACAAACTTTTCGCCAACAAAAGTCCGATGGAGCAAAGTCCGACCGTGTGTACAGAAATCCATCGGACTTTTGTCCGATGGACAAATAAGCATGCCCAGAACCAATGTTAAAATCAACCAACAATAGCAGAAGTTGACCAAAGGGTGGCGGTAAAGAGCATAAAAGAGCAGAAAAACCATGTAATGTTGGAAAAGTTTGGGGAAAGTTTGCAGAAAAGTCTGAGCGTGTGTATGCTATGGGTGTGCCCGGCCAACTCCCTTCGGCCAAAAATCCACTGAAGAGTTTGTTTGAAGTCCGACCGTGTGTACGAGGCTTAACAGTATCACCTAAAAGGGTTTGGGTTCCATAGTCCCCTGCCGCCATCCTCAGTAAGGGAATCAGAAAGTGAAGTGCCCGGTTCCCTACTGCACATGCGTGAATCGTGCCGCACGTCTTCACTGGTCCCCGCTGTGGTCTGGGAACTGTGTGTTTCCCAGAACACACATGGGGGTGGGGGGAAGTGGCGTAGATACACGCAGATTCTGCAGATATCTATGCCCGGAAGTGGGTGCAAATACCTGTATTATACAGGTATCTGCACCCCCCTCCCCCTGAAAGGTGCCAAATGTGACACCGGAGGTGGGGGGGGTTTCCAAAAGCAGAGGTTCCCTTTTTGTGTGGACCTCCGCAGAATAAATCAGATGAAAATAAAGAAAAAAACTAAAGCATCTACCACATTTAAGGACTGGTAAGCCACCTTATATAAAATGTTTTCTATTTGGGTTCAAATAATCAGCTGCAGTTTTCTTTTCTTTTTTTGTTTCACAAATTTACAGTTTTCGTGAATTACTGTAGAAAAATCTTTTAATATTTTGGTAACATTATATTTAATTAAAAGATATTAAATATGGGCATACAAAAAATAGAACAAAAACACTTGCAAAGAATTCTGTCACCATACAGTAACCTGTTTAAAAGAGTGAGATTATGTGAAAAATGGAAAATACTTATTTTTTATTGAACAATGTAAATATGGTAGGAAAAAGTAATCACTAATAGATTAGGCTTTTCATTTACACAAATTTTCCTATAAATTCAAGTTAGGCATTATAATTACACATAGTGGAGACTTTTTAAAGCTGATTATGCATTTTTTTCAACTCTGGAGTGATAATATATTTTAAGTGTACAATGTTTCATCTACTTCATATTAGCTTACAAATGTGCTTTTTTAGCCATATTCGATGTGCTCTAATAAACTTTAGAAATGCAAGCGGAAGAAAATGACGAGGATTGCAAAGGATTTCTTCATAGACTGTACAGTAAAGCATGGGAAGATAAGCTATAAAATATTAAGCAGCTGTATTTTCTGCTCAGTAGTAGCAATTGCTCTTTTCAACTATGCTGACTTTGAAATAACATTGGAGAAAGGCCGGTAATAAAAAATTAAGAGGCGGTGATAGTCCTTGTAGAAACTGCCTATACTAAATCCAATACTAAATACAATCGTCCTACTGTACCTTTAGAAAGTTTGCAGTGCCGCAAGGTCACACGTAAGTCCCTGCGTTAATCTGAACAAATTGCCATCTAGCATATTCGTTTGGATTCAGCCTGTTAATTAAAAGCTGTAAATTTTAAGGTAGATAGTCTTCCAGGTTCATTTTTACATAGCTGACAATCAGATATTACTAAAGATGTAAATTAAACCAAGCATACCACATTTCTTGCCATTTCTTCTCTCAAAGAGATCTATATATATATATATATATATATATATATATATATATATATATATAATGTTTACACACACACACTGCATTTAAAGTACATCTAAACCCATTCAGTTAATATACGTTTTACATGCTATTTGAGTTTCAAAAAAAATTCAATCAAATTAAACCTACTGATATCAGTAAAATAATACTTTTATGCTTGATAATCATGCAAAGAATGTCTTTGTTCAGATATTTCCTGTTATGAGGAAAACAACTGTTTCCCAATTGTGCTCCTGTGTTGTCTGCCTGTCACATACTGTACACCCCAGGCTGAGACTACAAGCAACCATGCCAGCTGAATTAGTAAAGGCATGGTCCATTATCATCACTATCAAAACTGATCTTTAACAATGATGTGCAGCTGATGGTGGAATGAGTGCAAGTAAACAGAAAGTGGCTGAAAAAGACTGGAAGAGAACAGCAGCATTGGGATCTAAAAAAAAGATAAAAATGGTGAAAACAGTATTTTATGAAAGACAATTGTTTCTGATATAAGGTTATTTACCAAAAACAATTGGGCTTTAGGTTATTTGAAAAAAAGCAGGGGTTTATTTACTAAAACTGGTGCAGCTGTGCATGGTAGCCAATCAGCTGTTAACTTCAGCTTGTTCAATTAAGCTTTGACAGAAAAACCTGGAACTATGCACAGTTGCACCAGATTTTGCACTCTCCAGTTTTAGTAAATCAACCCCATAATGTATTTACTATCTGAGTATTATAATGTAACCTATCTAGCCCTGTAAATAAAAAATGAGTATACATAGCTTTTCTGAAGCCGATCCAACCA
Organism: Rana muscosa; assembly: GCA_029206835.1. NCBI lineage: Eukaryota > Metazoa > Chordata > Amphibia > Anura > Ranidae > Rana > Rana muscosa. The sequence continues at coordinate 288,154,481 of CM055116.1, forward strand.
CATCTCCAGTGGTGTAAACATCCCTTGTAATAGAAATAAGCAGGACAGGGCCTCTTTAATGTGAGATCTGAGGTCAAAAAGACTTCAGATCCCCCATTTACACTTAAAAGAAATTAAAAAAAAAACTTTTTTTTTTTAAATTGTCCCTTTTAGGCCGGGGGGGGGGGCGGAAGTGGCGTTTGACATCGCTCTGTTCCTCCAAGGGCATAGGGTCGAGTGGGGGCCATCTTGCCCTCACTTGACTTCCTGCCCAACCATCCCGGGGATTGGATCGTTTTCACCGCTACCCACGCACCTCTCCCACCACCCATAAAAGTGATCTTGCGGAGAATACGCCACTGAGACCACATGTATGTTAAAGCGGATTGCCCGCCGTTTAAAAAAATACCGGGGTTATGGCAGCTATCTACTGCCATAACCCCGGTATTTAAAAGCAAAGTAGCGACGTATATCCACGGTGGGCGGTCCGGTCACTTATTAATTACACAGGTTTTGTGGGTGATTAAGGTGGTAATTAACCACTTCAGCCCCGGAAGAATTTACCCCCTTCCTGACCAGAGCACTTTTTGCGATACGGCACTGCGTCGCTTTAACTGACAATTGCGCGGTCGTGCAACGTTGCACCCAAACAAAATTGATGTCCTTTTTTTCTCACAAATAGAGCTTTCTTTTGGTGGTATTTGATCACCTCTGTGGTTTTTATTTTTTGGGTATTTTTTTATCAGTTTAGGCTGATTTGTATTCTTCTACATATTTTTGGTAAAAAAATATCGCAATAAGCGTATATTAGTTGGTTTACGCAAAAGTTATAGCGTCTACAAAATAGGGGATAGATTTATAGCATTTTTATTATTATTATTTTTTATTAGTAATGGCGGCAATCTGAGATTTTTATCGTGACTGCGACATTATGGCAGACACATCGGACACTTTTGACACTATTTTGGGACCATTGTCATTTATACAGCAATCAGTGCTATAAAAATGCACTGATTACTGTGTAAATGACACTAGCAGGGAAGGGGTTAACACTAGAGGGCAATCAAGGGGTTAAGTGTGTCCTAAGGAGTGATTCTAACTATGGGCTACCACTGACATGACAGAGATCACTGCTCCCGATAACAGGGAGCAGTAGATCCCTGTCATGTCACTAGGCAGAACAGGGAAATGCCTTGTTGACATAGGCATCTCCCTGTTCTGCAGCTCCGTGACATGATCGTGGGACACCGGCGGACATCGAGACCGCGGGTCCCGTGGGCACGGTCACTGAGCTCGCGGCGCGTGCGCACGCCCACAATGCCACGATTTAAAGGGGACGTACCTGCGCGCCCATTTGCGCAGCCGTGCCATTGTGCCGAGGTATATCATCGTGCGCTGGCCAGCAAGCGGTTAAACTCACTTGGTCCCTTATCTGCAATTAACTAGCAATGTACCGTATATACTCGAGTATAAGCCGAGTTTTTCAGCCCTTTTTTTAGGGCTGAAAAAAAACCCTTGGCTTATACTTGAGTAAGGCCCTGTACACACGATCGGATTTCCTATGGATTCTAATCCGATGGATTTTTCCATCGGAAATCCGATGAAGCTGACTTCCATCAGTCTTGCCTACACACCATCAGTCAAAAATCCGACCGTCCCAAACGCTGTGATGTAAAACACTCCGACAAGCCGAGAAAAATGAAGTTCAATGCTTCTGAGCATATGTCAACTTGATTCTGAGCATGCGTGGGTTTTTGTCCGATGGAATTCCACACAGACGATCGAAATTTGCTATCGTTTTTTTTCCCATCGGATAAATTTAAAACATGTTCTATTTTTTCTCACCGATGGAAAAAAGACCAATGGGGCCCATACACGATCGGTTTGTCCGATGAGAAAAGTCCATCGGACTGTTTTCATCTGTAAAACTGATTGTGTCTACACGGCATCAGTGTACCTGAAGGACTGCGGGTGTCCATTTTTCAAAAGTCGCGGCTTCCTCCTGGTCCCGTTCCGTTCTGTGATAGGCGTTTGACACTGTGTTCCGCTACCGCATATCACGGAGGTCCTCTCATCCTTGGACTTTCCCAGCAGACACTGTGTTCAGTGTTCCGCCTATCACTGACGTCCTCTTGTCCGAGGATGAAAGAAGGTCCGTGATTGGCAGAAGACTGAACACAGTGATCGGCGGTAGCGGAACACAGTGTCAAACACCTTTCACGGAATGGAACGCTATCAAGAGGAAGCCGGGACTTTTGAAAAATGGACGCCCGCATCCTGTCAAGAATACAGGTACACTGACTCGGGCACAGTGAGGCTGCAATGGGCACAGTGAGTTTGAGCACAGTGAGGTTGCAATGGGCACAGTGAGGTTGCAATGGGCACAGTGTGGTTGCAATGGGCACAGTGGGGTTGCAATGTGCACAGTGAGGTTGCAAATGGGCACAGTCAGGCGTGCAAATGGGCAGAGTGAAGCTGCAAATGGGAATTGTTGACCCTCTTTTCCGCTCACAGTAGCTGCTGCATTCTCACCCTAGGCTTATTCTTGAGTCAATACGTTTTCCCAGTTTTTTGTAGTAAAATTAGGTCCTCGGCTTATACTCAGGTTGGCTTATACTCGAGTATATACGGTAATTCATATGTATAGTACAATACTCAGAGGGAACACTCAATAATAGTCCATATATCTAAAACGAATAAAATGAAACACCATTAATGTCCATAAAATATTGTAGCGGCGCTCTCATCAAAAATTAAATATGATAAGCTTCCTTATGTTTTGTGGTACACATAAAGGCACTGATGGGCGAAAAAGTTCATTATCTTAGTGCAGGAATAGCTGTTGATAAATCACCATTTATCCGCGATGTATCTCATTGAAAGAAGGATAATCCCCTTTTGGGGATGCACTCACCACAATGTAGATAATATTGCACCTTGTCACAAAAAGATAGGATTCTCCTTTGCTCTTTATACACTCTTCCACCAAACTCCAGCTTTGTATACTCAGGGGTCCAGGGCACTCAAATGGGGAAAATATATAATTGGCACATAGCGTGATACTGTTTCAAAAAAACTTTATTATCCCATAGAGAAAGCCCCCCTTTTCCAATATACGTACACAAAGTAAAACCAATAAGGGCAGTAAAGTGCAGTGCAAGCGATAGTTCACCAGGTTCGCCAGTAGATGGTGGTCCACGCTGTCTGTGTACAGCAGACTAGTTTCCACTTCCTGGTTCTGGCGTCCCGTGAGGCGCAAGCGTCACTTGCGGTTGACCAGCAAGACCACGATACTGACGCGTTTCGTCACTTACGGACTTCGTCTGAGGGCGTGGTCTCATAGCGCGGTCACCGGTCTTTAATCTTTGAACAGAGGGAGCATCCACAAGATTGTTGACGAATCAGAAGCGCCCGCCTGCTCACGCCCCCCGCACACTGATTCAGTGTTCAGATAGGCCGGGCAGAGCGGACGGAGGATGGGCCCAATGTTCACAGCATTAGTCAACGGTAAAATGCAAAACAACTGTATGCAATAGATTTGATTGAATAAAAACCGCTATATAGAAATAATATATTAACCACTTAAGCCCCGGACCAATACGGGCCATTATGACCAGGCCCCTTTTTGCGATTCGGCACTGCGTCGCTTTAACTGACAATTGCGCGGTCATGCAACGTGGCTCCCAAACAAAATTGGCGTCCTTTTTTTCCCACAAATAGAGATTTCTTTTGGTGGTATTTGATCACCTCTGCGGTTTTTATTTTTTGCGCTATAAACAAAAATAGAGCGAAAATTTGGAAAAAAATTACATATTTTTTACTTTTTTCTATAATAAATATCCCCCAAAAATATATATATAACATTTTTTTTTTCCTCAGTTTAGGCCGATACGTATTCTTCTACATATTTTTGGTAAAAAAAATCGCAATTGGCGTTTATTGATTGGTTTGCGCAAAAGTTATAGCGTTTACAAAATAGGGTATAGTTTTAAAGCATTTTTATACATTTTTTTTTCTAGTAATGGCGGCGATCAGCGATTTTTTTCGTGACTGCGACATTATGGCGGACACATCGGACACTTTTGACACATTTTTGGGACCATTGTCATTTTCACAGCAATCAGTGCAATAAAAAAGCACTGGTTGATAAAGACATAAATATACATTTGTAGGGGGCGTGGTCTGACCTCGCTGGAAGATGGCTGCTTGAATCCGGAGCTCCCGCCGCCACGGTCTCTCTCAGCCTGTAAGAGAGAGCCCTTTATCACACATTTGGTCCCATGACTATGGGGACTGCTTCACGGAGCTCTTCTGCTTCTCGCTCTCGGTCTCCGCGCAGACAAGAGACCGGAACGAACCATAACCTGCACCGCTCGTCACGGCCTCAGAGGACCAATATGGCGACCGCTCAGCAAGGCCCCTCACTGAATGCGACACCGCCGCTGACAGGGACACAATCTGTCATGTCTGCACCTGAAGTAAGTGACCAATCGGCCCAGGGTCAACAACAACCTAGCCTATATGACCTCCGCTCAGTGGCGGCAGACATTAAGGATACCCTGTCAGCAGCCATTGCTGAATTGCGCATAGACATTCGCGCCATTACTGACAGGGTACATGAGGTAGAAAAAACTTCTGCGCAACATGGCACAATCCTCTGCAAAGTAACACGCAAGATAGACACCCAGTCTCTTCAACTCAGAGACCTCCAACGTCATGTGGAAAACCTCGACAACAGAGGGAGGCGCCATAACCTACGCGTACGAGGTTTATCTGAGGCGGTGGAAATGGAACAGCTTTCTGTCACCATTACAGGCCTGTTTAATGATCTCCTGGATAGACCCGCACAAACAGCCATTGAGATGGAGCGCATCCATCGTGCACTTAGGCCTAGGGGCAGACCTACAGATCCACCCAGGGATGTCATCTGCTGTCTTGTAGATTACAGATTGAAAGAGGAAATCCTCAGAAAAGCCAGAAATAGGATCCGAATTTCTCTTAACGGTTCAGATATTCATATTTATCAAGACCTCTCAGGCATCACTTTACAACATAGAAGGGACCTGAAACCTTTGCTAGATGTGCTGTGTGATAAAGCTATTATTTACAGGTGGAAGTTCCCATTTGGTCTATTAGCTACACACCAAGGCCGTGCAGCACTACTGAGAGTGCCTGAGGATCTTAAAACTTTTTGTGATACCCTAGATATACCGGTAATCGATGTGCCAAACTGGTATGCTGAATTTCGTGGCACAATCACCAGAAGAGAGCAAAGAAACGAGGAACCCATGGAAGCACAGGTAACTCGTCACCGTAGAAGGCGCTCCCCTTCTGGGGACAGATCTCGTACCACAACCCGTGGCCAACACTAGGGCTCTAGCCCGACTGTCTCTCCACGATCAAGAAGGTTCAGACGCGACTACCAATAATTTGATGTACTTTCTCTTGAGCTACACGCAACTGTCAGTACACTGGAGGATAATTTCTTTAATTCGGCTTGATTCCTGGAGTTTTTTTTTTTTTTAAATGTGCACTCTATCTTTTCAGTATAGGTATGTACCTTTGAGCATGAAGGACTTTTGGACGATTAGTATGCAGAGCTATAAGGTAAAAGAGATATAGGTTTTACCGCCTCCTATTTTTTGTTGAGATTTTTCCCTACAAAGTGTTATCTCTTTATTATACGCTCTATAACTCACACGATGTACTATTCCCTGCAATATTTTAATTACACCCCACAGAGGTGGTGCTAGGAAGGAAGGGAATAGAGTTAAATGAAAGGATCGGTATCCTGTTTTTTCCTTTGTGAATTTGGGAAAGAGGAAAGGAGGAAAAGAAAACAGAAAAGGGAAAAGGTTTTTTTTTTTTTGTTTTTTTTTTTCAATGGTTACATCTCTTTTATGAAATATGTGTTTAGGAACTCATACTGGATGCTCAAGGTATTGGTTAACAGCTTGCACTCTTCAATCTCCTATTTTATCAGATAGATTACTTAGAATCACCTTGGGGATTTGGTACCCTTAAGTGGCGCTTCAGGGAAGCTTTGAATGATTTGTTTTTGGTTCTTTTTTTTTTTTTCTCTCAGGAACTTTTCGTTTCACCTCTTCACTTTGAGGTGGTGGACAATTCTTCCCCTGGATATACCTCTTTTCAGGTTTCTAGTTACATATGTCACCATTTTGAATATGTTATAATATATATTTCGAGTATCATAGCTGACTGATGTTTTAATTTTGTTATGAATTGAATCGATTTCATCTATTAGTCAATAATAGGCTATTGAAGTCGATTCGATTCGCTAGTTTTCAGGACATTGATTCTATTAGTCCTTGTTCCCTCCTGGTACAAGAAAGGGTGGGGGAAAAAGGAAAAAGAAAGGGGGAGGGACGGAAAAAAGGGACAAGTAGGAAAAAAAGATAAGAGGGAGCTTATATAGGTCTCCTATGCTTTTTGTGCTTTCCCTCCCTTTCGTTCCTCTCTGGTATTCTATCTACAGGGCCCTTTTGCTACCTCTTTTTCTTACACCTTCTACACTTGAGATATAACACGCTCTCTGATGACATGCGTATAAAAATTTTGAGATTCTGTGGCGGCGGGTTTTTCTTGTCACCCTTTTTTCTTATTTTTCCGGCCAGGTTTTTTCCAACCCCCACATAGTAGTGAAGTAGAGTGTTTGACTTCCCTTGGGTGGTCATTCACTTGATTTTCTCTATACTTGTCCGTGTTCTATTATTATTGAAGAGAGGGCAGGCCCCATTCCTTCTCGGTTCTGTTGTAGGGATTATTTAATTCCCTATTCCCCCCCCTTTTTTTTCTCTTTCTTCCTCCCCTTCCCCTTCCCTCACCTATCTTGTCGTGAGGGGCACCCCTTATAACATGCCTCACTTGAACAACATGTGTCCTCTCCTTCAGGTCAAGTTGTATTCCTTGAATGTTAAAGGAATAAATGTCCCTGAAAAAAGATCCAAATTACTTCTTCTGTTACGTAAAGCCAAGGCACACATTGTATTTCTTCAGGAAACCCATTTTAAAAAGGATAACATACCGAACCTACACAGCAAACTGTTCCCCAAATCATACCATGCTACTAACCCAGAAGCCAAATCCAAAGGGGTTTCTATCTTAATTTCTAAAAATTGCCCTATCCAAGTCCAAGATACTTTGATTGACAATGATGGTCGCTACATTTTTATAAAGGGTACACTTTATAATAAGCCAATTACCTTAGCTAACATTTATGTTCCCAACACTCAACAAGTTCCTTTCATTCGAAATATTGTCCAGCTTCTTACCACTTTCAAATCTGGCTTACTTATTTTGGGAGGAGATTTCAATCTGGCCCTTACCCCCTAATTGATACTTCCTCAGGTTCTACTACTCTACCTTATAGTGCTCTTCGTTCGGTTAAAACTTTACTGAAGGGACTGACTCTCCACGACACGTGGAGGACTTTGCACCCAAATACAAAAGACTTTACTTTTTTTTCACCCCCCCATAACAGGTACTCGAGAATTGATTTTTTTTTTTTATCCCAGGCAGACCTTGGTTCCCTGGTTACGGCGACAATAGATCCTATGATCATATCGGATCACCATCCCATCTCGTTTACCCTAACATTCTCTACAATGCCCACTAGATCCTCGATTTGGAGACTTGACAATTCCCTTCTTACTGACCCCGAAAATATAAAATCTTTGGATTCTCGCTTATCACAATACTTCCAGGAGAATGAAGATCCCGATATTCAGCCCATGACCCTTTGGTCGGCACATAAGTGTGTAATCAGAGGTGAATTCATCTCTATTGCAACGAAAAGGAAGAAAACCAGACAAGCACACATAGCTGCTCTTTCAGATCGAATTCATTCTCTCGAAAGTAAGCATAAGCAATCATTGGCGACTAAAACCTACTCAGAGCTTCTGACGGCTAGAGAATCCCTCCTTGAGGAATTGGGTAAGATGACTAGGCGTAAATTTGCCTTGACACGTAAACTTTTTTACGAATTTGGTAACAAGTCTGGAAAACTGCTTGCTAGGGCGCTCCAGGCAGCTAAGGCAGACTCGACCATTCATTCCATTTCGGACCCTTCGGGTAATAAAATCTGTACTTCTTCTGATATAGCAAAACAGTTTAAAAAATATTATTCCAAATTGTACAACCTACCATCACAAACACCTACAGATCACACTACACTTAGAAAAGACTTGATCACTGAATTTTTATCAAAATATAGTCCGGATTCTATTGCCCCAGAGGAAGCTGAAAACTTGGAGAGACCGATCGAGAGGGAGGAATCCCTTACAGCTCTTACCCAATTAAAAAATGGCAAATGTCCGGGCCCTGATGGCTTAACGGTCAGTTATTATAAATCTTTCACTAATACCATCCTCCCCTACTTCTTGAAAACATTTAACTCGATTCCTATATCTTCCAATTGTACTAAAGATCTTTTAGAAGCACATATTACAATGACCCCTAAGCCAGGTAAGGATACTTCTTTGGTATCCAATTATAGACCCATTTCTCTACTTAACGTAGATGTAAAACTATACGCAAAAATTTTGGCGAACCGAATGCTTCCTTTACTCCCTGGATTAGTGTCTCTGGATCAGGTGGGATTTATCCCCGGGAGGGAAGCCAGGGATAACACCCTGAAAGCCATTAACATCCATCATTGGCTGTCCAGATCCTCGAGACCGGGTTTCTTTCTCTCTCTTGATGCGGAGAAGGCGTTCGACAGGATGGTATGAGACTTTATGACAGAAGCTTTAAAAGCAATAGGAATTAAGGAAAATATGCTTCGCCTTATCCTTACACTTTATTCTACTCCTACTGTGAGAATCAAGATTAATGGTTGCCTGTCGGACGCCTTCTCTGTATCGAATGGAACACGCCAGGGGTGCCCCCTGTCCCCTATCATCTTTGTACTTACCTTAGAACCTATTCTTCGAAGAATTAGAGACAATCCGGACATCAAGGGAATCTAAATCCATAATAGTCAATATAAATTGGCGGCCAACGCAGACGACATTTTACTCTTTCTTTCTGACCCTGTCACTACGATACCCAATTTATTAAAAGATTTCTCACTCTTTGCCTTACTTTCTAATTTAAAAATTAATTTCACTAAATCCAGAGCAATAAATATATCTCTACCCACAAATATGGTTTCGTTGTGCCAAAGCAATTTCCCCTTTGGTTGTGATAATGAAGCCATTACTTACCTGGGTATCCAACTGCCAACGAAATTACAGGATCTGTACTCTAAGAACTTCCCTCCCTTACTTAAAACTATTCAAAAAGATCTTCTAAATTGGGACAAAGGTTTCTTTTCTTGGTTCGGGAGAGCAGCTATTATAAAAATGAATATCCTCCCTAGACTCCTTTACCTCTTACAGACCATTCCAATCAAATTACCGACTTCTATTTTTTCCACATATAAGAAGTTATGCTCTAAATTCATTTGGGCCTCCAAACAACCCAGAATAAATTGGGAAAAATTACTGCTCCCAAAATTGATGGGTGGCATTGGTCTACCTGATATCCGGAAATATTACTGGTCTTGCCACCTAACCCGCATTGTAGATTGGCACCTCCATAGTTCTACTAAAGCGTGGATTGAACTTGAAGGTCTGACTTCTAAATTGCCTTTACAACACTTGCCCTGGATTGGCCCCCGCAAAATACCACGTGAAGTTGCCTCACACCCCCTTACGGGCTCAACCTTACAAATCTTTAGACACGTTTGCACCAAATCTTACATTTCTTCCTCGCCTGGACCCATCACCCCTATTACTCATAATCCAGACTTATTTTTAGACACCCCCAAAACTCACACGCGTATCTCCTCTTCAATCCGCTCACTTCGGGCTGAATCCTTTTTTGACAAACAGAAATTTCTTCCTTTCAATGAGTTTCATATCAAATGCCCTGATAGTGGTATTTCTCACTTTGACTACGAAAAAGTCAAACATTCTTTAATCATTTCTAAACCTTCGACTTTATGGTACAGAGACAAAACTACATTTGAGAACATTTGCGTTAAGTCTGTTCCTCAACGGCATTTAATTTCCACTATGTATGCCCTGCTGTTTGAACAAAACAACCCTAAAGATGATATTACTTGCCAAAAGTGGGAAAGAGACCTTGACGTAAATCTTTCTCAAGAGGACTGGGAACACATTTTCACGTATATACATAAAGGTTCCATGAATGTATTAGCTCAAGAAAACGGCTTCAAATTGTACTCTAGATCAGTATTTGTCAACTCCAGTCCTCAAGGCGCCCCAACAGGTCATGTTTTCAAGCTTTCCATTATTTTGCACAGGTGATTTGATCAGTTTCACTGCCTTAGTAATTACCAGCCATTTCATCTGAGGGAAATCCTGAAAACATGACCTGTTGGGGCGCCTTGAGGACTGGAGTTGAGAAACACTGCTCTAGATGGTACAGGACGCCATCTACAATTCACAAATATAATCCTAGAGTTCCTCCTGTTTGCTGGCGATGTGAAGCTTCCCTTGGGACACTTCATCACATTTGGTGGGATTGCCCCCGTATACAACCTTATTGGAAGGAAGTCCACAGACTAATTTCATATATTACGACATACACCCCTGATTTCACAGCAGCCCAATACTTGCTACATCATACCTCCTTACCACGCTCCGTATACAAAAAAACTATTGTCATACATCTCATTAATGCCGCTAGGCTTTGTATTCCAGTCCACTGGAAGGACACTTCACCTCCCAGTATCTCCGAATGGCTCCAAAGGATTGGGAGGATAGCAGAAATGGAGGATTTGATCTTACAAGCTAGGGACTCCCCAAAATAATTTTATGTTAAATGGGCATGTTGGATTCAATTTGTGAACTCTGGTGAGTTTCTTCGTCTATCCAATTCCTCACATTAACTTGACCTGGGAAAATAGGCATTTACTACATTATCGATAATTTACAGAGGTTCGACCCCGGTTTCCCTGTGATTCTGTCTGGTCTATTTTTATTTTTATTTTTATTTATTTTTTTACCCTTACCCCTCTCCTTATTTTATAGGTTATACAAATGTGTTAAGATAATATGATGTTATTACTGCATCTTGCTTATTGGAAGAACCAACGTTTAGGTTTATTTATTTTTTTGCTTTAAACGACTGTATTTTTTCTCATATGTCATATTTGAAATTCTGATATTTTGTTTTTGTTTTTGCTGTATTTGCAAATTATAATCCTATGTCTAATATATAACATGAAATCCTAATAAAAACTTTGAGACAAAAAAAAGCACTGGTTACTGTGAAAATGACACTGGCATTGAAGGGGTTAACCACTAGGGGTGCTGAAGGGGTTAAGTGTGCCTAGGGGCATGATACTAACTGAGGGGGGGCGTGGCTATGACTGACACGTCACCGATCTCCGCTCTGATTACACAGAGCGGAGATCGCTGACATTGTCAGTAGAGGAGCGGGGAGATGTTGTGTTTACACACACATCTCCCCGCTCTGAGCCTCCGTGACACGATCGCGGGGATCTCCGCGGTGATCGAGTCCGCGGCACCCGCAGTCCCACTCACGGGGAAGGCAGGGGGGTCGCAACCCCGACGTTGGCATTTAAAGGGCCACGTACAGGTATGTGATTGTGCCTGTACGAGCCATTCTGCCGACGTATATATACCGTGAGTGGTCGGCAAGTGGTTAAAGAGGGGTAATACTGACAGTACATATTGTATTATGAGATGAGACTCTTTTTATAGTATTGCGGCAGAATATTATAAATACTGTTCTCATCGTGATTTCGTGACGCTTATCTGCATGTGTAAACAGTGACAACCAGAGTGTAATCCATGGCTACACATGAGCGCAATGCTAATGACGATGTCCCAATTAGGACCGCGACATATTTAGCACATGTACTGTCATTTTCAACATTCACCATTATATACAAATATGAACATAATCTATAAATGTACAATTCAGTGTGTATATAAATCAATGACAGCATCATAATAATCTTATAATAATTAAATTCAGATTAAAAATGGATGATCATATAGAGGTGTAGACTAAAAGACAGTGAAGAAAAATATTAAAATATTAAAGCATCAAAATATTAAAATATTAAAATATTTAAAATTACTTCTAATGGAGATGTCAGATAACAGGACCGATACAGTTACTAAAATAATAAATTATGTATTAGGTATCGCTAATAAAGCAGTTAATATATCAAGCTCAATGTTTAATCCTTTTGGTGATAAAACATCTGGTTCCAAAAGCTTGGAGAGCGTGTAGGAGGGTCTAGCACCTTTTTGACAACCTTATCTCCGTAGTTTGTGGCTTTTCTGTATATAAACTGTGGTTTTGGAGGGAGCACTGTGCCTAGTTTTTTATCCATGAGTAGAACGTGCCAGTGTTGACTGAAGATGGATTCAACTTCTTTATATTGTGTGTGGAATCCTGATTTGAACCCCCATTCTTTTGTGTTACTCTGTGATTGGGGGATCAGCGGATCTTTTTCTACTAGAAAGATGTTCCTAGACAGGGACCCAACTTCTGTGACAAGTTTCTCTAATGTTTTTGGATCATATCCTCTGGCTTCAAACCTGTCAGTCAAGATCTTTGACTGTATAAGAAAGTTATTTGCTTCAGAACAGTTACGTTTGACTCGCATAATCTGCCCTTTTGGGATGTTTTTTAGCCATAATGGATGGTGTCCACTTGAGGTCGGTAGGTAGCTGTTTCTGTCTGTCTGTTTGAAGTGAACCTTCGTTTCCAATTTATTATTTCGCCGGTATACATTAACATCTAAAAAGTTGATTTCTTCATGATGCCATTGTGTGGTTAATTTAATATTGTTTTCATTGGTATTTAAAATGTTTAAAAAATCACATAAAGAATCCACGGATCCTGCCCAAATAAAAAATAGGTCATCAATAAATCGTTTATAAAATAGTAATTCACCTCTCATATCTCATCATTATTGCACGAGTTTTACATTTTGCAAATGGTTATGCACTAACATTTTAAAGGACCCCTATACTATCACAAGAGAATTAACTGGCCTCCTGGATTACAGCTGTAACATGAAAGCCAGGGAGACTCATAAATAAATAAAAAATAAGCTTTTTCAGGATGTCAAAGTAGAACCACCTAAAAGTCAGAAAGTCCTCAGTGTTTAGGTTTTTTGCAATCTTCAATTTTAACAGGGTTTCAACATACTGTCTGTAGCTATTTCCATGTGATTCTGTGTTCTGTACCTAAGTGTATTGATGTAGAATAGCTGGCTCAGAAAGAATTGCTGGAATCACTGAAGGACACTGGTTTGTATATTCTTAGGATCTGATGCAGAGCCATTGGTAAGATGCAGATACTGGCAGCCATAGGTATTTAGACAGACAGATACAAAAGATTAGAATAGAAAAAGAAAAGCTTATGTAGCGGCCTGCACCCTCACCCCCTTCTTTATCGATTACTCTGGCTCTGGTCTAGGGGTATCTTGGAGGGGAGAGCAAGGTACGCCACGGCCCATGTCCTCTCGATTACAGCATGTAGAGGTGAAGGCCAGTATCTAGTTGTATTCGGGCCTGTGTATACGCTTAGAGCCAAGTCTGTTCTGCTGATAACCCCCTTTGCTCCCAGTAATTGGAGTACCACACACTGAAAAAGGTCCAACACTTATTTATTCCATAACGGCAAACAAATAGTCCTTTGCGAGCAGACAGTTTGAGACCCATAGAACAGTTCAATATTGGTGGAGGGTAGGTCAAGGCACAATCCTCAAAGAAAACTAAACCGTTGAGGTTTCACCAACGGTTGCTAAGCACAGTGGCTGTTAAATGGAATTTTTGGCTTCAGAGTCTCTTCCAGCGACTGTAGTGAACAGGAACTGGAGTTACCTTCGCTACCTTGCAGCCCCTGTCAGGGGGAAGACATCCCTCCAAGGGAGTTACCAGAGGCCCCGCCGTCACCGGGTTAATGCTGTACTGGACTATCCGGAAGGGTTACACTCCCCGGCCTCCTCGCCTCAGCTACGGGTCCCAACACCTTAGGGCCCCTCGGACTCCTCCACCCTCGCAGAACCCAGTCAAAGTTACTGGGCCCCAGGCTCCGGCAATAGTACCTCACCCCAGGCTTAAGGTGCCTGGGATGGACTCCATCTCTCGCTCCGGCCAGGTCAAGGCACCTGGGCCCGGAACTCTGGAACGCCAGCACCCAGGCTGAAGGTGCCTGGGTGCGGCCGCGTCCTCCAACTCTGAACCCCAAGGTCAGGGCGTCCGCCCCCTTTATCTCCTCTCCCCCTGCGTCACAGCGGGTTCCCCGCCCCGCTCTACAAGCGCCAGGAAAGGACAAAAAGGGAGCAGTCTTGCGGTGCGGGTTTAACTCCAGCCCAGGGCGACAACGCCACCAGCAGGCCACTGGGAACCCTGCACCACCAGAGTCCTCCAAGAACCACAAAAAGGGATTCTCAGATTCCCTAACAATTAGTACATCTGGGTTAAATAACCCAGATGCTCCCCCCACTTTAAATACCTGCTACACTTAAAACTCATGCTCAGTGTATGGGACTGCAGCACTCACAAATGTCAATGTAGGACATAAAAAATGTAATTAACCACTTCACCTCTGGAAGGTTTACCCCACTTCATGACCAGGCCATTTTTTCGATACGGCACTGCCTTACTGTAACTCACAATTGCACGGGCGTGCGACGCTGTACCCCAATAAAATGTTTTTCCACAAATAGAGCTTTATTTTGCTGTTATTTGATCATCTCTGCGGTTTTTATTTTTTGCTCTATATACAAAAAAACGACAATTTTGAAAAAAATAATATATATTTCTTTTTCACGGGACACAGAGCGACTTAGTCATTACTAATGGGTTATACAGATTACCTTCAGGTGTTGGCACTGGCCAATTCCAAACCGGAAGTACCCTCCCCTATATAAGCCCCTCCCACCCGGGAGCACCTCAGTTTTTTGCCAGTGTCTAAGGTGTTTGCCAAAGAGTAACATGTGTTTTCACTGGGCTTGCGTACAGGTTCTTTTGGGCCTTAGTAAGCTGTTCCGGATCCCACCAAAAAAGCTTCATAGCTAAACGGTCGGTACCCGGGCCTTGCAGCAGAAGAGCAAGGTTTTGCCTGTAATGCTTCTCTTAGGAGGGCTGGACCCTGAGATCCAGAGCTCTGGTCATACCCACGACCAAGATGTTGTCTGTGCAGGGTGCTATACAGGTCCAGGGGAGTGGAATCCTTGGGAACCCGGTCCCTGAAGGTTTAATTACAATGCCTGCCGTGATAGGTGAAGTTTGGACTTCTGTGGACCAAACAAAGTCCTGCGGCGGGGATCAGGTAAGTGGGGGCCCCCAGGAACTTGGTTCTATTGGGGGACCCCCAAGCCTAATTTGTCTTTCTGTCTGTTACCTAACGGTATTCCCGCTAAATATCTGTGTTTGCCTGTAACTACTGAAAATGTAAAATTTTAATAGTAGTCAAGAAAAAAAAAAAGAAAAAAAGAAAAGGGGACCGCGGTACCTGTGTTAAACCACTAGAGGCCGCTGTAGTCCATTTTTCTTGTCATGTGGATCTTTGGTTTTCTCAAGTCAAAATATCCAGGCAGCTGGTAAGTTTCTCTGTGGGAATCCACTTCCTCTGCCCTGTTGCTGCGCTCATCCACCGCACAGGCCCTCCGGCAAAAAGGGCCCTGGCTCCTAGTCCCCTGTTTGATTTCGAAAAGGGCGCCAATGGCGCACGGGCGCGCGCGCGGGCGCGTGCACGCGCCTCCTATGAAAAAAAGGGGCGGGGCGGGTGGATGACGCTCGATGCGCGCCGCGGCGCTTCTGCGCATGTGCGGGCGTCCCAGCATAGTTAAAAGACACAGTACAAGTGTCAGCTGGATGCAAACAGAGCTAGCAACAAACAGTGGCACACAGAGGCGGTTGATGCAGGCATCCCCATAGAAAGGCACTTTAGTGGACACCAGCTGGTATATAGCAGCACCTGTGTTAGATTATTACCAGCAAAATTGGTGTATGACGACGGGAATACCTCAGCTTTGTGCTTAAAGGATATGTCGTCCAGACGCTCCGGAAATAGATCTTCCAGGAAGCCAAAGGGGTCTCCATCGGGCTCTGAGGATATTGGGCATGCTTGTACTGCACCAATCTCCCCTGAGAATTCAGAGGTCAGTAGCCGTAGAATCCCCGCAGGAATGCCTGGTGCTGCGGCTGTCCCCAGTCCACCTGCTCCTGTATATATAACAGAGGAGGTTTTATCCTCAACTCTGGGAGGATTGGAAGAGAGATTAACAGCATTGATCGCTGCTTCCCTGTCTCAGGAAAAGCGCGTCCGATCTCCTTCTCCTCCTTCAGAGTGCCTGTTAGTGGAGGAACAGCCCCACACAGAGATCGACCTACCTGAAGGGGATCAGGATAAGGTTGATTCAGTTATGGAGGAATCAACAGTGGAAGAACCTTTCTCAGCATCTCAGGCTGAAAGATTATGGGTTCAGTCTCTGACTAATATGGTCCGATCAGCATTTAAAATGCCTCTGGCGGAACCACCATCCACTACGGTTTCCTCGCTGGGGTCGCTAAAAGCTCCCCAGGCTGTCTGTTCCTTCCCAATCCACCCTTTATTAGAAGGGCTTATTTACCAGGATTGGGAGCATCCTGATAAAATATTTGCTCCCCCCAAGAGATTTCCGGTGATCTATCCCATGGAGGATAAGTTCATAAAAAAATGGAGGGTCCCTACAGTGGAGGCAGCCATCTCTTCTGTTAACAAATCACTGACATGTCCAGTAGATAATGTTCCAATGTTCAAAGACCCAATAGATAAAAAATTGGAGTCTTTACTAAAATCTGCTTTCTCTACAGCAAGCATGGTGACACAACCTGCGGTAGCAGCGATTGGAGTCTGCCAAGCAGTGAAAGATCAGTTGAAACAAGTCTTAAGGGACTTACCAGATCAGCAGGCTCTTGCCCTAGCTGACCTGCCTAGAGCCTTGTGTTTTGCGGTGGACGCCATAAAGGATACAATCCAACAGGCCTCCCGCTTTACGCTGTCTATAGTACATATGCGTAGGCTTCTGTGGCTCAAAAACTGGTCTGCTGAAGCTCCCTGTAAAAAACTGCTGGTTAGCTTCCCATTTCATGGAGAACGCTTATTTGGAGAAGATCTGGACAAATATATCCAGAAAATTTCTGCCGGTAAAAGTTCACTCTTACCGGTTAAGAACAAGGGTAGAAGTCCTTCTTTTAAGAGGCCTACTTCTCCAGTCCCTGGCACATCGGCTGTGAAACAGTTCCGACGGCCTCCGCGGTCAAATCCAGGGGGCAGAAATCAGGGACAATCACAGGGTATCAAGAAACCCTGGGTCAAGAGAGGTACAAAACCTCCCCCTAAGTCATGAAGGGTTGCCCCCACTCAGTCGGGTGAGGGGAAGACTTCAGTTGTTCACAGAGACCTGGCGGGACACCATCAGAGATGGGTGATCCCCGCAGTAAGTCTGGGATACAGGCTGGAGTTAAAAGACATTCCTCCTGCCCATTTTATAAGGTCAAACGTGCCAAGCGATCCCCAGAAGAGTGGATCCCTCCTTCTGGCACTAGAGCAACTATTGCCCCAAGGGTAATCATGAAGGTTCCCTTGAAAGAAAACGGGTTCGGGTTTTAATCGAACCTTGTCACAGTCCCCAAACCAAATGGGGACATGAGGCCCATATTGAATATAAAAGGGCTAAACAAGTTCCTACATATCAGGACTTTTTTCGGATGGAGTCGATCCGATCGGTGGCCACCGCCCTACAAGGGCAGGAATGGTTAGCCTCGATCGACATAAGGGATGCTTATTTGCATATTCCCATCTGTCCGGCCCACCAGAAATTTCTACGCCTTGCAGTAGAAGGGCGCCATTTTCAGTTCAGAGCCTTACCTTTCGGTCTGGCCACGGCACCACGAGTGTTCACAAAAATTCTGGCCCTACGATTGGCCAAACTAGGAACACAAGGTGTAACGATAATGGCATATCTAGACGACTTGTTGCTGATAGACCACTCAGTGAAAAAAACTAGAAGTGGTCGTTCAAAAGATAATCAAGTATCTGGAATCTCACGGTTGCATTATCAACCGAGACAAGTCAGCCCTAAAACCAGTCAAAAGCCTGGAATACTTGGGGGCTAAGACTGGATTCAAATCAGAGAAAGATTTTCTTACCTCCAGAGAAGGTGTCGTCTTTGAAAGATTTGACCCACTTAGTGGGTACAAAAAGAAAAACCATCCATACGCCTGTGTATAAGGCTGCTGGGAAAAATGGTGGCTTCATTCGAAGCGGTACCCTACGGTCAATTCCATTCAAGGAACTTGCAGAGGGCCATACTGTCAGCCTGGAACAAAAAAGTTCAGGCTTTAGACTTACCAATGTCCCTGTCCCCTTCCGTTCGCAAGAGCCTCCATTGGTGGTTGGTGCCCCAGAATCTGGGAAGGGAAACCCTTCAGTCCGGTTTCTTGGAAGGTGGTCACTACAGTTGCCAGCCTCATAGGCTGGGGGGCAGTACTGGAGCAATGGTCTCTCCAGGGCAAGTGGTCAGAAGCAGAGAAGGCCCTGCCCACCAATCTCTTAGAGATACGAGCAGCCCGGTATGCCCTAGTAGCATGGACATCCAAACTCCAAGGGTCACCTGTCAGAATTCAATCAGACAATGCCACAGCAGTGGCATATATCAATCTCCAGGGTGGCACCAGGAGTCGTGCAGCCCAGAGGGAAGCGAAATGCATCCTGGAATGGGCAGAAAGGTATGTCACAGCCATATCCGCGGTTTTCATCCCAGGAGTGGAAAATTGGAGAGCGGACTTTTTTAAGTCGCCAGCAATTATGCCCGGGGGAATGGTTTCTTCACCCCGAGGTTTTCCAGGCAATATGCCAGCGGTGGGGAACACCGGATGTAGATCTGCTAGCATCCAGATTCAACGCAAAGGTGGACAGATTTGTGTCTCGCACAAAGGATCCCCTAGCTTGCGGTTCGGATGCCCTAGTGTTCCCTTGGGATCAGTTCAAGCTGATATATGCATTCCCACCGCGATTAATCCGCAGAATCAGGGTAGAAAAGAAACCAGTGATTCTGGTGGCTCCAGCGTGGCCCCGAAGGGCATGGTACGCGGAGATTGTAAAAATGTCAGTGGGAAGTCCTTGGACCCTCCCACATCGTCCGAACCTGCTTTCGCAAGGACCGATATACTACCCTTCCTTACCAGCCCTAGGTTTGACGGCCTGGCTATAGAAGCCCACATTCTAAAAAAGAGAGGGCTCTCTAATCCTGTGGTATCTACCATGATCAATGCCAGGAAGCCGGTATCCAGGCAGATCTATTATAGGATCTAGAAGGCGTACATCACGTGGGGTGAGGCCAGGAAATGGCATCCACGTAAGTACGTAATAGGTAGGATTCTGGACTTCCTACAGTGGGCTGTACATAGGAAGCTTGCCTTGAGTACTATCAAGGGTCAGACGGCCTTGTCAATATTTTTTTTTTCAAAGGCCCTTGGCTTTGCATTCATTAATCAAAGCTTTCATACAAGGAGTGATGCGTATTAGCCCTCCGGTTAGTATTCCCATATGTCCATGGGACTTAAACCTGGTTCTGTCGGTTCTACAGAAACAACCATTTGAACCATTGCGGCACATTTTCTTGGTTCTTTTCACCAGGAAATTGATTTTCTTAGTAGCCATTTGTTCGGCTAAAAGAGTATCGGAATTAGCCGCCTTGTCCTGTAAGGAGCCATATCTGGTTATCCATAAGGACAGAGTAGTATTACGTCCTCATCCAGCCTTCTTCCTAAGGTGGTATCGAGGTTCCATTTGAACCAAGATGTGGTTCTTCCTTCCTTTTTCCCCAAACCTAGTTCGGTAGAGGAAAAGTTATTGCATTCTTTGGATGTAGTAAGAGCAGTTAAAGCTTATCTTAAAGCCACTGCTCAGATTCGTAGAACGGATACTTTGTTTGTTCTGCCGGAAGGCCCCAGAAAGGGTCAGGCAGCATCAAAAATCTACTTTAGCCAAGTGGATTCGACAGGTCATAATACAAGCCTATGGCTTGAAAAGGAGACCGCCTCCGTTCAAAGTTAGGGCGCACTCCACAAGAGCAGTTGGAACTTCATGGGCAGTGCATCACCAAGCCTCCCTGGCTCAAGTACTGTAAGGCCACAACATGGTCCTTAGTACACACGTTTACTAGATTCTACCAGGTAGACGTCAGAAGTCAGGAGGATGTCGCCTTTGGGCGCAGTGTGTTGCAGGCCGCAAAAGAGCCTCATGCCTGATGACGCCCAGCTTATGTATCCCTCCCCTCATTTGGCATTGCTTTGGGACGTCCCATTAGTAATGACTAAGTCGCTCTGTGTCCCGTGATGTACGAAAAAGAAAAAGGGATTTTTATAACAGCTTACCTGTAAAATCCTTTTCTTGGAGTACATCACGGGACACAGAGCTCCCACCCCTCTTTTTGGGACACTTATTGCTTGGCTACAAAACTGAGGTGCTCCCGGGTGGGAGGGGCTTATATAGGGGAGGGTACTTCCGGTTTGGAATTGGCCAGTGCCAACACCTGAAGGTAATCTATATAACCCATTAGTAATGACTAAGTCGCTCTGTGTCCCGTGATGTACTCCAAGAAAAGGATTTTACAGGTAAGCTGTTATAAAAATCCCTTTTTTTTTTACTTTCTGCTATAAAACATGCCCAATAAAAAATAAAAAAAATCTAATTTCTTCATCAATTTAGGTCAATATATATTCTGCTACATATTTTTGTTAAAAAAAAATCCAAATACGTGTATATTGATTGGTTTGGACAAAAGTTAGAGCGTCTACAAACTATGGTATATTTTTATTTATTTATTTTTATTTTTTACTAGTAATGGCAGCGATCAGCGACTTATAGCGGGACTGCAATATTGCGGCGGACAAATCGGACACCTAACTGATACTTTTGACATTTTTTGGGGACCAGTGACACCGACACAGTGATTAGTGCTAAAAAATATGCACTGTTACTGTACTAAGGACACAGGTAGGGAAGGGTAATCAGGGCGATCAAAGGGTTAAATGTGTTCCCTAAGACTGATTGCTAACTGTGGGGGATGCTTTGACTGGTTGAATGTAAACATCCATGTTCCTGCTTAGCAGGAACACAAGATTAGCACATTCCCCTCTCACAGAATGGCAGTCTGTCTTGTTTACATAGGCAGACCGCCATTCTGTCTTTCTTACGAACGATTGAGCGGGTCGTGGCAGAAATCGCATCTGCCGGACCTGTTGATTGGCTTCCGCTGTGTCCAATCACAGCGGATATGGGTTCCCAGTGGCACACGCGCATGCCCCAGACTTGAAACTGTCAGATCATGTACCAGATACATGATCTGGTGCAGAGCGGCTACCCTGCCGCAGTAAATCTACAGTGGGCAGTCGCTAAGCAGTTAAAAAAAAAAGTGTGCCATGCACAGCCTCTAACCAGAGAAAACATCACAACAGACAATATCTGTCTCCTTAGCCCACACTGAAACAAAGGAGAAGTCTAATAGTGCAGTACAGCGTAAAACATGAATTTATTTAAAAAGTATTGCACTCACATATTTAGTAGGAACAAACAGTAAAGCATTTACACAGTGCTGCCACAGGACTGGCCAGCGTGAGTGTTGCATCACAAAGCAGCTCCAAACTTTGCGTTTGCCCTGAATAGGCTAATTTTCTGAGCATGTCTGTTCAGGGGAAATGCATCATGTGGAGCTGCTCTGTGACATTACCTTTCACGCTGGATGGTCCTGCAGCAGCGCTGTGTATACTCTTTACCGTTTGTTCCTACTGAATATGTGAGTGCAATACTTTTTAGTCACTCCATGAAGTCAGTTGATGTGCAAAGTTTTCATGCTGGACCAGATTGTACTTTTTGAAGGCATTTTACTAATAAAATATACAGTTAGATCCATATATATTTGGACACAGGCACAATTGTTTTTCAGGTATTTACCAAAACAGATTCAAGCTATAGTTATATAATGGGCTGAAAGTGCACATTCTCAGGTTTAATTTGAGGGTATGTATATCCAAATTGGAGGAAGGGTTTAGGAATTACAGCTCTTAAGAATAGCCATCCTCCTCTTTTTCAAGGGACCAAAAGTAATTGGACAATTGAATCAAAAGCTGTTTCATGGCCAGGTGTGGGCTACTCCTTCATTATTTATTCATCAATTAAGAAGGTAAAAGGTCAGGAGTTGATTCTATGTGTGGTATTTGCATTTGGAATCTATTGCTGTTAACCTACATCATGCGTTCAAAGGAGCTGTCTATGCAAGTGAAACAGGCCATTGTAAGGCTTCAAAAATTAAACAAATCCACCAAAGAGATAGCAGTAACATTAGGAGTGGCCAAATCAACAGTTTGGTACATTCTGAGGAAAGAAGAACGCACTGATGAGCTCAGCAACATAAAAAGGTCTGGACATCCATGGAAGACAAAAGTGGTGGATGATTGCATGATCCTCTCTATGGTAAAGAAAAACCCATTCACAACATCTAGACAAGTATCATTGTCAAAGTTTACAATCAAGAGAAGACTTCACGAGAGCAAATACAGAGGTATCACCACAAGGTGCAAACCATTCATAAGCCTGAAGAATAGAAAAGCCAGATTAGACTTTGCCAAAAAAATCTAAAAAAGCCAGACCAGTTCTGGAAAAGCTTCCTTTGGATGGATGAAACTAAGATTATTCTGTACCAGAATGATGGGAAGAAAAAAGTATTGAGAAGGCTTGGAACAGCTCATGATCCAAAGCACACAATGGGGGTTATTTACTAAAGGCAAATCTACTTTGCACTACAAGTGCAAACTACAAGTGCATAGTGCACTTGAAATTGCACTGAATACCTCATAGTGCACTTGAATACCTCACGTGAGGTATTATACCAGTTGTTTACTGTTTTCAACTTACATAAACAGATGTCTATTAAATGTAAATGCAATGCAATAATATAAAACGCTAATAACAGTCTTAAATACACCATAGATATCTACATACACCCCTGAAGAAGATCGTTACAGTTACAAAGATTGAAACGCATCGGGATCCGTATATGGCAGCCAAATGGTTAACTATATATGGTCAATGTGAGATGTATATATGTGAATATCATATATTATAATTTTGTACACCAGAGCTCTTAATTTTGCCCTTGCATGTAATTGGATCCATTCCTTCAACCCTATCCCCCTTTTTTATGTAAAACAATTTTGATACTTGTTAATAAAACATATTTAAAACTCTATTTAAGAGTATATAATTTTTGAAGCTGCGCAAAAGCCCCTGGGAGTCTCTTTTCTCTAAAATAATATTGGGCTAGCAGCAAAAGTTTAGACACTAGAAGGTGGGTACCCCATTTTTGTCAAGAACAAAATCATAACCAGACATTTTCATTTGTGGGCTGATTTATAAAGACTGCATAAAGATAATAACTGTATAATTTGTTTTGTGTAAAAAACAATCTGACTTCAACTGTAATTTTATAATACAAATTAGAAAACTAAAAAAAATCTAATGAAAGTCTATTCTATCCTGTTTTTCATAGTGGAAATCCTTTATCGATGTTGCACTTTTACATCCACATCAGAGAATGGATTCAACAGACACTGTTGCTTTCAACTCACATTTGCTGATGTCTCTCTATCATCAAATATCATTCACTGAAAGATGAGAGATGTATGGAATGCAATATGTGATCTCCAACAGCCAGTATCAAGTGCTTTTTTGAGGTGAACAATAGTGATGAGCCGAACACCCCCGGGTTCGGTTCGCACCAGAACCCGCGAACGGACCGAAAGTTTGCACGAACATTAGAACCCTATTAAATACAATGGATGCGAACGTTCGGATTCTAAAGTGCTAATTATAACGACTATTATCCATGTTATTGTCCGAAACAGAGTTTGGGAACCCGGGTTCTGCACCAGGGGACATGTATCAATGCAAAAAGAAGTTTTAAAAACGGACGTTTTCCGGGAGCAGTCATTTTAATGATGCATAAAGTGAAAAAAAAAAAGTCAAATATTCCTTTAAATATTGTACCTGGGGGGTGTCTAAAGTATGCCTGTGAAGTGCCACGTGTTTCCCGTGTTTAGAACTGTCCCTGCACAAAATAACATTTCTAAAGGAAAAAAAAGCCATTTAAAACTGCTTGCGGCTTTAATGCAATGTCTGGTCCCGGTAATATGGATGAAAATCTTTAGGAAAAATGGCATAGCTACCCCATCAACCCCCCCCCCCCCCTACCCCAGCCCATTACCAGCCCCTTTGGGTCTTG
The DNA here is from genome assembly GCA_029206835.1 of Rana muscosa. NCBI lineage: Eukaryota > Metazoa > Chordata > Amphibia > Anura > Ranidae > Rana > Rana muscosa. Next base: position 288,178,806 of record CM055116.1, read on the forward strand.
TATGGATATTAAGGGGAACCCTGCACACAAAATAAAAAAGGACCTATATACTCTGAACAGCCGTATACAGGCGGTGCATACAAGACAGGGACTGTAGGTTTGTTCTTATGTAGAATCTGTTTGTAATTTTGAACAGCTGCATTGTTTAAGTGGAGCTCCATGCCAAATTCCTTTTTTTTAGCTTTTTGTAAAACATAGGGAACGGTTATCACCCCTGTCACATTTTTTTTGCTGTCTGTGCCCCTGTTCAGAACATTTCACCTCACTTTGCGTCCCAATGACAACTGTTTTTGAAATGTAGTGTTTTTATTGAAACAAGGATTGGTGATAAAGCATCAGTAGAGAGGAGACACCTTTCTCCCATATTAATTCTTACAGGAGAGAATTTTCCTTCCAAGGGGTAGATTTCTTCTCACTTCCTGTTGTCTTCTTCCGTTTGCAAGTAGTAGTAGTTTGTAAGTTGGATGTTTGAAAGTAGGGACCTGTCGTATATACTCTGCAGAAATTGGCCCCTTAGGTGTTGGTGTTGGCACAACACTGAAAGCACTCACAGTTATTCTTGGTGGGTGCTGGAACGCCCTGCTGTCAACTATTATATCAGGAATTGTAATAACATATAATTGTTGATCAGTGGTAGTAAAAATTGGGCCTTTGATGGTGGTGCTGGTGCCACAACACTGTAAGGCCTGACAGTTACTCTTGGTGGGCGCAGCAATGGGCCCTGCTGTGAATTATTAGATCAATAATTATAATTGCATGCCCCTGTTGAACAGGGGCTGAAAAATTGGGCCTTTGGTGGTGGTGATGGTGGTGCTGGTGCCACAACACTGTAAGGCCTGACAGTTACTCTTGGTGGGCGCAGCAATGGGCCCTGCTGTGAATTATTAGATCAATAATTATAATTGCATGCCCCTGTTGAACAGGGGCTGAAAAATTGGGCCTTTGGTGGTGGTGGTGGTGGTGATGGTGGTGCTGGTGCCACAACACTGTAAGGCCTGACAGTTACTCTTGGTGGGCGCAGCAATGGGCCCTGCTGTGAATTATTAGATCAATAATTATAATTGCATGCCCCTGTTGAACAGGGGCTGAAAAATTGGGCCTTTGGTGGTGGTGGTGGTGGTGATGGTGGTGCTGGTGCCACAACACTGTAAGGCCTGACAGTTACTCTTGGTGGGCGCAGCAATGGGCCCTGCTGTGAATTATTAGATCAATAATTATAATTGCATGCCCCTGTTGAACAGGGGCTGAAAAATTGGGCCTTAGGCACTGGTGGCACAACACTGCAACCCCTCACAGATACTGTACTTGGAGCACAGCAATGAGGCCTGTTGCAAAGTATTGCATCAAAAATTGTAATTACACGCCCCTGTTAAACAGGGGCTGAAAAATTGGGCCTTAGCCACTGGTGGCGTCACCCATAAACCAAAATGATCTTCCAAGCTATCATCACTAATCGTATCATTGAGGAGGAGGAGGAGGATAGCCAGTCAACATAACAGCACAGGCACTCAGCATCAGCATCAGTCTTGAAGGGATGTGACATTTTAAAATCAATTAGTCTGTTATATCAGCATCTGGTGTGTGGTAGCTGGTGGTGATCCAAGACTGGTTCATCTTGATGAAAGTCAGTCGATCAACCGAGTCGGTGGACAGGCGCACCCTGTGATCCGTGACAAATCCTCCAGCAGCACTGAATGTGCGTTCTGAAAGAACGCTGGATGCAGGACAGGCCAGTAGCTCAATTGCATACTGTGCAAGCTCTGGCCAGTGATCCATCCTCAAGACCCAGTAAGCCAGAGGATTTTCGGTGGGGAAGGTGTCCAAGTCTGACCTTGCCCCTAGGTATTCCTGGACCATGTATATCAGACGCTGGCGATGGTTGCTGGAACCGATCATACTTTGGGGCTGCGGACTAAAGAATTGTCTGAACGCATCAGTCAGACGGCCACCTTCCCCACCGCTCCTTCTTTGACTGCCCGAAGCCTCAGCAACTCGTTGTCCAGGACCAGGAGTTTGTAACCTCCCAGTCTCTGGGAACGCGTTGCACAGACCTTTCTGCAAGGCCTCCCAGAGTTGTCTCATCCTCTGCTCCCTCTGCGACGGTACGATAAGGTCCGCAACCTTACCCTTGTACCGTGGATCAAGGAGAGTGGCCAGCCAGTAATGGTCCCTCTCCTTGATCTGAAGAATACGAGGATCCTTCCGCAGACTTTGCAGGATCAGGGAGGCCATGCAGCGTAGGTTAGCTGAGGCATTCAGTCCGGAGTCCTCTGGGTCACTAAGGACGACATGATCCGCAGCCACCTCCTCCCAGCCACGTACAAGTCCACTGGTTTCTTGGGACTGTAAATCATCCCTAAAAGACTGCTGCTGATGATGCTGAGTGCCAGCCTCCACCTCCATGCTGACACAATCCTCCTCCTCCTCCTCCTCCTCTTCCTGTGCGATGGGTGGGACAGAAGGAACACTGTCTGGGTAAAGGGGGCCTTGAGAGGCAAGGAAGTCCTCCTCTTCCTGCCTCTGTTCTGCCTCAAGTGCCCTGTCCATTATTCCACGCAGCGTGTGCTCCAACAGGTGGACAAGAGGTACAGTGTCACTGATGCATGCACTGTCACTGCTCACCATCCTCGTGGCCTCCTCAAATGGTGCCAGGACAGTGCATGCGTCCCTGATCATGCCCCACTGGCGTGGAGAAAAAAAACCCGAGCTCCCCTGACCCTGTCCTGGTGCCGTAGTCGCACAGGTACTCATTGATGGCCCTCTGCTGCGTGTGCAGCCGCTGCAGCATGGCCAACGTTGAGTTCCACCTGGTGGGCATGTCACATATAAGGCGGTTTTTGGGCAGGTTCAACTCCTTTTGCAGCTCAGCCAGGTGAGCACTGGCATTATAAGATCTGCGGAAATGAACACAGACTTTCCTGGCCTGCCTCAGGACATCCTGTAAGCCTGGGTACCTGCCCAAGAACCGCTGCACCACCAGGTTAAGGACGTGAGCCATACAGGGCACATGGGTCAGTTGTCCCTGTCGGAGGGCGGAGAGGAGGTTGGTGCCATTGTCGCAAACCACCATTCCTGGCTTAAGCTGGCGTGGCGTCAACCACCTCTCGGCCTGCCCCTGCAGAGCAGACAGGACCTCTGCCCCAGTGTGGCTCCTGTCCCCCAAACACACCAGCGCAAGCACGGCATGGCATCTTTTTGCCTGCGTACTTGCGTAGCCCCTTGAACGCCTACGGAGCACCGCTGGTTCCGAGGACAAACCACAGGAAGAGGCCATGGAGGAAGAAGAAGAGGAGGGGGTGGAGGAGAGAGGTGTGTCACAACCAGTAGTAGCATTTTGGAGGCGTGGCGGTGGAGCAACCTCCAACACTACTGCACCTTGTCCTGCATCCTTCCCAGCTGCCAAAAGAGTGACCCAATGGGCCGTGAAAGAAAGGTAACGTCCCTGTCCATGCCTGCTGGACCATGAGTCAGCGGTAATATGCACCTTACCGCTGACCGCCCTGTCCAGCGAGGCCAAGACATTGCCTTCCACATGCCTGTAGAGAGCCGGAATCGCTTCCGTGCGAAAAAGTGGCGTTTGGGAACCTGCCACTGAGGAACCGCACATTGCACAAACTCACGGAAGGGGGCCGAGTCTACCAACTGAAAAGGCAGCAGTTGAAGCGCTAGCAATTTAGCCAAGCTAGCATTCAACCGCTGGGCATGTGGATGGCTGGGAGTGAACTTCTTTCAACGGTCCAGCAGCTGGGGCAGGGAAATTTGCCTGCTAGAATCGGACGTTGGTGTACTGCTAGCAGAGTGCCCGCAAGTACTTGCCTGTGACACACCTAATTCTACACCTTCATTCCTCTCAGAGCAGGTTTCAGAGAGGAGTGAAGGTATAGTGGGGTTGGAGATCCCAGCTGATGCGGTGCAAGAAGAGGTCAGCTTTGTTCTTTGGTGTGGGTCTTTAAGGTAGGCTTGCCAACGAGCTGCATGGCAGGTCAACATATGTCTGATCAAGCATGTGGTGCCCAAGCGGCTGATGTTTTGGCCACGCGATATACGCTTGAGACATATGTTGCAAACAGCAGCTGTGCAATCTGATGCACTCGCCTCAAAAAAGGCCCACACCAAAGAACTTTTTGAATGACGGGCAGAGGCAGCGCCCTGCACATGCGGAGCTCTGCGGTGTGATTCCGTCGGTGTGCTGCCCATACGCTGGCCACTCAAGGGCATCCTGCCTCGTTGGAGATGTGCCTCCTCCTCATCCTCCTCCTCCTCCTCCTCTCTCCTATTAGGCACCCACGTGGAGTCAGTGACCTCATCATCCCCTCCCTCCTCATCACTGGAGCCAATCTGCCAGTATGCTGCAGCTGCTGGAGCATGACTGCCAGATTGGTGTCCTTCTTGAGCATCCCCTCTCTCTGCTCTCACGCTGCTGCCTTCCTCTAGCTGGGTATCATCATCAGATCCTTCCAAACGCTGGGCATCCTCCTGGAGCATGTACCCAACACTGTGCTCAAACAGTTTGGGGGACTCCTCAGGAGGAGGACATGGTGGGTCTAGGGAAGGATTGACTAATGAAGATAATGATGCCAGAGAAGAGGACGCTTTGGCAGCTGCTTTGCCAGTACCCTGAGCCTGGGTGAGAGAGGATGAGGAGGATGAGGTGGGCTTGGTCATCCACTCTACCAAGTCTTCCGCATGATGTGGCTCAACATGTCCAGCTGCCGAAAAGAAGGACAAGCGTGTCCCATGGCCATGTGCTGATGACAATGCACCGCGTCCACGACCAGCACTGTTGCCCCCAGACACAGAGCCTGCTTGCCCTCTTTTTTTGCCTCCTGACTGTCTGCCTCTCCTTGTTTGCCTTCCAGACATTTTAATGGATGGCCTGCAGGGAGATGGGAAAAAGAGCAATAAGGGCTACCTTCAGGTGTATACTGTGCAGGAGGCTTAGCAACAATGACACTGACACTGTCCCCTGCCTATCCTTCTCTGTCCCTAAACACAAGGATTGAAAATATGGAACAGCAAAATTGGTTTAGAACAGAATAGCACACTGTCAGGTTCACTCACTGTACCTCTCTGTCCCTAAACTCAAGGATTGAAAATATGGTTCAGCAAAATTGGTTTAGAACAGAATAGCACACTGACACTTTCCCTCACTGTCCTACTCTGTCCCTCCCTACAAACAAGATTTAGCACAGAATAGCACACTGATAATTTCCACGAGTGTCCTTCTCTGTCCCTAAACTCAAGGATTGAAAATATGGAACAGCAAAATTGGTTTAGAACAGAATAGCACACTGTCAGTTTCACTCACTGTACCTCTCTGTCCCTAAACTCAAGGATTGAAAATATGGTTCAGCAAAATTGGTTTAGAACAGAATAGCACACTGACACTTTCCCTCACTGTCCTACTCTGTCCCTCCCTACAAACAAGATTTAGCACAGAATAGCACACTGATAATTTCCACGAGTGTCCTTCTCTGTCCCTAAACTCAAGGATTGAAAATATGGAACAGCAAAATTGGTTTAGAACAGAATAGCACACTGACACTTTCCCTCACTGTCCTACTCTGTCCCTCCCTACAAACAAGATTTAGCACAGAATAGCACACTGATAATTTCCACGAGTGTCCTTCTCTGTCCCTAAACTCAAGGATTGAAAATATGGAACAGCAAAATTGGTTTAGAACAGAATAGCACACTGTCAGTTTCACTCACTGTCCTACTCTGTCCCTCCCTACAAACAAGATTTAGCACAGAATAGCACACTGATAATTTCCACGAGTGTCCTTCTCTGTCCCTAAACTCAAGGATTGAAAATATGGAACAGCAAAATTGGTTTAGAACAGAATAGCACACTGTCAGTTTCACTCACTGTACCTCTCTGTCCCTAAACTCAAGGATTGAAAATATGGTTCAGCAAAATTGGTTTAGAACAGAATAGCACACTGACACTTTCCCTCACTGTCCTACTCTGTCCCTCCCTACAAACAAGATTTAGCACAGAATAGCACACTGATAATTTCCACGAGTGTCCTTCTCTGTCCCTAAACTCAAGGATTGAAAATATGGAACAGCAAAATTGGTTTAGAACAGAATAGCACACTGTCAGTTTCACTCACTGTACCTCTCTGTCCCTAAACTCAAGGATTGAAAATATGGTTCAGCAAAATTGGTTTAGAACAGAATAGCACACTGACACTTTCCCTCACTGTCCTACTCTGTCCCTCCCTACAAACAAGATTTAGCACAGAATAGCACACTGATAATTTCCACGAGTGTCCTTCTCTGTCCCTAAACTCAAGGATTTGAAATATGGAACAGCAAGATTGGTTTAGAACAGAATAGCACACTGACACTTTCCCTCACTGTCCTACTCTGTCCCTCCCTACAAACAAGATTTAGCACAGAATAGCACACTAATAATTTCCACGAGTGTCCTTCTCTGTCCCTAAACTCAAGGATTGAAAATATGGTTCAGCAAAATTGGTTTAGAACAGAATAGCACACTGACACTTTCCCTCACTGTCCTACTCTGTCCCTCCCTACAAACAAGATTTAGCACAGAATAGCACACTGATAATTTCCACGAGTGTCCTTCTCTGTCCCTAAACTCAAGGATTGAAAATATGGAACAGTAAAATTGGTTTAGAACAGAATAGCACACTGTCAGTTTCACTCACTGTACCTCTCTGTCCCTAAACTCAAGGATTGAAAATATGGTTCAGCCAAATTGGTTTAGAACAGAATAGCACACTGACACTTTCCCTCACTGTCCTACTCTGTCCCTCCCTACAAACAAGATTTAGCACAGAATAGCACACTGACACTTTCCCTCACTATACCTCTCTGTCCCTACAAACAAGGATTAGCACAGAATAGCACACTGACACTTTCCCTCACTGTACCTCTCTGTCCCTACAAACAAGGATTAGCACAGAATAGCACACTGACACTTTCCCTCACTGTACCTCTCTGTCCCTACAAACAAGGTTTAGCACAGAATAACACACTGTCACTGACACTCTCCCTACCTATCCTTATTTGTCCCTAAACACAAGGAATCCAGGATTAGTAAAGGAAAAAAATGACACTGTCCCTGCCTATGCTTCTCTTTCCCTGCTCCGGAACACACTACACAAGGCCGCCGCGCTGGCGGCCTTTTATAGTGTGGGGCGTGTACTAAACCCCATCAGCAATAATTGGCCACAGGCATCCTGCCTGTGGCCAATCATTGCTCTCCTCGCTGCCGGCGCTGTGATTGGCCAAGCATGCGGGGTCACAGTGCATGCTTGGCCAATCACAGCGCCTGGATGACACTGCGATGGCGTAGTGCATTGTGGGCCGTTCGCGTCACTCAAATTTGGCGCGAACGGCCCAAATCGTTCGATCATCGTCGAACGATCGAACAGCCGATGTTCGAGTCGAACGTATGTTCGACTCAAACACGAAGCTCATCCCTAGTGAACAATAGGAATTAGTGAAGTGCAAAAAGCCAAGCTCAGCATGCATTATCAACAGAAACTCTTTTTTGGGTCCAATTTTGTTCCTGGTCATAATAATTGTTGCTTTCAGGGGTCAAGAGCATTACTTGTTAAATAAAAACATCTATTTTTACTTGTTTGTTAGGGATTTCATAAAGAAGCACCAGTAAATGGAACATAATCAAAGCAGATCTATTATAATAGAGTTAGAAGACCTATTCAGCAAAACAGAATATCACTCTTGTATGGCCAAAAAGCTTTGCGTTATCATTTACAATACCTTTGTTAAAATCAAGTAGATGTTTTACAATTTTAGGAAAAAAATAGGATTTCTGTACTCACCGTAAAATCCCTTTCTCTGAGTTAATGGATGGACACAGCTTCAATCTTGACAAGTGGGTATTAGCCTTCATTTAGGAGTGACTAGGCAGAAAGTGTTAAAAACTTCAGAGCTGAACAGCCCCACCCAGTGGGCGGTCCTACTGGCTATAGCTGCGACAGCAGGTCCTCTCGTAGCAGTAGACGCCAAAAGGACGTCTGCTACACAAGCCCCACGGAGGTAGTGGAGGGTGTACCGGAGGGGCTGCCTGCCGAACACTCTGTACAAACGTTCTCACTAGAGAGTGAGCCACCAGGGGTCGTTGAAAAAAGACAGCCAGGCAGATATCTGCACCTTAATTGTACTTAAAGCTAAATTTTTGGTCCGCCCCATGCTGTAAGAACAGCAGGACTCTGGAACCAAATAAGTACGCAGATGCCACCTAATTTCCTCACAAATGGATATGTAGGTCTTCCAAGTGCGATGGTAAATCTTCCTAGGGGATGATTTCCGAGCACTCCTCATGGTAGAGATCACCGAGTCTGACAGGCCCCGGTCTCTTAGCACCTGGCTCTCAAGCCATGCCGTTAAGCCAGTGACTGTAAAAACAGGATGGCGTATGGGACCTTGCGACAGCAGGTCCTTGTAAGCGGTAGATGCCAAAAGGCGTCTGGTACCAGACGCACTAGATCGGCGTACCAAGGATGCTGATGCCAATCCAGAGAAATTGGGACCATTGGAATCCTCTCTATCTCCAGTCCGCAAAACAGCTGAGGAAGGAGCTTCAGAAGAGGAAAGGCATCGATTAGCCGGTACTGGCTCCACGGTACCATCAGCGCATCTGTCGTGTTTGCCCATGGGTCTCTTGACCTGGCCACAACCTCAATACCTTCCGATTGAGTCGAGAAGCCAGGAGATATACGACTGGCGTGCCTCCCCTCTGGCAAAGGAGCTGAAACTCCTCCTTTATGCCCCCCTTAGGAGGTGAGCGACCTCTGATGCTGCAGCAGAGCTGCTTGTTCCTCCTTGATGATTGCTATACGCCACCACTGTGGTGTTTGTCCGACTGGATTCTGACTGGACGCCCCTGTAGCCTCTGAGACCAAGTGGAGAAGCAAAGCCAGATCGCCCGGAGTTCCAGGACAATGATCGGCAAGTGGGATTCCTCCGGAGTCCAGCGACCCAGGTTGACAGAGCTCCCAGACTCCTCTCCAACCGGGAAGACAGGTGTCCGCCGAGACCACCATCCAGTAAAAAAAAGGAACGACTTCCCAGACAGAAGTGCTGGAGATGTCGTCCACCAACTAGGGAGGTCCTGACTAGGTGGCTCACCCAGATTTTGACAATCCAGGGATGAAAGGCACTTGAACCTCTGGACAGAATTACCTTCTGTAACACTCGTGTGTGAAATAGTGCATATGGTACCGCCTCAAAAGAGACTACCATGAGGCCCAGGACCTGCCTGAAAAAATGGCGTGATGACTATCTTTGGGATGTCAACTGCCGCACCGCAGCCGAAGGGTCTGCAACTTTCCCATAGGGAGAAAAAAACTTTCGCCTCTGGGGAGTCCAGAATCAACCCTACATACACTAGGAGTTGAGACTTCTGAGTGTTCAGCACCCAACCAAGGATCGGAGGGTCTGGCAGGTTATAGACACGCTCACCTGTAATATAGAGTTTGAAGTGCCCCTCAGAAGAAGATCGTCCAAGTTGCCCATGATAGCGATGCCCCGCTGTCTTAGTAGGGCCAGAATGGGGGCAAGCACCTTGGTGAACACCCTTGGTGCCGATGCCAGGCCAAAGGGGAGAGCCATTATTGGTAGTGGTCTTCCCCGGCCGCCACACGTAGACATCTCTGATGCCTGGTGCATATGGGGACATGCAAGCATGCGTCCTTGATGACCAAGGATGCCGGAAAATCCCCCGGATGGAGGGCAGCGACAACAGAACAAGCCAACTCCTTTCCGGAATCTTTGTACTTTCACAAAGCAATTGAGGGTCCTGAGATCCAAGATTGGATGAACCCCCTCCTTCTTCAGCACTACGAACAGACCCCTGAACCCGTTCCTGTACTGCGACAGGAAGGACCACCCTGCATATCAGCAGGTCTTGAACTGCCCCATATAGGACTTCCCGACGTGTCGGCTGAAGCTGGCGGTGTAGAGGGAAAAAAATATGCTCGGTAGGCAAGCAAGGTTGGGCTTGCGAAACCAGGGACGCTTCTGTCCCTCGGCAGGCACTTTATCGGTCTGGGGTCATTAACTTGCTGCACTAGGCGGACGAAAGAACAGCTTGTGCACGGTGAAGGAGGGCCCTTGCCTATGGCGTGGCTCCTTACCCCTTTTTGGATTGCGGGAGCAGCAAGCTCTTACCTCCTGTGGCATCCTTAATGATGTCATCCAGAGAGGCTCCAAAAAAGACTGTCACCCTTAAAGGCCAGGTCCAATAAGGCCTTCTTGGAAGTTTTTGGTCCGTAGACCAGCACTTAGCCAAACCAGGTGGCATAACACCACCGCATAAACTGAGGCTCTGGACAGCAAGGGGATAGTATCCATGTCTAACCTCGCAGACAAACTTAAAGCCCTGTACCAACTGGTCGGCTAAAGCCTGCCGTGTCCCCTGGAGTAGCATCTTTGCCCACTCAGTAAATGTCTGAGTCACCAAAGCCCCAGCCATTTCTGGACGCACCGCTGAGCCCACTACTACTGTGTATAGGTAGCGAGCTATTGCCTCAGCCTTCTTGTCCGCAGGGTCCTTGAAGACAGGAGCCCCTTCCACTGGACTCGTGGTTACTTGGTTAAGTCTGGACACAGGGGGGTCCACTATCGGGGGAGAGGTCCATTTTTTCAGGAAACTCTCCTAAAAGGGGTACCGGACCGCCAAATTTTTGGGGTCGAAAAAACCTTCAGTGGTTTTTCCCCACTCCTTGTATAAAAGCTTATCAAGATAAGACATACAAGGAAACACCTTGGCAGTGCGGGCCGGCTTACGGAACCCAAAGGGAACCGCCGTCTCTGCTGTTCTGCAGAATTCTGAAACTTCAGCGTATCCCGCACTGCGGTGATAGATACCAAGCCTTTTCGCGTGCTGACCCGGACCTGGAGTCATCCTCACTGTCCGACCGGTCAGGGTCAGCAGCCGTTGACGCATCAGAATCAGAGCCATGAGCCACAGCGGGGCCTGGCTCTGCATCAGAATTATCCCCAGAAGATGGCGGGGGGAGGGGGCACTTCCTACCCCCCATGTTCCCACGCGCCGCTTCCACCTTGGCAACAAAAGGCCTCCAGGATCGCCGACATAGTGTCCACTGATATAGCAGGGGCACCAGTTGCCAACTCAGGTGTCTCAGGGGAAAAATACATCTGCTGACCAATGCGCCTGACACCCACAGGGACTCCAGGTAAGGTATCAACAGCCCACCCTCCTAGTTGCTACAGAGATGCAGGGTCTCCCTGAGGACTCACCACCCTTAGGACGGTCACTGTTACTGCTTCCGGCTGCTCCCGCCAGAGATGCTCTCCCATAGCTGCCTGTGTTAGTCTGATCCTCCGTCAGTGGATTTCTGTCTATTGCGCGCCTGTGAATGCACCCTAGAGGCCAAAGACTTCCACAAAATGGCCGCCGAGCGGCCGTACTGAAGAACGACGTGAACCACAAGAAAATGGCCGCCGAGCAGTCGACAGAGGGCAAAGCGGGCGATAGATCCATAAAGCCGCAGACCACAAAAAAATGGCCGCCGAGCGGTATACAGAGGCAAACACAGGCGTGGACCACAAGAAAATGGTCGCCGAGCGGCAGATAGAGCTAGCAGGCGCGGACCACAAGAAAATGGCCGCCGAGCGATAGAGGCCAAAACAGGCGTGGACCACAAGAAAATGACCGCCGACAGCATGGAGGAGAAACACACAGGTAAGCAGAAAACTGACATTCCCAATGACAGCCATACAGTGCAGTTACTGCTCCAGATGGAGCCCCCCAGGTGAACCCCCAGCACCCAGCAGCCATCCTAGCTCACAGAGCCCAGGGAGAAGGGAAGGCAGGGAGAGAGGAAAGAAAGGGTAAAACCACTTACTTGATCTCTCCAGGAATGTCCAGCCAAGTCCTCCTCCCGAAGCAGGGGAAGCTACTTACCCTTCCTGCGTGGATTATGCTGGAATACATTCCGGACATACCATCTTCCGCGCGGTTACGGAGGTGCTGTCGGCCTGGCATGCTGTGATTCAGCCATAGAGACTGGTCATATGCATGCCCTGGAGTACGAAGCTCACCAGCCACCCGTGGAGCGACGGGCATGACGTGGAAAACCCAGCTAGGGTCGGCACACCCTTGATGGCCGAAAATTGGGGAGACTACAAGGATCTGGGATCCAGCCTGTCACCCAGTCGGCAGTTGATCGAAGGATAAAACCGTAGAACGTAGAAAAAACCCTCGGACCTATGGGCCCCGAAGGGAGCCATGTCCTTCTCCTATGCTAGGCATAAAAAAACTGATCTGCTTAGTGAAGGCTGAGGGGATATAGCCAGTAGGACCGCCCCCTGGGTGGGACTGTTCAGCTGAAGTTGTTAACACTTTTTCTGCCTAGTCACTCCTAAATGAAGGCTAATACCCACTTGTCAAGATTGAAGCTGTGTCCTTCCATGAACGAAAGAGTAATTATATTTTGTGCAGTGGTGAAAAAAACGATGATCGGGGGCGTGGCTAACCGCTGAGCAGTATGGAAGCCTGAATCCACAGCTCCTGCACTGAACAGAGAAACAAACAGCAGAATCACTTACCCAGAGTGCAACAATGCAATCCACAGACCCCCACACTTTGGGGAACAAGACCGGGACATCCCGCAAACGGAAAGAATAACGGCAGCCAAAGAAATTGACTGATTTCTTCACCCTGCCTCCCCGAGGAAAAATCCAAGATGGCGCCTGCGACCTCTCACCGCGAGGAGAACAGTTCTATACTGACCTGCCCGATGCAGATGACTCCACCATTCTGCCACAGGAAAATACCTCAGGCTCCACTTCTTCATCCGGGCCGTCATCCACCTCAAACAGCCGAACAAAATCGCGTATGCGCCTAGATGCAGGCGCTCAGGCTCCAGAGGTAAGGCCTGCATTAGAAGATCTCTTCTGCATCATCCCCTATAGCAGCCTTCCCCACTTCTAACCAGTCGGTTATAGATACTATGCTGAAAGACATGCTGATTTCTCTGCATAGCTCACTACATAATTATATTTCCTCCATGTTTTCAGCATTTAAAACAGAGATGATGTTTACGGGGAAAAAATGAGGCCACATTGAGCAACAGATGAGCGCCATGACTGAAACTGTAAATGATTTGGTGGATGCGCACGATCACACACGCGAGGAACAACATTGGGTAAGAGCCGAAATGGTGGACCTTGAAGACCGATCGAGACAGAATAATGTAAAAATACGAAGTATACCCGAAATTATCCTACCAGCTGATCTGAATTCATATGCTAGGAAGCTGATCTCAACACTCCTGCCAGACCTTCCACCTGTAGAAACTATCATTGATCGCATTCATCATTTACCGAAGCCCCCTCATCTTCCCGCAGAGGTCCCCCGGGACACTCTTATGAGGATCCACTTTTTCACACCAATGATATGCTCCTAGTCAAAGCGAGACATCTCGATCAACTCCGATCTCCGTACGCAAGGCTACAACTCTTTGCTGACCTATCCCAATATATCCGCCAGCAGCGGCGCCAACTTCAAACCATCCCTAAACCCCTAAACAACCACAAGATCCCATACCAATAGGGATTCCCGACCAAATTTCTAGTCACCAGGAATGGGGTGAAGCACAGTATCCACACAGTGGAGGAAGGCATACAACTGCTCCGGACATGGAGAATCATCCCAGATTGCGAAGCCTCAACTCAGATGACCCACAAGGAGAACACTCAATCCTTCATCAAAGGACCCCGTTCAAACCCCAACAAATGACTACAAGGTTTTTGATGACAATGTGCTAAGTTAAAACATGCACTCTGATTCAGTGCCTGCTCGTTGCAGACAGTTCACAAACTAATACCCTCAACCTTGATCAGCAGTTCACCTGGTATACTGCTGACCCTTGTTTTTCCCCTACTCTTGCTGTTACTGTACTAACTGCAACTTCACTGTCTATTTTCCCACCTATCCTGACCCCGGAGAGCACAAGACCAACTCAACAGAGTCTCCTTTAAGAACCCCACTTCACCGAGTCTACGGATCCAACAGAACCGCAAGCTTCCCTTCTGAGCAACCTACCCATCCACGAAACTGTGAGTAATACCTTATCTTAATATACCACCACAACACTTCCCAAGATGCTAAAAATTCTTGTCACTTAATGTAAAAGGATTGAACCACCCAGCCAAAAGGGCGTCCTTGTGGAGAACAGCGCATGACTAAGAGACACACTTCAAAGCCAATGCAGAACCTTCTTGTACCAATAAAAACTTCACCCATATCTTTAAAGCATAAGGGCCAGATAAAAAGAATTGGGTCCTGATAGCCATCAAAAACACGACCTCTTTCACACTCCACAATAGCCTTGTAGATACGGATGGCAGATACCTCGCTTTAGACTGTACCTTAAACAACATCAGATACACCATAATGACAGTCTATGCCCCCAACAAAAAACAAATCAGCTTTTTATCTAAACTGATGAAGAAAATAAACCGTTTCAAACAGGGACACCTTATTATCTGTGGAAACTGTAATGTAGTCCCAGATAACTCAATTGACACTTCTTCCCGCTCTAGCAGGATCGCATCACCTATGGGTTCCTTTATTAGGACCAATTACCTATATGACGTGTGGAGATGCCACCACACCACCGAAAGAGACTACTTCTACTTCTCCCCTTGTCATAATTCATACACCCGAATTGACTATTTTTTGGTGGACAAGTGGACCCTGCCCAAAGTGTCTGCGTCTGAGATATCCCCCATTACGTGGTCCGACCACGCTCCAGTTACTGTGACTTTAAACAATTGACCATCTACTTCCGGCTCACGGACTTGGAGAGCCAATGCTGCAATCATGCATTCACCAACCTACTCAGTATACATCAAAGATCGCCTAGAAGAATATTTTGCCCTTAATGCATGATCTGTTAATGATATTGCTGTTTTTTGGAATGCCCATAAAGCATTCATAAGGGGGATAATTATACAATTAAGTGCTAGAGAGAGGAGATGGAGATCACAGCCTCTAGACACGTTAACATCCGATATCAAAACTCTAGAAAACCAAAACCAATCTAACCCTGACCCCGCAACTAAAAGTAAATTGGGCCTCCTCAGGCAAGAATTGAGAACCCACTTGCTGGATTCCTTCGAAAAAGCCCATACTCATATTAAAGCCAAACACTACTCCACTGGCAATAAGGCAGGGAAAGCTATGGCTACCAGAATTAAAGGTCATTACTCCAAAACTAAAATTGCCCACCTATATCACCCCGCTTCAAAACAGAAACAAATTGACCGGCAAGCCATTGCAGATGTGTTTAGCCACTACTATAATATGCTTTATAACTCAAAAGACGATTCCTCTGTTAAAAAACCGTCCCAACAAGACATAGCATAGTTTCTTCAGGAAATTAACCTCCCCAAATCATCTGAGGAACAACTAAAGACATTAAACGCCCCGTTTACCTCGCTAGAAATCATGCGTATAATCTCGGCTCTACCCTCCAATAAATCCCCGGGCCCAGACGCTCTCACTGGAGAGTACTATAAAAATTTTGGAGCGATCCTAGCACCCTTCTTATAAAAAGTATGCAATGAAGCTGCCTCGTCCTCCTCTCTCCCCCCAGAAATGTTGACTGCCCTGATTGTTACTTTGCCGAAGCCAAGTAGGGAACCCACATGTGTGCGCAAAACTTCCGACCCATCTCTCTTCTCAATCTAGACACGGAAATATATGTCAAACTCATAGCAAACCGATTGATAGACCTGATGCCCCTTCTAATCCATAAAGACCAGTCCAAATTCACAAAAGGGAGACAAACATTTGATGCAACACAAACAATTATCAGGGTGCTATCACCAATCATTTTTAATCTAGTGATGGAACCCCTAGCAGAACATGTCAGAACCAACAACAAAATACCAGGCTTCAATATCGGCACCATAGAACACAAAATTTATCTGTTTGCGGATGACGTGATAATGATGATCACGGACCCTCTTTCATTCCCTGGCTTCGGCACAATTGTTATTGGTTTAGTGATATATCTTACTATAAGGTGAATGAACATAAATCCTACATTCTGGACTTGGGTCTGGATGCAGTCACTAGTAATCTCCTTAGGAACTTCTATCCTTTTCCCTGGGCAGACAATGGAATACCATACCTAGGTATCACACTTACTAAATCTACAAAAGGTCTCTTTACCCATAACTACACTGAAGCTAAACAAATGCTGATCCGGGAAACATCCAAAATCTCTAAACACAAATTTTCATGGGCAGGCTGCCTAGCAGCCTTTAAAATGATGGTACTGCCTAGGTTATTGTATATCTTCCGCACACTACCTATACCTCTCTCACACTCATATCTCAACTCCCTCCAATCCATTCTGACCCAATATGTGTGGCAAGGGAAAAAATCTAGAGGCAGTCATGCAAAACTTATTAAACACAGATCTACAGGGGGGATGGGACACATTGACATACGAGATTACTATCTAGCTACTATACTATAACAAATGAGGGAATGGATGACCACAAAACCCACTACACTCTGGAGTGATATAGAAAACACTATGACACCGGGCACAAATCTCACTAACTGGCTGTAGGCCACACCTAAACCTCTACTCCCCAACTATACAAGCCTTCGTCAAAACATGGAGAACATTACATTACACCAAATGGTCACATCTCCTGACCAAACCCATACACATTCCCCTTGGCACTTTAAAACTACTAGATGAAAGAACAGGTGACCCACACCTACGAACTCCGTACCATAGCAGCCAACAAACCCTTTTTACATATCCAAAATGAATTTAAAGCTCCTACCAAAGATTACTTCACTTACTATAGACTACAACAATGCCTAGCGGCAAACCCCTCCCTAGAAGGATCGTTGACCATAAAACTCTGGAACTACTTCTTCTCTGATAATCACGAGCCCAAGGGGACCTCCTTAATTTATTCAATTCTACAAGAAAAAAACACATTCCATAGATCCAAACCCTTCACCAACTGGGAAAGGGATTTACAAACACAATTCTCTGACCAGCAATGGCAAATAGGGATCAACTATTTATACAAATCAACATCCTGCACTTCCTTATGGGAACGTACACAAAAAATCCTGATGAGATGGTATATGACACCACACAAGATAGACACATTTCAAGCACACACATCACATGAGTGCTGGAGGGAATGCGGCCAACCGGGTACACTCATACACATTTTATGGTCATGCCCACCCAAACGACAGCTCTGGAATGACATAGAAGTTGTGCTACGAGTGGTACTGCATCTCCCTGTCTCATTAACCCCACAGCTAGCCATCCTCAACTTGAACATAGATGACATACCACCAAATCTCCGATTAGTGACCACACACATTCTTTTGGCAACAAAACTTATGATCACCAGAGAATGGAAGACGAATGATATCCCCAGCTTAGCGGAAGTAGTTGACCTAGTACAAACACACTTTTCATATGAGACTCTCCTTTCACGTGAGAAACAACCACACGCTAAATTACTAAACCTCTGAAATCCGTGGAACCTCTGGTACACAAAGAAATATAACCATTGATAGAACCATATTGCATCACAGCCACCCGATGGTGCTCTCCCCTTCTGTACTCTCCCTCTCCTTCCTCTCTCCCCTCTCTCACCCCTCCCTACCCTTACCCTTCCTATATTATTTTATGTGCATTCTGATACAGTTATGCCTTATTTCTTGCTTTTTCCAATGTTTTGCTTTTTCCTATGTTTACCTTACTTCAAGCTGGAATTCACGCACCCTGTTCAGTGTGTACCTTTAGCAGCTCAAGTTTCAGTAAAATGTCATTATATATACTGTTTATTGCATTTCATCCATGTAATATTGTACAATTGTAACTTTAGAAAATTCAATAAAAATCTATTGAGTGCAAAACTGGTGCAGCTCTGCATAGAAACCAATCAGCTTCCATGTTTTTTGTCAAAGCTTAATTGAACAAGTTGAAGTTAGAAGCTCATTGGCTACCATGCACAGCTGCACCAGATTTCCGTAGGCCTCTGTGAAGACGTCCTTTTTGACGAAACGTTTTTTGAGGAACTAATGCAGTGACATCATCACACCCACCAGGGCACTTGGCAGTTATTTTTCGGTACGTTGTATACATTTTCTAAGACGTGAGTACATTACAGGTTTTAATAAAGTGGCATTTTAATCTAGAAAAAAAAATGATGATCAACATATACAAATACATAAGGGGTCCATATAGTGAACTTGGTGTTGAGTTATTTACTTTAAGGTCATCACAGAGGAAAGGGGGGCACTCTTTACCTAGAGGAAAAGAGATTTAATCTCCAAACATGGAAAGGTTTCTTCACAGTAAGAGCTGTGAAAATTTAGAATAGACTCCCTCCATTGGGGGTTCTGGTCAGCTCAGTAGATTGCTTTAAAAAAGGCCTGGATTCTTTCCTAGGTGTAAATAATATAACAGGGTAGTAACATTTATAGGTAAATTTGATCCAGGGAATATCTGATTGCCTCTCAGGAATCAGGGAGGAATTTTTCCCCTGCTGTAGCAAATTGGGATGCTTTTGTTGGGGTTTTTCTCCTTCCTCTGAATCAACTGTGGGTATAGGATTGTGTATATGGGATTGTATGATTGTTTTTTTTTTGTTTGTTTTTTTGGTTGAACTAGATGGACTTGTGTCTTTTTCAAACCTGACTAACCATGTAACTATGTAACTATGTACTGTAATTATGCAACGTCATTCCCAAGGGTAACAAAATCGCCCACTTGATACCTTCATCCTTATTTGTCTCAACTTTGTGGACTTGCAGTCCTTTTTGTTTAACACTATTGCGGTCATGTGACCAATTTCTATTGGTAAATTTATGCTAGCTGGCCCTCTTGGACCTTGTTTCAAAATGTATTGACGTGACTTGATTTAGTACATTTCTCTCACTTACAAGGGTTGAGAACATGTATGCTATGAGTAAGCGTCAATTCGTGACGTGAAACGCGTTAGCCACCCTTCCCTGCATGCACACTATCTGCATTTGTTGTTTTGGATCTATGGATTTATTTTGAATTTGGATTTTTTACTTGAAATTTTGGAATAAATAACTGTCTATACAGAGTGCGGCAGTCCAGGGTTTCTTTTTCTCCCATGCATCAGTGCAGAGCCAGCACCTGTGTGAGTGACCGGGTGGAAGCAGCCATTTGGTGAATTCTTAAGCTTTTGAGCGGTACGTTTTTCCTAACATGTATGCTCTGTTAGGGATATGCTTATTGATTTTGCATTATTTACAGTAACTACATTGAAAAGTTACCTCCAAGCTACATAGTCTCACTTCTTGGTTTGAAATATTTGAACGTTATGAAGCACGCTGTCATGGACGTATGCCTCTGGTACCCACAACAAGGCTCAGGCACATCCCCGCTAGTAGGCTTCCAAGTGTAAACAGAAGCTTTTCATTGCGCATGCGCGTGCGCCATTCGCGCATGTGCGCGCCAATCATGCGCGCACGGTGACGCTGCCTTGGCGCCCAGTGGCCTTTAAAAGGGGCTTCTCCTGTCCAGACTCTTGCTATCTGATCTGCAGTTATCCAGTGACCTGATCCTGAACTTGCACCTGCTGTTACTCTGACCCAGCTTCCTGACCTTGCTGCTATCTCCAGTCCTGACCTTTGGCTTCCTAGACCCAGTCCTGCTCATCTGTCTGCCTGATCCTCTGTTGCCTGATCCAGCCTGAACTTGACCCTCCGCTGCCTGACGCTTCTGCCTGTATCTGATCCGCTGTGCATGACCTGGCTCGTCTGACCTTTCTCCTGCCTGCTGCTTGTATCCCTATCTACCGGCATCCTCGGCTACCTGCATCAGCTGATCTGCACCTTCCAGCCGCATCCCCAGCTACCTGCACCCGCTGGCCTGCATCACCTGACCTGCATCTTCAGCTGTCCATAGCGGGCTTCTCATCTAGTCCAGGAGAACCTAACAGGCACTCATACCTCACTGTGCTCCTTCGGCCACTATCCCAACTCCAGTGACCTGGGAACCAGGGCTGTACGAGAGGTCTCCCTCTGCAAGTCAGGCTCACCTCCAAGGTACGTGTCAGTATCAGACAGCCATGCCTGAGCCTGCAAGAGGGACCTCTTGCACCGATGAGATCTGCCAACTCCTTTCTGATCTCACTCTAAAAGTGGAATCTCTCCAGGATGGTCATAAACATTTGGAGGAACAAATTCAATCTTCGGCTACCACCACAGACCCTCCTGCCAGCAGGACACCCACAGGAGCCATCTCTGCACCTGCTGTAACGATGCTGCCTCCTGAGCCAAGGGTCCCCATTCCGGAGAAGTTTTTCGGGGATCGAAATAAGTTTCGGACATTCCGCAATGCCTGCAAGTTGTACTTCTCCCTGCTACACCTAACGTTCTCCCGGGAGACCACCAAAGTGGGGTTTGTCATCTCGCTCTTGCTGGGAGAACCTCAGTCTTGGGCTCATCACCTGCTTGAAGAACGCCACATTTCACTGGACTCTTTGCCATCCTTTTTCAAGGCCATGTCGCTCCTCTATGATGACCCCCAACAGACTTCCACTGCCGAAGCTGCTCTTCACGCACTCCAGCAAGGCCGCAGAGCGGTTGAGGACTACATAACGGACTTTAGGCACTGGAGTGCAGATACTCAATGGAACCATGCAGCGCTACGGCATCAGTTCCGTTTAGGCCTATCCGAAAGGTTAAAGGATGAACTTGCCCGAGTTGGCATACCAGACTCTTTGGAGAACTTAATGACATTGACCATCCAGATAGACCGGCGCCTTCGGGAGCGCATCGCAGGGAAGATGAACCAGCAGACGCGCCCAACCTGGATGTTACCCCGTGTGGCCCCGACCACGCGTTCTGCTTCCGTCAGACCTGTCTCAGCTAGACCTGGACCAACCTCCTCTGAACCGGTACAAGTCAGTTTAATAAGACCTTCGCTATCCGCAGAGGAACGCTCACGCAGGCATCACCCGGAGGTTGCCCATAAGGGGGGGTAATGTCATGGACGTAGGCCTCTGGTACCCACAACAAGGCTCAGGCACATCCCCGCTAGTAGGCTTCCAAGTGTAAACAGAAGCTTTTCATTGTGCATGCGCGTGCGCCATTCGCGCATGCGCGCGCCAATCGTGCGCGCACGGTGACGCTGCCTTGGCGCCCAGTGGCCTTTAAAAGGGGCTTCTCCTGTCCAGACTCTTGCTGTCTGATCTGCAGTTATCCAGTGACCTGATCCTGAACTTGCACCTGCTGTTACTCTGACCCAGCTTCCTGACCTTGCTGCTATCTCCAGTCCTGACCTTTGGCTTCCTAGACCCAGTCCTGCTCATCTGTCTGCCTGATCCTCTGTTGCCTGATCCAGCCTGAACTTGACCCTCCGCTGCCTGACGCTTCTGCCTGTATCTGATCCGCTGTGCATGACCTGGCTCGTCTGACCTTTCTCCTGCCTGCTGCTTGTATCCGTATCTACTGGCATGCTTGGCTACCTGCATCAGCTGATCTGCACCTTCCAGCCGCATCCTTAGCTACCTGCACCCGTTGGCCTGTATCACCTGACCTGCATCTTCAGCTGTCCATAGCAGGCTTCTCATCTAGTCCAGGAGAACCTAACAGGCACTCACACCTCACTGTGCTCCTTCGGCCACTGTCCCAACTCCAGTGACCTGGGAACCAGGGCTGTACGAGAGGTCTGCACGTCAGGCTCATCTCCAAGGTACGTGTCACACGCACCTAATGTTTTTATCTTCATTGATTGCCTTGTTTTAGTTGTCATTATCTAAATGTGGATGCCTAGGTGATGTCTATACTGATGTTTTTAGTGGCGCAGGGGACATATGTACCCTCTAATTTTGAGTTTCCCTATGGGACAGTTTGAGTCCACAAAGGAAAAAATCATCAAAATTCAGACTGATCACTTACCCTGGGAAACATTTTTACCTCAGTTTATCGACTGAAAATTGCTCTAGTTCTTGGTGGTTGCAGTTCAATTACATTGTCTTATTTGGCGATAACATTTTTTTTCCTTTTCAACCTTACCTACTGTAAATCCCTTTCGCTCTTCTTTTTTAATCTTTAATCGTTATTCCTGATTTTTGCAGGTGCCTGTGCAGGACATCTGAGTTGAAAACACTGTGGTGAGATGGTGTCATGTTCATGCACATAGGCTGGTAAGTCCACAGCATTCCTTACACAATTCATCATGGCTCACACAGCAGGGGTTTACTTCATATAGCATTTCCTCCACAGCATCCAGGGTTTAAAATAGCTCTGCATAGTTACAAAAAATTTATTATTCAAATAATATTTCACTAACGATACAAAAGAATAATTGAGAAGTGTCTGCTTTCTAAAAACCTTTCATTTCCAGAGGACAACATGGGGGGGGGGGGCATATCCAGCCAGCGCTCATGATGGCCGCATAATTTGGAGCTCCGTCAGCCTCACTGACTCAGCAGCTTGAGAAAACCTCTCCTTCACTAATTGCCACCTCTATCCACCTCTATTACTGCTCCCTGAACAATAGGAACCATGTCCAAGCGTTGCAAGTCTACCAAGCCACCTCAGTGGCTCATGGACTTTTTCCCTGCAGCGGGGCCAGCTTCCCAAGATGGTATCATGGATCAGCAGCCTTAATTGTTGTGCTCATCACACACAGGGGGCACAGGAACAGGCAGGATCAACCAGGTATTTTACATCATATAATGGGAAAAATTACACTGCACAAGCACTATGCTATAGATCATGTTTTAAAGGAAAATGAGCACTTTAAGATAGCCTAATGTGGATTTTGCCCAGATTTTGACCTCTAATATTTTTCCCTTTATCTCCAAACTCCCTGGCACTGTGGGATAGAATAAATGCAAACATGACCTACAGTCACCCTATATGCAGCTAGCTACATTGTTTGGCAATTGTAGTTCTCTACCAGGGATGAGCTTGTACTTTTCACAATGGTGGACTAACATAGGATTTTCTAACATTATATACTTTTTATCACATACTTGCATACATAAATTAAACATCTTTAAGAGCCAACACCAACTGCCTCAAACAGATAAATTCAGGTTTGCAAATTCAAATCTTTCTGCAGCGGTAACTATCCTCATAAAATTTGGATGCTTTGTTGACACCATTTGAAGTATTATTTTAAAATGTATGTAACATTAAAGATCATATTATCACTATAAATATTGCACTACATTCTACAACCCAGAAGTTGTCCTAGCTGAGAATGAACATTTGATCAGACTAGGAGGGCTTTAGACCTTATCTCTATTAAATTATACTGTATATGCAGTAAAGCATGCTTGCTATACCCACTGTGGAACCTAAGGGATTAATCCTCCACATTATCTAAAAAGGCTGTTTAATCCTGACTTTTCTGATCCTCCCCTTCTTCCACTGTCCTCAATCCATCTCCTGATAGAACAGAGCCTTTGGAGTCACTCTGCACATGCTCAGTTTGGTGTATATTGCTAGAGAGGTTTTTTTGTCTGTTTCTTGGTAGGGTGCATGCGATCACCACAGGGCCAATCAGCACTGTCCAGACAGAGGGTCAGTGGTCCTGCAGAATCATAGGACAGAATGAAAACTCTTCCTACAAGCTTTACCAGACACTGATAGAAGTCACAAGACTGCTATATACTGCTGATGAGTAAGGGTATTTAGCAGTTTATATTTACTGAAATAAATGCATTCCATGTTCTGTGTACTGTGGGGGACCAGATATAGTGCATGCAGGGTCCTGGGTTTAGTAACACTTTAATACAAAGCTGGCAGAGATGAATTATAAGCTCATGCTTTAGCTGTATTTGGTTTTAACTAATATGGCCAAATTCATCCCTCAGGCCTCTTCTAAATGTTTTAGGGGTTGCCATGTAGAAGTTCCCATGCAGCATACATGATGGGCATGCTCAAATGTTAAAGGCTTTTAGCTCAGAGTATATATGCTTATCCATAGCAACATCAGTCAATGTCAAAAAATCCCCAATGGATGCATTGCTTCAAAGTCATTTCACCAAGACCCCCAGAGGCTCTAGTATTTAAATTTCATATATTTTTCTGGCTGCCAGAATTGCAATTGCTGGATGTTGACATAAATCCTCCATTTCTCTGAAACTTGTTAAGAACAAACTTAACTGGATCATGGTCAATGATGTTTATTGATGATCAAAATGAAAAATATGTAATCTAAATTTGAAAACACATGGGATTCATGGATTCAACATATTTCTCCCTTCTACTTTCGGCTTTCTCTCCTTGTGCTGTTGTTTACCAGTTTTAGATAATTGAACAGTATGCTTTGCGGATACTTTGGGTGTAGTATGATATAACTCAATTTCCCCAGCCTGGGAATCTTGTGCAGATATAAGACATGATATGACCATGGAGAATTCACCCTTTAGAAATTCAATTTGCATTCTGTGTTTAGGATCTGTTGTTGTGGAGTAACAAAGGTTAGGCATCCCATAGATCAGTTTTTTCATTCGATCAGTGGGCTAAATAAAAAAAACTAACTTGATTCCCCCATCCACACATTTGTGGTGGATGGGGGAATCCTACTCATTGAACTATTGTATTCTGACAGAGGGGAAACTTCACTCATCACTGATACACTGATCAGCATATGTACATATAAAAAAAACAATAGGACCATCATATCTGCAATACTAATGTTAGAAGGATGTGCATATTTTCTTTCTGTGACTGGTCTTGTCTCCGTCCCCTTCCTGTAATTTTTTGCAGGCAGCCTGAAGTGGGTGGAGCCTGCTGGGTCCCTCCTACAGCTCCGCTCTCTGCACAGACCACAAACAGCACAGTGATGATGTCACTGCTACTTTCACAAGCCTATGTATGCACAGTGTGACGCCCTCTTGTGATAGACATCGTTATCACCAAACACCTTGGGTTATCCTAGGAGCTGGATGCTCGTGCATGACAGATTGAAGCATCCTCTGTTTTTGATGCACTACTTTCTGCTTTAAGGCAGCATTGGATCTGGTGAGTGCGGACCAAGTGGTATTAGCAGTGAGCACAGGTGGTGGTGTGCCGCATGTTAAGTTTTCTCCTGGACTCTGGAAGACACTATTCTAACCTTACACTTTACATCTTTTCTCTGGGGCTTTATTCATCCATTCAGTATATGTATATACGCTGATTTATAGTATTTTTTGTTGTAGTAGCACATTGACATTTATTTTCAGATTGGGTTTGATATATAGACCTATTGTTAGCTGCCTTGGCATATGTTTAACGCAGACATTTTCTATTTACTTCTTATACACTGATCTGCGTTGCAGGCTGTAGCTGAGAAAATCCAACTGGCTGATTGCACAGGAGTAAAACTTTCTACTTAACCACTAGCCTACCGCCCGCCGTCAAATGATGGCAAGACGATGAGGCTCTCGTTCTGGGCGCACGTCATATGACGTCTTCGCCTTTCCGAGCCACTAGGGGGGACGCACGCCCGCCACGTCACTGGGGACCTAAACTGAGGAAAAAATTATTTGGTAAACATTCACCCTATATTTCAAGCCACATATACACTTCCAGATGAAGCAGACAGAGCCTTTGTACTCCTGCAGCCAGAGGAAGGTGGGCAGAGATGCTGCTGATGTGTTCACCCTTAAAGCAGACCTAAGTCATTTTTTCAACTTTCCATTTATTAAATCTTCTGCCCTTGTTGGTTTAACTTCGGATAGTAGATCATTTTTTTCTGCCAGTAAATACCTTATACAGCCCACTTCCTGTTTCTTGTCTGATAAAAAAAGCCTAGGCTTATGACATCATACACAGCTCTCTCTCTCTCACTCTTGTGAGAGTTTGCCAGCAAGGGAGGGCTGATGAGTCATAGGAGGGCAAATGAGAGCTGCAGGGCTGCAGAGCTGGAGGTGCCTCTGTGTGTGTGTGTGTGTAAATCCAGGAAGTAACCAGGCAGCAGCTTCAGCTGCCCACAGTTAAAATGGATGCAGCCAGACTCAGTAGAGGGAGATTTCTTCAGCATATTTGGCAAGTACCAAATCATAGTATATATAAAATAATATGCAAAGTGGTTGGTGGGAAGCTTCAGAATGACAAATATGTTTTTATTACAAATTATGTGAGCAGACTGCAGTTCCTCTTTAAAGTGGATGTTAACCCTAGTCATGAAATTTCTGCTGGGCACATATATCTGCAGTGTTTTGTTACTGTCAGAAACCATTAATAAGACTGAGACAGAAGTACAGTTAAATCACACGTGTTTAATAATAAAAGTAAATAGAACAAACATAGTCAAAACATAGCCAAATTTCAGTAACCGGAACGGATAGTCAGACAAGCCAGAGACTCAGGAAGCCAGGGATCAGCGTAGTGGAACAGCAAGCAGGATCTGGAGCCAGAAGGAATGTCAGCCAAGCAAGTCTTTAACAGGAACGCAGGAGATAGTCTCTGTGATGTTGACCAAGGCGAAGGCAGAGATCATCTGGGCTGGATGGCTTAAGTAGGCAGGACTGATGGGCAGGAAATCATCAACAGGTGAGTCACTGTGGAGAGATAGGAGCTGGCAATTAGCTGACAGCTGAGTGGCCAGCTCAGAGAAGGAAAGGCTGAGCCCATCCCTGACAGTTACTTCTCTTCAAAGCACTATGTCCCGTAAATTTCTCCTGCCCTGAACTTCTGTTATCAACCTGATAATCTCTGACAACTTCTCCGTCACATATGATAAAAGCAGCCTGAGTTTTGTGTTAGGGAGGATGCTATAAATAGCTTAGTAGAGCCATGAACTATTCAACAATTAGAGCTGAAAGTCTCTACCTATGAGGAGAGGGTGTGTGCCTTTCCTCCAACAGCTGTCTTGGCTGTATGCCCAGATTTCACTGCAGTGCGGAGCAGGAAGAGAAAATCTCCTAACACGAAGTGAACTTTCTAAACAGTATATAAAAATGAAAGCAGCAGATATACATGTAAAACGTATGTAGGGAGATTTGTTTCATCTCTGTGTATCATCTCAGGCAGTTAATTTCACTGGGTATATGTGAGGGTTTACATCTGCTTTAAAATGGGTATTGCACTAAAAATGCACAGTCCACTCATTTATTTTGCCCTCCCTGCATGCCAAAAAGCTGCAATTACAAAAATACCTGTAGGGAAAATATTAAATACGCTAAACTTTTTCACAGATTACTTGTGTAGGCAACTGTGACATAAATTTCCCTCAGATGAGTTATCAGTGAATGCAGAGTAGTTTAAAGCTTGCAGGGAGACACTCCCGTGTTGTGCTGTAAAATTATATCTCAAAAATTTGTACTACCTAGTATTCCCCAGTATCACTTTGGAAAGTGTCAGGATCACTTAGTACTCCTGTTCCTCATTCCAGCATCCGGGGTTTTGGCTATGGCACTCTCCTTGTCTGTCTGTCTACCTGCAGGCTGATTAATGTGATCAGTCTCTGGGTGGAAACAAAGCCTGTTATAAGCCAGCTCAAACCTCATTTGGGTGCTTGTGATAGAGAGTGATACGTGTTTTGTTCCTAACCAAGCTCCCTGTCTGTCTGCCCTGCTTTGCTAGTTTGGATTTCCCTGTGTATAAGTTTGGACTGGATTATTGGACTATTCTTTGAACTCAGCCTGCATTTTACCTTGACTGTCATAGAACCACGTTATCTGTCTGCTAACCGCAATTATCTATTTGCTTTGCTTAGTTCGCATCTGCCCTGGCATGGTGGCCAGTAGGGATGGGCCCGGTGCTCGATTCGAACCCATGTTCGAATCGAGCATCGGGCGTTCGCTCGCTCGTCGAGCCCAGAACTATTTGGGCCGTTCGCATCACATTCGTGTGATGCGAGCGGCCCCGCAATGCATTGCGGCCGGCGCGGCCGGCGCAGTGCATTGCTGGCTGATGATTGGCCAAGCATGCACTGTGACCCCGCATGCTTGGCCAATCACAGCGCCCGAAACTCGGAGAGCAATAATTGGCTACAGGCAGGACGGCTGTAGCCAATTACAGCTCAGGGGCTTTAGTACACGCCCCACCATTTAAAAGGCCGCCACGCCATCGGCCCCGGTCACTAGTGATGGGAAGTTCGGATCTTTTAAGTGAATCGGTTCATTTCAATTCACTCACTGAAATGAACCGATTCAATGAATCGATTCTTCGATTCTTCGGTTCACTTGCTGAATACTGACAAGCAAGTGAATCAAAGCTCTCACTCAACCTTTTTAAATGATTAGAATCAATAGAATGATTCTCCACAGAAGGTTGGCAGCTCCTGGGGACTTTTACTTGTATTTAGTTCCTTGCTTAGAGCACAAGCAAATTTGTCAGATTAGCGGTGTCATTAATTTGGTGATGCACAAAAAGCTGTGTAAAGGAAAAGCGGGTTTTTGTGCATGTGAACCTCATTCTGAGGGGCCAACTTCACAGTTAACATTGCTAGCCATCATATTTTTCCTAGCGCATGCACAGCAAAAATTATCGGATTTTACTACCGCCGGCGAAGTACCCACAGTAGTAAAATCCAATCGTTAGGCTCCTTTCACACTTGTGCGACTTGAAAGTCGTGCAATTTGATGCGGTTTTGATGTGACTTGAAGCAATACCTATGTAATCTTGAGGTCTCTGCCTCAAGTCGCATCAAAATCGGACCAAAGTAGTGCAGTGACTACTTTGAAGTCGCTGCGACTTGAAGACGCACAGATATGAATGGTACTGATTAGAAATCATGGAGTACCACTTGTCCTGCGACTTTGTAGTCCCAAGTCGCACAAGTGTGAAAGGAGCCTCATTATGCACTGTAAAGACTACAGACAAATCTGATGGCTAGCAATCTTAACTGTGAAGTTGGCCCATCAGAATGCAGTTCACATGCACAAAAAAACGCTTTTCATTTACACAGCTGTTTGTGCATCACCGTAAGTGGCAATATTGGCTGATCCTATAGATTGCTTGATCTGACAGAACACCTGCTACCCAGGTTACTGAGCACTGTGATTGGCTGGAGCGGCGATACCCGGAAGTAACCTTCTGGGTATCGCCGCAGTGATGGCTGGAGAGGGAGACGAGGACGGCTTTGGGGGCCCCGATCTAAGGTAAGTGATGCATAATGAGCTAGTATGCTAGTCATACTAGCTCATTATGACTTTGTCTTGCAGGTGGGATTTATTTATTTAGGTTTTCCAGGGTTTACAACCACTTTCAAAAAAAATCAAGGATCCAGGGGCCATAGAAATCTCAGGACCAAAACGCAGAACAATATTACTATAAAGCAGGATAAATGTATTTTTGTGTTAAAAAAATGAGACAGCTCTCTCATTCAGTTATACAGCTACTAAATTAGACACGTCCCAGAAGGGATGTTTGTCTCCTTTAACATGCATATCTCCTTTAGGATAAGCAAACTAAATACTAAAGGGTTAAAGAATTAATCTGAATGAGGAGGATATCTTCTTAACCTGACTCTTTGTCCTCTATGTCTTTAAAGCAGTCTGTAGTGTATTGCTGCTACCTGATCATTGATTTAGTGTATTCTACTGGTGGTGACTCAGGGTTCTTTCAGTGTACTGTATTCTAACAACTCGATTCTTTAACTCGGTAACTGGTATGATTCTTTAACTCGGTGTGCTGTGTGTGTACTCCTCACTCTATACAGTTCCTGAGTGTCACTGTGCCTTGAGCACGCTGATTGGTTGCAGGGAGGGGCCGAGCTCTCTCACACTAGGATCATATTACCAGGCCTGCTCTGCTATGTTGAGTGCATACAAGTGAACTGTTTCAAACGAATCAGTTCACTCAGATGAATCGATTCATCCAGTTCACTGAAAAGAACCGATTCAAAAGAACGATTCGTTCATGAACTGGACATCACTACCGGTCACATGAGTTCCGGCTTTAGGAGAGATTAGTCTGCTGATTCTGTCTTTGCTTGATACTGAAAGATTTGCTCTTCTTTGCTAAACCATTGGCTATTTCTTTGCTAAACCATTGCTACCTAAGTCATTGATCGTTCATTGCTGCTGATTGCAGTTAGTGTGTTATTAGCTGCTGCTGGGGATTAGTCTGGTGCGTGCTTACTGTTAGTACAGTATTGCAGTAGTACCAACCGCAGTGCTGTTAGCACAGCATTGCACCCCAACAGCACCCATAGGACTTCTAGTGTGTTAGTGGCAGCAAACAGAGCTCCTATATTTTCTTCTCAGCAGCACCCATAGGACTTCTAGTGTGTTAGTGGCATCACACAGAGCTCCTATATTTTCTTCTCAGCAGCACCCATAGGACTTCTAGTGTGTTAGTGGCAGCAAACAGAGCTCCTATATTTTCTTCTCAGCAGCACCCATAGGACTTCTAGTGTGTTAGTGGCAGCAAACAGAGCTCCTATATTTTCTTCTCAGCAGCACCCATAGGACTTCTAGTGTGTTAGTGGCAGCAAACAGAGCTCCTATATTTTCTTCTCAGCAGCACCCATAGGACTTCTAGTGTGTTAGTGGCAGCAAACAGAGCTCCTATATTTTCTTCTCAGCAGCACCCATAGGACTTCTAGTGTGTTAGTGGCATCACACAGAGCTCCTATATTTTCTTCTCAGCAGCACCCATAGGACTTCTAGTGTGTTAGTGGCAGCAAACAGAGCTCCTATATTTTCTTCTCAGCAGCACCCATAGGACTTCTAGTGTGTTAGTGGCATCACACAGAGCTCCTATATTTTCTTCTCAGCAGCACCCATAGGACTTCTAGTGTGTTAGTGGCAGCAAACAGAGCTCCTATATTTTCTTCTCAGCAGCACCCATAGGACTTCTAGTGTGTTAGTGGCATCACACAGAGCTCCTATATTTTCTTCTCAGCAGCACCCATAGGACTTCTAGTGTGTTAGTGGCAGCAAACAGAGCTCCTATATTTTCTTCTCAGCAGCACCCATAGGACTTCTAGTGTGTTAGTGGCATCACACAGAGCTCCTATATTTTCTTCTCAGCAGCACCCATAGGACTTCTAGTGTGTTAGTGGCAGCAAACAGAGCTCCTATATTTTCTTCTCAGCAGCACCCATAGGACTTCTAGTGTGTTAGTGGCAGCAAACAGAGCTCCTATATTTTCTTCTCAGCAGCACCCATAGGACTTCTAGTGTGTTAGTGGCATCACACAGAGCTCCTATATTTTCTTCTCAGCAGCACCCATAGGACTTCTAGTGTGTTAGTGGCAGCAAACAGAGCTCCTATATTTTCTTCTCAGCAGCACCCATAGGACTTCTAGTGTGTTAGTGGCAGCAAACAGAGCTCCTATATTTTCTTCTCAGCAGCACCCATAGGACTTCTAGTGTGTTAGTGGCAGCAAACAGAGCTCCTATATTTTCTTCTCAGCAGCACCCATAGGACTTCTAGTGTGTTAGTGGCATCACACAGAGCTCCTATATTTTCTTCTCAGCAGCACCCATAGGACTTCTAGTGTGTTAGTGGCAGCAAACAGAGCTCCTATATTTTCTTCTCAGCAGCACCCATAGGACTTCTAGTGTGTTAGTGGCAGCAAACAGAGCTCCTATATTTTCTTCTCAGCAGCACCCATAGGACTTCTAGTGTGTTAGTGGCAGCAAACAGAGCTCCTATATTTTCTTCTCAGCAGCACCCATAGGACTTCTAGTGTGTTAGTGGCAGCAAACAGAGCTCCTATATTTTCTTCTCAGCAGCACCCATAGGACTTCTAGTGTGTTAGTGGCAGCAAACAGAGCTCCTATATTTTCTTCTCAGCAGCACCCATAGGACTTCTAGTGTGTTAGTGGCAGCAAACAGAGCTCCTATATTTTCTTCTCAGCAGCACCCATAGGACTTCTAGTGTGTTAGTGGCAGCAAACAGAGCTCCTATATTTTCTTCTCAGCAGCACCCATAGGACTTCTAGTGTGTTAGTGGCAGCAAACAGAGCTCCTATATTTTCTTCTCAGCAGCACCCATAGGACTTCTAGTGTGTTAGTGGCATCACACAGAGCTCCTATATTTTCTTCTCAGCAGCACCCATAGGACTTCTAGTGTGTTAGTGGCAGCAAACAGAGCTCCTATATTTTCTTCTCAGCAGCACCCATAGGACTTCTAATGTGTTAGTGGCATCACACAGAGTTCCTATATCTTCATCTCAGCAGCACCCATAGGACTTCTAGTGTGTTAGTGGCATCACACAGAGCTCCTATATTTTCTTCTCAGCAGCACCCATAGGACTTCTAGTGTGTTAGTGGCAGCAAACAGAGCTCCTATATTTTCTTCTCAGCAGCACCCATAGGACTTCTAGTGTGTTAGTGGCAGCAAACAGAGCTCCTATATTTTCTTCTCAGCAGCACCCATAGGACTTCTAGTGTGTTAGTGGCATCACACAGAGCTCCTATATTTTCTTCTCAGCAGCACCCATAGGACTTCTAGTGTGTTAGTGGCAGCAAACAGAGCTCCTATATTTTCTTCTCAGCAGCACCCATAGGACTTCTAGTGTGTTAGTGGCAGCAAACAGAGCTCCTATATTTTCTTCTCAGCAGCACCCATAGGACTTCTAGTGTGTTAGTGGCAGCAAACAGAGCTCCTATATTTTCTTCTCAGCAGCACCCATAGGACTTCTAGTGTGTTAGTGGCAGCAAACAGAGCTCCTATATTTTCTTCT
This sequence comes from Rana muscosa, assembly GCA_029206835.1. Lineage (NCBI taxonomy): Eukaryota > Metazoa > Chordata > Amphibia > Anura > Ranidae > Rana > Rana muscosa. The sequence goes on from CM055116.1 coordinate 288,211,451, forward strand.
CAGCAGCACCCATAGGACTTCTAGTGTGTTAGTGGCATCACACAGAGCTCCTATATTTTCTTCTCAGCAGCACCCATAGGACTTCTAGTGTGTTAGTGGCAGCAAACAGAGCTCCTATATTTTCTTCTCAGCAGCACCCATAGGACTTCTAGTGTGTTAGTGGCAGCAAACAGAGCTCCTATATTTTCTTCTCAGCAGCACCCATAGGACTTCTAGTGTGTTAGTGGCAGCAAACAGAGCTCCTATATTTTCTTCTCAGCAGCACCCATAGGACTTCTAGTGTGTTAGTGGCAGCAAACAGAGCTCCTATATTTTCTTCTCAGCAGCACCCATAGGACTTCTAGTGTGTTAGTGGCAGCAAACAGAGCTCCTATATTTTCTTGTCAGCAGCACACATAGTACCTATAGTGTGTTAGTGTCAGCACCCATAGGACCTACAGTGTGTTGTGAGCACACATAGGAGTTCTATTTTTTATACTATATACACTACCGACTACAATGGCTGGAAGACCGCCAAGGAGAGGCAGAGCGTGCCGAGGCAAGAACACAGGGCAGGCAGGCTCTGTTTCTAGAGACAACAGTGCTGGCCGTGGACGTGGTCGTGCATCGTCATCAGCACGTGGCCATGGGACACGCTTGTCTTTGTTTTCGGCAGCTGGACATGTGGAGCCGCATCATGCCGAAGGCTTGGTAGAATGGATGACCAAGCCCTCCTCATCCTCCTCATCCTCTCTCACCCAGGCTCAGGGTACTGGCAGAGCAGCTGCCAACGCGTACTCAATGGCATCATCAGCCACCCCTTCCCTAGACCCACCATGTCCTCCTGAGGAGTCCCCCGAACTGTTTGAGCACAGTGTTGGGTACATGCTCCAGGAGGATGCCCAACGATTCGAAGGCTCGGATGATGATACCCAGCTTGAGGAAGTCAGTAGTGTGCGCGCAGAGAGAGGGGATGCTGAAGGACAGCAATCTGGCAGTAGTGTTCCACCAGCTGCAGCTTACTGCCAGGTTTGCTCTAGTGGTGAAGAGGGAGGGGATGATGAGGTCACTGACTCCACGTGGGTGCCTGAAGGGAGAGAGGAGGAGGAGGATGCAGCGTCACATGTCCAACGAGGCAGGATGCCCCCTGGAGGCCAGCTAGAGGCCAGCACAGCAACTGTACCACACCGCAGAGCTCCGCCTGTGCAGGGCGCTGCCTCTGCACGTTATCACAAAAGTTCTTTGGTGTGGGCCTTTTTTGAGACGAGTGCATCAGATCGCACCACTGCTATTTGCAATATTTGTCTCAAGCGTATCTCGCGTGGCCAAAACATCAGCCGCTTGGGCACCACAAGCATGAGCAGACATATGTCGACCTGCCATGCAGCTCGTTGGCAAGCACACATAAAAGACCCACACCAAAGAACAAAGCGGACCTCTCCTTGCTCCTCATCAGCTGGGATCTCCATCCCCACTATATCTTCAGTCCTCTCTGAAAGCTGCTCTGAGAGGACTGAAGGTGTAGAATTAGGTGTGTCACAACCAAGTACTTGCAGTACACCGACGTCCGATTGTAGCAGGCAAATTTCCCTGCCCCAGCTGCTGGACCGTCGAAAGAAGTATACTCCCAGCCATCCACATGCCCAGCGGTTGAATGCTAGCTTGGCTAAATTGCTAGCACTTCAACTGCTGCCTTTTCAGTTGATAGACTCGGCCCCCTTTCGTGAGTTTGTTCAATGTGCGGTTCCTCAGTGGCAGGTTCCCAAACGCCACTTTTTCTCACGGAAGGCGATTCCGTCTCTCTACTGGCATGTGGAAGGCAATGTCCATGCCTCGCTGGACAGGGCGGTCAGCGGTAAGGTGCATATTACCGCTGACTCATGGTCCAGCAGGCATGGACAGGGACGTTATCTTTCTTTCACGGCCCATTGGGTCACTCTATTGGTAGCTGGGAGGGATGCAGGACAAGGTGCAGTAGTGTTGGAGGTTGTTCCGCCACCACGCCTCCAAAATGCTACTACTGGTTGTGACACACCTCTCTCCTCCACCCCCTCCTCTTCTTCTTCCTCCATGTCCTCTTCGAGTGCTCTGTCCTCGGAACCAGCGGTGCTCCGTAGGCGTACAAGGGGCTACGCGAGTACGCAGGCAAAAAGATGCCATGCCGTGCTTGCGCTGGTGTGTTTGGGGGACAGGAGCCACACTGGGCCAGAGGTTCTGGCAGCTCTGCAGGGGCAGGCCGAGAGGTGGTTGACGCCACGCCAGCTTAAGCCAGGAATGGTCGTTTCTGATAATGGCACCAACCTCCTCTCCGCCCTGCGACAGGGGCAGCTCACCCATGTGCCCTGTATGGCTCACGTCCTCAACCTGGTGGTGCAGCGGTTCTTGGGCAGGTTCCCAGGCTTACAGGATGTCCTGAGGCAGGCCAGGAAAGTCTGTGTGCATTTCCGCCGATCTTATAATGCCAGTGCTCGGCTGACTGAGCTGCAAAAGGAGCTGAACCTGCCCAAGAACCGCCTAATATGTGACATGCCCACCAGGTGGAACTCAACGTTGGCCATGCTGCAGCGACTGCACACGCAGCAGAGGGCCATCAATGAGTACCTTTGCGACTACGGCACCAGGACAGGGTCAGGGGAGCTTGGCTTTTTTTCCCCACGCCAGTGGAGCATGATCAGGGATGCATGCACTGTCCTCTCACCATTTGAGGAGGCCACGAGGATGGTGAGCAGTGACAGTGCATGCATCAGTGACACTGTACCTCTTGTCCACCTGTTGGAGCATACGCTGCGTGGGATAATGGACAGGGCACTTGAGGCAGAACAGAGGCAGGAAGAGGAGGACTTCCTTGTCTCTCAAGGCCCCCTTTATCCAGACAATGTTCCTTCTGTCCCACCCATCACACAGGAAGAGGAGGAGGAGGAGGAGGAGGATTGTGTGAGCATGGAGGTGGAGCCTGGCACTCAGCATCAGCAGCAGCAGTCTTTTAGGGATGATGTACAGTCCCAACAAACCAGTGGACTTGTACGTGGATGGGAGGAGGTGGCTGGCGATCATGTCATCCTCAGTGACCCAGAAGACTCCGGACCGAATGCCTCAGCTAACCTACGCTGCATGGCCTCCCTGATCCTGCAAAGCCTGCGGAAGGATCCTCGTGTTCTTCGGATCAAGGAGAGTGACCATTACTGGCTGGCCACTCTCCTTGATCCACGGTACAAGGGTAAGGTTGCGGACCTTATCTTGCCGTCGCAGAGGGAGCAGAGGATGAGACATCTCAGGGAGGCCTTGCAGAAAGGTCTGTGCAACGCGTTCCCAGAAACTGGGAGGTTACAAACTCCTGGTCCTGGACGACAAGTTGCTGAGGCTTCGGTCAGTAGCAGAAGGAGCGGTGGGGAAGGTGGACGTCTGACCGATGCGTTCAGACAATTTTTTAGTCCGCAGCCCCAAGGTATGATCGGTTCCAGCAACCATCGCCAGCGTCTGATATACATGGTGCAGGAATACCTAGGGGCAAGGTCAGACTTGGACACCTTTCCCACCGAAAATCCTCTGGCTTACTGGGTCCTGAGGATGGATCACTGGCCAGAGCTTGCACAGTATGCAATTGAGCTACTGGCCTGTCCTGCATCCAGCGTTCTTTCCGAACGCACATTCAGTGCTGCTGGAGGATTTGTCACCGATCATAGGGTGCGCCTGTCCACCGACTCGGTTGATCGACTGACCTTCATAAAAATGAATCAGTCTTGGATCACCACCAGCTACCAGACACCTGAAGCGGATATAACGGAATAATTTATAATGTCACATCCCTTCAAGACTGCCTATGCTGATGCTGAGTGACTGTCCTGTTATGTTCACTGACTATCCTCTTCCTCCTCCTCAATGATCCATGCCACCACACCAGTGCCTAAGGCACAATTTTTCAGCCCCTGTATAACAGGGGCGTGTAATTACAATTTTTTAAAAAGATGCTTCGCAACAGGTGTGACTGCTGTGCTCAGAGTACAGTATCTGTGAGGGGTTGCAGTGTTGTGGCACCAGCACCAGTGCCTAAGGCACAATTTTTCAGCCCCTGTTGGGGCGTGTAATTACAATTTTTAGGCAATGCTTTGCAACAGGTCTCATTGCTGTGCTCAGAGTACAGTATCTGTGAGGGGTTGCAGTGTTGTGGCACCAGCACCAGTGCCTAAGGCACAATTTTTCAGCCCCTGTATAACAGGGGCGTGTAATTAAATTTTTTTAAAAAGATGCTTCGCAACAGGTGTGACTGCTGTGCTCAGAGTACAGTATCTGTGAGGGGTTGCAGTGTTGTGGCACCAGCACCAGTGCCTAAGGCACAATTTTTCAGCCCCTGTTGGGGCGTGTAATTACAATTTTTAGGCAATGCTTTGCAACAGGTCTCATTGCTGTGCTCAGAGTACAGTATCTGTGAGGGGTTGCAGTGTTGTGGCACCAGCACCAGTGCCTAAGGCACAATTTTTCAGCCCCTGTATAACAGGGGCGTGTAATTACAATTTTTTAAAAAGATGCTTCGCAACAGGTGTGACTGCTGTGCTCCAAGTACAGTATCTGTGAGGGGTTGCAGTGTTGTGGCACCAGCACCAATGCCTAAGGCACAATTTTTCAGCCCCTGTTTAACAGGGGCGTGTAATTACAAATCTTGATCTAATAGTTCACAGCAGGGCCCATTCCTGCGCCCACCAAGAGTAACTATGAGGGCCTACAGTCTTGTGGCAACACCGTCCACCACCACCACCACCACCAAAGGCCCAATTTTTCTGCCCTGTTCAACAGGTGCATGCAATTACAAATCTTGATCTAATAACTCACAGCAGGGCCCATTCCTGCACCCACCAAGAGTAACTGTGAGGGCTTACAGTCTTGTGGCAACACCGTCCACCACCACCACCACCACCACCAAAGGCCCAATTTTTCTGCCCGGTTCAACAGGTGCATGCAAGTACAAATCTTGATCTATTAACTCACAGCAGGGCCCATTCCTGTGCCCACCAGTCTTGTGGCTACACCAACATCTAATAGGGCAAATTTCTGCAGAGTATATACGGCAGGCCCCTACTTTCAAACATCCAACTTACAAATGACTCCTACTTGCAAACGGCAAGAGAAAACAGGAAGTGAGAGGAAATCTACCCCTAGGAAGGAAAATTCTATCCTGTTAGATTTAATTTGGGAAAAAGGTATCTCCTCTCTACTGATGCTTTATCACCAATCCTTGTTTCAATTAAAACCCCACTTTTCCAAAAACATTTGTCATTGGGACGGAAAGTGAGGTGACATGTTCTGAACAGATGTGCAAAGACAGCAAATGTTACAGGGGTGATAACCCCTCCCTATGTTCTCCAAAAAGCTTAAAAATTGATTTTTTTGGGATGTAGCTACACTTCATAATGTACCTGTTCAGATTCTACTTAAGAACAAACCTACAGTCCATGTCTTGTTTGCACCACCTATATACTGCTGTTCAGAGTATATAGGGTTGTAGGTATAGGGTTTTATTTTGGGTGCGGGGTCCCCCTTAGTATCCATACAAGACCCAAAGGGGCTGGGGTGGGGGGGGGGTGATGGGGTAGCCATGCCATTTTTCTCAAGGATTTTCAGCCATATGGCGGCCAGGACAAGACATGACATTAAAGCCGCAAGTGGTTTTAAATGGCTTCTTTTTTTCCTTTACAAATGTCATTTTGTGCAAGGACAGTTCTAAACACGGGAAACACATGCCACTTCACAGGCATACTTTAGACACCCCCCAGGTACCATATTTAAAGGAAAATTTCACTTTTTTTTTTTCACTTTATGCATCATTAAAATGACTGCTCCCGAAAAAACTTTAGTTTTTAAAATTTCTTTTTGCATTGATATATGTCCCCTGGGGCAGGACCCGGGTCCCCAAACCTGTTTTATAACATTAACATGCATATTGGCCGTTGTAATTAGCAATTTTGATTTCGAACGTTCGCGTCCATTATAACGAATAGGGTTCGAAAATTCGCGCGAACTTTCGGTCCGTTCGAAGGTTCTGGTGCGAACCGAACCCGGGGGTGTTCGGCTCATCCCTAGTGGCCAGGCACTATAGCATTGTGTATAAGTCCTGGGGGAAACCGAGTACCAGTAGGCCTGCTTGCCTTATGGGAAAGGGGGCTGCTATAGGTGAAGCACACAGTAGCCAGCTATAGTGTCTGACCACCTGTGTTGGGGTAGACGTGACAGAAAGGAGTTTGATATCACCCCATTTAGTTCAGAAGTCAGGGGAAATGTGAATGTATTTATTTAACTTTTTTACTTACAGGTTTTTAGCATTGTATAGCATGACAAGCTCCATTAGCAGCCATTGACCAAGAAGAAGCTGGGCAGAAGTCATGACCCTGCATACTGTCTGGGCTTAGATTCCAAGGGCATTCTTCAGGGATAGGGATGAGCTTCGTGTTCGAGTCGAACATACGTTCGACTCGAACATCGGCTGTTTGATTGTTCGCCAAAGATCGAACGTTATGGGCCGTTTGCGTCAAATTCGAGTGACGCGAACGGCCCACAATACACTGCGCCATCGCAGTGCAATCCTGGTGCTGTGATTGGCCAAGTATGCACTGTGACCCCGCATGCTTGGCCAATCACAGCGCCGGCAGCGAGGAGAGCCATAATTGGCCACAGGCAGGATGCCTGTGGCCAATCATAGCTCAGGGGGGTTTAGTACACGCCCCACACTATAAAAGGCCGCCAGCACGGCGGCCTTGTGCAGCGTGTTCCGGCGTGCAGGGAAAGAGATACATAGGCAGGGACAGTGTGTTCTATGTCCTATTCTTTTCTCAGGCATCTGCAGGAGTTAGTGGGTGTTGTGTGCCTCCAGCACAGTATACACCTGGATCTACACTTTATTGCTGTTCTCTAAACTAGATAGGCAGGCAGGGACAGTGTGTTCTTTTCTCAGGCATCTGCAGCAGTTAGTGGGTGTTGTGTGCCCCAGCACAGTATACACCTGTATATACCCGTCATTGCTGTTCTCTAATACAGGCATCTGCAGGAGTTAGTGGCACAGTGTACACCTGTATATACCCGTCATTGCTGTTCTCTAATACAGGCATCTGCAGGAGTTAGTGGCACAGCATACACCTGTATATACCCGTCATTGCTGTTCTCTAATACAGGCATCTGCAGGAGTTAGTGGCACAGTGTACACCTGTATATAGGAGTGAATATACAAATAAATGATGCGCTAATCACCAACCAACTAATATGTGCACACTTAAAGATATTCAGATCCTCCGTGGTGAATAAAATAGTGATATGCCTTACTACCACAAAAAATCAAAATTCCCCTATCCACAAGTAGCATAGATAGTATTGTGGAGTAATTTCTTGACCCTTAATATGCAAAAATCCCCAGGTCCCTATGCAAATGTGTCACTGAACAATACAAATCTTCATAAAAAGAACCATAAACACTATAGTTTATGCAAAATTATTCCTGTGAACGGCCTTCTTCTTCTTATAAACACTCCGGTTTTCATGAGTAAGTCACGTGTCAGTGATGTAACGCATAGGGGGAGGAGCCCAAGTGACGCTTGCAGCAGCAGTCTGAGTGAGGAGCACACTGAAAACTGAGCTGATCAATGCTGATTATCTTTGGAGGTTATGTGAGTACGGGCTGCAGCTGTGAAAGGTTGAGCCTGTGTTAAGCATATTGTGCAATGATCTGTTTCCTTTCTTCTATTCACATGTATATGGAAACACCTTGAAAACCGGAGTGTTTATAAGAAGGAGAAGGCCGTTCACAGGAATAATTTTGCATAAACTATAGTGTTTATGGTTCTTTTTATGGAGATTTGTATTGTTCAGTGATACATTTGCATATGGACCTGGGGATTTTTGCATATTAAGGGACAAGAAATTACTCCACAATACTATCTATGCTACTTGTGGATAGGGGAATTTTCATTTTTTGTGGTAGTAAGGCATATCACTATTTTATTCAGCACGGAGGATCTGAATATCTTTAAGTGTGCACATATTAGTTGGTTGGTGATTAGCGCATCATTTATTTGTATATTCACTTTTGCATGGACACAGGAATCCTTTGTTTGATTGCAGCTTTCACTATTTGGTTATCAATTTATTGTTTTTTTCACTATTTATTTCATTAGCGCTTTAGTACACAATATTTTCATTACACCTGTATATACCCATCATTGCTGTTCTCTAATACAGGCATCTGCAGGAGTTAGTGGCACAGTGTACACCTGTATATATCCGTCATTGCTGTTCTCTAATACAGGCATCTGCAGGAGTTAGTGGCACAGTGTACACCTGTATATAACCGTCATTGCTGTTCTCTAATACAGGCATCTGCAGGAGTTAGTGGCACAGTGTACACCTGTATATACCCGTCATTGCTGTTTTCTAATACAGGCATCTGCAGGAGTTAGTGGCACAGTATACACCTGTATATACCCGTCATTACTGTTCTCTAATACAGGCATCTGCAGGAGTTAGTGGCACAGTGTACACCTGTATATACCCGTCATTGCTGTTCTCTAATACAGGCATCTGCAGGAGTTAGTGGAACAGTGTACACCTGTATATACCCGGCATTGCTGTTCTCTAATACAGGCATCTGCAGGAGTTAGTGGCACAGTGTACACCTGTATATACCCATCATTGCTGTTCTCTAATACAGGCATCTACAGGAGTTAGTGGCACAGTGTACACCTGTATATACCCGTCATTGCTGTTCTCTAATACAGGCATCTGCAGGAGTTAGTGGCACAGTGTACACCTGTATATACCCGTCATTGCTGTTCTCTAATACAGGCCTCTGCAGGAGTTAGTGGCACAGTATACACCTGTATATACCCGTCATTGCTGTTCTCTAATACAGGCATCTGCAGGAGTTAGTGGCACAGTGTACACCTGTATATACCCGTCATTGCTGTTCTCTAATACAGGCATCTGCAGGAGTTAGTGGCACAGTATACACCTGTATATACCCGTCATTGCTGTTCTCTAATACAGGCATCTGCAGGAGTTAGTGGCACAGTATACACCTGTATATACCCGTCAGGCTCTGTGTCTAGAGACAACAGTGCTGGTCGTAGACGTGGTGCATTGTCATCAGCACGTGGCCATGGGACGCACTTGTCCTTATTTTCGGCAGCTGGACGTGTTGAGCCTCATCATGCCAAAGACTTGGTAGATTGGATGACCAAGCCCTCCTCATCCTCCTCATCCTCTCTCACCCAGGCTCAGGGTACTGGCAAAGCAGCTGCCAAAGCGTCCTCTTCCCTCGTATCAATGTAATCATCAGTCACTCCTTCCCTAGACCCACCATGTCCTCCTGAGGAGTCCCCCGAACTGTTTGAGCACAGTGTTGGGTACATGCTCCAGGAGGATTCCCAGCGTTTCAAAGGGTCTGATGATGATACCCAGCTAGAGGAAGGCAGTAGCCTGAGCGCAGAGAGAGAGGGGATGCTCAAGAAGGACAGCAATCTGGCAGTCATGTTCCAGCAGCTGCAGCATACTGCCAGATTGGCTCCAGTGATGAGGAGGGAGGGGATGATGAGGTCACTAACTCCACGTGGGTGCCTGATAGGAGAGAGGAGGAGGAGGAGGATGAGGAGGAGGCACATCTCCAACGAGGCAGGATGCCCTCCGGGGGCCAGCGTAAGGGCAGCACACCGACCGAATCACACCGCAGAGCTACGCCTGTGCAGGGCACTGCCCCTGCCCGTTATTCCAAAAGTTCTTTGGTGTGGGCCTTTTTTGAGTCGAGTGCATCAGATCGCACTGCTGCTATTTGCAACATATGTCTCAAGCGTATCTCGCGTGGCCAAAACATCAGCCGCTTGGGCACCACTTGCTTGACTAGACATATGTTGACCTGCCATGCAGCTCGTTGGCAAGCGTACCTTAAAGACCCACACCAAAGAACAAAGCGGACCTCTCCTTGCTCCTCATCAGCTGGGATCTCCAACCCTCTGAAACCTGTCCTCTCTGAAACCTGCACTGAGAGGAATGAAGGTGTAGAATTAGGTGTGTCACAGCCAAGTACTTGCGGGAACTCTGCTAGCAGTACACCGACGTCCAATTGTAGCAGGCAAATTTCCCTGCCCCAGCTGCTGGACCGTCGAAATAAGTTAACTCGCAGCCATCCACATGCCCAGCGGTTGAATGCAAGCTTGGCTAAATTGCTAGCAATTCAACTGCTGCCTTTTCAGTTGGTAGACTCGGCCCCCTTCCGTGAGTCTATGCAATGTGCGGTTCCTCAGTGGCAGGTTCCCAAACGCCACTTTTTCTCACGGAAGGCGATTCCAGCTCTCTACCGGCATGTGGAAGGCAATGGCCATGCCTCGCTGGACAGGGCGGTCAGCGTAAGGTGCATATTACCGCTGACTCATAGTCCAGCAGGCATGGACAGGGACGTTACCTTTCTTTCACGGCCCATTGGGTCACTATTTTGGCAGCTGGGAAGGATGCAGGACAAGGTGCAGTAGTGTTGGAGGTTGTTCCGCCGCCACGCCTCCAAAATGCTACTACTGGTTGTGACATACCTCTCTCCTCCACCCCCTCCTCTTCTTCTTCCACCATGGCCTCTTCCTGTGCTTTGTCCTCGGAACCAGCGGTGCTCCGTAGGCATTCAAGGGGCTACGCAAGTACGCAGGCAAAAAGATGCCATGCCGTGCTTGCTCTGGTGTGTTTGGGGGACAGGAGCCACACTGGGGCAGAGGTTCTGTCAGCTCTGCAGGGGCAGGCCGAGAGGTGTTTGACGCCACGCCAGCTTAAGCCAGGAATGGTGGTTTGCGACAATGGCACCAACCTCCTCTCCGCCCTCTGACAGGGACAACTGACCCATGTGCCCTGTGTGGCTCACGTCCTTAACCTGGTGGTGCAGCGGTTCTTGGGCAGGAACCCGGGCTTACAGAATGTCCTGAGGCAGGCCAGGAAAGTCTGTGTGCATTTCTGCAGATCATTTAATGCCAGTGCTCGGCTGGTTGAGCTGCAAAAGGAGTTGAACCTGCCCAAGAACCGCCTTATATGTGACATGCCCACCAGATGGAACTCAACGTTGGCCATGCTGCAGCGGCTGCACATGCAGCAGAGGGCCATCAATGAGTACCTGTGCGACTACGGCACCAGGACAGGGTCAGGGGAGCTCGGGTTTTTTTCACCACGCCAGTGGGGCATGATCAGGGATGCATGCACTGTCCTGGCACCATTTGAGGAGGCCACGAGGATGGTGAGCAGTGACAGTGCATGCATCAGTGACACTGTACCTCTTGTCCACCTGTTGGAGCCTACGCTGCGTGGAATAATGGACAGGGCACTTGAGGCAGAACAGAGGCAGGAAGAGGAGGACTTCCTTGCCTCTCAAGGCCCCCTTTACCCAGACAGTGTTCCTTGTGTCCCACCCATCACACAGGAAGAGGAGGAGGAGGAGGAGGATTGTGTCAGCATGGAGGTGGAGCATGGCACTCAGCATCAACAGCAGCAGTCTTTTAGGGATGATTTACAGTCCCAACAAACCCGTGGACTTGTACGTGGCTGGGAGGAGGTGGCTGTGGATCATGTCATCCTTAGTGACCCAGAGGACTCCGGACCGAATGCCTCAGCTAACTTACGCTGCATGGCCTCCCTAATCCTGCAAAGTCTGCGGAAGGATCCTCGTATTCTTCGGATCAAGGAGAGGGACCATTACTGGCTGGCCACTCTCCTTGATCCACGGTACAAGGGTAAGGTTGCGGACCTTATCTTGCTGTCGCAGAGGGAGCAGAGGATGAGACAACTCTGGGAGGCCTTGCAGAAAGGTCTGTGCAACGCGTTCCCAGGTACTGGGAGGTTACAAACTCCTGGTCCTAGACAACAAGTTGCTGAGGCTTCGGTCAGTAGCAGAAGGAGCGGTGGAGAAGGTGGCCATCTGACCGATGCGTTCAGACAATTTTTTAGTCCGCAGCCCCAAGGTATGATCGGTTCCAGCAACCATCGCCAGCGTCTGATATACATGGTGCAGGAATACCTAGGGGCAAGGTCAGACTTGGACACCTTTCCCACCGAAAATCCTCTGGCTTACTGGGTCTTGAGGATGGATCACTGGCAGAGCTTGCACAGTATGCAATTGAGCTACTGGCCTGTCCTGCATCCAGCGTTCTTTCGGAACGCACATTCAGTGCTGCTGGAGGCTTTGTCACGGATCACAGGGTGCGCCTGTCCACCGACTCAGTTGATCGACTGACCTTCATAAAGATGAACCAGTCTTGGATCCCCACCAGCTACCAAGCACCTGAAGCTGATATAACAGAATAATTTATTTTCAAATGTCACATCCCTTCAAGACTGATGCTGAGTGACTGTCCTGTTATGTTGACTGACTATCCTCCTCCTCCTCAATGATCCGATTCTTGATGATAGCTTGGAAGAACTTTTTTGTTTCTGGGTGCTGCCACCAGTGGCTAAGGCCCAATTTTTCAGCCCCACTTAAACAGGGGCATGTAATTACAATTTTTGATGCAATGCTTTGCAGCAGGGCTCATTCCTGCACTCCAACTAGAGTATCTGGGAGAGGTTGCAGTGTCGTGGCACCAGCACCAGTTTATGAAGGCCCAATTTTTCAGCCCCTGTTAAACAGGGGCGTGTAATTACAATTTTTGATGCAATACTTTGCAACAGGGCTCATTGCTGTGCTCCAAGTACAGTATCTGTGAGGTGTTTCAGTGTTGTGGCACCAGTGCCTAAGGCCCAACTTTTCAGCCCCTGTTTAACAGGGGCGTGTAATTACAATTTTTGATGCAATACTTTGCAACAGGGCTCATTGCTGTGCTCCAAGTACAGTATCTGTGAGGGGTTGCAGTGTTGTGGCACCAGTGCCTAAGGCCCAATTTTTCTGCAACTGTTCAACAGGGGCATGTAATTACAATTCTTGATCTAATAATTCACAGCAGGGCCCATTCCTGCACCCACCAATAGTAACTGTGAGGGCTTACAGTGTTGTGGCAACACCACCACCACCACCAAAGGCCCAATTTTTCTGCCCCTCTTCAACAGGGGCATGCAATTACAATTCTTGATCTAATAATTTACAGTAGGGCCCATTCATGCGCACCCACCAAGTGTAACTGTGAGGGCTGACAGTGTTGTAGCACCAGCACCACCACCAAAGGCCCAATTTTTCCTACCACTGTTCAACAATGGCATGTAATTACAATTCCTGATATAATAGTTCACAGCAGGGTGTTCCAGCGCCCACCAAGAGTAACTGTGAGGGCTCACAGTGTTGTGGCAACACCAACATCTAAGGGGCAAATTTCAGCAGAGTATATACGGCAGGCCCCTACTTTCAAACATCCAACTTACAAATGACTCCTACTTGCAAACGGAAGGAGACAACAGGAAGTGAGAGGAAATCTACCCCTAGGAAGGGAAATTCTCTCCTGTAAGAGTTAATATGGGAAAAAAGTGTCTCCTCTCTACTGATGCTTTATCACCAATCCTTGTTTCAATAAAAACCCCACTTTTCAAAAACATTTGTCATTGGGACGGAAAGTGAGGTGTAATGTTCTGAACAGGTGCACAGACAGCAAAACAAATGTTACAGGGGTGATAACCTTCCCTATGTTTTCCAAAAAGCTTAAAAATAGATTTTTTGGCTGGAGCTACACTTAAACAATGTACGTGTTCAAAATTACAAACAGATTCTACTTAAGAACAAACCTACAGTCCCTGTCTTGTTTGCACCGCCTGTATACTGCTGTTCAGAGTATATAGGGCCTATTTTTATTTTGGGTGCGGGGTTCCCCTTAATATACATACAAGACCCAAAGGGGCTGGTAATGGGCTGGGGTAGGGGGGGGGTGATGGGGTAGCCATGCCATTTTTCTCAAAGATTTTCATCCATATTACCGGGACCAGACATTACATTAAAGCCGCAAGCAGTTTTAAATGGCTTTTTTTCCTTTACAAATGTCATTTTGTGCAGAGACAGTTCTAAACACGGGAAACACATGCCACTTCACAGGCATACTTTAGACACCCCCCAGGTACGATATTTAAAGGAATATTTCACTTTTTTTTTTCACTTTATGCATCATTAAAATGACTGCTCCCGAAAAATGGCAGTTTTTAAAACTTCGTTTTGCATTGATACATGTCCCCTGGGGCAGAACCCGGGTCCCCAAACCCTTTTTAGGACAATAACATGCATATTAGTCGTTATAATTAGCACTTTAGATTTCGAACGTTCGCGTCCATTGTATTTAATAGGGTTCTAACGTTTGTGCGAACTTTCGGTCCGTTCGAAGGTTCTGGTGCGAACCGAACCGGGGGGTGTTCGGCTCATCCCTACTCAGGGACATAGGGGATTATTTCAGCATTAACACAGATGCATGCCGGCAGCACAAAGTTCCTGAATTCCACCATCTTTATTACCTTGGGAGCATTTAAGAGCAAGTCGGGATCATTTTAAAATTCTTAAAGACAACTCACATATTTTGTCAAAAACAGGAAAACACAGAAGTCTTCTTAAAATAAATGTATTAAATGTACTTATTTTGTAGTATGTCCTAATACTGTATACTAACAGCACTCCTAAATGACTTCACAGGAAGTAGACAAGTCTTTGATGTACATTTGCCCAAAGCAACATAATTATCTCCATTGGGGAAAAAAATATATATAATTGAAGCAGACTTGTGTAGTATTAGATGCTTAATGGTTGTTTATTCACCCTGTTGTTTAGCGTTAAAGCTATAGACCCTCAAGAGACATTCCCTGCTACTTTTGGCTTAGTTCTTGTTAAATAGGCCAGCAATTGAAACATGACTTGTGTACCATATTGTTGATGCAGATTTCTATCCAGGCACCGGCAGTATGGCAGGCACCATTCAGAATAATAAGATACCTCATATTTCGCAACCCTCTGCATATGGAAATGAGCATAGCAAGCACTTCAAGAGTCCTCTGGGCTCTGAAAAGTCATCAAAACCACTGTCATTAAGAGACAGTTTTGTTACTTCTCAAGGGGTTGTTGTACTTATCTTTAAAAAAATGTTAATAATCAATTACCAGTCAGATTTATTGTTATTGTAGTTGGTAAAAAAAGTTAGTTGTTTAACCACTTGCTTACTGGGCACATATACCCCCTTCCTGCCCAGGCGAAATTTCAACTTTCGGCACTGTCACGCTTTGAATGACAATTGCGCGGTCGTGCAACGTGGCTCCCAAACAAAATTAACGACCTTTTTTTCCCACAAATAGAGCTTTATTTTGGTGGTATTTGATCACCTCTGCGATTTTTATTTTTTGCGCTATAAACCAAAAACAGCGACAATTTTGAAAAAAACACTATTTTTAGATTTTTGCTATAATAAATATCCCAATTTTTTTTTTAAAAAAAGTTTTTTTCTCAGTTTAGGCCGATATATATTCTTCTACATATTTTTGGTAAAAAAAAAACGCAATAAGTGTATAGTGATTGGTTTGTGCAAAAGTTATAGTGGCCACAAAATAGGGGATAGAATTCTGACTTTTTTTTATGATTTTTTTTTTACTAGTAATGGTTATCTGCGATTTTTGTCAGGACTGCGACATTATGGCAGACACATCGGACACTTTTGACACATTTTTGGGACCATTCACATTTATACAGCGAACAGTGCTATAAATATGCACTGATTACTGTATAAATGTGACTGGCAGGGAAGGGGTTAACACTAGGGGCGAGGAAGGGGTTAAATGTGTGTCCTATGTGTGATTACTACTGTGGGGGGAGGGGACTGACTGGGGGAGGTGACCAATCTGTGTCCATATGTACAAGGGACACAGCATCGGTCTCCTCTCCCTGACAGGACGTGGATCTCTGTGTTTACACACAGAGATCTACGTGGATCCCAGTGGCCGGAGGAGCTGAGGCTGTAAAACGACGGCCTCCCGGCATTGTAGAGCCACCTTGCGACCGTATATAGTCGTACGGCGGGTGCGAGGTGGTTAAAGAACTTTGACACAATGCATAAGATACCAGTAGTGTTATTGTATATATAAACTTTATAGAACAGGGATTTGAATAGATGTATGCGTTCTTTAGTTCAATGGTGTTCCATATATATGAACTTTTAGGTGTTAGTAATGTTAAGTCATATAATTTCTGCATTTATTAGGCATGTATTTGTGAATAAGATTTGCTTCCCAAAGACCCCTTTCACACTAAAAATAGCGCCTGCAAAGCGCCCTGAAAGAGCCGCTGCTGCCTCTGCAATGTGAGGGTTTTCACACTGGAGTGGTGCGCTAGCAGGACTGTAAAAAAAGTCCTGCTAGCAGCATCTTTGGAGCCGTGAAGGAGCGGTGTGTATACCGCTCCTCCACCGCTCCTGCCCATTGAAATTAATGGGCACCGCGGCTATACTGCCGGCAAAGCGCCGCTGCAGGGGTGCTTTGCGGTGGTTTTAACTCTTTCTTGGCCGCTAGCGGGGGGTAAAATAGCCCCACTAGTGGCTGAATAGAGCTGCGAAATTGATGGTAAAGCGACGCTAAAAATAGCGGCACTTTACCGCCAATGCACCCTCCCCCCCAGTGTGAAAGGGGCCTTAGGGTTTCGTACAGTTCTGCAGCCTTCCCTTTGCTGGATAGACATGTGCAGTTTGTTTCATTCCGAATTGAAATTCGGACAAATTTTCAGTTTTCTGGAAATTCGGATGTATCCAAATTTTCAAATTATAATAGTACCGTATTTAACCACCCGGAAGGATTTTCCCCCTTAATGACCAGGCCATTTTTTGCGATAACTGACAATTGCATGGTCGTGCAACGCAGTACCCAAACAAAATTTACATCCTTCTTTTCCCAACAAATAGAGCTTTCTTTTGGTGGTATTTGATCACCTCTGCGGTTTTTATTTTTTGCGATATAAACAAGAAAAGACAGACAATTTAGAAAAAAAACAATATTTTTTACTTTATGCTATAATAAATATCCCCCAAAACATTTTTTAAAAACGAATTTAGGCCAATATATATTCTTCTTCTACACATTTTGGGTAAAAAAAATCGCAATAAGTGTACAGTATATTGATTTGCACAAAAGTTATAGCGTCTACAAAATAGGGGATATAATTATGTAATTTACATGGCATTTTTTTTTTTACTAGTAATGGCGCAGATCTGCAATTTTTAGCGGGACAGATCAGACAGATCAGACACTTTTGACACTTTTTTGGGACCATTGACATTTATACAGCGATCAGTGCTATAAAAATGCACTGATTACTGTATAAATGTCACTGGTAGGAAAGGGGTTAACACTAGGGGCGATCAAGGGGTTAAATGTGTTCCCTAGAGTGTTTCTAACTGTGGGGGGATGGGACTGACTGGGGGAGGAGACATATCGCTGTTCGTAATTACTTAAAAGAGCAGATCTGTCTCTTCTCTCCTGTCAGAATGAGGATTTGTGTGTTTACACACAAATCCCCGTTCTGGCTCTCGTGCCCATGATCCCGGGTGGCCAGCGGCGATCGCGCCCACTGGCCACGCGGATGGGGTCCCCCGCCATGCAGCGCACACGCCTGCTACGGCGCTTCGTGGGACCAAGCCACATTGCCGCTGTATATCTATAGGAGCTGGTCGGCAAGTGGTTAACCACTTAACGACCGCTCACTGTATATGTACGTTGGCAGAATGGCACCGACAGGCACAATCATGTACAGTGTACGTGATTGCCTTTGTACAGTTGGGGGGTCCGACCGGACCCCCATCCTATACAGTGAGCGGTCAGTATTCGTTGGGGAGCGATCCGAGATGAGGGGGCGGCCATTCGATTCCGGCCACCCCCCCGCGATCGCTCCCGTCGAATGAAAATGCTCCCTCTGCTGTGTAATGTTTACACAGGCAGAGGAAGCAGGAGGAAGTGATGTCATCTCCTGTGCGGCGCTCACATATACCGAGCGCCGTACAAGAGAAGACACACAGGTCAGTACACTAACACTACACTGACACCAGGACACATAGGCACACAAATCGCCCCCCCAGGCCCCCCCCAGATCACCCCCCAGCCCCCAGTCACAGTGTCACTGATTGCAGTGACCATTTATTTACTGATCACTGCAATCAGACATTTGTGACTGTAAAAGTGTCATAATAGTTTTAGGTCCAGTGTAGCCCCCTAACCCCCCTAATAAAGGTTTAACCCCCTTATCACCCCCAGATAACCCTTTCACCCCCTATCACCGCCGTCGCTAAATGATCATTTTTCTGATCACTGTCTTAGCGTCGGTGATGCAGATCGGTAGCCAGTAATTATTTTTAGGTTCGCCGCAGGTTTTTATAGCGTCGGGTACCCCCATAAATTATCTAATAAAGGTTTAACCCCCTTGATCGCCCCCCAGGTAACCCTTTCACCCCCTATCACCACTGTCGCTAAGCGATCATTTTTCTGATCGCTGTCTTAGCGTCGGTGATGCAGATCGGTAGCCAGTAATTTTTTTTAGGTTCGCCGCAGGTTTTTATAGCGTCAGGTACCCCCATATATAATCTAATAAAGGTTTTAACCCCCTAATTGCCCCTAGTTAACCCTTTCACCAGTGATCACCATATAAGTGTTACGGGTGACGCTGGTTAGTTAGTTTGCTTTTTATAGTGTCAGGGCACCCGCCGTATATATAACCCAATAAAGGTTTAACCCCCTGATCGCCCGGCGGTTGATGTCAATTAGGTTTTAGCGTCAGAGAGGGTCTGCGTCACACCCCAGGCAGCGTCAGGTTAGTGCCAGTAACGCTAACACCCACGCGTGAAGCATACACCCCCCTTAGTGGTATAGTATCTGATCAGATCAATATCTGATCTGATCAGATCTATACTAGCGTCCCCAGCAGTTTAGGGTTCCCAAAAATGCAGTGTTAGCGGGATCAGCCCAAATACCTGCTAGCACCTGCGTTTTGCCCCTCGGTCCAGCCCAGGCCACCCAAGTGCAGTATCGATCCATCACTGTCACTTACAAAACACAACACACATAACTGCAGCGTTCGCAGAGATAAGCCTGATCCCTGCGACTCCAGTGCTGTAGGAGGTGATTTCACCACCACAGTTAAAAAAAAACAACATATATGCCAAAGCATTGGGGCAGCAGGGACGGAGGAGCAATTTTGCTCCTAATGTCGCGTACATACGGTCGAAATTCCGACGGAGGCTTGCCCGTGGAAAATTCCGACCATGTGTGTACGGCATAACTTTTTTGCGGGAGGATGCCCCCATGCTTCGGCATATATAAATGGTGCATGTATGCCCATCATTAGAAGTGGGTGGATGAAGGGTGGTATTCTAATGGTGGGCATACCCACCGATCAATCTCTTTTTTCATTCAGCCAACTGGCTGCATGAAAAAAAAAGATTACAATACATGTCCAACAAGGACCAGAAACGTACTGGTATGTTGCTGGACTTTGAATGTTTATACCAGAATGATGCCTGCAGGTTTAGGTATCATCTTGATATCATTCTTTTCAGCCAGCGGCCGGCTTTCATGTAAAAGCAATCCTAGTGGCTAATTAGCCTCTGGACTGCTTTTACAAGCAGTGGGAGGGAATGCCCCCCGGATATAAAAAGCGCCATTGGGAAATTGGGAAAGCATTTTATCACACCGATCTTGGTGTGGGCAGATGCTTTGAGGGCAGAGGAAAGATCTAGGGTCTAGAAGACCCCAGTTTTTTCAAAAAAAGAGTACCTGTCACTACCTATTGCTATCATAGGGGATATTTACATTCCCTGAGATAACAATAAAAATGATAAAAAAAAAAAAAAATATGGAAGGAACAATTTAAAAAAAAAAAAAAAGCAAAATTAATAATAAAAAAAAAGAAAGCACCCCTGTCCTGCCCAGCTCTTGCCCAATGGCGAACGCAAGCGTCGGTCTGGCGTCATATGTAAACAGCAATTGCACCATGCATGTGAGGTATCACCGTAAAGGTCAGATCGAGGGCAGTAATTTTAGCAGTAGACCTCCTCTGTAAATCTAACGGGGTAACCTGTAAAGGCTTTTAAAGGCTTTTAAAAATGTATGTAGTTTGTCGCCAATGCGCGTTTGTGCGAAATTTTAAAGCATGTCATGTTTGGTATCTATGTACTCGGCCTAAGATCATCTTTTTTATTTCATCAAACATTTGGGCAATATAGTGTGTTTTAGTGCATTAAAATTGAAAAAAAGTGTATTTTTCCCCAAAAAATGCGTTTGAAAAATCTATGCGCAAATACTGTGTAGAAAAAAAAATGCAACACCCACCATTTTAATCTGTAGGGCCTTTGCTTTAAAAATATATATAATGTTTGGGGGTTCAACATAATCTTCTTTGAAAAAAAAATATGTTTTCATGTAAACAAAAAGTGTCAAAAAGGGCTTTGTCTTCAAGTGGTTAGAAGAGTGGATGTTAGCTTCCTAATGTTGTGTAAAAAATGCCAGAACAGTTCAAAACCCCCCCAAATGACCCCATTTTGGAAAGTAGACACCCCAAGCTATATACTGAGAGGCATGTCGAGTCCGTGGAATATATTATATATATAAAACAAAAAACATCAGCGCTAAAACCCACAGCAGAACTAGTCACAATTATGGTGGAGTGGGAAGGAAGGGAAAGGGGGAGGGGGAGGGGGAGGAAAATTTAATGAGGAATGATCAAAATGCCCAGTGCTGCATGGAACCTATGGCTGGAGCACAAACATGAATAAATAAAACTAAAAACCAGCGCTCAATGGACAAAGATCAGATAATAAAAATTAAATTGATAAAAATGCCTTTTAATTAGAGTTCATAAGGCAAAAAAAATAACAAGATCAATAGTTCATACACGGTGACATATAAAACCAGGGAGAGGTCAATAATAGTAATCATAGAACCTGACATCCATGGAGGTGGGAGCTGAATCCAGGTTGCAGAGTGTAATGAAGAGAGGGCTCAGCCGTCTGACTCGCTGGGACTCGAATGAGCCAATGGGCAGTAGTCTGGCAGAAGGGAGGACTTCGCAATGATGTATAATGCGTTACGGAAGGCGGATGGCCTTTGGTGAGGAAAAGGCAATGGAAAAATCCAATCCGACAGACCGCGCTAAGTGCTGGGGATAGTGACAGGCTGCAGCTTCTGAATCCTCCTGTGATGAGAACAGCACGGAGGGGAACCGCCGCTGTGATGAGGTCACTACACTAGCACTTCCACTGGTCAAAACAACCAGCTGTGTGGCCGGCGGCTGAAAACAAAGGGGCGGGTCTGAAACAGCAACTCGGTGACCCCAGCAGAGGGAAAGTCCTTCTTCCGGAGGGCACAGATACAATGGTGGGGGGACAATATTGCTCAGGTGATATAGCTTCCTAAGAAAATTTTCAAAGGATCTAGTGCCGTACTGCAGATCATTCAAGCTCAGCCAGAGCTGCAATTACTGGAAATAATTTCAATGCGATATGGCTCCACTGAAAAATGGGATGAAATAGAAAGGAAATTTGGGGGTCCTGAGTGGCTCTGACTACGTGTTTCGTGCTTCAAGCGCTTTGTCACAGTCACTGATGAGTTGTACCCAGGAAGTTTAAATAGGAACCAATAAAGGAAGGGGAGGAGAAGGGAGAGGAAGGAGAAAACCAGGGGAGGACTGGGAGGGGGGAAGGGGAAAGAGACCTAATTATAACCTGGATTTTACTCCTTCCTACTCCTCTAACATATGGCTGTGTTTGACAAACTGATGCATCATACAAAAACCTACAAAACATGTGACAAAAAATATGGACATATCAACACATAAACAAGAAAATAAATAAAATAAAAAAATACATATGAAAATAAAAATAACAAAATATATAAAAAAATATATAAAAATATATATAAAAAATATATATATATATATATATATAAAAAAATATATTAAAAAAATATAAAAAAATATATAAAAATAATAATAATCAAAAATAAAAAAATGAAAATAAATATGAAAATCAGATGGCAGCGACCTTCAAATAAAACTGTTGGTTTCAAGCTCCTCATTTAACCCCTTCGGGGCCAAAGAGGCGCACATATAAATCCAAAAGACTTCCCTTTTACACAAAAGAGAAAATCTTTCATTGGCAGTGAGTGTGCCCTTGGGAATTGTTTCGATAACGTAAACCTCCAAATGTTTAATATTACCGCCATGGAATCTCTGAAAATGGCGAGGTACACTGTGCTCAGTACAACCCTTTTGGATAAGCCTTCTGTGATCCCCTATTCTTGCTCGTAGTGCACGTATAGTGCGACCTACGTACAGAAAACCGCAAGGGCACCGAAGAACGTAAACCACAAAGTCTGTAGAACAGGTCACGAATTGTCTAATGGAGTATGCTTTCCCCCCATTTGTATTGATAATGTTAGACCCGTGAGTTATAAACTGGCATGTGAGGCATCCTCGCTTTTTACATTGAAAGATGCCAGTCCTGTGGTCAAAGTATGATCTGATGTCTAGAAAAGATCTGGATCCAGGGGTGTTGTTAGTCACTTTGCTAGGAGCTATCAGATTCCTTACGGTTTTGGCTCTACGAAATGTAACCTGTGGGACAGGGGGTAATACAGGGCCTAGCCTCTGATCCAACCGCAGAATGCCATAATGTTTTTTAATAATCTTAGAAATGGATTTATATTCATTGTTAAAAGTGGAAATAAACCTAACTTTACCCTTTTCGTCGGCTTCATCTTTGGGCACGCTACTAGTGGGCTGAGGACTAAGATGGAACTCAAATGCCTCATGTACCAAGGCGGGAGGATACTTCTTCTCCTCAAACTTCTTGGTCATGAGAGAGCTCTGTTCTACGTAATCTTCCCTTTTGGAGCAGTTACGTCTCAGTCTATTGAATTGACCTCTGGGTATGTTCTTTTTCCATGTTGGATGGTGGCAACTAGGGCCGAAACAACTAATCGATTAATCGACAACTAATCGATTATGAAATTAATCGATTACCATTTTTATAATCGATTAATCGGCCAGTAACATAATGGGGTTAAAAAAGAACAAAAATAAGCCCTTTATAGTACAAAAAGAACAAATCGCTACTGTAAATATTACTTTCACTGTCCCACAGTAAAAAAATTAACCCCTTACAGTAGCGATAATTTGCTCTTTTTGTACTAAGTTTCGTTTTTTTAACACCATTATGTTACTAAACATCTCAGGCCTGGGTCACACTTCTGTGTTTTTTGGTGCTTTTTGCAGAAACACACTACAGTTCATTTACATGGTTTCCTATGGGACACGTTCACATCCATGATTTTTTCAGCTGCTGCATATTTGGAAAGGGCAAGATTTTTTAATTTAACACAAAACAATGCCATTTAGTTTTTTTGGTTCAATATACTTCAATGGAGAAGCTGCAGAAAAGCATGTAATGAATTTTTGCGCCAATTTGTGTTTTTTAATCTGCCCAACAACAAATTGGCCCAAAAAATTTTTTCAAATGCAAATCGCAGCAAAATTACCTTTTTTAAGGTTATTAACCGAATAATCGATTAATCGAAACAATAATCGGCCAACTGATCGATTATGAAAATAATCGATAGTTGCAGCCCTAGTGGCAACTATCAAAATGCAAATATGAATTGCCACTGGTAGGTTTGACATGGTTGCGTGTAATAATCCTACCTTCCTCGTGACTCAATATGAGATCGAGGAACACTAACTCTTGAGTATTCAATACATGGGTGAAACTAAGGCCAAAGTTGTTGGTATTACAATGGTCCACCAGGGCATGGAAGAGCTCAGGACCCCCACTCCAGATAAGCACGATATCATCAATGTACCGACCAAAGTACACAATGTACTCGGCAAATGGGTTGTTGGTCCAAATGTAGCTCTCCTCCCAGTGGCCATCGTAAGGTTGGCATACACGGGGGCAAAATTAGCCCCCATTGCCGTTCCTTGACATTGAAGATAGAATTGCTCACAGAATGTGAAATAATTATGCTTTAAACAGAATTCCACTGATTCCATCAGAAACTGTGACTGTAGAGAATGAAAATCACTGCTATTGGTGAGGAAGTGTTGGATAGCTCTAAGACCTACATCATGGGGTATCGACGTGTAAAGAGACGTCACGTCTAAAGATGCCCACATGTAGTCCTCCTCCCATGTATACTGTTGTAGGACTTTGATTATATCATTTTAGTCCTTAATATAGGAGGCTAACTGGTTCACAATGGGTTGAAGACAGAAATCGATGTAAATGGACAACCCATTGGTGAAACTGTTAGTGCAGGCCACGATTGGTCTGCCAGGGGGATCAACAAGGGATTTATGAACTTTGAGGAGATGGTAGAAATGAGGGGTACTGCACTCTGCTGGTAACATAAAGAGGCGCTCTTTTTTGGTAAGTACCCCATTTCTCCAAGCTTCATAGACCAAAGACTTTAAATCCTGCTGGTATGCAGGCAGGGGGTCATAACGTAGTTTTAGGTAGGTGTCAGTATCGGCCAATAGCCGACTGGCCTCCTTCATGTAGTCAACCTTATTCTGTATTACTACGCTTCCCCCTTTGTCTGCTTGCCTAATCATGATATTAGTATTGGCCATAAGGTCCTTAAGTGATTGATTCTCTTCTTTAGTCAGATTGTAATGTCTGAATTTTTTGGGTTTGTCACATAATGTAGTCAGATCTTTGTAGACTGCCTGATAATAAGTCTCTATATAGGGCCCTTTAGAGTTGATAGGGAAAAAGGTTGACTTGGGTTTAAGCGAAGTGTGTAGTATGGGGGGCTCTAGCTGTGATGTAGGGACATATCCTTCTTGGTTGCCCTCTACCCACAGATCTTCTAAAATTTGTAGAGTCTCCTCATCAAGTTCCGTGGCAGGGGGGGAAAGAGATGAGCTGGGCCTAGGTACACTCTCTTTTCCCACATAATTGTGAAAGTGAGTGAGGGGATTGGGAGCATAATGGCGTTTGAGGGTAAGGGATCGAATAAAACTATGGAGGTCCTTAAATAAGCCAAACTTATTTGGCCCTATTGAGGGGGAGAAGCCCAGACCTTTCTGAAGTAAGAGAATATCAGCTGGTGTAAAGATCTGGGAAGACAGGTTCTATGATTACTATTATTGACCTCTCCCTGGTTTTATATGTCACCGTGTATGAACTATTGATCTTGTTATTATTTTTGCCTTATGAACTCTAATTAAAAGGCATTTTTATCAATTGAATTTTAATTATCTGATCTTTGTCCATTGAGTGCTGGTTTTTAGTTTTATTTATTCATGTTTGTGCTCCAGCCATAGGTTCCATGCAGCACTGGGCATTTTGATCATTCCTCATTAAATTTTCCTCCCCCTCCCCCTCCCCCTTTCCCTTCCTTCCCCCTCCACCATAATTGTGACTAGTTCTGCTGTGGGTTTTAGCGCTGATGTTTTTTGTTTTATATTCCTGTTTGATGTTGGATCCTCATCTAGCAGCTTACCCTAGTGACTATCACTTCCCACTTGAGGGATAAGAGACTTTATATAGGGAAGGAAGGACAATCACAAATAGTGGAGCGTGACACTAGCAGCACATGGAGTGTTTTTCTGTTGCCATTTTAATACTAGTCCCCTCCATTGGATTCTGTTTTAGATTGATTGTGCATCTTGTTTGTTTGCTGTTTATTTATTGATTTATTTTATTTTTTTATTTATTTATTTTTATATTTTTTTTTATTATTTTTTTTTATTTTATTTTTTTTTTTGTTGTTGTTGTTGTTTTTTTTTTTTTTTTTTTGTGTTTTGTTTTTTTTTTGGTTTTTTGGTTATTTCATTTTTTTCATCTAAAATATATTTTTTTACATCTAAAATATTGATTTTGTTGAGTGATTACCTAATCATGGATAGGGCCCTTCGGCTTGAAGCTATTTTTAGTAATATTGGGAGCGCAACCAGCCTACCCATACCTATAGATCCCAATAGAAATAATAATGTTAATTCCTTGCCTCATTCTGAGGATTTTGAGATCAGGATGAGAAAGGCCTTTTTACAGCTGCAGGATGCCAGGGAATATGAGCAGACCCAGTGGTGGGACCTAGCCTTTTTGAAAAAATACCTTGAGCTGGGTATCACACCACGCGGTCTGCGCATAAAAAAACAATGTAGTTTCCTTGACGAGGATTTATCTAAAGAGTGGAGAGGCCTGGCTGAGTTCTGCACCATGAAATGGATTCAAATTCTTGTTGTCCAGAGAGAGAGAAAATTAATTGCTGCGCAGCAAAAGGGTTTAGAATGTGAAAATGCAGCTAAAGTATTCAGTACATCGTGTCTGTCCGAGAAATGGACAGAAGTTCTGAATAAAAATGTAAGTAAGAATGAGGATAGCCTAATTAAGAAAAAAACTGGGAAATTAGAAAGAGATCTGTTTGATTATGGCAATGGACAAGTGTTCGATTGGAAACGCTCCGCGTCCTCTGACACTGTTCCGTTGCCCTTAATACCATATCCTTACCCTATCAACAAGTCAAAATCCAGAAATAGGAATAAGCCACCCAGGAGGATTAAAACCAATAAGCCTAAACAACCGAATTCATCTCGTAGTCATGATCATCATGGACCCATTGCGCGATTATTACCTCTTCCATTGGGGTTGCCACAGAGAAGTCTCCATAATGCAGAAAATACTAGGGACCCTATTCTTCCTTTTTCTACATGCCCTGTTTCTCTTTCCCCTGAACCACCCATTCCGGTCAGTTCCCCGCCCCCTCTCATATCTCCCATTTTAGTTTCTTCTTTTCATGTCCCCATTTATAATAATTTTAGCCCGTTAGCTCGGGATCTAGAGAGCTACATCGAACAGGGAGCCAGACCCAAAACCCTAGAGAACCAAGACTGTTTACCTACAGTTCAGATTTCAGATACTTCTCCTACATCTTCTGAGACTCAGGGTTTTCAGATAATACCTCCAAAGGGAGTAGGCGTTACAAAAAGAAAATTAGACGAGATCGAAGAGGAGGCACCTCTAGAAAGGACCCACAAGAAAGAGAGGACAGAGCAAAAAACACAACAACAATAAAAATGTATAACCTGTCCTCCCAGATCTTTACACCAGCTGATATTCTCTTACTTCAGAAAGGTCTGGGCTTCTCCCCCTCAATAGGGCCAAATAAGTTTGGCTTATTTAAGGACCTCCATCGTTTTATTCAATCCCTTACCCTCAAACGCCATTATGCTCCCAATCCCCTCATTCACTTTCACAATTATGTGGGAAAAGAGAGTGTACCTAGGCCCAGCTCATCTCTTTCCCCCCCTGCCACGGAACTTGATGAGGAGGCTCTACAAATTTTAGAAGATCTGTGGGTAGAGGGCAACCAAGAAGGATATGTCCCTACATCACAGCTAGAGCCACCCATACTACACACTTCACTTAAACCCAAGTCAACCTTTTTCCCTATCAACTCTAAAGGGCCCTATATAGAGACTTATTAACAGGCAGTCTACAAAGATCTGACTACATTATGTGACAAACCCCAAAAATTCAGACATTACAATCTGACTAAAGAAGAGAATCAGTCACTTAAGGACCTTATGACCAATACTAATATCATGATTAGGCAAGCAGACAAAGGGGGAAGCGTAGTAATACAGAATAAGGTTGACTACATGAAGGAGGCCAGTCGGCTATTGGCCGATACTGACACCTACCTAAAACTACGTTATGACCCCCTGCCTGCATACCAGCAGGATTTAAAGTCTTTGGTCTATTAAGCTTGGAGAAATGGGGGTACTTACCAAAAAAGAGCGCCTCTTTATGTTACCAGCAGAATGCAGTACCCCTCATTTCTACCATCTCCCCAAAGTTCATAAATCCCTTGTTGATCCCCCTGGCAGACCAATTGTGGCTTGCACTAACAGTTTCACCAATGGGTTGTCCATTTACATCGATTTCTGTCTTCAACCCATTGTGAACCAGTTACCCTCCTATATTAAGGACTCAAACGATATAATCAACGTCCTACAACAGTATACATGGGAGGGGGACTACATGTGGGCATCTTTAGACGTGACGTCTCTTTACACGTCGATACCCCATGATGTAGGTCTTAGAGCTATCCAACACTTCCTCACCAATAGCGGTGATTTTCATTCTCTACAGTCACAGTTTCTGATGGAATCAGTGGAATTCTGTTTAAAGCATAATTATTTCACATTCTGTGAGCAATTCTATCTTCAATGTCAAGGCAGGCAATGGGGGCTAATTTTGCCCCGTGCATGCCAACCTTACGATGGGCCACTGGGAGGAGAGCTACATTTGGACCAACAACCCATTTGCCGAGTACATTGTGTACTTTGGTCGGTACATTGATGATATCGTGCTTATCTGGAGTGGGGGTCCTGAGCTCTTCCATGCCCTGGTGGACCATTGTAATACCAACAACTTTGGCCTTAGTTTCACCCATGTATTGAATACTCAAGAGTTAGTGTTCCTTGATCTCATATTGAGTCAAGAGGAAGGTAGGATTATTACACGCAACCATGTCAAACCTACCAGTGGCAATTCATATTTGCATTTTGATAGTTGCCACCATCCAACATGGAAAAAGAACATACCCAGAGGTCAATTCAATAGACTGAGACGTAACTGCTCCAAAAGGGAAGATTACGTAGAACAGAGCTCTCTCATGACCAAGAAGTTTGAGGAGAAAAAGTATCCTCCCGTCTTGGTACATGAGGCATTTGAGTTCCATCTTAGTCCTTAGTGCCCAAAGATGAAGCCGACGAAAAGGGTAAAGTTAGGTTTATTTCCACTTTTAACAATGAATATAAATCCATTTCTAAGATTATTAAAAAACATTATGGCATTCTGCGGTTGGATCAGAGGCTAGGCCCTGTATTACCCCCTGTCCCACAGGTTACGTTTCGTAGAGCCAAAACCGTAAGGAATCTGATAGCTCCTAGCAAAGTGACTAACAACACCCCTGGATCCAGATCTTTTCTAGACATCAGATCATACTTTGACCACAGGACTGGCATCTTTCAATGTAAAAAGCGAGGATGCCTCACATGCCAGTTTATAACTCACGGGTCTAACATTATCAATACAAATGGGGGGAAAGCATACTCCATTAGACAATTCGTGACCTGTTCTACAGACTTTGTGGTTTACGTTCTTCGGTGCCCCTGCGGTTTTCTGTACGTAGGTCGCACTATACGTGCACTACGAGCAAGAATAGGGGATCACAGAAGGCTTATCCAAAAGGGTTGTACTGAGCACAGTGTACCTCGCCATTTTCAGAGATTCCATGGCGGTAATATTAAACATTTGGAGGTTTTCGTTATCGAAACAATTCCCAAGGGCACACTCACTGCCAATGAAAGATTTTCCCTTTTGTGTAAAAGGGAAGTCTTTTGGATTTATATGTGCGACTCTTTGGCCCCGAAGGGGTTAAATGAGGAGCTTGAAACCAACAGTTTTATTTGAAGGTCGCTGCCATCTGATTTTCATATTTATTTTCATTTTTTTTTTTTTGATTATTATTATTTTTATATATTTTTTTATATATTTTTTTTATATATATATATATATATATATATTTTTATATATAGGATTCAGAAGCTGCAGCCTGTCGCTATCCCCAGCACTTAGCGCGGTCTGTCGGATTGGATTTTTCCATTGCCTTTTCCTCACCAAAGGCCATCCGCCTTCCCTAACGCATTATACATCATTGCGAAGTCCTCCCTTCTGCCAGACTACTGCCCATTGGCTCATTCGAGTCCCAGCGAGTCAGACGGCTGAGCCCTCTCTTCATTACACTCTGCAACCTGGATTCAGCTCACACCTCCATGGATGTCAGGTTCTATGATTACTATTATTGACCTCTCCCTGGTTTTATATGTCACCGTGTATGAACTATTGATCTTGTTATTATTTTTGCCTTATGAGCTCTAATTAAAAGGCATTTTTATCAATTTAATTTTTATTGCTTGGTTTTTGGGGTCCCGTACGCGGCTAGGCTCCTAAAAAGTCCCACACATGTGGTATTCCCGTACTCAGGAGAAGCAGCAAAATGTATTTTGGGGTGTAATTCCACATATAACCATGGCATGTGTGAGCAATATATCATTTAGTGACAACTTTTTGTAATTTTTTATTTTTTTTTTGTCATTATTCAATCACTTGGGACAAAAAAAAAATATTCAATGGGCTCAACAGGCCTCTCAGCAATTTCCTTGGGGTGTCTACTTTCTAAAATGGGGTCATTTGGGGGGGTTTTGTGCTATTTTGGCATTTTATGGCCTTCAAAACTGTGATAGGTAGTGAGGAGTGAAATCAAAAATTTGCGCCCTTAGAAATCCTGAAGGCGGTGCTTGGTTTCCGGGGGCCCGTACGCGGCTAGGCTCCCAAAAAGTCCCACACATGTGGTATTCCCGTACTCAGGAGAAGCAGCAAAATTTATTTTGGGGTGCAATTCCACATATAACCATGGCATGTGTGAGCAATATATCATTTAGTGACAACTTTTGTAATTTTTTTTTTTTTTTAGTCATTATTCAATCACTTGAGACAAAAAAAAAAATATTCAATGGAATCAACATGCCTCTCAGCAATTTCCTTGGGATGTCTACTTTCCAAAATGGGGTCATTTGGGGGGGTTTTGTACTGCCCTGTCATTTTAGCACCTCAAGAAATGAGATAGGCAGTCATAAACTAAAAGCTGTGTAAATTCCAGAAAATGTACCCTAGTTTGTAGACGCTATAACTTTTGCGCAAACCAATAAATATATGCTTATTGACATTTTTTTTACTAAAGACATGTGGCTGAATACATTTTGGCCTAAATGTATGACTAAAATTGAGTTTATTCGATTTTTCTTATAACAAAAAGTAGAAAATATCATTTTTTTTCAAAATTTTCGGTCTATTTCCATTTATATCGCAAAAAATAAAAATCGCATAGGCAATCAAATACCATTAAAAGAAAGCTCTATTTGTGGGAAGAAAAGGACGCAAATTTCGTTTGGGTACAACATTGCATGTCCGCACAATTTACAGTTAAAGCAGCGCAGTGCAAAATTCTGAAATCACCTCTGGTCCTTTAGCTACAAAATGGTCCGGGGCTTAAGTGGTTAAACAAATCGGAAATAACCCCAAAAAATTTGAATGAAATTCAAATTCAAATCGATTTGAATCGTTTTCAAATCAATTTTGAATAGTTTTCAAATTCAAATTCAAAAAGTTTTTAATTTGTTTTCCAATTTCCAAAGAGAATAAATTAGAATAGAAAAAAAATATATAATAGAATAGAAAAGAATAGAATAAGAAAAAATAGAAATAATATAACAATCTTCTGAAATTTTAATTTTGAATACAAAAGAATAGAAAATAATAGAATAGAAAATAATAGAATAAAAAAGAATAGAATAGATTAAACAAATAGAAAAATAATAGAATTCAAAAAACAATAGACTAGAATAGGATAGAATCGAAAGAATATAACTATTTCCCAAAATTCAAATAGAATCAATTCAAATTTGAATAGAATAGAAAAATATATTAGAATAGGAAGATGGTTATATTCTTTCTATACTATTCTGTTTTTTTTCTATATTATTCTGTTATTTTCTATTCTATTGTAATCTATTCTTTTCTATTTGATTAAAATTAGAATTTTCAGAAATGGTTATATTCTTTCTATTCTGTTCTATTCTATTTTTTTTTATTATATTCTTTTGTATTCTATTCTTTTCTTTTCAAATTTCAGAAGATGGTTATATTCTTTCTATTTTTTCTATTATTTTTTAATTATATTCTATTTGTTTCTATTATATTCTATTATATTCTTTTATTTTCTGTTATATTCTTTTCTATTCTATTCAATTTTTTTGTATTCTATTCCTTTATCTTCTTTTCTATTTTTCTTTGAAAATTGGAAAACAAATCGAAAACCTTTGGAATTCGAAAACTTTGGGAATTCAAAAACTATTTGAATTTGAAAACTTTTCAAATTCGAATTTGAAAACGTTTTGAATTCGAAACGATTCCAATTCAAAAACTATTCAGAAAATTCAAATCGATTTGAATACGAAAAAACAAAACGATTTCCGAAAATGAATTAAACGCATCAAACGAATTTAACTAAGCAAATTTATGTAAATAACGAATCAAAACAAAACTAAACTATTTTTTTTCATTCTGCACATGTCTATTGATGGAATAACTTCACAAGCCAAAAAACAGGCCGATCAACAAGTTCTCTAATACAACACTTTGAATTTGATGCAGTTTTCAGCTCAGAACAATGTAACTTTACATTATATACCATCCTTAGTCGATGTCCCTGGAAATTACTGAAGTAGATACTGCTATTTCAGTGATCTCTACAAGCTTCCAGGTCCCATGCTGAGTGGCCAGCCTGATGCATTCCGAATACAGGTCGGCCTCTTGGTATGAGTGCCATTCAGAGAATGCTTTGCATAGTCTGAATGAATGCAAAGTGTTCTCTAATTGGACAAGTCACAGAGGAGGGGTGGTTATATTACAGTCTTCACGCTATTCACCCCAGCTTCCAGGGACATCGTTCAGGCATGGTATATGCATATCTACAGTCCTAGCTGGAAAAATGTATATCATACCTGGAATTATTATTTAATTAATCAGTATAAATGACAACAGGGATGTGCATGTATCAACCGATAACAGCATAGCAGTACGTTAGATTTCAGTTTAATTGGATCAGTAATTTCTCGTCTGGGTTCTCTTCAACAACAAGAGGAAATCTGGGAGAGATAACAATAGAGCAGCCATGGGAGAACTTGGTTAAGTGAGATATTTTCAGAGACATTTTGCTTCTGTTGGTGGGATTGGGAGGGATTGGTCAGTGGTATATGTAGATGTGTGTGTGTGTAAATATATATAAATATATATATATATATATATATATATATATATATATATATATATACACACACACTGCTCAAAAAAATTAAAGGAACACTTTGAAAACATATCAGATCTCAACGGGCAAAAATCTCAGGCTGGATATCTATACTGATATGGACTGGGTAATGTGTTAGGAATGAAAGGATGGCACATCATTTGATGAAAATGAAAATTATCCACCTACAGTGGGCTGAATTCAAAGACACCCTGAAAATCGAAGTGAAAAAATTATTCAGCAAGCTAGTCCATTTTGCTGAAATTTCATTGCAACAACTCAAAATGGTCCTCAGTAGTTTGTATGGCCCCCAAGTGCTTGTATGCATGCCTGACAACATCAGGGCATGCTCCTAATGAGACGACGGATGGTGTCCTGGGATATTTCCTCCCAGATCTGGACCAGAGCATCACTGAGCTCCTAAACAGACTGAGGTTCAACCTGGCGGCACTGGATGGACCGAAACATAATGTCCCAGAGGTCTTCTTTTGGATTTAGGTCAGGTGAGCGTGGGGGCCATTCAATGGTATCAATTTCTTCATCCTCCAGGAACTGGCTGCATGCTCTTGCCACATGAGGCCGGGCATTGTCGTGCACCAGGAGGAACCCAGGACCCACTGCACCAGCGTAGGGTCTGACAATGGATCCAAGGATTTCATCCCGATACCTAATGGCAGTCAGAGTGCCATTGTGTAGCCTGTAGAGGTCTGTGTGTCCCTCCATGAATATGCCTACCATCTGTCAGGGACCTGCTGGTAGTGAATGTAGGCTTTTGCGTGCGCGCATGCGCACACGCATTCCCGTGCAGAATAGACAACAGCACCTATGCGTACCTGTGCACCAGCGCGCAACATGTGCGCGTGCGTGCACGTTAACGCTACTTGGCGCCAATTAGCCTTTAAAAGGACAACAGCTGCAAAGGTACATTGCTGTTTGATTTGCAGCTCTGTACCAGTAACCCTTGTATCTGTCTGCTGATTACCTGTATCTGACCCTGCTCTGTCTGGCTACCCGCTATCTCCAGCCCTGACCTCCGGCTTGCCCGACCCTGCTACCTCCTGTTACCTGCTGACAACCTTGCCTGTTATCTGACCACGCTTCAGCCTGCCGTATTAACTGCCTGATTTCCTGCTCAGACCCGGCTTGTCTGACTATGCTACTGCCTGCTGCTTTTGCTCTGTGTGCTTCTGTATCTGACCCGGCTTGTCTAACCCTGCTCCAGCTAGCTACTGATCCTGCATCCACCAGCTCTTCAGGTCACTGACCTGCAACCGCTCTGCTGCCTGCAGTTCCAGCCATCCCTGAACGATCACCTTCCTGCTACAGTGCCAGCTGCTGCAACTGTTCCAGGCACTCCTACCTCACTGCGCTCTCGAGCTCACTGTCCCCACTGTAAGAGAGGTCTCCTCCTACAAAAGTCAGGCTCCACTACCAGGTACGTTCAGTACATAAAACCATCACTGACCCACCACCAAACCGGTCATGCTGAACGATGTTACAGGCAGCATAAAGTTCTCTGCGGCTTCTCCAGACCCTTTCACGTCACATATTCTCAGGGTGAACCTGCTCTCATCTGTTTAAAGCATGGGACACCAGTGGCGGACCTGCCAATTCTGGTGTTTAATGGAAAATGCCAATCGAGCTCCACAGTGTCCGGCAGTGAGCACAGAGCACACTAGAGGACGTCGGGCCCTCAGGCTACCCCCATGAAGTCTGTTTCTGATTGTTTGTTTAGAGACATTCACACCAGTGGCCTGCTGGAGGTCATTTTGTAGGGCTCTGGCAGTGCTCATCCTGTTCCTCCTTGCACAAAGGAGCAGATACCGGTCCTTCTGATGGGTTAAGGACCTTATACGGCTCTGTCCAGCTCTCCTAGAGTAATTGCCTGTCTCCTGGAATCTCCTCCATGCTCTTGAGACTGTGCTGGGAGACACGGCAAACCTTCTGGTAATGACACGTATTGATGTGCCATCCTGGAGTTGGACTGCCTGTGCAACCTTTATAGGGTCCAAGTATCGCCTTGTGCTACCAGTAGTGACACTGACCCTACCAAAATGCAAAACTAGTGAAAAACAGTCAGAAAAGATGAGTAGGGAAAACAAATGTCAGACACCTCCACCTGAAAAAACATTCCTGTTTGAAGGTTGTCTCATTGTTTCCCATCTAGTGCACCTGTTGTTAATTTCAATTAACAGCAAAGCAGCTGAAACTGATTAACAACCCCTTCTGTATACACCCCTCCCCCTCTGCTACTTAACTGACCAGATCAATATCCCAGGAGTTCTGATTCAACAGTGTTCCTTTTTTTGAACAGTGTATTTATATATATATATATATATATATATTGTGAGGGGGTTAGCTCGGCAGCGGGTGTGTGTGACCCCCAAGATGGGCTCCCCACACAAAAACAGGCCCAGCAAACGGAGGTTGTGGTTTTCAAAATCAAAAAGGTGCGGTTTATTTTCTATTTACAGTGACAAAACACAGCAAAGCAAAAGAAACATAAACAAAATAAATCCTGGTCAACTTGACCTCTGACTAAACATACAGGTTTCCTAACTAACAACTGGGATCAGCCTAGTGCTGTCCTAGTCCCTAAGTCCCTGGTTTTAAATGTCCAAGCAAATAGCCACACAGGCTTTGTCTCACCGCACAGGGGTTCACTCTCCCTAGACAGTCCACACAGGTCTGGTTCCAGGCATGAGCTAACATCTAATGGAGCTGGGAGTTCTTATAGAGGCCTAAATGAGCTGACAAGCTTCAGCTGGTCTCATCAACTCCCTGTCTGTACGACGCCCCACACTCTCCCTAGAGGTATGAGTCATCCATGAGCCCACTAGCCTTATACAACT
Source organism: Rana muscosa (assembly GCA_029206835.1). NCBI lineage: Eukaryota > Metazoa > Chordata > Amphibia > Anura > Ranidae > Rana > Rana muscosa. The sequence continues at coordinate 288,247,147 of CM055116.1, forward strand.
CTCCACCTAGTTGTATAAGTCGGCGTAAAGCCTGAATCTGGGCGAAATATATCTACCCCCCTGGATGCAACCAGGTGACTTTACCTTCCTGCTGTCACATACCCCCCCCCTCTTGTTTTAACCTCGGGGTTGGAACACCAGCAATCAGGCATTCATGTACTCGAGACAAAGCATCCACATTCCCCATTTGAACGCCAGGGCGATGCTTTACTGTGAAGTTGAATTCCTGGAGGGCCAGGAACCACCTATTCACTCTTCTATTTGTTTCCTTGTTTTGAGCCATCCACTTTAACGGAGCGTGATCCGTAACCATGTCAAAGTGCCTACCTAGCAGGTAGTACCGAAGGGAATCTAGAGCCCACTTCACCGCTAAACACTCCTTTTCAACGGTGGCGTAATTTACCTCATGGGACTTCAACTTCCTGCTGAGGTAAATGACTGGGTGCTCTTCCCCGTTCCAGACCTGGGACAATACTGCTCCTAACCCCACATCTGACGCATCACTTTGTACGACAAAGTCTTTAGAGAAGTCGGGTGAGTACAACACTGGCTGGCTACATAAGGCTTGTTTCAAGAATTGGAATGCTGCCTCAGCCTCGGGGGTCCATTTAATCATGACTGACCCTTTCCCCTTCGTCAGGTTGGTTAGGGGCACAGCCTTAGAAGCAAAGTGGGGAATGAATCGCCGATAATACCCAGCGATTCCCAGAAAGGCTCGTACCTGCTTCTTGCTGTTGGGACGTGGCCAACTCTGGATGGCCTCGACTTTGTTGAGTTGGGGTTTTATTACTCCCCTCCCAATGGTGTACCCAAGATATTTGGCCTCCTCCTGCCCAATGGTACACTTCTTGGGGTTAGCCGTAAACCCCGCTTCCCGAACAGAGTCCAGGACTGCTTGCACTTTTGGCAGATGTGAGGCCCAATCTGTGCTATGGACAATTATGTCATCCAGGTAAGCCGCAGCATACTTCCGATGGGGCCTCAGCATCTGGTCCATTTTCCGCTGGAATGTGGCCGGCGCATTCTGTAACCCGAACGGCATTCTTTTATATTGGAACGCCCCGTCTGGGGTTACAAATGCGGTTTTCTCTTTGGCCGACTTGGCCAGGGGGATTTGCCAATACCCTTTTGTGAGGTCAAGAGTCGTCATGTATCGGGCTGTTCCCAGCCGGTCGATCAACTCATCTATACGTGGCATGGGGTAGGTGTCAAATTTTGTAACTTTGTTCAACTGTCGAAAATTGTTACAAAATCGCCAGCTCCCATCCGGTTTAGGCACCAACACAATGGGACTAGACCAATCACTTTGGGACTCCTCTATCACCCCTAAGTTCAGCATTTTCTGTACTTCCTCCCGTATTGCCTCCCGTCGGGCCTCTGGGATCCGATAGGGTTTTAACTTCACCCTTTCACCGGGCGGGGTAATGATGTCATGCTCTACCCCAGATGTTTGTCCCGGCAGCTCAGAGAATACCTCCTTGTTGCGAAGCACAAACTCCTTAACCTCCTGTTGTTGGGGTTGTGACAAGGTGGCTGCTATTCCAACCTCCGGAATCACGCAACCAGTTTGAGCTGGTGACCAAGTGTCTGCGACTAGGGACTCTCTATCCCTCCAGGCTTTCAACAGATTAACGTGATAGATCTGTTCGGGCTTTCGCCTTCCTGGTTGTCTGACCTTGTAATTCACTTCGCTCACTTTTTCCATTATCTCGTAGGGGCCTTGCCATTTGGCAAGGAATTTACTTTCAACCGTAGGGACAAGTACCAGTATCCTATCCCCTGGGGAAAAGGTACGGGTCTTGGCTGCACGGTTGTACACTCTCTGCTGTGCTAACTGCGCTTGGGCCAAATGTTCCTTCACGATGGGCATTACCTGTGCAATTCGGTCTTGCATCAGGGCGACATGCTCAATCACACTCCTGTGGGGAGAACTCTCACTTTCCCAAGTTTCCTTGGCAATATCCAACAGCCCTCTTGGGTGTCTCCCATACAGTAACTCAAAGGGGGAGAATCCCGTAGAGGATTTGGGCACCTCCCTAATAGCAAACATCAGATAAGGAAGTAGACAGTCCCAATCCTTTCCATCTCTATCCACCACTTTCTTCAACATTTGTTTTAGGGTTTTGTTGAACCTTTCAACCAGCCCATCGGTTTGGGGGTGATACACAGATGTACGTAATTGCGTCACTTTGAACAATTTACACAGCTCCTTCATAACCCGGGACATAAAGGGTGTACCTTGGTCCGTAAGCAGTTCTTTACAAATACCCACCCGGCTAAACACAAGAGATAGCTCTTTGGCTATGGTTTTGGCCGAGGTATTTCGGAGAGGGATCGCTTCTGGATAACGGGTGGCATAGTCCATTATAACTAATATGTACTGGTGCCCCCTAGCGGACTTGATTATAGGACCTACCAAATCCATGGCGATCCTCTCAAACGGGACCTCAATGATGGGTAGAGGGACCAGCGGGCTACGGAAATGTGGCATCGGGGCCGACCTCTGACACACAGGGCAGGAGGAACAATAATTTTCTATGTCCTTCATCACCCCCGGCCAATAGAATCTCTGTAATACCCTCTCTCGGGTTTTCTCTGTCCCCAGATGACCTCCAAGAATGTGCCCATGGGCCAACTCCAACACCAACTTCCTGTAAGGTTTGGGCACCACAAGCTGCTCAACGGTTTCTTCTGCCCTTTTTGCCACCCGATACAGTAGGTCCTTCTCTACGCTGAAGTATGGGTAAGTGCAGGTATTATCTGGGTTCACTAACTCGCCATCTATTTTCACTACGTTTTCCCGTGCCTTTATTAGGGCGGGGTCTTTCAACTGTTCTGTGGCAAAGTTTTCCCTGTGAACCTCAAGATCAGAAAACTCCACAGACGGTAGGTTTTCGTCTGAGGAGGTGGGCTCCTCTCCAGTTTCTTGAGTCTCCCCTGCCAATACTGATAAGGGAAATTCCGGAGAGTCCTCACCACTCTCAGGGGAGTTCTGGCTATCACATTCCTGGTACATAGGGGCACCAGTGGGGGGCTCAGGATCATCCCACAGTTCCCAGAACTTCGGAAAATCCCTTCCCACAATGGCGTCATGCGGTAACTGAGATACTAAGCCCACTGGATGAGAGAGGGTACCTTTGGGGGTCTCGAAACACACTGTAGTCACTGGATACTCTCGGGTGTCCCCATGCACACAAATAACAGCTACCTTGCTATTCCCAGAGACCTCTGTTTTAACTAACTCAGCCTTTATCAGGGTCACAAGGCTACCTGAATCCAGCAATACCACAACATTTCTACCATTAACACACATTTTGCATAAATGTTTCTCAGTTCCTCGAATGGCAGTGCATGCGACTGTCGCACACAGCGACTGACGTCTGCCCGTCAGAAAGTCACACTGCATGGGTTCCTCCACAACCGGGCAATTGGCTGCAATATGTCCCGCTTGCCGGCAGCGGTAGCAAACGATCCTTCTTGTGGCCTCTTGAGCCGCTGATTTCCCAGGCTGTTCTCGCCAAACTTGGGGTAGAGCTCCCACCCTCTCACTCTCTCCACCCTCACCCCTTGGAATCCTCTTATCTGCCCCTGGGGATGGTCTGGTCTTAGGGTGGAAAGTCCGAGTGTCTCTGGAAGAGGCCGTCAGGTTCTCTGTAGCCAAGTATTTCTCCACATGATCCACAAGACCATCGGCCGTCTCTGGGTCTCCATGGCTTACCCACTTTTGGATGGCAGTAGGAAGAGCTCTCAAAAACCGATCCATTACAACACGTTCCACAATCTTTGGTGCGGACAAAGTCTCTGGCTGTAGCCACTTTCTGCTCAGGTGAATGAGATCATACATTTGAGACCTGGGGGGTTTTCCAAGCTGGAAAGTCCAGTTATGCACACGCTGAGCCCGGACAGCCTGGGTGACACCCAGCCTTGCCAATATTTCAGCTTTTAGCATCGCATAGTCTTTTGCTTGGTTAGGCTCTAGGTCATAGTAAGCTTTCTGCGATTCACCAGTTAACAGAGGAGCCACCAGTCCAGCCCACTGCTCCTCAGGCCACTTTTCTCTTTCAGCGGTCCTTTCAAATGTGGTCAAAAATACCTCTGGATCATCCTCTCCAGTCATTTTTGTCAATAAACGACTCACCCCAAAGGACGCGGTATTAGTGGGACGGCTTTCCTCACTGGTCTGCGGACGTTGCTGCATTGCTGCTTCCATCTGTTGTTGTAGTCTCTGCTCTTGCTTCTGTAACAGGTCTATGAAGCGGGCCTCAGATTGCTGCTGGGCTTGTTGCTGAGCCTCCAGACTCTGTTGCAAAGTTGCGTTTGTCTGCTGCTGGGCTGCAAGGCTCTGTTGATGAGCTTGCTGCTGGGCTGCAAGGCTCTGTTGATGAGCTTGCTGCTGGGCTGCGAAGTTCTGTTGTTGAGCTGCAAGGCTCTTTTGCAAACCTGCATTTGTCTGCTGTTGATTGGCATTTGCTAGAGCCAGCTGCTTCAGTATCTCCTCCATGCTGGCTTAAAAAAAAACTGCCCGCATTCTCCACCAACTGTGAGGGGGTTAGCTCGGCAGCGGGTGTGTGTGACCCCCGAGATGGGCTCCCCACACAAAAACAGGCCCAGCAAACGGAGGTTGTGGTTTTCAAAATCAAAAAGGTGCGGTTTATTTTCTATTTACAGTGACAAAACACAGCAAAGCAAAAGAAACATAAACAAAATAAATCCTGGTCAACTTGACCTCTGACTAAACATACAGGTTTCCTAACTAACAACTGGGATCAGCCTAGTGCTGTCCTAGTCCCTAAGTCCCTGGTTTTAAATGTCCAAGCAAATAGCCACACAGGCTTTGTCTCACCGCACAGGGGTTCACTCTCCCTAGACAGTCCACACAGGTCTGGTTCCAGGCATGAGCTAACATCTAATGGAGCTGGGAGTTCTTATAGAGGCCTAAATGAGCTGACAAGCTTCAGCTGGTCTCATCAACTCCCTGTCTGTACGACGCCCCACACGCTCCCTAGAGGTATGAGTCATCCATGAGCCCACTAGCCTTATACAACTCTCCACCTAGTTGTATAAGTCGGCGTAAAGCCTGAATCTGGGCGAAATATATCTACCCCCCTGGATGCAACCAGGTGACTTTACCTTCCTGCTGTCACAATATATATATATATATATATATATATATATATTAAAATATTGGAGATGCAATCTCAGTCTTTGCAATATTTCCTTTTTACTTCAAATATTTATGCATATTACATTCAAAAAGCGACTGGATCGTTTTGAACATAGGAAAAACTAAAAGGGAGGAACGCAGATCCAAGTGAGCATATACATGTAATCCGAATGTGCTGGGTGCTAGCTAGTGATGAGCCGAACACCCCCGGGTTCGGTTCGCACCAGAACCCGCGAACGGACCGAAAGTTCGCACGAACATTAGAACCCTATTAAATACAATGGATGCGAACGTTCGGATTCTAAAGTGCTAATTATAACGACTATTATCCATGTTATTGTCCTAAACAGAGTTTGGGAACCCGGGTTCTGCACCAGGGGACATGTATCAATGCAAAAATAAGTTTTAAAAACGGACGTTTTCCGGGAGCAGTCATTTTAATGATGCATAAAGTGAAAAAAAAAAAGTCAAATATTCCTTTAAATATTGTACCTGGGGGGTGTCTAAAGTATGCCTGTGAAGTGCCACGTGTTTCCCGTGTTTAGAACTGTCCCTGCACAAAATAACATTTCTAAAGGAAAAAAAAGCCATTTAAAACTGCTTGCGGCTTTAATGTAATGTCTGGTCCCGGTAATATGGATGAAAATCTTTAAGAAAAATGGCATAGCTACCCCATCAACCCCCCCCCCCCCTACCCCAGCCCATTACCAGCCCCTTTGGGTCTTGTATGGATATTAAGGGGAACCCCGCACACAAAATAAAAAAGGCCCTATATACTCTGAACAGCCGTATACAGGCGGTGCATACAAGACAGGGACTGTAGGTTTGTTCTTATGTAGAATCTGTTTGTAATTTTGAACAGCTACATTGTTTAAGTGTAGCTCCAGGCCAAATACCTATTTTTAAGCTTTTTGGAAAACATAGGGAAGGGATATCACCCCTGTAACATTTTTTTTGCTGTCTGTGCCCCTGTTCAGAACATTTCACCTCACTTTGCGTCCCAATGACAACTGTTTTTGAAATGTGGTGTTTTTATTGAAACAAGGATTGGTGATAAAGCATCAGTAGAGAGGAGACACCTTTCTCCCATATTAATTCTTACAGGAGAGAATTTTCCTTCCAAGGGGTAGATTTCCTCTCACTTCCTGTTGTCTTCTTCCGTTTGCAAGTAGTAGTCGTTTGTAAGTTGGATGTTTGAAAGTAGGGACCTGCCGTATATACTCTGCAGAAATTGGCCCCTTAGGTGTTGGTGTTGGCACAACACTGTAAGCACTCACAGTTACTCTTGGTGGGTGCTGGAATGCCCTGCTGTCAACTATTATATCAGGAATTGTAATAACATATAATTGTTGAACAGTGGTAGTAAAAATTGGGCCTTTGATGGTGGTGCTGGTGCCACAACACTGTAAGGCCTGACAGTTACTCTTGGTGGGCGCATCAATGGGCCCTGCTGTGAATTATTAGATCAATAATTAGAATTGCATGCCCCTGTTGAACAGGGGCTGAAAAATTGGGCCTTTGGTGGTGGTGGTGGTGGTGTTGACACAACACTGTAAGGCCTGACAGTTACTCTTGGTGGGCGCAGCAATGGGCCCTGCTGTGAATTATTAGATCAATAATTAGAATTGCATGCCCCTGTTGAACAGGGGCTGAAAAATTGGGCCTTTGGTGGTGGTGGTGGTGGTGGTGGTGGTGGTGTTGACACAACACTGTAAGGCCTGACAGTTACTCTTGGTGGGCGCAGCAATGGGCCCTGCTGTGAATTATTAGATCAATAATTATAATTGCATGCCCCTGTTGAACATGGGCTGAAAAATTGGGCCTTAGGCACTGGTGGCACAACACTGCAACCCCTCACAGATACTGTACTTGGAGCACAGCAATGAGGCCTGTTGCAAAGTATTGCATCAAAAATTGTAATTACACGCCCCTGTTAAACAGGGGCTGAAAAATTGGGCCTTAGCCACTGGTGGCGGCACCCATAAACCAAAATGATCTTCCAAGCTATCATCATTAATCGGATCATTGAGGAGGAGGAGGAGGATAGCTAGTCAACATAACAGCACAGGAACTCAGCATCAGCATCAGTCTTGAAGGGATGTGACATTTTAAAATCAATTAGTCTGTTATATCAGCATCAGGTGTGTGGTAGCTGGTGGTGATCCAAGACTGGTTCATCTTGATGAAAGTCAATCGATCAACCGAGTCGGTGGACAGGCGCACCCTGTGATCCGTGACAAATCCTCCAGCAGCACTGAATGTGCGTTCTGAAAGAACGCTGGATGCAGGACAGGCCAGTAGCTCAATTGCATACTGTGCAAGCTCTGGCCAGTGATCCATCCTCAAGACCCAGTAAGCCAGAGGATTTTCGGTGGGGAAGGTGTCCAAGTCTGACCTTGACCCTAGGTATTCCTGCACCATGTATATCAGACGCTGGCGATGGTTGCTGAAACCGATCATACTTTGGGGCTGCGGACTAAAGAATTGTCTGAACGCATCGGTCAGACGGCCACCTTCCCCACCGCTCCTTCTTTGACTGCCCGAAGCCTCAGCAACTCGTTGTCCAGGACCAGGAGTTTGTAACCTCCCAGTCTCTGGGAACGCGTTGCACAGACCTTTCTGCAAGGCCTCCCAGAGTTGTCTCATCCTCTGCTCCCTCTGCGACGGTAACATAAGGTCCGCAACCTTACCCTTGTACCGTGGATCAAGGAGAGTGGCCAGCCAGTAATGGTCCCTCTCCTTGATCCGAAGAATACGAGGATCCTTCCGCAGACTTTGCAGGATCAGGGAGGCCATGCAGCGTAGGTTAGCTGAGGCATTCAGTCCGGAGTCCTCTGGGTCACTAAGGACGACATGATCCGCAGCCACCTCCTCCCAGCCACGTACAAGTCCACTGGTTTCTTGGGACTGTAAATCATCCCTAAAAGACTGCTGCTGATGATGCTGAGTGCCAGCCTTCACCTCCATGCTGACACAATCCTCCTCCTCCTCCTCCTCCTCCTCCTCCTCTTCCTGTGCGATGGGTGGGACAGAAGGAACACTGTCAGGGTAAAGGGGGCCTTGAGAGGCAAGGAAGTCCTCCTCTTCCTGCCTCTGTTCTGCCTCAAGTGCCCTGTCCATTATTCCACGCAGCGTGTGCTCCAACAGGTGGACAAGAGGTACAGTGTCACTGATGCATGCACTGTCACTGCTCACCATCCTCGTGGCCTCCTCAAATGGTGCCAGGACAGTGCATGCATCCCTGATCATGCCCCACTGGCGTGGTGAAAAAAACCTGAGCTCCCCTGACCCTGTCCTGGTGCCGTAGTCGCACAGGTACTCATTGATGGCCCTCTGCTGCGTGTGCAGCCACTGCAGCATGGCCAACGTTGAGTTCCACCTGGTGGGCATGTCACATATAAGGCGGTTCTTGGGCAGGTTCAACTCCTTTTGCAGCTCAGCCAGGCGAGCACTGGCATTATAAGATCTGCGGAAATGAACACAGACTTTCCTGGCCTGCCTCAGGACATCCTGTAAGCCCGGGTACCTGCCCAAGAACCGCTGCACCACCAGGTTAAGGACGTGAGCCATACAGGGCACATGGGTCAGTTGTCCCTGTCGGAGGGCGGAGAGGAGGTTGGTGCCATTGTCGCAAACCACCATTCCTGGCTTAAGCTGGCGTGGCGTCAACCACCTCTCGGCCTGCCCCTGCAGAGCAGACAGGACCTCTGCCCCAGTGTGGCTCCTGTCCCCCAAACACACCAGCGCAAGCACGGCATGGCATATTTTTGCCTGCGTACTTGCGTAGCCCCTTGAACGCCTACGGAGCACCGCTGGTTCCGAGGACAAACCACAGGAAGAGGCCATGGAGGAAGAAGAAGAGGAGGGGGTGGAGGAGAGAGGTGTGTCACAACCAGTAGTAGCATTTTGGAGGCGTGGCGGTGGAACAACCTCCAACACTACTGCACCTTGTCCTGCATCCTTCCCAGCTGCCAAAAGAGTGACCCAATGGGCCGTGAAAGAAAGGTAACGTCCCTGTCCATGCCTGCTGGACCATGAGTCAGCGGTAATATGCACCTTACCGCTGACCGCCCTGTCCAGCGAGGCCAAGACATTGCCTTCCACATGCCTGTAGAGAGCCGGAATCGCCTTCCGTGAGAAAAAGTGGCGTTTGGGAACCTGCCACTGAGGAACCGCACATTGCACAAACTCACGGAAGGGGGCCGAGTCTACCAACTGAAAAGGCAGCAGTTGAAGCGCTAGCAATTTAGCCAAGCTAGCATTCAACCGCTGGGCATGTGGATGGCTGGGAGTGAACTTCTTTCGACGGTCCAGCAGCTGGGGCAGGGAAATTTGCCTGCTAGAATCGGACGTCGGTGTACTGCTAGCAGAGTGGCCTCAAGTACTTGGCTGTGACACACCTAATTCTACACCTTCATTCCTCTCAGAGCAGGTTTCAGAGAGGACTGAAGGTATAGTGGGGTTGGAGATCCCAGCTGATGCGGTGCAAGAAGAGGTCAGCTTTGTTCTTTGGTGTGGGTCTTTAAGGTAGGCTTGCCAACGAGCTGCATGGCAGGTCAACATATGTCTGATCAAGCATGTGGTGCCCAAGCGGCTGATGTTTTGGCCACGCGATATACTCTTGAGACATATGTTGCAAACAGCAGCTGTGCGATCTGATGCACTCGCCTCAAAAAAGGCCCACACCAAAGAACTTTTTGAATGACGGGCAGAGGCAGCGCCCTGCACAGGCGGAGCTCTGCGGTGTGATTCCGTCGGTGTGCTGCCCATACGCTGGCCACCCAAGGGTATCCTGCCTCGTTGGAGATGTGCCTCCTCCTCATCCTCCTCCTCCTCCTCTCTCCTATTAGGCACCCACGTGGAGTCAGTGACCTCATCATCCCCTCCCTCCTCATCACTGGAGCCAATCTGGCAGTATGCTGCAGCTGCTGGAGCATGACTGCCAGATTGGTATCCTTCTTGAGCATCCCCTCTCTCTGCTCTCACGCTACTGCCTTCCTCTATCTGGGTATCATCATCAGATCCTTCGAAACGCTGGGCATCCTCCTGGAGCATGTACCCAACACTGTGCTCAAACAGTTCGGGGGACTCCTCAGGAGGAGGACATGGTGGGTCTAGGGAAGGATTGACTAATGAAGATAATGATACCAGAGAAGAGGACGCTTTGGCAGCTGCTTTGCCAGTACCCTGAGCCTGGGTGAGAGAGGATGAGGAGGATGAGGTGGGCTTGGTCATCCACTCTACCAAGTCTTCGGCATGATGTGGCTCAACATGTCCAGCTGCTGAAAAGAAGGACAAGCGTGTCCCATGGCCATGTGCTGATGACAATGCACCGCGTCCACGACCAGCACTGTTGCCCCCAGACACAGAGCCTGCTTGCCCTCTTTTTTTGCCTCCTGACTGTCTGCCTCTCCTTGTTTGCCTTCCAGACATTTTAATGGATGGCCTGCAGGGAGATGGGAAAAACAGCAATAAGGGCTACCTTCAGGTGTATACTGTGCAGGAGGCTTAGCAACAATGACACTGACACTGTCCCCTGCCTATCCTTCTCTGTCCCTAAACACAAGGATTTGCAATATGCTTCAGCAAGATTGGTTTAGCACAGAATAGCACACTGTCAGTTTCACTCACTGTCCTACTCTGTCCCTACAAACAAGATTTAGCACAGAATAGCACACTGATAGTTTCCACGAGTGTCCTTCTCTGTCCCTAAACTCAAGGATTTCAAATATGGTTCAGCAAGATTGGTTTAGAACAGAATAGCACACTGTCAGTTTCACTCACTGTCCTACTCTGTCCCTACAAACTAGATTTAGCACAGAATAGCACACTGATAGTTTCCACGAGTGTCCTTCTCTGTCCCTAAACTCAAGGATTTCAAATATGGTTCAGCAAGATTAGTTTAGAACAGAATAGCACACTGTCAGTTTCACTCACTGTCCTACTCTGTCCCTACAAACAAGATTTAGCACAGATTAGCACCCTGACACTTTCCCTCACTGTACCTCTCTGTCCCTAAACTCAAGGATTTCAAATATGGTTCAGCAAGATTGGTTTAGAACAGAATAGCACACTGTCAGTTTCACTCACTGTCCTACTCTGTCCCTACAAACAAGATTTAGCACAGAATAGCACACTGACACTTTCCCTCACTGTACCTCTCAGTCCCTAAACTCAAGGATTTCAAATATGGTTCAGCAAGATTAGTTTAGAACAGAATAGCACACTGTCAGTTTCACTCACTGTCCTACTCTGTCCCTACAAACAAGATTTAGCACAGAATAGCACACTGACACTTTCCCTCACTGTACCTCTCAGTCCCTAAACTCAAGGATTTCAAATATGGTTCAGCAAGATTAGTTTAGAACAGAATAGCACACTGTCAGTTTCACTCACTGTCCTACTCTGTCCCTACAAACTAGATTTAGCACAGAATAGCACACTGATAGTTTCCACGAGTGTCCTTCTCTGTCCCTAAACTCAAGGATTTCAAATATGGTTCAGCAAGATTAGTTTAGAACAGAATAGCACACTGTCAGTTTCACTCACTGTCCTACTCTGTCCCTACAAACAAGATTTAGCACAGAATAGCACACTGACACTTTCCCTCACTGCACCTCTCTGTCCCTAAACTCAAGGATTTCAAATATGGTTCAGCAAGATTGGTTTAGAACAGAATAGCACACTGTCAGTTTCACTCACTGTCCTACTCTGTCCCTACAAACAAGATTTAGCACAGAATAGCACACTGACACTTTCCCTCACTGTACCTCTCAGTCCCTAAACTCAAGGATTTCAAATATGGTTCAGCAAGATTAGTTTAGAACAGAATAGCACACTGTCAGTTTCACTCACTGTCCTACTCTGTCCCTACAAACAAGATTTAGCACAGAATAGCACACTGACACTTTCCCTCACTGTACCTCTCAGTCCCTAAACTCAAGGATTTCAAATATGGTTCAGCAAGATTGGTTTAGAACAGAATAGCACACTGTCAGTTTCACTCACTGTCCTACTCTGTCCCTACAAAAAAGATTTAGCACAGAATAGCACACTGACATTTTCCCTCACTGTACCTCTCTGTCCCTAAACTCAAGGATTTCAAATATGGTTCAGCAAGATTGGTTTAGAACAGAATAGCACACTGTCAGTTTCACTCACTGTCCTACTCTGTCCCTACAAACAAGATTTAGCACAGAATAGCACACTGACACTTTCCCTCACTGTACCTCTCTGTCCCTAAACTCAAGGATTTCAAATATGGTTCAGCAAGATTGGTTTAGAACAGAATAGCACACTGTCAGTTTCACTCACTGTCCTACTCTGTCCCTACAAACAAGATTTAGCACAGAATAGCACACTGACACTTTCCCTCACTGTACCTCTCTGTCCCTAAACTCAAGGATTTCAAATATGGTTCAGCAAGATTGGTTTAGAACAGAATAGCACACTGTCAGTTTCACTCACTGTCCTACTCTGTCCCTACAAACAAGATTTAGCACAGAATAGCACACTGACACTTTCCCTCACTGTACCTTTCAGTCCCTAAACTCAAGGATTTCAAATATGGTTCAGCAAGATTAGTTTAGAACAGAATAGCACACTGTCAGTTTCACTCACTGTCCTACTCTGTCCCTACAAACAAGATTTAGCACAGAATAGCACACTGACACTTTCCCTCACTGTACCTCTCAGTCCCTAAACTCAAGGATTTCAAATATGGTTCAGCAAGATTGGTTTAGAACAGAATAGCACACTGACAGTTTCACTCACTGTCCTACTCTGTCCCTACAAACAAGATTTAGCACAGAATAGCACACTGACACTTTCCCTCACTGTACCTCTCTGTCCCTAAACTCAAGGATTTCAAATATGGTTCAGCAAGATTGGTTTAGAACAGAATAGCACACTGACACTTTCCCTCACTGTACCTCTCTGTCCCTACAAATAAGGTTTAGCACAGAATAACACACTGACACTCTCCCTACCTATCCTTATTTGTCCCTAAACACAAGGAATCCAGGATTAGTAAAGGAAAAAAATGACACTGTCCCTGCCTATGCTTCTCTTTCCCTGCTCCGGAACACACTACACAAGGCCGCCGCGCTGGCGGCCTTTTATAGTGTGGGGCGTGTACTAAACCCCCTCAAGAATAATTGAGGGGGCCAATGGCCAATCATTGCCTGTGGCCTGTGGCCAATCATTGCTCTCCTTGCTGCCGGCGCTGTGATTGGCCAAGCATGCGGGGTCACAGTGCATGCTTGGCCAATCACAGCGCCTGGATGACACTGCGATGGCGTAGTGCATTGTGGGCCGTTTGCGTCACTCGAATTTGGCGCGAACGGCCCAAATCGTTCGATCTTTGTCGAACGATCGAACAGCCGATGTTCGAGTCAAACGTATGTTCGACTCGAACACGAAGCTCATCCCTAGTGCTAGCCATGGCTTGCCACTGACAGCAATGGAAAAAGAAGGAAAGGCTGCACACCAACAAAAGTGATCCAACGTAAATTTATTCTTCCAACATGAGTCACACACAACAGTCACCAAGACCAAAACACAGGACCCAGGAGGTGACGCGTTTCACTCTGACATTAGTGCTTCTTCAAACCAGGTCTTGGTGGCTGTTGTATGTGTGACTCATGTTGGAAGAATAAAATTACGTTGGATCATTTTTGCTGGTGTGCAGCCTTTCCTTCTTTTTCCATAGTTTTGAATATAACCATGCTCTACATGGTTCTCCTAGTCTGAGTGCTGAAATATGGGAGATAACAGGAATCTGATATTGCTACAGTTTTACTTACAAGTTGTACTTACATTAGTTGCTTATAAAATACATTTAAATTAAATAACCCCATTAATTGCTAATTTTATATCTTTGGCAACATGGAGACCACTACAAATTACTAAAACTGAAAAAATTCTGGAATGGTAAATTGCAATTGATTGATCACACCCTTTGCATTCGCAATAAAGTAGAAGTGATTGGCATAAACCAGGCAATTATTTTTCTGCAAAGGGAATGTGTAACAGTTTTGCATCTATAAATAGACGTAGCATCTTCATACTGCAGAGGATACATTATAACAGACAAGCATATTCGTTATTGATGCAGCATGTAGAGTACATGAAAAACAATGATCTTTAAACCTCATAGGAGTTGTCTTCTTATGTTCAGTAATTATATAATAGGCTATGCATTCTTCCCTGTGGCAAATCAAAACAGAGCTAAAAATATTCACAGTAACATATCATTTTAATTTCTCATATTGTGTCTATCACATCCGCCATATATAACAAAGAAAATATGTGTGAATATCAAATTTTGACAGTACAGGTCATATGTCTGGAGCTTAGTTAAAATCTGGCAGTTAGATAAATTAGGCAGCAAAGTTAACCTGCAGCTGCCTCTGAGCTATCTGTGTACTGACAAATGTTCTTTTTCATCAGGGAATTGAGGTCAGTAATATGATATCATATCAGTAGAGTAGTACTGTCCTCCCATTGTATTTCTCCTGAATGCATTGAGTTAACAAAGGTCTGTTGTCTTGCAGAGCACTTTTAAGCAAATGTCAAAGGCTCCATAAAAATGAAATACAGAATAATAAAAATGTGAGTTTGAAGTTCCTTCCCAAACTGTTATGATAAAAATGATTTGTGTTAATAATCCAATTTATCATCATTATGAGTATGACTTGAAAAGCATTTCATAACCATCATTGCATGTTTAAGAATATTTAATTAAAATGTTAGCCTTGGGAATGCAGTTAATCAGTTTTCCTAAAGAAATAAATACCAAGAGTCTGCTAATGCCCAAAAAATTTTGAGGAAATTCTGGCTTTATACTGGTCTATCCACTGCTATTTAAGGTCTATATACAGTATAACCCATTGTCTGGATAAAATATAGGTTTTACAATAAAAAAATGAATGTTTTATTTTTGTTTTTGGCTGGTCAGATGTTAGAAATATTAAAAGCTCTTCAAAAAAGATATTACATTATTTACATATAGCTATATACAGTACATATAGCGACATAAGTAAAAATGGCATTGGGCTATTTATAAAAAATTAAATTAGCAGTTCAACCACAATTCCCCCAAGATTCATCAAAACTTTACTTACTGATATTTAACAACAGTTACACTTCAATAGGAAAGGTCTTTCTTGTGACATGGACTTTCTTATGCAAGAAAACTGCACCTGATTTTAGATGCCAAATGGTTGCATTTTTCATTGTAAATGCAGCAATTAATACATTTAATACCAATTTTAACAAATGCAGTACAACACACCAGGAATGTTTTGAGAGAGATTCCCTAAAAAAAAAAAAAAAAGGTTCTGCAGTACAACCTGTGTCTAGACGGAATTGCTGGAAAGGTGCCCCTTCTATTGTGAACTGGTTTTAGTGTTCCCTGAGACCCCTAGTCAGTTCAATGTGCACACAGGTAACGTAATTCAGTAAAAAAAAACACTGATTACAATTACTTTTAGGTCTATTTTAAATATTATTTACCTTCCAGGTTCAATAAATATATGATTTAGCATTTGAAGTTGATGGGAAGGAGTAGCAAGGTCCCTTCTTGCTCATTGCTCAAACCCAGTTTGGGCTATGAGGAAATTCTCACTCTTGGCATGGTTTTATGTGCCAATTGAACTCTTTCACATCACTGCCCATAGTTAGTATTAGTTCTACTATTTCTGCAAATACAAGTTGTCTGGCTGTCATGCTAATGTGATGGCTTCACTACCTCACTACTCTGAGTCACTGACCCATGTAGGCAGATGAGGTCTTCTGGCTTCTCTCTGACTTTCCTGATTTGCATGCTTACAAATCCAACAATTAAAGGATAGGTTCAGCTTTTGAGACATGTTACACCCAAATACAGGGTGTAACATGTAACATGTTTCAGCACAGCACACCCCCCTTACCCCCTGCCCCCTCCCCCATGACGGGGGGCAGAGGTTCCTCTTCTCCACAGCAGCTGTCACATTTAAAATTGGCGCAGCTGTGTGGGGCTCCACCCGCACAGCCACATCATTCATTCACAGAGATCTGTGAATGAATAAACTACAAGTTCCATCTTCCACCACGGTAGATGGACTTGTAGTTTCAATGGACTGCAAGCATTCTTATCAGCATGCTCACAGTCCATTTACACTTTCTACAGCTGTAAAACTGAGAGCCTGTACAGAGGTAAGGGCACAAAGCTGTATGCAGTGTGTGCAGGAGCCCGACATTGCACTTGTGATCCATGTGCAATGCTCTGTAGGTTCCAGTGAACAATTAACAATGTAAATTTTTTCCTGAAAAAATATGTGCATTTATTATTATTATTATTATTATTATTATTTTACAACAGTGAACTTAGCCTTTAACATTTTCAAAAAGAGATGAACAGTGGCACCCCCTGTATTTTGTGATGACAGATTTATTTTTCTTCTGTTTTTATTTATAAATACTTTTGAAAATTATATTAATAAATATTTATCTGAATTTAATCTTCTTGTTTTCGTTTTTCAACCCTTTGGTTGGTTTTGAAAGTCCATTCAGTTTGTAATGTTTTCCCAAATATAACTCTTTCACTACCAATTTTAGACAGTCCTTCAAAGTAACACCCATGTTTTCATTGATGATTTATAAATGACCGGTGAAAGAAAACTGTGGTCATGTGAAATATTGTGGAAGTGCAAAGTAGTATGAAGAGGAAAATATTGATATTTTTATTAAAAAAAAAAAAAAGCACCTTTGGTATCCTGTGTTTTTTTTTTATAATTAAAAGAGTTGTTAAACTTTTAGTACAGTTAACCTTTAAGTAACCCCCCTTCCTCACCTAGCAACCTCAAATTATATATTTACCTGTTCTTGCTCTTCTAAGGTCTTCACTCTGTTGGCCACTGGGAGTCCCAAAGCCGCCTCTCATAAAGTCTCCTAGCTAGGTTTTTCTTCCACATACGCAGAGAAAAATCTCCCTTAATAGCAATGGAAACTGGTGGGGTGCATGCAAAATGGCATGTCAGTAAGAATGAATGGAGATGTTTTCAGCACAAGCATGAAAAATGAAGATCCTTGTCAGAAGACTTATCGAGCAGTGGCTGGGCAGCTTTTAGCAGACCACACAGTAAAAAAACTAAGAGATACAGGGATAAGTAGGTTTAGGATTTGAGGGGGTTGTTGGTCAAAAAAATAACTAAACTCGAAGTCTTGTTATCCTTTATTGATAATTTGCACTGTTTTGGAGTATTTATGAGAAATAGCCATATACAGAATGTTGACAGCGTACGTAAAAATATAAAATGCAATACATTTTATTCTGTATTATTATACATATTTATTCATTTTATTTTACTTTTCTAACAATTTTTGTAGTATGCCAAGTCCATAATAGCCCAACCAGAAAACATAAAATGACTTTAAATTGGCATTTGTTGCATAAATACTTTATTGCACTAAAAAAGGTATAGACAGAAAGCTGAAAACCAATTACCATTTTATGATAGTGCTTACTCATAAAATAAGAATCTATAAATAAGTACTAACATGAAAACACTTAAGAGGTCTACAGTTGTGTGTATGTAAAGCAAAACAAAAAGGCAGGGAGTCTCTAATAGTGTCGTAATAACTTTTTTCCATGTCAAGTTAAAAAAATAGATCCACAAAAGAAAAATATTAATTCACTTACCTGTGGCCCAGAAAAAATACTCTGGGCATAGACTACCATTGAAACTTTGACCTGGAAGTGGGAGGAACTCTGCCTCCTTTAGGGTGCTGGATGCTGCACATGGCACAGTGGAAGAGATTTACTAAAACTGGTGATCGCTGAATCTGGTGCAGATCTGTATAGTAACCAATCAGCTTTTCATTTCAGCTTGTTCAACTAAGCTTTGACAATAAAACATAGAAGCTAATTGGTTACTATGCACATCTGCACCAAATTCTGTGTGTGCCAGTTTTAGTAAATGTCCCCCACTGTGTTTGTGTGTCTCACTGAGCTGATTGCAGCATCCTGGACCCCTTTATAGTCTCAACACCCATGGGTGGGAGTCTTTTCTTGACTAGAGACGAGAAACAATCCTGAATGGAATTAAACAATAAGATTGGAATTAATTGGAAATAAGTTATTACTACATTATTAGTGCATTCTCTGCCTTATTGTTTTCTTTTAGGGCATTCTCTGCCTATTTTTTTTTTCTTTTACATGCAAAGCAAGATAGTCCAAGCCGTGATTTGTCATAATTGTGATGATTATGGCTTACAGCTCATGAAAACCCCAAATCCACAATCTCATAAAATTGTGAATATTACATGCAATCAATAAAACAAGGATTGTACATAGAACAATATCGGACCTCTGAAAAGTATAAGCATGCATATGTACTCAGTACTTGGTTTGGGCCCCTTTTGCAGCAATTACTGCCTCAATGTGGCGTGGCATGGAAGCTATCAGCCTGTGGCACTGGGTGAGGTGTTATGGAAGACCAGGATGCTTCAATAGCGGCCTTCAGCTATTCTGCATTGTTTGGTCTCATGTCTCTCATCTTTCTCTTGGCAATGCCCCATAGATTCTGTATGAGGTTCAGGTCAGGCAAGTTTGCTGGCCAATCAAGCACAGTAATCCCATGGTCATTGAACCAGGTTTTGGTGCTTTTAGCAGTGTGGGCAGGTGCCAAGTCCTGCTGGAAAATTAAGTCAGCATCCCCATAGAGCTCGTCTGCAGAAAGAAGCATGAAGTGCTCCAAAATCTCCTGGTAGACGGCTGCATTGACCCTGAACTTATTGAAGCACAGTGGACCAACACCAGCAGATGACATAGACCAGAAATTGCCGCTCCAAGCAGATTAAGTTTTGGAAAGATGTTTCTCTCTCAGAGACCAAGGGTGCCGGCAATGCACATAGCAATGAAAACAAAAATGGTGAGGACAGCCGCACTCAAATCCAACGTATGTTTATTAAAAAAAGACAGGCACTACAAAAACCAGCATAAACCAGGGCAGCTGACGCGTTTCACACTTGTTCAGTGTTTACCAGCAGATGACATGGCTCCCCAAATCAACACAGACTGTGAAAACTTCACACTGGACTTCAAGCATCTTGCAGTGTGTGCCTCTCCATTCTTCCCCCATACTCTGGGTCCTTGGTTTCCAAATGAGATACAAAATTTGCTCTCATCAGAAAAGAGGACTTTGGACCACTGAGCAACAGACCAGGTATGTTTTTCTTTAGCCCAGTTAAGACGCTTCTGACGTTGTTTGTTGTTCAAGAGGGGCTTGACAAGAGGAATACGACATTTAAAGCCCATGACCAGGAACCGCCTGTGTGTGGTGGCTCTTGATGCACTGACTCCAGCCTCAGTCCACTCCTTGTGAAAGTCCCCAACACTTTTGAACAGCCTTTTCCTGACAATCCTCTCCAGGCTGCGGTCATCCCTGCTGCTTGTGCACATTTTTCTTCCACACTTTTCCCTTCCACATAACTTTCTATTAATGTGCTTTGATACAGCACTTTGGGAACATCCAACTTCTTTCGCAATTTCCCTTTGAGGCTTTCCCTCCTTATGGAGGGTGTCAATGGTTTTCTGCACAACTGTCAGGTCAGCAGTCTTTCCCATGATTATGATTCCTACTGAACCAGACTGAGAGACCATTTAAAGGCTCAGGGACCCTTTGCAGGTGTTATGGCTTAATTAGCTGATTAGAGTGGGACACTTTGAGCCTAGAATATTGCACCATTTCACAATATTCAAATTTTCTGAGATTGTGGATTTGGGGTTTTCATGAGCTGTAAGCCATAATCATAACAATTATGACAAATCACAGTTTGAACTATCTTGCTTTGCATGTAATGAGTCTACCTCATATATTAGTTTCACCTTTTAAGTTGCATTAGTGAAATAAATTAACTTTTGCACGATATTCTAACTTTTCGAGTTTCACCTGTAATATTACAGACCGTTTTTCACTTAGAGCTGCAAATCATTGTAGTGCCCTCAATGGATTTATTAATTGAGCCATATATTATCCGTTGATTATTGTGCTCTGGGCATCTCTCTTTTTAACTTTGTATGTGTACCCCATTAAAGGTTTTACAGAAAAACTCTGCTTTCATGCATCATCCATTTTTTTGTGTTTGACTGTTGCAGGTCATTTAGTTGAATATGGCATCTTTCTGTCTGTTCTGGGCCAAGACCAATAGATATAAACATAAAAAGGAATTCAATGAAGAAACACATACAATAAACCAGAGAATATAAAGTCCAGTCTTTATTGACAGCTATTGCATGTCAGTATGGTTGAGACTAAGAATTAGGTATCCTGCTTCAATTATATACAACTCAATTGATTTCTCAATAAATTATATTGCAAGAGCAGTTTGCACTGAACACATGATCAATATACAAGTTGGTTGTTTATTGTAACTTCAATGCTCATAAGGAAATCTCAAAATATATCACCATTATCTGCCAGATAATTATGTTGCCAGCGTGCAGTAAAGATTAATTCAAGAAGATTTTAAGCGTCTGAATGCATCACGGTTTCTAAATTAAATTTTGGGGTTTTTATTATTTTTTGATTGCTGTAATACACAAGGATGCGTTTTTATACCGCACTAAAGCACAAATAATTCTTGTCTGTACACAAATGCTCAGCCAATGTCTGCTTATAAAATATATTTTCATTTAATTGATTTAATTAGGAGTGGTAAGCTAATGCAAAAGTCTTTTAAGAGATTCTCACATGCATTAATTTGTAGTATTAACATTAACTGTGAAAACAATCCCAAACAAGACTCTAGATCTCATTTTGAAGAAATGTGTTTTTATGTAAATTGAAAATACTTTGTTTCTAATCTGCATTTGTAATTACTTCAAAGAAGGGATGTTTGTGGATTAGTATAAAACTGAATTATTACATTAATGAGACCATCACTTTTTTTTTATTTTAATTGTCTTAGCGCACAAACCTATTGTACCATTAGTAAATAAAGTAATTACATAGCATCTGCAAGAGTAGCAAAGACTCTCTGAGGAAATTCATAAAGGGTGTTATGGAAACCCTTAAAATTGTGTAGGTGTTTGTGCCAAACTAATTTATTGTCAGAGACAGGTTTATAAATCGGTCATTGTGTCAATACTGAGCACTGTTTCCTCAGTGTACTCCCTCCTTCCCTGACCACTGTGCTCATCACACTGACAGGTACATGACTGAGGTGGTTTTAGTAGGAAAAGGCATAGCCTAATGGGGAACTGAGAGACTAGTACCCCATCAGATTCCACCTGGTTGTTGATTGATAATGCATAGCAGTCCAATAGAGGCTTTTGATTCTGCCTACTGCCATGCTCTGTCGATTAAAAATAAGACAGACCTGATAGGGAACTAGTCTCTCAGTTCCCATCACACTCCCCCCACCCTTTGATTCAAGTAATTTCCAAAATATGGGCATTGCCATATTTGGGTAATGACTTTATCATTATCCGGGGCCCCCTTGTTTACCTTTAGACTTCGGCTGGGGGGTACCTTGGTCGACAGCTTAATTGAGCCAAGATACAATACTGTGTTGGAAGATGTCACATTCATGATTAGACTATTGGGGTATCTTTCTATGCCATCTTGGAGTTGATTTTAATTCCTGACAGTTTCTGAATCTGCAAACGGATGGTAATTTTTTAAGAAACTGAGGCCTCGTACACACGACCGATTTTCTCGGCAAGAACCAGCAAGAAACTTGCTGGCAGAGATGTCTTGCCGAGTAAATCGGTTGTGTGTACGCAGCTATCGGGTTTCTCGTCGAGAAAACCGACAAGTAACCTCGACGAGAAAATAGAGAACCTGCTCTCTAATTTCTCGTCGAGATTCTCGTCAGCCTGTGTCTCGACGAGAAAAGTGAGTGTGTGTACACTTACCTGTCCGCTGGGAAGCCCGCGCAATTTTCGAAATGAATTCCTAGGCATACGTAGGGTATACCAAGATGGCTGCGACGGCATCGAATGTGACGAGCGCATGCTCGTCGTAGTTGATGACGTCACCGCGTACGCTCCATTCAAAGAACCGCGGGTTCTTTGAAACGAGCGTGTGTACACTCGGCCGGGACAATTTTCTTGTCCAGGAATCTCGTCGGAAAAAACGACATGTTTTTTTCAACGAGAATCTCGGGCGTGTGTACGAGGCCTGACACTTCAATAGTGACAGGTTATTAACCAGTTACTGACCACGCTATAGCCAAAAGATTGCTACAGTGCGGTTGTCTAGTTCTGGGAGGGCATCCATGGATGTCCTCCTAGAACCATGCCCCCCACGCACCGGCTGGGACACACAGTCAGCATGCTCTGTGATCATTGTGTCCTTCTAACATGGCTGATCCCAGATCAGGATAAAGGGCCAATCACAAAGTCCCTTTACCATGTGATCAGCTATCGCCAATCACAGCTGATCACATGTAAACACACATGCTAGTTATCGGCATTCTTCTCCTCACACTCTGTCACATTGTGAGGAGAGGAGAGCTGGTAACCGGGAATTGTGACAGGGGACTTTTATGCTGATGTCCTAATGAGTGTCCTAATGATCAGTGCAGCCCCAACAGTGTCAATCAGTGCCCATCAGTGCTGCCTATCCATGTCCATCAGTGCTGCCTATCAGTGCCCATTAGTGCCACCTATCAGTGCCTCCTCATCAGTGCTGCATATCAGTGCCAACTATCAGTGCCCACCAATGCCACCTGTCAGTGCCTCCTCATCAGTGCCGCCTATCAGTGCCAACTCTCAATGCCCATCGGTTCCACCTAGCAGTGTCTATCAGTGCCATCTATCAGTGTCCAATTGATAAAAATGTCATATGGGTTTTGCATGATCGTGCAACTGTCATTCAAAATGCGATAGCACCTTAAAGCTGAAAATTTACAAGGGCAGGAAGGTGGTGAATGTGCCCAGTATTAAAGTGGTTAAAGTGGTACTATTCAGGCCAGTTTTAAAAATGCAACTCTTTGTTTGTGTACCTGAGGCACATCTAAGATCATCCCTGCTAATGAGAATGCTGCATCAACTTTAAGGCCTAATAACTATCCTTGAGCCTTAACCACTTGCTGTTTAGGCCATTTTTGACATTTTCACAAATGTATGCATAAAGGGACACAGCCGCATCTGCATGTCATATTGGGACACAGCGGCTGTTGTGTGCTTCCTGGCAAAAGATTGCTTTGCACGGGAAACATATCTGCAGCACCATGTATGAATGGGCCCCAAATAAGACCTATCAGGGACGTGCAGTGAGGTCAGTGGCTGGTGAGGCACTGGCTAGTATCAGAGCCAGATATACACAGGTTACATAAGCCATGAACTAGACCATTAGAGCAAGAGCAAAAATTCTATCACTAGACCTCCTCTGTAACGCTAAACATGTAACCTGTAAAAAAATTAAAAATGGTCGCCTATGGAGATATTTAAGTACTGAAGTTTGGTGCCATTCCACAAGTGTGTGCAATTTTAAATGTTAGTTATCTATTTACGCAGCGTAACATCATCTTTCATAGTATACAAAAAAATCAGGCTAACTTTAGTGTTTTTTTAATTCATAAAACAGTTTATTTCCAAAAATAACGCATTTGAAAACCACCATTTTATTCTCTAGGGTGTCTGCTAAAACAATGTATATAATGTTTGGGGGTTCTGAGTAATTTTCTAGCAAACAAATGATGATTTTTACATGTAGGAGAGAAGCATCAGAATTGGCCTGGGTGACAAGGGGTTAATTACCATAAGTAAGTAATATACAAATAATTATTATATATTATATTCTCAAGCAGGTGGCTTAATGGAAAAATTACTGAAGTTTGAAGTTATAACTTCAAATCAGTAATTTCACATTAAATAGATAAATAATAAATTATTATGTTATAACATATAGCATAATAATACCCTGTATATGATTTAGCTTGATTAAAACAGTATCTTTTCAGAAGTAGAAGATTCTCATTCTCCCTCTTAACTGTGTGAGAAAAACATGGGATTATGTGTAAATCTTATACCCATAAACTCATGTTTTTTTCCTTCTAGTTAGGAGGGCTGGGCTGGAAAAGGAGTATGTGTCTTTTAGACACATGCCACCTTCTATGACACTGCAGTGAGAGGACAGCCTCCACTGCAGCATTTTTATTGGGCGGCTGGGGCCAATGGTACCTTTACCATTGGTCCAAGGCTCCAAGCTGTCCATTGAGCTTGGTACCTCTGACAAGAAGTGAGGAGAGGCATTGTGAGCTTATCTTGTCATTTTTGACCAGTGATGGGGTAGGACTTCAGTTCCCAGCCCCCAAATGCGGGGTCTCTGTGACCCCAGGTCACCTAACTATGACCCTCAAAGTTCGATCTCTTTTTTTTTTTTTTTTTTTTTTTTAGGTTCATGGCAGGTAAGGCTCTGCACGTCCCTGTTAAGGATGCATTTCACTGTCCTTTTATGATCACCATCATCATTATGATAACCACACAATGCAGAAGCTGTGGTTCGATGCATCTGCACTGTGTGATTATCATAATGATGATTATCATATTTGGCTGCTGTATGAATCAATCATAGGCTACAGGGGCATGGTATAGGTGAAGTTTTAATTACAGTACGTTTATGAAGAAAAATAATTCACTGCAGAGATGGTCCCCACTTTCCCCACATTGTAACAGCCTGTAGCATGCTTTGCTGCCTGTCCCTCTCTGTGTTTTGATGGTTGCTGCCAATTTCCCCTTAGCTTGACTAAAAAGAAGAAGCTACTGCTGACTGACTGCTGTGCCGAGTGCCCTGTGACTAATATCATTCTGGCAGAGCCGGTGCCATAATATGATTTTTGGGAAATGTAATGCCAGGTAGTGTGATCGCAGACCTTGGAAAAAAAACAGTCCCTCCATGCTACAGTCTCCTGGGCCCCTCTAAATGAAAAACAAAGTAAAAAGACTACCCTGATGAAGTCACAAGGTGCGTGATGTAACGGTGTAGGGAGGAAGCAAGGTCACTTTGAACCGGAAGTACCCGGAGGAACAGTAAGACGTCGTATTGTAATGCCGCGGTCCGTATACACGTCTTTTTACTTTGTTTTTGACGTACGAGCATTTACTTTTAATTAATAAACTAGTTTTATCGTAACCCACTTCACTATTGGAGGCTTCTTTCTCTCCCCCCGCCCCCGGTTTGACCCTACTGCTGGAGCAATCCCCCTTAGGTGAATTGACATCCATGTGATGACTGGAAACATTGGAGGATTACAGTCGGAATATCGAGCAGTGAGGACTTAGCAGAGGAGGAAGGAGATTACAGTTGATGCCTTCTTATTTCATTATAGAGGTGAGAGTTCTGTGAGACAGTTTTGGGATACCCTATTGTCACTGTGATTCCCTAATGTCACCGTCATTCCTATTGGAACAAGATTTGACACAGTTTACATCATTTCTCACCTTGTCTGTCCAATGACTTTATTGCATTAAGGGACTTTGAATTCAGAGCCATCATTTGCCCACCAGGACTCATATTTATTTTCTTTGGCATTTATTAGCACTTATTTAGCACTTTATTGTACAGGTTTTCACGCTGTTGCAATGCTGTACTTGCACTTGTCGCATTATTGCACTTATTGCTTTTTTTGCACATATTGATGTTTATTCGTTTGGTGTTGCACTTTTGTTTATTGATCCTCATTTCATGTTTGGATCAATTTATACTATATAGTAATAAGGAGACTGTTGCACTTTAGAGAGGAGATTTTGTTTGCTTTGCTTTTAGCGCGAGAACATTATTTATTCATTGACTTTTATTGTGTATGGTGAACACGACTAGTTTTTGCAGCTTTTTGCACACTTTTCTTTTATCCTTATTCCCATTTTTATATACTCACCAGTAGCGCAAAAGATTCCCACTTCACATTGAAAGGATTAAGCTTTTCCTTTAAGCCACTGGATCATTATTATAGATAACTGGCATTTTAAAAAGTATGGTCACCAATGGCAGCTTCCATATTAGAGGTTTCTTTCAATTATTGACACATACATTCTTTTTAGCATTTTTAAATATGCTTTAGTTATGTCTTAGTGGTAGTCATAGGCGTGCACAGCCTATTGCATTAGGGTGTGCACCTCAAACCAAAGCTCAAAAACACGTGCATCTGTGTGTGTATATATATATATATATATATATATATATATATATATATAGAGAGAGAGAGAGAGAGAGAGAGAGATACACACACACTCACACACACTCTTATAAATAAATGTTAACAAACATTTTAAAATGTATTAAAACATTTTTATTAAAAAAACATTTATCAATGTAAACAAACATAATTTTTTTAACTCATTAATTAAATAATCCTTTAACATAAACAAAGCTTTTAAATAAATCTCTAAATCAATTAAGCAATTTAAAAAACTGAACGGTAAGTAGGATTTTTTAATATCCTGAATTGTATTTACTGCTTTAAATAAATTTGTTAGATTCCCCCAGCAACAATAGATTTCCTCAGCAACAATAGATCCCCCAAGAATAAGACATCTCCCCAGCAACAATAGATCCCTCATGGCAACTATAGCTTCACAAGCAACAATAGATCCCTCCCAGCAACAATAGACACCCCCCAGCAACAACAGATCTCTCCCATTAACAATAGATCTCCCCGCAACAATATATCACCCCCAGCAACAATAGATCACCCCACAAGAAAATACCCCCCAGCAACAATAGATCTCCCAGCATCCAGTATCAATATACTCTCCAGCAGCCAACAACATAAGCCCCCTCCCTCAACAGTAGTATTCTCCCATCAACAATTGACCCCCCAGAAACAATAGATCCCACCAGCAGTAACAGACTTCCCCAGTATCAATAGATCACCCAGTGACAATAGATACCCCATCAGCCAACATCAATAGACACTTCAGCAAATCCCGCCACCACTTGGCATATGCATTCAGTGCTGAGGTGCTGAAACTGTGTTCTCCCGCATTCCTGCTGAAAAAAAGCCCCCAAAATATCTATTTAGACATCAAATTGGCATCAGAAAAGTGGTTAGCACACTACAGATTATTATGGCTGTAGTGTGCTCTAAATGGCTCAACATGTTTTAGACAAGAAGACGTCGCACAGAAGGTGTTATAGGCATAAATTCTTCGATGACTTCGTTATAATTAGCCAACCAAGCCAATTCTTGCTCAGTGTACAACATCAAGAGTGAATCAAGATGTTCTTGGCACATTGTACTTCTCAGTTCGTTTTTAACATGTGCAAGTTTTGAAAAGGCTCTTTCACATGAGCAGCTTGTTACAGGTAAGACTGTAAAACATTTAACACAGTTGTAAAAAGCGTGGAATGTGGATGAACGATCTGATTCCTTAAGCCAATCAAGCCACTCTTTGGTGGTGTTTGTGGTGCAACCTTTAGGAACAGGTCCATCATAATCTCGGAGCAATGTGATTTCTGCTTCCAATTCATCCACTTACACCTTAAATTTATTGGCAAGGATTTCCATATCAGCTTTAACAATTTCTAAGTTCAGCAGTTTTCCTACTGCAGTAACAATATCACAAGACTACTGTGCAAATCGCTGATCAATACCTGTTATCAATGAGTCCAGCAGCGGGTAAAATTAAGTTATCCTCTCCTGTTCCTCCATTGTATCATAGTGATGTTGGGAATGTGCTGCCTCATCAAGAAGAACAGATGTTTTTCTTTTCCTAACTGAAGGAATAGATGTGTTATTTTCTGCACACATTTCCACACAGACTCTGAAAATAGACTGAAAATATTCTGGGTCATTTCTCATGGAGACCAAGGAGTTGCGCAAACTTTTCACCACTGCCATTGCAGTAAGCAAGCTGAGATTTGATGCTTGCAAAGTCTTGCTAACTTTTACCAATATTTGGAGAATAGGGTGCATCATGTGAAGTGCAAAGATACATTTGAAAGAACCTAATTCACAAATAAGGCCTCTTGCTCTTATTTTAGCATCAGCTAAACGACTTGTTTGGACGATCTCACTTAAAGCCTTTAGAATAATGGAGTAGTTTTGTTTTACTGCGGCCACTGCTTCTGCTCTGCATGCCCATCTTCTTTTGAAATTTTCTCCATTACAGCATGCCAAACAGGACTTGCCTCCATGAAGGCATACAGAGTCTGAATAATGCCAAAAAAGTCAAACACTGTTCTATTTTGGTTACTTGAAGTGCAAGCATCTACTAGGACAAGGTTCAAACAATGGGCATAGCAGTGACCCTAGATTATTTCACAATTTTTTTCTTTACATTTCATCTGAATGCCTGCAGTGCATCCAGACATGGTAGCTGCTCCATCAAAGCATACAGAGATCACTGATGACCAGTCGGTTTTAAGAATTTCAAGAACTTTGGTTATCTGGTCAAAGATTGACTGAGCGTCAACTGTTAAGAGCCTCTGAATCGACACAAAATGTTCAACTGGACTACGAAGTTCACTATTAAAATATCGTACTATGACGGACATCTGTTCATGGTGTCCACAGTCAGCAGTATCATCTGCAAGTATTGAAATACTTTTTCCATTTATTGATGACACAATTTTTTGTTGCACAACATTATGTAAGGATGTAATTAAATCATTTTGGATACGATTACTCAGATACGTAGCATTTCGAGGAGATTCTTGCAAATGTCTTTTCATGACAGGATCATATTTTTTTAGTAGATGGACCATATCTAGAAACAGACCTTTTTCATGGCTGTCAGTTTTTTCATTGTGACCTCTGAATGGTCTGCCACCTATTGCCAAACAACGAACAATGTCAATCAGTCACTCCATAACAATTCTGTTTTGGCACCTTTCTTCTTCTTTTTTGGATAGGTAAGCCTGCTTACTTTTATCCAATAAAATATCAATAGGTTGTCCTACATTAAAGCTTGACCATGCAGAAGTGCTTAGCATGTGGGATTTTGAAAGTTGGTGAGTTTTAAAACATTCGTTAGCCCTGTGCCAGTTTCTGAATCCCTTTTCAGTGAATGCTGGATCCGCATGACCTTTCTGCGTTGCATCACTACAAGAGAAGACACGGCAATAGAAACAAAATGCTGCATCCTTTGCTGGACTGTATTCAATCCACCTAGATTTTTCATACCAGTCACTCTGAAAATTTATTTGTTTAATCCCTATTTTAGTTCTCGGAAACATGCTCAATTTTGGCTGAAAAGGGCCTCTAGCGATTTGACTCTGGCGTTCCAATCTGTTTGTGGGAATACTACAGACCGGATCATCAGCAACTATGTTTGATGGCTTTGTTGAACATGAAGTGCTTGGCTGTGAACTAACAGAAGTAATATCTTCCTCTTGGTCATGACTTATTGCTTGTAACACGCTGGAGCTACAGATAGAGTCATCAATTGGTATATCTGATGCTTGGGAGTGTACACCGCACTGATCAGAACTAATATACATAGTATCTTCTTCTGGGTTGCTACTTGACTCATTACATGCATTCAAACTGTTGTCATCCTGCACAGTTTTAGCCATTGACGAGTCTGAGCTATTCAATTTTTTGGGTTTCTTGAACACAAAACGTTCCATATTTTGGAATTCTGTATGATGCAATTTTTTTTTTTGCTAGAAAGCAGTGTATTTCAGACTGGACATACAGAATTAACTCAGTATATCCAGAGTATATAACCTATAAAGAAAAAGCTATCATAAGTACACACTCTAAATGCAAAAATATAACAGAGTAAGCAGCAGGACAGGCTGGAGGAGAAACATGATGGTGCCTAAGCTGCTGCAGTATTTCAGTTTGCATTTGACTTTAACAAGCTGTATGAATGACCTGTGACCCGCAGGCACTGGCACATGCCTAGTGTTTACTAGACATGTGCATTCGTTTTCGTCCGAATGCATTTTCGGCCGAATTTCAGGTATTTTCGTTATCGTTTTAACAAATGAAAACAAAAGCGCAGAATCCGAAAACCGAAAGATCCGACATAAACAAATGCTTTATTTTCAGTTTTCGTTGCGACAACAGTTCGATATAGATAGGAGATTCGACATGACGCTGACAACAGCGATCTGTGTCTATCGAACCTGTGGTCGAATGTTCCTAACCTTAACTCTATTAGTCCAAAATTATTCTACATAGAGAGAAAAGATTCGACATTATAGAGAGAAAAGATTCGACAAAATAGAGAGAAAAGATTCGACAATTTAGAGAGAAAAGATTCAACATTATAGAGAGAAAAGATTCGACATTATAGAGAGAAAAGATTCGACATAGAGAGAAAAGATCACTGCTGGAATTGGGTGGGGGAAGTAAAATAAAAATAATGATGATGATGAATGTTATTGGCTAATTGTTACCAAAGAGGAGGAGCAGTAAAATAGCTATAACTAACTTGACAATTCAACATGAACGACGAAGATTCGACAAAGCATCGAAAAACATACAAATGTTGAATCTGTCATTGAAGGCTTATGGTGTCTGTCGAAAGTTCTAAGAAGATTCGACAGAGCAGCTAAACTGTACGACGCTGCAATCGTACATTTCCGGTCAAATGCATCCCCCCATAGGCTATAGAAAAATTCTAATGTTGGTTGACTAGTAATAGTAATTAATAAATATAATTATTACTAGTGTCATACAACATTCGAATTCTACTATAGCTTGTAGGCGGAACATTCGACCGGAAATGTACGATTGCGGCGTCGTACAGTTTCTGTCATGATCAGTGTCATTGCCTGGGTCACCTGCTGGTGGTGCTATTGCTTTCAGCACCAAAGGGTGCAGTTCTGGTGGCCACCAGCGGGTGTCTCCCATTTGTCTGGAGCCGAAATCATCTCCTGCAATCAGGCGTCACCTGAGACTGATTGCAGGAGGTGTGTATAAATACCCAGCAGACACTAAAGCATTTGCTCTGGTATTGTCTTGGAACCCAGACCTGTATGCCTGAACCCGAACCTGAACCTGAACCTGAACCTGAACCTGAACCTGAACCTTGTGACCTGTTATCTGTTATCTGTTACCTTGTATCCTGTGTTCCTGAACCCTGCATCCATCCCTGGACCCCTGTCTTGCAGACTCATCCCTTCCTCCTGTTGTCTCTTCCGGCTCCCTGTTCAATCGGACTGATCTCTCGTGTATGACCCTGGCTTGATTACATTTACGCTTTAATCTCTAAACTGTATTCACGTTGGTGTAGGGAGTTGTTTTGTGTGTCACTGTGGTTGTTTGCTGGTTGCCTTTATTGTTTTAGGAATTATCCTTTCAATAAACTCATATATATATTTACTTACCTTGTGCCTAGTTCCTTTAGTGCAGCCCACTGATCTGCGTACCCTGTGCTGGATGCCGTGTTAGGCATCCGTGACAGAATACCAGAGCCATTCAAGCAGATCGGCTGCACTTGGGAATTGGGTCTGGGCACTGCTATTGCTTTAAAAATGCAGCTTGACGATATTCTGTATTTTTCGCTACTAGCAACAGAGGACAGGGAGTTTTGTTCTCAAACATTAAGTGAACACACTAGAGAGCAGTTGTTGGAATGCATCCGCATAGCCCATGTTTTTGTGGATCTGGGCAGTTTTGTGTTTGAGGATGTGCAAGATCTGATCTGTATCTGTACAGAGTTGGCCCTGTCTGATGCCTCCAGTGGAGACGATGACTATACACCCCCTTTTAGTGCAGCTCAGGTAGAGTCCTTGGTGTGGCTGTTGGAAGATGACTCAGTCTTTTTCCTTGTGCAGTACTCAACTTGTCCTACACAGGTGCTTGCAGCATGTATTGAGTCAGTGCAGTCTCTGGTCAGACAAGCAGTATGCAAACCTAACTTTGTGCAATCATTACTACAGGCCTGGTCAAGTTTATTGTACTCAGCCCCTGTCAGTTCCCTGCCACCCATTCCTGTGTCTAGACACCAGCCTGCTGGGATGTCTGCGTCTCCTTTACTCCCAACTACCACAGTGGCCAACCAATACACCCTCCTACCAATGAAGTACCAGTACCCTGTTTCCCCCTGCTGCACTTACCCTGCCTTTAACCCTCCTGCTTCGTCTCGGCTGCCTCCATCAGTTCCCCTAAGACCCCCTTCAAAATCCGCACCTTCTGCTTCACCATCCTTCCGCTCTTCGCCTCTACCAGCTGCATCCACCACCTACAGCCCTGTATACATATACAAATCTTCGGTGGCTAAACCAAAGAAAAAACGGAAGTTCTTTCCAACTCACACGATCCTGCCAGTAACCCAGCCTGTTTCCACACCAGCCGACCTGTTGCAGCCTGTCTCCGCACCAGATGACCTGTTGCAGCCTGTCTCCGCACCAGCCGACCTGTTGCAGCCTGTCTCCGCACCAGCCGACCTGTTGCAGCCTGTCTCTGCACCAGCTGACCTGTTGCAGCCTGTCTCCGCACCAGCCGACCTGTTGCAGCCTGTCTCCGCACCAGCCGACCTGTTGCAGCCTGTCTCCGCACCAGCCGACCTGTTGCAGCCTGTCTCCGCACCAGCCAACCTGTTGCAGCCTGTCTCCGCACCAGCCGACCTGTTGCAGCCTGTCTCCGCACCAGCCGACCTGTTGCAGCCTGTCTCCGCACCAGCCGACCTGTTGCAGCCTGTCTCTGCACCAGCCGACCTGTTGCAACCTGTCTCTGCACCAAGCGACCTGTTGCAGCCTGTTTCCAAACCAAGCGACCTGTTGCAGCCTGTTTCCAAACCAAGCGACCTGTTACAGCCTGTTTCCAAACCAAGCGACCTGTTGCAGCCTGTTTCCAAACCAAGCGACCTGTTGCAGCCTGTTTCCAAACCAAGCGACTTGTTGCAGCCTGTTTCCAAACCAAGCGACCTGTTGCAGCCTGTTTCCAAACCAAGCGACCTGTTGCAGCCTGTTTCCAAACCAAGCGACCTGTTGCAGCCTGTTTCCAAACCAAGCGACCTGTTGCAGCCTGTTTCCACACCAGCCGATCCGCTCCAGCCTGTTTCCACACCAGCCGATCCGCTCCAGCCTGCTTCTACACCAGCCGATCCGCTCCAGCCTGCTTCTACACCAGCCGATCCGCTCCAGCCTGCTTCCACACCAGCCGATCCGCTCCAGCCTGCTTCCACACCAGCCGATTCGCTCCAGCCTGCTTCCACACCAGCCGATTCGCTCCAGCCTGTTTCCACACCAGCCGACTTGTTCCAGCCTGTTTTCACACCAGCCAACCTGTTCCAGCCTGTTTCCACACCAGCCAACCTGTTCCAGCCTGTTTCCACACCAGCCAACCTGTTCCAGCCTGTTTCCACACCAGCCAACCTGTTCCAGCCTGTTTCCACACCAGCCAGCCTGATTCCACACCAGCCAGCCTGTTCCAGCCTGTTTCCACACCAGCCAACCTGTTCCAGCCTGTTTCCACACCAGCCAACCTGTTCCAGCCTGTTTCCACACCAGCCAACCTGTTCCAGCCTGTTTCCACACCAGCCAACCTGTTCCAGCCTGTTTCCACACCAGCCAACCTGTTCCAGCCTGTTTCCACACCAGCCAACCTGTTCCAGCCTGGATTTTCGGTGCCCGTCACCCAGCCTGACGTTTTGGTGCCCGTCTTTCAGCCCGCTGAACCAGTGCCTGCCATCTGGCTTGCTGAACCTCTGCCCGGTGGCCAGTTTGAAGTGCCTCTGCCCGGTGGTCAGCTTGAAGACCCAGCGCCATTTGCCCAGCCCGCTGACATGGTGCCTGCTAAACCAGTTCTCGATGCCCGGCTTGCCGCTGATTTTGCCCTGCTTGATTCCCAGCCTGACTGTGATGCCCTTGTGTTGTTCGCCTCCGTTAGGTTCATGCACATTGCCCTGCCTGTTTTCATTTCCAGATCCCAACTTCCAGACCCTGGTGGTGGGGTGCGTGTTCCATTGCCGGACTCAGGTGCCACGCCTCCCAGTAAGTTTAAGGACTCTGGCCGGAGGAGCACAAGTAGTCCGCAGACACAGGGGAGACTTTTTGGGACCTTTCCGCACCTACCAGCACTGCCAGATCAAGGGCAGAATGGAGCGTCCGGAGGCCACTCCTTGGGAGGGGGAACTGTCATGATCAGTGTCATTGCCTGGGTCACCTGCTGGTGGTGCTATTGCTTTCAGCACCAAATGGTGCAGTTCTGGTGGCCACCAGCGGGTGTCTCCCATTTGTCTGGAGCCGAAATCATCTCCTGCAATCAGGCGTCACCTGAGACTGATTGCAGGAGGTGTGTATAAATACCCAGCAGACACTAAAGCATTTGCTCTGGTATTGTCTTGGAACCCAGACCTGTATGCCTGAACCTGAACCTGAACCTGAACCTGAACCTGAACCTTGTGACCTGTTATCTGTTATCTGTTACCTTGTATCCTGTGTTCCTGAACCCTGCATCCATCCCTGGACCCCTGTCTTGCAGACTCATCCCTTCCTCCTGTTGTCCCTTCCGGCTCCCTGTTCAATCGGACTGATCTCTCGTGTATGACCCTGGCTTGATTACATTTACGCTTTAATCTCTAAACTGTATTCACGTTGGTGTAGGGAGTTGTTTTGTGTGTCACTGTGGTTGTTTGCTGGTTGCCTTTATTGTTTTAGGAATTATCCTTTCAATAAACTCATATATATATTTACTTACCTTGTGCCTAGTTCCTTTAGTGCAGCCCACTGATCTGCGTACCCTGTGCTGGATGCCGTGTTAGGCATCCGTGACAGTTTCACTGCTCCGTCGAATCTTCTTTGAACATTCGACAGACACCATAAGCCTTCTATGACAGATTCAACCTTAACCACTTAATGACCGCCCACTGTAAAAATACGTCGGCAGAATGGCACCGACAGGCAGAATCACGTATATCTACGTGATCGCCTTTGTATAGTTGGGGGGTCCGATCGGACCCCCCTTCTGTACAGTGAGCGGCCGTTAAGTGTTCGGGAGCAATCCGGGATGAGGGGACGGCCGTTCGATTCCGGCCACCCCCTCTCGATCGCTCCCGGCGAATGAGAGAGCTTCCCTGCCTGTGTAATGTTTACACAGGCAGAGGAAGTGATGTCATCTCTCCTGCGGCACTCACATATACCGAGCGCCGCACAGGAGAAGATGCCAGGTTAGTGCACAAAACACTACACTGACACCAGGACACATAGGCACATAAATCGCCCCCCCAGGCCCTCCCAGACACCCCAGATCACCCCCCCAGATCACCCCCCAGCCCCCAGTCACAGTGTCACTGATTGCAGTGACCATTTATTTACTGATCACTGCAATCAGTGACATTTGTGACTGTAAAAGTGTCACTAAAGTTAGTTTTAGGTCCAGTGTAGCCCCCTAACCCCCCCTAATAAAGGTTTAACCCCCTGATCGGCCCCCAGATAACCCTTTCACCCCCTATCATCACTGTCGCTAAGCGATCATTTTTCTGATCGCTGTCTTAGCATCGGTGATGCCGATAGGTAGCCAGTTATTTTTTTTAGGTTCGCCGCAGGTTTTTATAGCGTCAGGTACCCCCATATATTACCTAATAAAGGTTTAACCCCCTTGATCGCCCCCCAGGTAACCCTTTCACCCCCTATCACCACTGTCACTAAGCGATCATTTTTCTGATCGATGTCTTAGCGTCGGTGATGCCGATCGGTAGCCAGTAATTTTTTTTAGGTTCGCAGCAGGTTTTTATCGCGTCGGGTACCCCCATATATTACCTAATAAAGGTTTAACCCCCTTGATCGCCCCCCAGGTAACCCTTTCACCCCCTATCACCACTGTCGCTAAGCGATAGTTTTTCTGATTGCTGTCTTAGTATCGGTGATGCAGATCGGTAGCCAGTAATTTTTTTTAGGTTTGCCGCAGGTTTTTATAGCGTCAGGTACCCCCATATATTATCTAATAAAGGTTTAACCCCCTTGATCGCCCCCCAGGTAACCCTTTCACCCCCTATCACCACTGTCGCTAAGCGATCATTTTTCTGATCGCTGTCTTAGTGTCGGTGATGCCGATCGGTAGCCAGTAATTTTTTTTAGGTTTGCCGCATGTTTTTATAGTGTCTGGTACCCCCATATATTATCTAATAAAGGTTTAACCCCCTTGATTGCCCCCCCAGGTAACCCTTTCACCCCCTATCACCACTGTCGCTAAGCAATCGTTTTTCTGATCGCTGTCTTAGTGTCGGTGATGACGATAGGTAGCCAGTAATTTTTTTTAGGTTCGCCGTCAGGTTTTCATATAGCGTCAGGTACCCCCATATATTACCTAATAAAGGTTTTAACCCCCTATTTGCCCCTAGTTAACCCTTTCACCAGAGATCACCATATAAGTGTTACGGGTGACGCTGGTTAGTTAGTTTGCTTTTTATAGTGTCAGGGCACCCGCCGTATATAACCCAATAAAGGTTTAACCCCCTGATCGCCCGGCGGGTGATATCAATTAGGTTTTAGCGTCAGAGAGGGTCTGCGTCACACCCCAGGCAGCGTCAGGTTAGTGCCAGTAGCGCTAACACCCACGCGTGAAGCATACACCTCCCTTAGTGGTATAGTATCTGAACAGATCAATATCTGATCTGATCAGATCTATACTAGCGTCCCCAGCAGTTTAGGGTTCCCAAAAACGCAGTGTTAGCGGGATCAGCCCAGATACCTGCTAGCACCTGCGTTTTGCCCCTCCGTCCAGCCCAGGCCACCCAAGTGCAGTATCGATCGATCACTGTCACTTACAAAACACAACACACATAACTGCAGCGTTCGCAGAGACAGGCCTGATCCCTGCGACTCCAGTGCTGTAGGAGGTGATTTCACCACCACAGTTAAAAAAAAAGCATATATGCCAAAGCATTGGGGCAGCAGGGTCGAAATTCCGATGGAGGCTTGCCCGTGGAAAAGTCCGACCGTGTGTACGCGGCATTAACTTTTGCGGGAAGATGCCCCCATGCTTCGGCATATATAAATGCTGCATGTATGCCCATCATTAGAAGTGGGTGGATGAAGGGCGGTATTCTAATGGTGGGCATACCCACCGATCAATCTTTTTTTTTCATTCAGCCAACAGGCTGCATGAAAAAAAAAGATTACAATACATGTCCAACAAGGACCAGCAACGTACTGGTATGTTGCTGGACTTTGAATGTTTATACCAGAATGATGCCTGCGGGTTTAGGTATCATCTTGGTATCATTCTTTTCATCCAGCGGCCGACTTTCATGTAAAAGCAATCCTAGTGGCTAATTAGCCTCTGGACTGCTTTTACAAGCAGTGGGAGGGAATGTCCCCCCCCGGATATAAAAAACGCCATTGGGAAATTGGGAAAGCATTTTATCACACCGATCTTGGTGTGGTCAGATGCTTTGAGGGCAGAGGAAAGATCTAGGGTCCAATAGACCCCAGTTTTTTTCAAAAAAAAGCGTACCTGTCACTACCTATTGCTATCATAGGGGATATTTACATTCCCTGAGATAACAAAAAAAATGATAAAAAAAAAATATGGAAGCAACAGTTTAAAAATAAAATAAAAAAGCAAAATTAATAATAAAAAAAAAGCACCCCTGTCCTGCCCTGCTCTTGCCCAGTGGCGAACGCAAGCGTCGGTCTGGCGTCATATGTAAACAGCAATTGCACCATGCATGTGAGGTATCACCGCGAAGGTCAGATCGAGGGCAGTAATTTTAGCAGTAGACCTCCTCTGTAAATCTAACGGTGTAACCTGTAAAGGCTTTTAAAGGCTTTTAAAAATGTGTGTAGTTTGTCGCCAATCTGCGTTTGTGCGAAATTTTAAAGCATGTCGTGTTTGGTATCTATGTACTCAGCCTAAGATCATCTTTTTTATTTCATCAAATATTTGGGCAATATAGTGTGTTTTAGTGCATTAAAATTTAAAAAAGTGTATTTTTTCCCCAAAAAATGCGTTTGAAAAATCGCTGCGCAAATACTGTGCAGAAAAAAAAATGCAACACCCACCATTTTAATCTATAGGGCCTTTGCTTTAAAAATATATATAATGTTTGGGGGTTCAACATAATTTTCTTGCAAAAAAAATATGTTTTCATGTAAACAAAAAGTGTCAAAAAGGGCTTTGTCTTCAAGTGGTTAGAAGAGTGGATGTAAGCTTCCTAATGTTGTGTATAAAATGCCAGAACAGTTCAAACCCCCCCCAAATTACCCCATTTTGGAAAGTAGACACCCCAAGCTATATACTGAGAGGCATGTCGAGTCCATGGAATATTTTATATGTTGACACAAGTTGCGGAAAAAAGACAATTTATTTATTTTTAATTTTTTTTTGCACAAAGTTGTCACTAAATGATACATTGCTCAAACATGCCATGGGCATATGTGGAATTACACCCCAAAATACATTCTGTTGCTTCTCCTGAGTACGGGGATACCACATGTGTGAGTCTTTTTGGGAGCCTAGCCGCGTACGGGACCCCAAAACCAAGCACCGCCTTCAGGCTTTCTAAGGGTGTACATTTTTGATTTCACTTCTCACTGCCTATCACAGTTTCGGAGCCCATGGAATGCCCAGATGGCACAAAACCCCCCCAAATGACCCCATTTTGGAAAGTAGACACCCCAAGCTATTTGCTGAGAGGTATGGTGAGTATTTTGCAGATCTCGCTTTTTGTCACAAAGTTTTGAAAATTGAAAAAAAATTAAAATATTTTCTTTCTTCATTTTCAAAAACAAATGAGAGCTGTAAAATACTCACCATGCCTCTCAGCAAATAGCTTGGGGTGTCTACTTTCCAAAATGGGGTCATTTGGGGGGGTTTTGTGCTATTTTGTCATTTTATGGCCTTCGAAACTGTGATAGGTAGTGAGGAGTGAAATCCAAAATTTGTGCCTAGAAATTCTGAAGGCAGTGCTTGGTTTTCGGGGTCCCGTACGCGGCTAGGCTCCTAAAAAGTCCCACACATGTGGTATCCCCGTACTCAGGAGAAGCAGCAAAATGTATTTTGGGGTGTAATTCCACATATAACCATGGCATGTGTGAGCAATATATCATTTAGTGACAACTTTTTGTAATTTTTTTTTTTTTTTTTGTCATTATTCAATCACTTGGGACAAAAAAAATATTCAATGGGCTCAACAGGCCTCTCAGCAATTTCCTTTGGGGTGTCTACTTTCTAAAATGGGGTCATTTGGGGGGGTTTTGTGCTATTTTGGCATTTTATGGCCTTCAAAACTGTGATAAGTAGTGAGGAGTGAAATCAAAAATTTGCGCCCTTAGAAATCCTGAAGGCGGTGCTTGATTTCCGGGGTCCCGTACGCGGCTAGGCTCCCAAAAAGTCCCACACTCAGGAGAAGCAGCAAAATTTATTTTGGGGTGCAATTCCACATATAACCATGGCATGTGTGAGCAATATATCATTTAGTGACAACTTTTTGTAATTTTTTATTTTTTTTGTCATTATTCAATCACTTGAGACAAAAAAAAAATATTCAATGGGCTCAACATGCCTCTCAGCAATTTCCTTGGGATGTCTACTTTCCAAAATGGGGTCATTTGGGGGGGGGGTTTGTACTGCCCTGCCATTTTAGCACCTCAAGAAATGAGATAGGCAGTCATAAACTAAAAGCTGTGTAAATTCCAGAAAATGTACCCTAGTTTGTAGACGCTATAACTTTTGCGCAAACCAATAAATATACGCTTATTGACATTTTTTTTACTAAAGACATGTGGCTGAATACATTTTGGTCTAAATGTATGACTGAAATTGAGTTTATTCGATTTTTCTTATAACAAAAAGTAGAAAATATCATTTTTTTTCAAAATTTTCGGTCTTTTTCCATTTATATCGCAAAAAATAAAAATCGTAGAGGCAATCAAATACCATTAAAAGAAAGCTCTATTTGTGGGAAGAAAAGGATGCAAATTTCATTTGGGTACAACATTGCATGTCTGCACAATTTACAGTTAAAGCAGCGCAGTGCAAAATTCTGAAATCACCTCTGGTCCTTTAGCTACCAAATGGTCCGGGGCTTAAGTGGTTAATTAACCACTTAACGACCGCTCACTGTATATATACGTCGGCAGAATGGCACCGACAGGCACAATCACGTACAGTGTACGTGATCGCCTTTGTACAGTTGGGGGGTCCGATCGGACCCCCCTCCTATACAGTGAGCGGCCGTTTATCGTTGGGGAGCGATCAGAGATGAGGGGGTGACCATTCTATTTTGGCCACCCCCTCGCGATCGCTCCCAGCGAATGAAAATGCTTCCTCCGCCATGTGATGTAAACACAGGCAGGAGGAAGTGATGTCATCTCCCTCGCGGCGGTCTTTTAGATTCCGGCGCCGAGGAGAGAAGAAGCAGGTTAGTGCACCAACAGTCCACTGACACTTAGGTACACATAGGCACACATTTCACCCCCAGATCACCCCCCAGGTCACCCGCCAGCCCCCAATCACAGTGTCACTGATTGCAGTGATCATTTATTTTACTGATCACTGCATTTAGTGTCATCTGTGATAGTAAAAAGTTGCAGGGCAGTTAGGTTTAGACCCCTTTAGGTCCAGGGTAGCCCCCTAACCCCCCCTAATAAAGGTTTAACCCCTTGATTGCCCCCCAGGTAACCCTTTCACCCCCTAACGCCAGCGTCACTAAGCGATCGTATTTTGATCGCTGTATTTAGTGCCGGTGGTGCCCTAGATAGCCAGTTAGTTATTTTTAGTTTCGCCGCAGGTTTTTAGAGCGTCAGGTACCCCCATATATTATTTTAACCCCCTGATTGCCCCTAGAGTTAACCCTTTCACCAGTGATCACCGTATAAGCATCTCTGGTGACACTGGTTACCCAGTTAGTTATTTAGTTATTTAGGTAACCCGTCAGGTTTTTATATAGCGTCGGGTACCCCCATATTTAACCTAATAAAGGTTTTAACCCCCTGATTGCCCCTAGTTAACCCTTTCACCAGTGATCACCATATAAAGGTTACGGGTGACGCTGATTGGTTAGTTTGCTTTTTATAGCATCAGGGCACCCGCCGTATATAACCCAATAAAGGTTTAACCCCCTGATCGCCCGGCGGGTGAGATCAATTAGGTTTTAGCGCCAGAGAGGGTCTGCGTCGCCCCAGGCAGCATTAGGTTAGTGCCAGTAACGCTAACACCCACGCGCAAAGCATACACCTCCCTTAGTGGTATAGTATCTGATCAGATCTATACTAGCGTCCCCAGCGGTTTAGGGTTCCCAAAAACGCAGTGTTAGCGGGATCAGCCCAGATACCTGCTAGCACCTGCGTTTAGCCCCTCCGCCCAGCCCAGCCCACCCAAGTGCAGTATCGATCGATCACTGTCACTTACCAAACACAAAACACATAACTGCAGCGTTCGCAGAGACAGTCCTGATCCCTGCGACCGCTAACAGTTTTTTTTGTAGTGTTTGATACATTTGCTGACGACAGTTGGGTGCTTTTTTTCCTGTGAATCTTACTAGTTTACCCCTAAATTTAGAGCCCAAAATGGCAAGACGAAGGTACACTAGTAAAGAGGCCTACGAGATTCTGAGCATGACAGATAGTGAAGAGGAGGTCACGTATCTGTCAGATTCAGGCTCAGAATATCTTCCCGTAGAAGACAGTGACATCAGCGGCCCCACGTCAGATAGCTCTGACAACGAAGTTGAGGTCCCTGCTAAGGTCAGGCGTACCCGATCCCGATCTTCTGAGGTTGTTGAGGAGCAAGAACCGCAGGGCTCTCGTATCATGGAGCAGAGTAGTACTAGCGGCGCTATTCCTTCTGGTAAATTGGCAAGCACCAGCGGCCTAGTACAGCCTGGGCGTACATCCAGCACTGCAGTATCACTTGGTGACGTGGCGAGTCCCATAAGTGTAGTTCAAGCTGGCGAGGTGGCAAGCACAAGTAGTGTCCCGCTGCCACCAATAAGAAGACAAAGGCAGGCCCGTCGTACCCATAGTGCTCTTCCTGCAGAATTCGCCTATCCTGATTGGGTCCCCACCACTTCTGCAGAACCCGTACTTCCCCCATTCACTGCCCAACCCGGTATTCAGGTGGAAACAGCTGATTTTATGCCAATTGATTATTATTCGCTGTTTTTCACGGAAGATCTCTATAGATCTATTGTGGACCAGAGTAATTTATATGCTGGTCAATTCATCGCCGCTAATCCCCAGTTGCCTTCCATTGCCAAAGATTGGAAACCAATTACGGTTTCCGAATTTAAGACCTTTCTGGGCCTTTCCCTCAACATGGGCACACATAAATTCCCATCATTGCGTGCTTATTGGTCCACGCACCCAATTGACCACATGCCCGTGTTCTCTGCCTCCATGCCCAGGAAACGATACGAGCAGATTTTGCGGTTCATGCACTTCAACGACAATTAACTTTGTCGTCCACGTGGGGACCCTGAATACGACCGGCTCTATAAAATTCGACCCCTCATAAACCACTTCAACGAACGTTTTGCAGCCTTGTTTATTCCCAATCAAGCTGTCTGTGTTGATGAGTCCCTGATTAAATTTTCTGGCCGCTTGGCTTTCAAGCAGTACCTTCCCAGCAAGCGTGCCAGATACGGGGTCAAACTCTATAAGTGCTGTGACAGGGCAACAGGCTATGTATGGAGCTTTATGGTTTATGAGGGAAAAGATAGTCAGGTTGAGCCGGTCAACTGCCCGGATTACATAGGGAGCGCTGGCAAGATAGTGTGGAAATTGGTGTCACCCTTATTCGGAAAGGGGTACCACTTGTATGTGGACAATTATTACACGAGCGTGCCACTGTTTAGTCACTTGTTTGATCATCAGATTGGCGCATGTGGCACCGTGCGACCTAATCGCCGGGGCTTTCCCGAGCGGCTTGTAGATGCCCATCTTAGGCTGGGGGAGAGAGCCTGCGTAAAGTGTAATAACTTGCTCGCTATGAAGTGGAGGGACAATAAGAATGTTTTCCTTCTTACCTCCCTTCATGCAGACACGACAGTCCAAATTCCTACG
Source organism: Rana muscosa (assembly GCA_029206835.1). Lineage (NCBI taxonomy): Eukaryota > Metazoa > Chordata > Amphibia > Anura > Ranidae > Rana > Rana muscosa. The sequence goes on from CM055116.1 coordinate 288,290,203, forward strand.
GCGACTGGTGTTGTGGAGAAACCCCTATGTGTCCACGAATATAACAAAAATATGGGAGGGGTGGACCTCAACGACCAGTTGTTGGCGCCGTATCTAATTGACCGTAAGGCGAGACGCTGGTACAAAAAAGTGTCTCTATCCTTATTTCAATTGGCTTTGCTGAACGCTCATGTGCTATACAGAGCTTCAGGCGGGACGTTATCTCTTCTAAAATTCCAGAATGAGATTGTCACAGAACTCCTGTATCCAGGCGGTTCTGCACCTCACCATCCCCTACCAAATGCAGTAAGCCGGCTGCATGAGAGGCATTATACGCATGTCCTCCCGAGTACCCCTACCCAACGAGCCCCCCAAAAAAGATGTCGTGTCTGTAGCAAACGCGGATTTAGGCGTGACACCCGTCATTATTGTCCACTCTGTCCTGACAAACCTGGTCTTTGCCTTGGTGAATGTTTTGAACGCTACCACTCAAAAGTGACGTTTTAGCGTAGGGTACAGCATTTCACAGACTAGGACACACTTACACAGGGTCTCCCAAGATGCCATTACATTTTGAGAGACCCGAACCATTACAGTTGTTAAAGTTACAAAAAAAAGTGTAAAAAAGAAAAAAAAGTCGTAAAAAACAAAAACACAAAAAAAATATAAAATAAAAAAATAAAAAATAGTTGTCGTTTTATTGTTCTCTCTCTCTCTCTATTTTCTCTCTATTGTTCTGCTCTTTTTTACTGTATTCCATTCTGCAATGTTTTATCATGCTTGCTTTTCAGGTATGTAATTTTTTGTTTTCAGGTGCGCCATTCAACTGCAGCGCGGAATTATTTATCTTGACAGCAACAGCGTTTGCTCCCACGATACATAAAGCCGTGACTCCAGTGCTGTAGGAGGTGATTTCACCACCACAGTTAAAAAAAAAAGAGCATACTGTATATGCCGAAGCATGGGGGCAGCAGGGGCGGAGGAGCGATTTTGCTCCTAATGCCGCGTACATACGGTCGAAATTCCGACGGAGGCTTGCCCGTGGAAAAGTCCGACCGTGTGTATGCGGCATAACCTTTTATGCCGCGTACATACGGTCGAAAATTTCGACAAAGGCTTGCCCGTGGAAAAGTCCGACCGTGTGTACGCGGCATAACTTTTTTGCGGGAGGATGCCCCCATGCTTCGGCATATATATATTTTAGGCACAGGTTGCGTTAAAAAAATGTTTTATTTTTTACTAGGTTTTGTTTTGGTATTTGCTTTGCAGGTATGGTATGGTAAGGTCTTACTGTTGTACTGTAATGTTACTTTGTTTTAATGTTAACCATCATTTGCTTAGCAGGTACGCCATTCAGTTGCATCGCGGATTTATTTATCTTGACAGCAACAGCGTTTGCTCCCACGATACATAAAGCCGTGACTCCAACGCTGTAGGAGGTGATTTCACCACCACAGTTAAAAAAAGAGCATATATGCCGAAGCATGGGGGCAGCAGGGGCGGAGGAACGATTTTGCTCCTAATGCCGCGTATATACGGTCAAAATTCCGATGGAGGCTTGCCCGTGGAAAAGTTTGACCGTGTGTATGCGGCATAACCTTTTATGCCGCGTACATACGGTCGAAATTCCGACGGAGGCTTGCCCGTGGAAAAGTCCGACCGTGTGTACGCGGCATAACTTTTTTGCGGGAGGATGCCCCCATGCTTCGGCATATATATATTTTAGGCACAGGTTGCGTTAAAAAAATGTTTTATTTTTTACTAGGTTTTGTTTTGGTATTTGCTTTGCAGGTATGGTATGGTAAGGTCTTACTGTTGTACGGTAATGTTACTTTGTTTTAATGTTAACCATCATTTGCTTAGCAGGTACGCCATTCAGTTGCATCGTGGATTTATTTATCTTGACAGCAACAGCGTTTGCTCCCACGATACATAAAGCCGTGACTCCAACGCTGTAGGAGGTGATTTCACCACCACAGTTAAAAAAAGAGCATATATGCCGAAGCATGGGGGCAGCAGGGGCGGAGGAACGATTTTGCTCCTAATGCCGCGTATATACGGTCGAAATTCCGACGGAGGCTTGCCCGTGGAAAAGTTTAACTGTGTACACGTGGCATAACCTTTTATGCCGCGTACATACGGTCGAAATTCCGACGAAGGCTTGCCCGTGGAAAAGTCAGACCGTGTGTACGCGGCATAACTTTTTTGCGGGAGGATGCCCCCATGCTTCGGCATATATGCCCATCATTAGAAGTGGGTGGATGAAGGGAGGTATTCTAATGGTGGGCATACCCACCGATCAATCTCTTTTTTTCGTTCAGCCAACAGGCTGCATGAAAAAAAAGATTACAATACATGTCCAACAAGGACCAGCAACGTACTGGTATGTTGCTGGACTTTGAATGTTTATACCAGAATGATGCCTGCAGGTTTAGGTATCATCTTGGCATCATTCTTTTCAGCCAGTGGCCGGCTTTCATGTAAAAGCAATTCTAGCAGATAATTAGCCTCTAGACTGCTTTTACAAGCAGTAGGAGGGAATGCCCCCCCCGGATATAAACAGCGCCATTGGGAAATTGGGAAAGCATTTTATCACACCGATCTTGGTGTGGTAAGATGCTTTGAGGGCAGAGGAAAGATCTAGGGTCTAACCCCCCAATTTTTTTCAAAAAAAGAGTACCTGTCACTACTTATTGCTATCATAGGGGATATTTACATTCCCTGAGATAACAATAAAAATGATTTAAAAAAAAATATGGAAGGAACAGTTTAAAAATAAAATAAAAAAGCAAAATAAATAATAAAAAAAATAAAAAATAAAAAAAAATAAAGCTCCGCTGTCCCCCCCTGCTCTTGCGCAAAGGCGAATGCAAGCGCCGGTCTAGCGTCATATGTAAACAGCAATTGCATCATGCATGTGAGGTATCACTGCGAAGGCCAGATCGAGGGCAGTAATTTTAGCAGTAGACCTCCTCTGTAAATCTAACGTGGTAACCTGTAAAGGCTTTTAAATGCTTTTAAAAATGAATGTAGTTTCTCGCCGCTGCGCGTTTGTGCGCAATTTTAAAGCATGTCGTGTTTGGTATCCATGTACTCGGCCTAAGATCATCTTTTTTATTTCATCGAAGATTTGGGCAATATAGTGTTTTTTTGTGCATTAAAAATAAAAAAAGTGTGTTTTTCCCCCAAAAAATGCGTTTGAAAAATCGCTGTGCAAATACTGTGTGGGAAAAAAAATGCAACACCCACTATTTTAATCTGTAGGGCCTTTGCTTTAAAAAATATATAATGTTTGGGGGTTCAACATAATTTTCTTGCAAAAAAAAAATGTTTTCATGTAAACAAAAAGTGTCAGAAAGGGCTTTGTCTTCAAGTGGTTAGAAGAGTGGATGATGTGTGACATAAGCTTCCTAATGTTGTGCATAAAATGCCAGGACAGTTCAAAACCCTCCCAAATGACCCCATTTTGGAAAGTAGACACCTCAAGCTATTTGCTGAGAGGCATGTTGAGCCCATTGAATATTTTTTTTTTGTCCCAAGTGATTGAATAATGTCAAAAAGAAAAAAAATTATGTACAAAAAGTTGTCACTAAATTATATATTGCTCAAACATGCCATGGTTATATGTGGAATTGTACCCCAAAATACATTCTGTTGCTTCTCCTGAGTACGGGGATACCACATGTGTGAGACATTTTGGGAGCCTAGCCGCGTACAGGACCCCAAAAACCAAGCACCGCCTTCAGGATTTCTATGGGTGTAAATTTTTGATTTCACTCCTCACTGCCTATCACAGTTTCGGAGGCCATGGAATGCCCAGATGGCACAAACCCCCCCAAATGACCCCATTTTGGAAAGTAGACACCCCAAGCTATTTGCTGAGAGGTATGTTGAGTATTTTGCAGATCTCGCTTTTTGTCACAAAGTTTTAAAAATTGAAAAAAAAAAAAATATGTCTTTCTTCATTTTCAAAAACAAATGAGAGCTGTAAAATACTCACTATGCCTCTCAGCAAATAGCTTGGGGTGTCTACTTTCCAAAATGGGGTAATTTGTGGGGGTTTTGGGCTATCTTGGCATTTTATGGCCTTCAAAACTGTGATAGGTAGTGAGTGAAATCAAAAATTTGTGCCCCTAGAAATCCTGAAGGCGGTGCTTGGTTTTCAGGGGCCCGTACGCGGCTAGGCTCTCAAAAAGTCCCACACATGTGGTATCCCCGTACTCAGGAGAAGTAGCCAAATGTATTTTGGGGTGCTATTCCGCATATAACCATGGCATGTTTGAGCAATATATCATTTAGTGACAACTTTTTGTACATTTTTTTTTTCTTTTTGTCATTATTCAATCACTTGGGACAAAAAAATAAAATATTCAATGGGCTCAACATGCCTCTCAGCAATTTCCTTGGGGTGTCTACTTTCCAAAATGGGGTCATTTTGGGGGGTTTTGTGCTATTTTGGCATTTTATGGCCTTCAAAACTGTGATAGGTAGTGAGGAGTGAAATCAAAAATTTATGCCCCTCCCAAAAAGTCCCACACATGTGGTATCCCCGTACTCAGGAGAAGCAGCAGAATGTATTTTGGGGTGTAATTTCACATATGCCCATGGCATGTGTGAGCAATATATCATTTAGTGACAACTTTGTGCAAAAAAAACAAAGTTTGTCATATTCCCGCAACTTGTGGCAAAATATTAAATATTCCATGGACTGAACATGCCTCTCAGTAAATAGCTTGGGGTGTCTACTTTCCAAAATGGGGTCATTTGGGGGGGTTTTGTGCTATTTTGGCATTTTATGGCCTTCGAAACTGTGATAGGTAGTGAGGAGTGAAATCAAAAATTTACGCCCTTAGAAATCCTGAAGGCGGTGCTTGGTTTTTGGGGCCCCGTACGCGGCTAGGCTCCCAAAAAGTCCCACACATGTGGTATCCCCATACTCAGGAGAAGCAGCAGAATGTATTTTGGGGTGCAATTCCACATATAACCATGGCATGTGTGAGCAATATATCATTTAGTGACAACTTTTTGTACATTTTTTCTTTTTTTTTTCTTTTTGTCATTATTCAATCATTTGGGACAAAAAAAAATATTCAATTGGCTCAACATGCCTCTCAGCAAATAGCTTGGGGTGTCTACTTTCCAAAATGGGGTCATTTGGGGGGGTTTTGTGCCATCTTGGCATTTTATGGCCTTCAAAACTGTGATAGGTAGTGATAGGTAGTGAGGAGTGAAATCAAAAATTGATGCCCTTAGGAACCTTGAAGGCGGTGCTTGGTTTTTGGGGTCCCGTACGCGACTAGGCTCCCAAAAAGTCCCACACATGTGGTATCCGCGTACTCAGGAGAAGCAGCAGAATGTATTTTGGGGTGTAATTTCACATATGCCCATGGCATGTGTGAGCAATATATCATTTAGTGACAACTTTGTGCAAAAAAAATAAAGTTTGTCATATTCCCGCAACTTGTGGCAAAATATAAAATATTCCATGGACTAATCATGCCTCTCAGTAAATAGCTTGGGGTGTCTACTTTCCAAAATGGGGTCATTTGGGGGGGTTTTGTGCTATTTTGGCATTTTATGGCCTTCGAAACTGTGATAGGCAGTGAGGAGTGAAATCAAAAATTTGCGCCCTTAGAAATCCTGAAGGCGGTGCTTGGTTTCCGGGGTCCCGTACGTGGCTAGGCTCCTAAAAAGTCCCACACATGTGGTATCCCCGTACTCAGGAGAAGCAGCAGAATGTATTTTGGGGTGCAATTCCACATATAACCATGGCATGTGTGAGCAATATATCATTTAGTAACAACTTTTTGTAATTTTTTATTTTTTTTTGTCATTATTCAATCACTTGGGACAAAAAAAAAATATTCAATGGGCTCAACATGCTCTCAGCAATTTCCTTGGGGTGTCTACTTTCCAAAATGGGGTCATTTGGGGGGGTTTTGTACTGCTCTGCCATTTTAGCACCTCAAGAAATGAGATAGGCAGTCATAAATTAAAAGCTGTGTAAATTCCAGAAAATGTACCCTAGTTTGTAGACGCTATAACTTTTGCGCAAACCAATAAATATACGCTTATTGACATTTTTTTTACTAAAGACATGTGGCTGAATACATTTTGGCCTAAATGTATGACTACAATTGAGTTTATTCGATTTTTCTTATAACAAAAAGTAGAAAATATCATATTTTTTCAAAATTTTCGGTCTTTTTCCATTTATATCGCAAAAAATTAAAATCGCAGAGGCAATCAAATACCATTAAAAGAAAGCTCTATTTGTGGGAAGAAAAGGACGCAAATTTTGTTTGGGTACAACATTGCATGTCCGCACAATTTACAGTTAAAGCAGCGCAGTGCAAAATTCTGAAATCACCTCTGGTCCTCTAACTACCAAATGGTCCGGACTTAAGTGGTTAATTCAGATTTTCAGACGAATGCAATTTCTAACGAAAAACTAAATAAATAAAAACGAATTTTGGGAGTAACTAAATTAATTAATTTTTCGGATGAAAACGAAACTCCGAAACGAAATATTTCAGTGTGCACATGTCTAGTGTTTACATTGCACAGCTGTACATGAGCCCTTACAGTGCATTATTGTTGTAGCAACAGCACTAATAATCCCACTGGCCCCAGCAAAAATAGCCCCCCAGTAATATAATATCCCCTACAGCAACAAAAGCTTCTTTCAGCAGCAACAATAGATCCACATTATCTACTGCAACATAAACAATAAATCATTAGGACCCTGTTTACACATGAGTGTTTTGTAGCTTGTAGCCCAAAGCTCAAAAACACTCAACAAGTAAAAAAAAAAAAAAAAAAGTGAAAAAAAAAATTATTTAAAGGATAAGTTCAACTTTCGGAAATTGTTACATGTTCCACCCATTTTTAGTGATGCCCGCTGTCCCCCTCCCTGTGGCAGCAGTATAGGTAGAAGTTCCCCATACTAGCTGCCACTTGTTTGAAAACCAGCACGGCTGTGTGGAGCTCTGCCCCCACGGCCACATTATTCAGACACACCGCTCTGTGTGTCTGAGCGAATTATAAACCCATCCTTGGCTTGCCATCCTTAGCAGCTGTCGGCTTGTAGTTCTCAATGAACAACCACGGAGCTGTGGAGCGTTCCTGTCAGGGAGTATCTGCTAGACTTGTGCACAACGGAAAAATTTGTTCCGTTTCGGTTCGTTTCTTTCCGGTCCTGTTGATTCGTAATCATTCGTAATTTTGCTAGACGGGATTTTTCGTGTTCGGACTCATTCGTATTTTTGCAAGCGACATTTTTCGTTGAATTTTTTGTTGCTTTATAATTCGTACTTTCGGTAGAGTACGTTGTTTTTCGTTGATTCTGGACACAACTCCTACTTTCGTAACTTTTTTTGGGTTCGTACTTTCGGTAGAGTACGTTGTTTTTCGTTGATTCTGGACACAACTCCTACTTTCGTAACTTTTTTTGGGTTCGTTGATTCGTAATTTTCCGTGTCTCTCTCACAACGACGCTGCCTATTATGCCTAATGTGCTTCGAATGGATTTGTACTTTTCTAAATACATTGCGGTTATTTGTAACGATTCGAAATCTCGTATTTTACTTTCGTTTTTAACATGCGGCTATAGGCTCCGCCCCTGTACACCATTTTCAGAGGGTTCAGCACGGTGAGGGAGAAGCAGAGAGCAGAGCAGAGCGAGTGTTATTGTGCTTCGAATGGATTCGAAATCTCGTATTTTACTTTCGTTTTTTACATGCGGCTATAACCTCCGCCCCTGTACACCATTTTGAGAGGGAGTTCAGCACGGTGTGGGAGAAGCAGAGAGCAGAGCAGAGTGAGTGTTATTGTGCTTCGTATGGATTCGTACATTCGTAACTTTTTCATAACGAATTATGCCGAAGACATTCGGGCATTCGCTATTTGCGGTATAATTTATTTCGGATTCGGTCTTATTCGTAATTGCTTTGTTCGGAAATTCGAATGCTTCCGAATGTCCGAAAGTTGCTAAATTCGGACGAATTTCAATTCGTTACGAAACGAATTGCACAAGCCTAGTATCTGCTTACCCGTACTGGTAAGCCGATACACCGATAGTGTACATGAGACCTGCATGGCATCAGTAATCTGCTGATTGCTGGTGCAATGCTTTCCAGGCTTTTGCAACAAAAAAGAATAAATGCACTTTTTTTTTTTACCTGCAAAAAAAATTTGCATTTTTTATTTTTATTTTTTTAAAGTAAACGTATTCTTTAATTTCTTAATTTTTCAAAAACTTACAACTTCCACAAAACTGCTGTGCCTCAGACTGTCTACTTTTCAAAAAGGGGTAATTTGGAAGACCTGTCATTTTAGTGGCTCATGAAATGAGAGAGAGTCATTCATCAGGATTGATCAATTTTCAAATATATAAACTATAGCTTGTAGACTCTATAACTCTCACACAAACCAATTAACCACCTCAAGTGTGCATGCTTTCACCCCCTTCCTGCCCAGGCCAATTTTCCGCTTTATGCACTGTCACACTTTGAATGACAATTACTCGGTCATGTGACACTGTACCATATGAAATTGTTATAATTTTTTGAGACAAATAGAGCTTTCTTTTGGTGGAATTTAATTACCACAGATTTTTATTTTATTTTGTGCTATATAAACAAAAAAAATACAGAAACTTTTGAATAAAAAACGAATTTCTCTTATTTTTTGATCTGGATGTTGATATTGGGCATAACGGTGATCAGGATGCTGGTATGGGGGTATAGCGGTGATGAAGATGCTGGTATAACAGTGATCAGGGTGCTGGTGTGGTGTATGGCAGTGATCATGAAATTGGTATGGTGTATGGCATTTTATTGTGATCACTGGTGACACTGGGACAAGTGACAGGTGCTGGATGCATTTGTTATTGATCAGGGACACTGGGGCAGCCTGGCACTGCAGTCTGTGAGTGTACATGCAGTGTGAAAGGCTACTGTACACTCACCGACTGCAGCAACAGTTCTCTCTGCTCTCACAAAGAGAGCAGAGAGAACCAATGCTTGCTTTCAGTTTGCATTATTTACTATGTGATTGCTGTGATTGGACACAGCAGTCACATGGTACAAGACCAGCGGTAATGTGATTCACTGTGTCCAGGCCACACATTGATTGCAGGGCTCCCAGTTGCGCGCTTTGTGAGCCACACAGGAGTCTCCAATGCAGTGGCGGTGCGTCCATAAGGGGCGCACGGGCGCCGCCCCCTCTCTCCTGCTACCTCTCTATCACCATAGATAGATTCATGCATTGAATGAATCTATCTATGGTCGCTGCTGCCACCCCCTATTCAGGTGCCTGGCCCCTTTTCGGGAGCCTGAATTACAGTGGCGGGGTATTTTTTGGAAGCACCTGATTAGAGGCATAGGCTCTAATAGGCGTCCAAAAAGGTGAACAGCGGGCGGGCGCCATGCTGGGCGCTCGCAGTTCACTCAGCATTATGTTAGGAAAGGGAATGATTATTACCTTTCCTAACACTGAACCGCCCTTTCAGCCAATCTGGTGCTCGGGTCTATTACCTGTCACCTGATTGGCTGAAACGACGGGCACTCTGATTGGATGCCTATCAGGCATCCAATCATAGCAGAGGAAGGGAAGAGAGGACGGGAGAAGACATTGAGGAGCGTGCAGGACACCGCCGCCGTGACCCGCTGCTCCACCAAGACAGGCAAATGTCGGGCGGGTGGGGGATGCACACTGGCAGCATTTGATGGGCACAGTAGCAGCAATTGATGGGCACAGTGTCAGCAATTGATGGGCACTCTGGCAGCAATTGATGGGCACAGTAGCAGCAATTGATGGGCACACTGGCAGCAAATGATGGGCACATGGCAGCAATTGATGGGTACAGTAGCTGCGTTTGATGGCACAGTGGCGGCAATTTATGGGCACAGTGACGGCAATTATTGGGCACAGTCGCAGCAATTGATGGGCACAGTAGCTGCGTTTTGATGGGCACAGTGGCTGCGTTTGATGTGGGTTTTTTTTCAGCTTGTTTGTGCCCCCCCCCCCCCAAAAAATGTTTAAGCACCAGCCACCACTGCTCCAATGTGGGCTGACGTACGTTAACCCACATTTGGCACTGCTTTCCTTACGCCATATATTGGGGCTGTGGGCATATGGGACGTGGTTAATATACACTTGGGATATTTTTTTTTTTATACCAAAGACATGTAGTATATGTATGTGTATATATATATATATATATATATATATATATATATATATATATATAAATATATATATTACATACTTTTTCGCTGACAGGCCAGTTGTATATGTGAGATATATATACATATATAGATATATATTTACACAATATATATCTATATATTATATATATAGATATCTATTGTGTAAATAGATATTGTCAGTGAAAAAATATGTAATATATATATATATATATATATATATATGTATACATACATATATATATATACAGGCATACCCCACTTTAAGTACACTCACTTTACATACACTCGCGAGTAAGGACATACCAACGAGTGTATGTAAAGTGCCTCACAGGTACTGTACAGACATTTTGCAGCCGCAGTAGAAGGAGCTGAAGCTCTGAGAGCATAGCCCGCCCTGTTCCAGTGAGCCCTTGACACCCCCACTACAGCCTCTGAGACCTCAACTACAGCTCCTTACACCCCCACCACAGCCCCTGACCCCCAACTACACCCTAGAAGTGAAAAAAGGTATTGTTTCACTTTAAGTACATTTTTGTTTTACATACATGCTCTGGTCCCATTGTGTACTTAAAAGTGGGGTATGCCTGTATATACATATACATATATACATATATATATATATATATATATATATACATATATATATATATATATATATATATATATATATATACACTACATACTTTTTTGCTGACAAGCCAATTGTATATGTGATATATATATATATATATATATATATATATATATATATATGTGTGTGTGTGTGTGTATATATATATATATATATATATATATATATATATCTAATTAGTGACAAGCCAGGGTAAGGTAAGGTTTGTGCACAGAGACAGACCACAGTGCTGTCTCTCTCACTAGCTCTGTCATGCTCACCTTGATTACAGGCTGCCTGCCTAAAGCCGCTCTTCTGCCGCTGCCGCTGCCGTTAACCAGGCCACTCTCCGCTGCTTCTGATGCAGTCAGGAGGGGAAAGGCCGGAGGGGGGGCGGAGTGCAGATTTAGATCACTCCGCCGGCGCCTGCGGAACCTGCAGCCGGAACTATAGAAGCTGCATCGGCTTATGCGGCTCCCGGCTGTGTTACTCCGCGCTAGTCCCCCCCCCTGCTCCTTCCTCCCACTCGCAGCATTTAGCAGCAATAAGCTGTATTTGCCAGCCGGCGGCCGGACAATACCCCAGGCAGTGCCAGTGACTGTTACACACAGCAAGGACATGTAAAATTTCAGGCACAACAGAGATGATAAGGGTGTGCCTGGGCACACCCGGCACACCCCATGGGCACGCCTATGCTGGTAGTTTTGAAAAGCTTGGATGCGCTGCACTTGCAATAAATTAATGAGTAAAAATGGATGGTATGTAGTATGCTTATTTCTACTTGCAATAATGGATATCTTTTTAAACCTGTTTTTTTTCTGCCTTGCATATACACGGCCTAACTATAAATGGACAACAAGTCTTTACTGACTTTTATCCTTCTGGCATGTTTGGCTCTATTCCTAGAGACAGAAGGGATCCTGAAAAATTGAGGAAATTAAAAATGTTCTTCGTTTTCAAATATTTTATTAAAGATTACACAATACAGTTCATACATGTTATACAAGATTTTAAAATAAGTAAATAAGTGTAGATGGAATTTTTATCTTCTCTAATTAAAAATGTTCTTCTTGCTGTCATACTTACGGTACTTGAATTTATTTTCATGAGTCTTATAGATTTGTAGGTGTCATCTAACTTGATATGTATGAATTCTGAGTGCATCTACCAGAAGCAAGTATAGAATGTGTTGTACATATTTATAGAAAATCCCAGTGAACTGCATTATTAAATAGACCACCCGTTGCCTAGCTAATGATTACATACAGTGACACCACATGGTCTTTAGGACTGAAATACACTCTTGTTGTTGCTTTTTTTTAAGACATTTGAGATTAATTTAGTAAGCACATCTTGTATCATTAAGGTTACCTTTTAATACTGAGTGTGTCCAGCTGTTTCTTTTAACAAAGTGTTGGACTTACTCAATAAGTATTGCAAGTGAAAAACTGCAGTCACCATGGGGACTATTCATAATCTATCCTGTACTGGTCTATAAAATATACTGTGGCCTACCGCTGTTAGATTTGGTGGCTGATCTTGTTTTCTTTTTTTCCTTTATTTTCTTCTGGTGAATCCCCTAGTAATGCACTTTCAGTTCTAGGATGAAAGCGCTCACTCATCTTTCTGAATCAAGACAACCAAAGCATGATAGGACCTCCCCTATTATCTAATACAGAGGTGCGGTTCTTTTGTCCGTATAGATAGTTGAGAACAATGCAAGTGTTACCAGTCAGCACAAACAAAGAACAAAAGGAAGTTATCAACATACCAACATACCAGATTTTTGTCAAGATCAATTAATATTTTGGGGATTTTTCAAACAGATATAAGGAAACACTTCCAATGGTTTATTTTACAGATCTAAATAGTCTAAATAAGAGAAGCTTATTGTTAAAGCGGAACTTTACCCATACCAGTTTAATAAAAAATAATGTTCTTTTACCAAGGAACATACATTTCACATTAATAACTATGCTACCACAATTAGTGTGTGCTGTAAATTGCCTCCAGCATTGCTCCTGTTTCATCTTTGCGAAGGCTGCCATTTTTCTGAAGCCCAGAGCCCCTGAACAGCAGTACATTTTAAATGGAACTGAACCCATCAATTTAATGGTTTCAAAAACAGTTACAATCCTGGAATGCCAGGATTGCTAACTGTCAGATTTGCTTGTGTCCTCAACCAAACTGGCAAACCACCAAATGGCTGGTGTCATAACTGATTAACCAACTTTTTTTCGGGTGTTTCTGAGCATTTTTTTCAGCAGATTTGCAAATATTATAGGCATTTTTTTAAAGGCATTTTTCAACTAAAAAAGAATGGAGTGCTGCTGAAAAAGCAGTGGAGAGCTGCTGTCTGAGCAGAAAATCGTGTGACAATGATTGAAAAAACGCTAATGTCGTGTTTTTCAAGGAGTTTCCATTCAAGTCTATGGGTCCAAAATCTCTCAAATCTGCCTGAAAAGTAGAGCATGTACTTTTTGGAGCGACAGCCATTTTGCTACAGGTGACACAAGCTCAAATATGAACAGGGGCCATTTAAATTAATGGGATTTTGCTTGTTGAGCGTTTCTAAACATCAAGCTTTTGAGCAGAGTCTAAACGATAAGAGGGTTTTATTCCGCATTAAGGCTGTCAACAGATTGGCCTCTACTAATTTATCAGTGCCTAAAGTGCCTAAAAATAGAATGCAACTAAGCATGTGCAGAGCAGGGTGAGACAGTGTATTACTGTATTTTAATCAGATTAGGCACTTATTTTTAATGTTTTACATAGCTACACCTGCAAAAGGGGTCAGCCTGAAGTGATCTAGTAGGACTTAATTCTCTGACTAAAGTTCTACTTTAATCCTCGTACACATGATGAGAATATCAGACGAATGGTCGTCAATTTTATTTTTTTTGCATGCTAGTCTCATATTAAAAATGAAGAGGTTACTGAACCTACAAAAATTCTCATATGACAGAATACAACTTCGGAAGTGATGTATTGTATTGTATTGTAATGTATTCTTTCGTTTTCGAACGTAGTCCTGCTCTTTTGATTTTTTTCGGACGAAAACTATAACAATTAAACGAAAATGGTATGATATGGTATTGTATGAGAAAATAGGCGTGGTCTGGCCGCCAAAGATGATGGCCACCTGAACATGGAGCTCCGCTCCTCCACCTAGCTTCCCAGCGACATCCAGCAGCCCATCTGAGCCTCTCACCCCCCCCCCCGGATTATGTCCCGCAAGCGATCCCAATCACTCACAAGGATTGTGCCGGCTCCTGGAATTCTACATAAAGCCTGCACAGCCTCCAGCCCAAGATGGCGCCAGCTGAGATAGCGGCAACCCGCCACCAGCCACACAGCCTGAGCCCAGCGAGGATGCAGCATCAGACATGGAGGAGACGCTGGAGCTACAGCCACACACTGACTCCTCTGCCTCTGACAGAGGTAAGCGCTCAGCTCTCTCCCTGGCACACTCACCTGCCAAGCCTCCTCCTGTGAAGAAGCACTTTGGTGCTGGGGCTTGTAGTCCCACGGCTGATGCTTTCCCCACAGTCTCTAGCTGCATTCACAACTTCTGACAACCCTGCCTCAGAACACTCTCTCAAAGCAATGCTGCTATCATTACAAGCTCACATGCAGAGAGAATTTGGGGCTTCCATTAACCATTTACATGACAGACTTGATCACTTGCAACCGCACTGAACAAATTGATCAGCATTTGTCAGCAGCCACCGCAGCCCACAATACTGTAGTGGGTATTCAGAATGAACACTCTGAGGCTATAAAACAACTCCGCCTGAAAATTGCAGACTTGGAGAACCGCTCCAGGTGGAATAACATAAAAATTAGGGGATGCCAGAAGCCATATCTACTGCTGAAATAATACCTTATCTGCACCAACTTTTCCATAAAATCCTACCGTCCATTACCACTCAGGACATGCTCATAGACCAGGCCCACAGGATCCATAAGCCGCAGCACCACCCAGCCTCCCTTCCCAGGGACATCCTAGCCCATTTCCATTTTTTCCAGGCTAAGGAGCACATCATGAGGGTGGCTAGGTCCATGCCCCCTCTTCCTGAACCTTTCACCAAAATATCACTGTACAACAATATCTCGGCAGCCACATCACAAGCACGTAAATTGTTTGCGCCAGTCACTACAATACTCATGGAGCACAAGATCACATACAAGTGCGGGTTCCTACCAAACTACTGGTAACCTTTCAAAATCAATACATCTCCATCCTGACCCCTAAAGATGGCATTAAACAACTCCATAACTGGGGCATAATCCCTGACCCACCACCTAAAACTCCCACTAACAAGCAATCATCTAAAATCACTAATATGTGGGCCATCAGAGACGTGCCCTAGGTCACCACGTGCACTTACAAATAAGTGTCCCTACTACAGACACTTATACCCTTTGCTGGATGTATTACTCATAAATCAGTGGAGGAGCAGCTACGACGTTGGTACTCTTTTCCCACCCCACTGCCACAGTGTGCAAAGCACACGGCACCTCTCAGGTTGTTTTTCTTCTCTCTTAAAGCATTCCAGTTATTTTTCCAATTGCATCATTGAATTGTTTATGCAGCCTCTACAGTATACATAGTTATTCTGTTAATGCTATTCATTTTCATATATTGTTTGCTGGTAACCACTGTATTTTTAGTATATGGATATATTCCTGCACTACTACGGAGAAGGCTAACTGGTGGTACAAACTGCTGCAAGCACCAGGGAGGGTCAGATCATACCCAAGGAGATAAGTCTATAGAAAGGGGGGGTGGTGCTGCGCTGTTCAATAAATTTAAATAAAACTCTTCTAAAAACTTGTGTAAAGTAATCAAAGAAGTGCAAATCGCACATAAGCATATAATGATAAAATCTTCTGAAAAAAATCAGGAATGTGCAAATACGCAAAATAAATAGGCATCAAATAAGCATCAAATAAGAATTCTTCTAATAATGTAAACAATGTGCAAAGAAATCGGAGATGTGCAAATCACAAATGAATAAATATCAAACTGTGCAAGTAAATCATAGACAATAAAAAATCCAAATGTGGATGCAAAGCGTAGGTGCAGACGGTGCAAAGTTGCATATAAAATAACAATCAAAGGAATATTAAACTATGAAAAGTGCAAGGTGCCACCGAGCCGGTGTTATATGTTGGAGGACTGACTGAGGAGGTGGATGAGAAGATCCTGCATGCAGCCTTTATCCCCTTTGGAGACATCACAGACATACAGATCCCTCTGGACTAGGAGACAGACGTACTACCCTATATGGTATCTTCCCTCTTCATTTATACCCCGGCCGGCACATGAGTATATACCCTAGAGGGAGACCCCAAGCATCCTGGCATCCAGCTCCTGGAGATAACTATTCAAAATAACACACAGATCCCCATAGGAACCAGGCAAGAGGAACACAGAGCATTATATGCTATATGCTGTTACCTCTCTACCTACAGGTAAGAGGCCACCTTTACCAGAATTCACCATCACCGGAGTGCACCAGCACAGGAAGAGGAATAAGATATTCCCATCACACAACCCCCCCCCTCCCCTCATCTCCTGCACCCCTGCACTTTTTGCACAGGACAAATGAATATTTATTTGCACCATTCACTATTGATGAAATGAACTCTGGCTGCACTTGTTGTAGTCGCATGTATTGTAATTTTCGTGCGATCGCTCTGTAGCATTTTAAACTTGAGGAAGCATGCTACCGCCCAGTTCATCCTTTTATTCCAGCACGTGAGGATTCACAGAGACCTTTGCACATTTCCCTTTTCATAGTGTAATATTCCTTTGATTGTTATTTTATATGCAAGTTTGCACCGTCTGCACCTACGCTTTGCATCCACATTTGGATTTTTTATTGTCTATGATTTACTAGCACAGTTTGATATTTATTCATTTGCGATTTTCACATCTCCGATTTCTTTGCACATTGTTTACATTATTAGAAGTATTAGTATTTGATGCTTATTTGATGCCTATTTATTTTGCGTATTTGCACATTCCTGATTTTATCATTATATGCTTATGTGCAATTTGTACTTCTTTGATTACTTTACACAAGTTTTTAGAAGAGTTTTATTTAAATTTATTGAACAGCGCAGCACCACCTTTCTATACACTGTATTTTTACCTTTGGTTTTCTTGTTCATATAGTGCATTCCAACAAGTCCTTATAATCTTTCTGTGCCATTTTGACATATACTTTTCCTTTAGCAATGTTTCTCAAAATTACAACTCTGAATGCTAAAGGACTAAACAGCCCCTTCAAACCATCCCTATTATGGCGAGAAGCCATAGCTCAACATATTGACATACTATGTGTCCAAGAAACACACTTTTCCCCAATCAACCCACCACAATGTACCCACAAACTCTTCCCCCACATTTATCACCCTAGGGTTACAACAGGCCACTGATAATTGTGAACCTTTATGCCCCAAACACTTGTCAAAAGTCTACAAAACAATCTTACAAAAGATCCAACATTACCCCAAAGACTAAATTGTATTATGTGGGGACTTAAATGATATAGTTGACCCTACTCTAGACACTTCCAACTCAAAGAGGAAAATGTCTAAAGCCCTCTCCTCTATTTTTACTTTTGGAGGATTATTTTGACCCATGGAGATGTCAACACGGCACGTAGAGGGACTATTCCTTCTACTCTTAAGCCTCGTACACACGACTGAGTTTCTCGTCCAAAACCGGCAAGAAATGTGCCGCGAGAGCTTTTTTGTCGAGAAAAACGTTCGTGTGTATGGTTTTACGACGAGAAAATTGCTGAGAATCTCGACGAGAAAATAGAGAACCTGCTCTCTATTTTCTCGTCAGGATTCCAGATTTCCTCGTCGTGTTTCTCGTCGGGCTGTTTTGTGACGAGAAAATGGTTCTGTGTATGCTTTTACGACTCTTCCAAAAGCGCGCATGCTCACAAGCAACTATGAGACGGGAGCGCATCTTCTGGTAAAACAAGCCTTCGTAATGGAGAGAGCACATTCGTCACGCTCAAAAATATTGCATCGTTTAAATGTTCTGCATTGAAATCTTCGTTAGAATGTTACATTAATCAAAACGAGTGACCTTCTTTTGCTGCTGATATTCACACAGAGTTATGACTTTTTTTTTAACCTTTTTCATGCTGCTCTTAAGAAGATTTATGTGTTTTATATCGTGCAAGTTTTTAGGAATAATTTAAATGGTAATATTTTTAAAAATGATGTTAATTATAATTTCGCAATGTTTTGGTAGTGATCTCCCATTTAATTTTGGAATCTATATTAGTTAAATTTCCCACCATGTTTTTTTGATAATCAGATTTAGTTATTCTTTTGGGGGGTTGTTATCTGTCCTTTTTTTGTCAGTCAAATGTATCTGCTTACTCCAAAGCTAGATTTTTAATTTTTACAAATACACATAGTCAAGTATGAACTTAAACAAAAATCACATTTATTCATGTTTAAAAATAAAATAAAGAGAAGGCAGCGCTGGAGAACCTGCTGCCATTTGTGCATCCCAGGGACCCCAGAGCACACAGCAACCCTGTGTGGACACTAAAATTGGGAGCTTGAGAAGGCCAACATTTCTGAACACAATCTGATGCTGGCCTCCCAGAGGTCAGGAACAGCAACAGGTGAGATATATGTCCCAAGTCTGTGGTACTACAACAGGCTGCCTTCTGTCCGACCACAATGAAGCAAGGCCATCACTTCCTCTTCTTCCTGGCAACCTTCCCTGCAACCTTCCCTGAAGCCTTCCCTGCAGCCTTCCTTCTTCGTTTGGCTGGAGGCTGGCCCACTGGAGGGGTACTCCTGTCAGGAGGAGGAGGAGGAGATGTAGCAGAAGGGGGTGGGGCAGAAGAAGAAGGTGGAGGTGTAGCAGAAGGGGGTGGGGCAGAATAAGAAGGTGGAGGTGTAGCAGAAGGGGGTGGGGCAGAAGAAGAAGGTGGAGGTGTAGCAGAAGGGGGTGGGGCAGAAGAAGAAGGGGGAGGTGTAGCAGAAGGGGGTGGGGCAGAAGAAGAAGGGGGAGGTGTAGCAGAAGGGGGTGGGGCAGAAGAAGAAGGTGGAGGTGTAGCAGAAGGGGGTGGGGCAGAAGAAGAAGGGGGAGGTGTAGCAGAAGGGGGTGGGGCAGAAGAAGAAGGGGAGGTGTAGCAGAAGGGGGTGGGGCAGAAGAAGAAGGGGGAGGTGTAGCAGAAGGGGGTGGGGCAGAAGAAGAAGGTGGAGGTGTAGCAGAAGGGGGTGGGGCAGAAGAAGAAGGGGGAGGTGGAGGTTGAGGTTGGGTCAGTTGTGCCACCTCACATATGGCGGTATTGGGGGTAATTTTCTCCATCACCCCCTTGTTGAGCAAGGTGATGAGCAGGGGCTCGCATAGGAGGCGTTGCTCCATGCTCATCACCTTGAACTTAGCCTCCACTAGGCCGGCAATGGCCTCTTCAGGGGATGTGGGCTCCTGGAGGGTGGCATGGGCCTCACGAATAAGGGCCATTGCTGCCTCACTCGTGCTCCTGTCCCTCCTGCCTCTTTTGTGAAGCCGGATGGGAGGCACCTGGGATCTGGTGCTTCTCCTTTGCCCTGCCACCTCCTGTCTGCCACTGGGCCCTGCCACCTCCTGTCTGTCACTGGGCCCTGCCACCTCCTGGCTGCCACTGGGCCCTGCCACCTCCTGGCTGCCACTGGGCCCTTCCTCCTCCTGCCTGACAGTTTCCAGACCCTCCTACTGGCTGATTTCACCCTGTGTATGAAAAAGGGACATAGTTTAATATGTTAGTTTAATCTTTGCATCAAACTTTGTAATCCTGATTGAAGCAATTAGAATGTAAATCCATAAATCCTTGCTTTAAATTTACCACTACATCAGATTGACTATTTAGCACCCAATTAAGTGCAGAATAATGTCTACAGATCTTGATTTCACTTGTGCAATCCAAAATATTTTATGTTTGTCATCTTGACATATTTGTCAAACATTAAGTTTATCCCAATACATTTTCGATAAATACTATACCTGGCTCCAGATGGCCAAATCAGGATCATCCAGGATGGCTGCCTCCTCTTGCTCCAGAGAATGCTCAGGTTGGCTGCAGGGAAGTCTGGGGGGAAGAGTGGAGAGTGATGGCCTTGTCTCAATGTGGTCATCCAGGAAGGACATCCTGTTGTAGTACCACAAAATCGGAACATACACATCATCTGCTGCTGCTCCTGACCTCTGAGAAGCCAGCACCTTAGAGCGTTCAGTCCTGTAGGTACCTCTCAAGCTCCCAATTTTAGTGTCCACTTGTTTTGCTGTGGCTGTGGGCACCTTGGTATGCACAAATGGGAGCAGCTTCTCCAGCGCTGCTTTTCTCTCCCCTCTTTTTTTGTGGATGGGGTTTTTCGTCTCCCACAGAGCCGGCAGCTCCCTTACCCGGTCAATAAATTCCGCCAGGAACTCTTTGTCGCTAATAAAGACATTCATATTGTATCTGCAAGTTAAATAAATTATATATAACTAATGTGAGGCAAACAGTCTAACCTCCTTAACATGCTAGTCACCATATATATCCTCCAACATTCTCAAGACAGTATAGGCGAACAATTTGTACAAGTCACAAAATCACATACCTTCGTTCGCACGTCCGTCACTTGAACTCCTCTCTCCGCACACCGAACGTACTATAGTCACATGTGTGTTTGCTATATACACACCAGCTCCAGCTGACTTGACCGCGCTGTCTTCGTTTTTGTACTGCTGTGTTCTGGAGTGTCGTGGCTTTTCTTATATTTTGCTTTTTATATATTTGCCTTTTAAGAATTTTTACCGAGTGTTCACATTGCTTGAACTTTAAAACGGATGTTTTAATAAATCATTTTTGGATTTATACCATGTGGAGAATCTTTTCCCTGTTTTTCATGGCTATGACCTACTGAGGTGCTTTTCGATTTGGGATTGGATTGTTCTTGATAAAATAGAAGTGCTGCCAGCTCTAAGAGGAGGCGTTCTACAGACTCTGGTTGTCGCTTCCCCGTCTCTGGTAGAGACAAAGCCTGAAAGATCAATCCGCCGTACGGCGCATTGGATCCATCATAGCTGGAATTTTTACCGAGTGTTCACATTGCTTGAACTTTAAAACAGATGTTTTAATAAATCATTTTTGGATTTACACCATGTAGAGAATCTTTTCCCTGTTTTTCATGGCTATGACCTACTGAGGTGCTTTTCGATTTGGGATTGGATCGTTCTTGATAAAATAGAAGTGCTGCCAGCTCTAAGAGGAGGCGTTCTACAGACTCTGGTTGTCGCTTCCCCGTCTCTGGTAGAGACAAAGCCTGAAAGATCCATCCGCCGTACGGCGCATTGGATCCAACATAGCTGGTAAGAGTATCCCTTTCTCCTTTATGGATCCATGGTGAAGGCACTCCCGGGTGAAAGTATATACCTAGTGGTCTACTACATCCAACATACTTCCCGGTATACGGATAAGGTCATCCCAAGTTCTTCGGGAGATTCTTTGCTGGAACTTTCCTTTAGTGTATGACCATTATATTGGCAGACACTCATCAAAGTTACCCCATATGAACTTGACACCCATTGGAATTAAGTTTTGTTTGTTTTGTTTGTATATGCACGATATAGCTATTGGTTCACCACCTGCTGACCGTCAGTAGAGACAGGTGGATGAGGCATCGTTTTATGCTATATGGTATTTTCATGTAAATTGTATATTATGCCCATGTCACAGGGTATATTTATCACTACATTGTGCTCAATTTAATAATTTACATATACTTATTTCAGTATATTACACGGTTGAGGTTCTTCCTCATCATTCATTGGCGCCACACTTTTTAAATATTTATATACACACCACGCATGCGTCAAAATACGAACACGTCGCTCCGCACACGTCGCCCGCCCATGACGTTCTAACTAACATCTTTTCCCCGCCCCTTCTCTTTCGGCGCGCAGACAGATATGGCGGAGTTACAGCAGGTGTCTGATAATTCCGCAACTAACGAGGAGGAGACAAGCCCGGAGACCGAGGAAACGTCACGATCAAGGAGGAGATTCAAGGCATTGAAAATGTCTTTTGCGGAGATGGCGGAGAGGGTGGACATCTTGCTCAAGGCTGATTATGATGCCAAGCATGGGCCGTATAGCAAACCAAATAGAAGGAAGGCCAAAATCCTCACTAAAGTCGTGAAGAGTCTGAAGGCGAATTTCGGGGTGAAACGCTCAAATGAGCAGCTCAGAAAGAGGTGGTCAGACCTCAAACTGAGGGAGCCAGAGCAGTTGAGGAGCATAAAGAGAATGCTCGCTAAAAGTAAGTAAAATGTAGACTTTTCTGCTATTAATCTTTTTCTAAACTGACATGTTGCTCTTTATTTTGGTTTCTCATATTGGACTCGCTTCCAAAATGTAATATTTTGAACTTGGTTGGGCACAGTAATCGTTCGTTACGTTACCGACACTTCGTTCGGCCACTATCCGCAGTTTTAGCTTATTTTAGAGCCACAAAAGTAATTATACATCTGCCATTTTTGCTCCAAAATTGTGGCGTATTTTTTCGTCTAGATGATGTGTTTGTAAAGAGAATGAAATGCAAACTTTTATCAGTGTAAAGGAGAGGACACTCAGCAGCTGCTTCCACATCTGTACTTTGGAGCACTATAGTGTGGGCCACCAGATCCGCCTTTTTTGGGTGTCCCACACAGGTGCATACGAGAATTTTTGTGGTGCCTCCATGTCAAATAAATTACATCCAAAGGTGAATACTAAGCATATTCTTGGTCATAAATAATGCATTCTTCTTTAAATTCCGCCCAAACACACACTTGTACCACACTTCCAATCAATTTAGCCTGTTTTTATTTTAACATTGAGATTTACAGTGTGATAAATAGACCTTTTGTTTGATTCTCATAGGGGAGAGAAGACTGGGAGGAGGACACTCCAGGGAGCACATGCACCCCACAACTTCCAAGCAACCCCAAACTCGCAAAGACCCACAACCGAAAGATGTGCAGGAAGTTGAGGTGGAGGAAGGAGAAGTGCAGGAAGGAGAGGTGGATGACGTTGTGGATCTGGTCACCACAACAGGTCAGTATCTGTCACCACAGCTTTAGGTAAGAGATGTAGGCCTGCAGAGTTATAATACCTTTTGTTTTTTGTTTTTAGGGGATATAAATGTTGTGAAGGATAGTACACGGTTCTCTGCTGACAGTGCCCTCCGCCTCATCCAGCAAGTGATGGAATGTAGCACAGAACTGGACCTTATTAAACAAAGAATCCATGTGATGGAACAAACATTTAAAGACATTCTCGATGTTTTGGGGAGAATTCAATAAGCCATCCAAACACATTTGTTTTTACATGTTTGTTTTTGCAACTTTTCGATTTTTTTTGACAATCAAACCAGCCAAAAATTGAATCTGCACACAGTGTGTCAACATGTGCTATCTGCCATCAGGGGATATCCATGTACGTCTTTTGTGGGTGCAACCCCTTCCTCGTATCTAAAGTCGGTGAACTGAGGAAGGGGTTGCACCCCCAAAACACGTCCATTGATCACCCCTGATGGCAGATAGCACGTGTTGACAATAGGGATCAGGATTGTAAACTTCCTAGATGAAAAAAATCCCAAATGTGTGCATATTCAATTTTTGCCTGGGCAAGGGGTGGCAGGACCCCATATTAGGACGGGCACATAGAGACATAGTTTGTGTAAGTGAATGTCTCAGATTGCTCAGAGGTATCCAATGTTGTAATTTTTGGAATACAACTGTTATTTTTGTATTTTCATAAGCAAAAAATTGCTGGGTTGGGGCCAGGCCAACCCAAAAAAACATAAAAAACTAAAAATGGTGAGAATGTGCACAGAGTAAAATATTTGACCACAAACAACATGTAGCTTCTTTTTATAATACCCTCTAAGCTTATTTGGTTATTGTGTAAGGTTACATAGTGAAATGGTTGTTATTTACTAAAGTAAAATACACTTGGCACTACAAATGCACAAAGACAAACTAGGAGACAGGAAAGAACAAATAATTAAAGGTTTAAACAAGCTTTTTATTGGGATCCTTAGACATAGGCTGGCATAGGAATTGCCCCCCTACACGTGAAATACTCCATGTATTTGTCCCGAACCTCACGGGCATTTTGGGAGGGCAAGCCAGGACAGGCAGATTCCAGGCCCGGCAGGGGATTTGCAGGGGAAAGTCCAGCCTCTGGCAAAACTGAGGCCATATAGGAATTTGATTTTTGGCTCAGAAAGTTGTGTAGCACACAGCAGCATAATACGAAATAGTTTATTTTGTAGTCCGCCAAGTGTATTGAAGTCATAAAAAGGCGGAACCGGCTGGCCATTATGCCAAAGGCATTTTTGACAACTCTTCGGCCCCTGGCCAGCCGGTAATTGAACACCCTCTTCTCTGGGGTCAGGGTCCTCTGTGGAAATGGCCTCATAAGATGCCGTCCGAGTCCGAAGGCTTCATCAGCCAAGAAAACAAAGGGGAGTCCTTCAATATTCCCTGCATCCGGTGGCAATGCAAGGTCGTCACTCTGGAGACGGAGGGCAAACTCCGTCTGGATGAAGGATCCCCCATCGGACATCCGGCCATTCTTCCCTACATCAACATAGAGGAATTCATACCGTGCTGACACCACCGCCATCAGCACAATGCTATGAAACCCCTTGTAATTGTAGTAGTAGGACCCAGAACGGGGTGGCGGCATGATGCGGACGTGCTTCCCGTCTATGGCACCACCGCAGTTGGGGAAGTCCCACCGCGTGGCAAACTCCGATGCCACAGTCTGCCATTCCTGTGGCGTGGAAGGAAGCTGTGGAGTGAAACAAGATGAAATAATATTAGAATACCAAAGTCAGACATTACAAGGAAATTTGATTCTAAAAAAATAAAGGCCAACATTAATCAAATTCTACGTTTATTAAGGTGTTTAAAATAAGTATAGGGGAAGGCTCATTTATCAGATTCATCACCCCCTCTGATGGGCCATTACTAAATTATTTTTGGGGGGGGAGAATGTGTTTGGCCACAGGATAGCATTGCAGTGGCGGTGCGTCCAGAGTGGGCGCTGGAGCACTGCCCCCTCTCTCCTGTGCCCATCACTCAGAACAATACATAGGTTCATGCGTTGCATGAACCTATGTATTGTCTATGCCGCCCACTATTCAGGTGGATGGCCTCTTGTTAAGCGACCGACATATGAATAATTGCGGCATTTAGGGGGTTCAAATTGCATAGCAGAAACAGGTAGTAAAATAGTCTTGCACATTACAACCTGAGGGATGTAATTGGCTTCCGAAAAGTAAAATAGGGGACGCAGGGGGGGGGCATTCCTTGGGGAAACACTGGCAGGCTGCTCTGCCAATCATGTTCACCAAGTCTGTTTAATGGTAACATGATTGGCTGATACAACATCAAGGGAAGGAGAAGACATCAAGGACAGAAGAAGGATGGCGCTGACCACAAGAAGGTAAGTGCAGGGCTGGGGGGAAACTGGCTGCATTAGAGGGGACTAAATGGCTGCATTGGAGGGAACAAAATGGCTGCATTAGAGGGGACAACTGGGGGCGTTTAATAGGCACCTGAGCAAAAAAGGAGGAAGTTTAGTTCATAAATTGGGGTGGGACCCCCAAACATTTGGAGCAACAGGCACCCCTGCTGGAAAAGTTCGTGAAGGGAAATATTTATGGAGGAGAAAAAAGGGGCAATCTAAAGCTTCCAGCATGCATGGGGACAAAGGGGACATTCTCAGCATATTACAATCATGGTAATTAGGGAAGGATGAAAGAAATACAATACGTTAGCATACATGTAATACATAAAATGTGATGTTAATGGAGAAAACTTACCCTAATATAGTCCTCCTGCAGGACTTGTATAATAGCAGAACAGGTGTCTGGGATTATGAGGCCCAGAGCCTGGGGAGAGATGCCTGTGGTGAACTTCAAGTCCTGAAGACTTCTCCCTGTCGCCAGGTAACGTAACGTGGCGATGAGCCTCTGCTCAGCACTGATGGCTTCCCGCATAGTGGTGTCCTGCCTGGTAATATAGGGGGACACCAAAGCCAACAGTTCCTGAAAAACGGGGTCAGACATCCGGAGAAAATTCCTGTAGTCCTCAGGATTATTCTCGACGATCTCCCGCAGCAGAGGCATATGGCAGAATTGGTCCCGCTGGAGCAACCAATTCTTGGTCCATGAACTCCTCCTCACACCATTCATGGACTGGTCTTGGTCCAAAACAAGCAGACCAACACCAAGCGCACGCACAGCACGAACTCGACGACGAGAACGTCCAGGCGACATGGCTAATAAGAAACGGTCGTCTTATCAGAACGTACAGAACATAACGCACTTCAGAACAGCAAGGCCTATGAATAACGAACTGAAAAACAGAAACGAACAGGCAAGAACGCACTGTAAAACAGATACGACCTGCCTAGACGCCCTGAAAGTCAAGATACGAACCCACAAGCACAAACTGAACCGCAGAAAACGATCTGAAAAGTACGAAGACTGAAAAGCGCGAATCGTCTCTTCCCAAACTTTTACTTCACACGCGGTAACACGAGATCAGCAAAAGCAGCCCAAGGGGTGGCGCCAAGAAAAAAGATCTTCCCCTTTATAGTGCCGTCGTACGTGCTGGACGTGAGCGCGTAGAACAATGAGGAAATTGGGAAATGTCAGTGTGTACGCATAGAAAGCTTGACGAGAAAATCGACAAGCTTAACAAAAATCTCGTCGAAAAAAACGACGTGTTTTTTATGACGAGAAACTCGGTCGTGTGTACGAGGCCTTACTCTCAAAAGACCTACTCGATGATCGACCTGTTTCTGACCTCCAAGGTGCTGTTTCAACACATCTCCGCCACCTCCATTGGAGTGCACTCGTGGCCCAACCATGCTCCCGTATCCATTACCCTATTTCTGCCCTCCAACACATTCCACAAAATGTAGTGACTGAACTCTTCTCTATTCTGCACTAAGGAGATCAGGGAACAGGTTAGAGACATGATTGGTGGTGATTTCTTTACTCTCAACTCTGACTCTATTGATAACAATACCACCCTTTGGAATGCGCATAAATGTGAAATTCAAGGAATACTGTTGAAGTTGGGGGCCCAGGAGAAAAAGAAGCGCAACGCCAGCATTAATACATTCTTAGAAAACATACAATCCCTAAAAGCATACCCCCTCTGAAGCCCTTCTTATTGAACTCTGCAAACTCTGGACTGAACTTAGTTCTTACCTACATAATGGTTTTGACTTTTAATTGAAAAAGTTGAATGAATGAGCAACTTGTATAGCGCTGCAAATGCGAACTGAATCGCGTCAAGGCGCTTTTTGCAGCCAGTGTCTGCCTGGCTAGTGCGCTCATTTACCCCGTAGGATCTCGATGCGCTTGGGACACACATTCGTACACATATATACTGGGCCAATTTGGACAAGATCCAATTAACCTACCAGCATGTCTTTGGAGTGTGGGAGGAAACCAGAGTACCCAGAGGAAACCCACACAGACACAGGGAGAACATGCAAACTCCAGGCAGATGGTGTCGTGGTCGGGATTCGAACCAGCGACCCACTGTGCTGCCTGGGCTAAGTTAAGACTCACATGGTATTTCCAAGGAAACAAAACAGGGAAAATCTTAGCCCAGCAATATAAGCGCAGTGCAGCACAATCCAAAATTCCCTTTCTTTTAGATGACCGGGTCAACGACTCACCAACCCCAAAGATGTAGCTAACTGCTTCGGCTCCTTTTATTCCAAACTTTACAACTTACCTCTCTCACCCACTGAGCCTAAACCAAATCACTTACAGATTCAGACTCACTTTTTATCTCCTCTGCATCTCCCACAACTAACTTCAAAACATCTAGAAGCCCTAGCTCAACCTTTCTCACATCAAGAACTCCAGGACGCCATAAAAACCCTACCCCTACACAAGGCCCCAGGACCTCATGGCTTTAGTAATGAATATTTTAAAACATATCACAAGCAACTTGTACCCCATCTTTGTAACTCCCTCAATAGATTCTTAGCCACAGGAGAAATCTCATCTGAATCACTTGAAACCATTGTCACCACCATCCCAAAATTCAGCAAATCCTCCCACGACCCAGCCAACTACTGTCCCATCTCCCTCCTTAATACCGACTTTAAACAGTACGGAAAAAATTTGGTATTGAAGGTAAATTCTTGCAAGCTATATTAGGTCTCTACTCTACCCCCAGTGCAAAATTGTGGACCACAAGCATCCTCTCAGATTCATTACCGATCACCAACTGCACTCGTCAGGGGTGTCCGCTCTCACCGCTGATATTTGCCTTGGTGATTGAACCTCTGGCCCAGACAATTCAATCTAATCATCTCATCTCTGGAATTTCAGTAGGGAATACCCCTCATAAAATTGGATTATATGCAGACAACATAATCATCTCACTCACAGACCCATTGCACTCCCTTCCCCCACTCTGCCAAGTACTTGAGGACTTCAGCAAGATCTCTTTATATAAATTGAATCACTCTAAATCACTCCCGACCTCACTTAAAACTGATATCTCTAAAATCTCCCCTTTCTCCTGGGCTCCCAACTCAACCTTGACGTATCTGGGCATCCAACCTCCCCTATGCACCTTTGCACAAATCCTACCACTCTGTTCCTGAAACTTCAATCTATCAGTTCATCTATGTCGACCATCAGAGCATCTTGGGCTGGAAGAATTTCTCTGGCCAAGATGTTCCTTCTTCCCCATGTTCTTTACTTCTTTAGGACACTGACAATACCAATCCTTATAGCCGACTTAGCCAAAATCCAAAACATTATCAACACTTTCATATGGGCAGCTCACAAACCCAGGCTAAAATCCTCTCTACTGGGCACCCCCGCAGCCTATGCTAGCCTGGGAGCTCCCAATATCAAAATATACTATAATGCAGTCACCCTGGCTCAAGCTAAACATTGGTGGACATCTCATCCTCTACCCTCCTGGCTACAAATTGAATCCACAACAACCTCGCACCCCCTCTACCTACTTCTTGCAGTGCTCTGGATAAACTTTCAGGCTCTTTGCTCCTTTCTTCCCTCGGTCACCGCCACAACAACTACCTGGAAGGGCATACAACAAGCATCCAAAGGGATCCACATAGATGTCTTATTATCACTCCCACTTTTTTCCCTGCAAGTCCTGACCTGACGATCAAACATTGGACCACAGCAGGAATCACAACAATTGGGGACCTGTTTCAGCAACAACAACTCCAAAGTTTTCAGCAACTCTCAACCTCTTACAACCTACCCAGCAAAGACTTCTACATCTTCCTCATGGTTCGACATGTTCTATCTACGCTAACCACCACTAAGGTAACAATTTTCAAAGACTTATGCCACATACACACGACCATTTTTCATGACGTTAAAAATGCCCTTTTTTAAATTGGTCATTAAAAATGATCGTGTGTAGGCTCCAGAGCATTTTTAACGATGTGAAAAATGGCCTAAAAAAAAATTAAAATCTGCTCTATTTTTTCACGTCGTTTTTCACGTCGTTCTTTTTAACGTCGTGAAAAACGGTAGTGTGTATGCTTTTACGAGGGGAAAAAAAACGTGCATGCTCAGAATTATGTATGAGATGGGAGCGCTCGTTCTGGTAAAACTAGTGTTTGTAATGGAGATAGCACATTCGTAACGCTGTAAATTATTGCATCGTTTAATGCAGCGCATTCATTTCTTCTTTATATAATGCTACAATAATGAACTTCTTTTGCTGCTGATATTCAGACAGAGTTATGACAAACTTGTTTATTATTTTTTGTGATCTCATGAATATTTTTTTTTTTTGGAAAACCAGATCTCCCTAATAAATTATAAATTAATTTAAAATATCTTAATTAAAAGATCTGCCCTTTTTTTTTCTAACATTTTAAAAAATTTTAGTTTTTTGTATTTTTCTTTTGTTACCACAACAACATTATAAATTTGTATTATTTCCCCTCAAGGAGGTTGGTGTCCCTTGTTAATTATAAAATGTATTTTTTTAAATGTCCCTGCCTACTCACTAGCAAACTCTCTTTTTGAATTAAAAACACATGGTCAAGTATTTACTGTAAATCAAAAAAACATTTATTCTGGCACATAGCAAATTAAAGGGGAAGGCAGCACTGGAGACCCTGCTTAAATTTGTGCATCCTTTGGACCCCACAGCAAACATCAAAGAATAGAACACCAAAATATGGATTTAAAAAATAAAAAAAAAGATTAGGAGCACAATCTTGTCCTGGACTCCCAGAGGTCAGGAACAGCAGAAGGCAAGTGAGATATATGTCCCCAGTCTGTAGTACTAGAACAGTCTGTGCCTTCTGTCAGACCATCCAGAAGCAAGGCCATTACTTTTTTCTCTTCCTTGTAGCCTTCTCTCCAGCCTTCTCTCCAGCCCACTCTCCAGCCTTCTCTGCAGCCTTCTCTGCAGCCTTCGTTAAGCGCTTCTTCGGAGGCTGTGTCTCAGGAGGAGAGCTTGTGGCAGGAGGAGGAGGAGGGGCGACCTCTGCAAGGTCAGTGTATTGTGTTAGGTCGCCCATCAACCCCCTGTTGATGACCTTCAACATTAGGTTCTCACTAAAGAGCTGTTGCCGAATGTCCATTCTGGCTAATTTGTGTGCCAGTACTGCAGCATAGCCCTCTTCAACGGAGGGGGGCTCTCTGAGGGCCGCAGTAGCCTCTCTAATAAAGGCACCTGTTTCCTCCTCCACCTGCCTAACCCTCCTGGGCATTATTGTTTGAATTTGGAGGGGAGGCATCTGGGCTCTTGTGCTGGCCCTGGCCTCCTCCTGTGTGCCACTGGGCCCTGCCTCCTCCTGTGTGCCACTGTGCCCTGCCTCCTCCTGTGTGCCACTGGGCCCTGCCTCCTCCTGGTCCACAACGTCACCCTCTTCCTGGCTCAGCTCTGGCTGTGTATAAAAAAGGGACATACTTATATTTTTAGCTTCATCAATCACACACATTTTCACCTCATGACATTTGCAAATTGAATGCTAATAAATTAAAAAGACAATGATTCTTACCCCTGCATTTTTTATTCTTGTCCTCATCATTTTTTACCACTACTGTCTATTGATATGTAAAACACTTTTTGTTCAAGCATTAAATAGTTAGCAATAGTAACATCTATTTTACATCATTACTTTTAGTACATATAAATATTGAGATCAATACTATCCCTGGCTCCATATGTCCAAATCCGGCTCCTTCAGGACCTCTGGTTGTTCCTCCGAAGAAGGCAGAGCTTGGTTGCAGGGAAGGCTGGAGGGTTGGCTGCAGGGAAGGCTGGAGGGTTGGCTGTAGGGAAGGCTGGAGAGACGTCTGGGGGGAAGGGTTGAAAGAGAATCCCTGACTTCCAGATGGTCATCCAGAAAGCTTAATTTGCTGTAGTACCACAGACTGAGTTTATAAACTTCCTCTGCTGCAGCTCCTGACCTCTGGGATTTCAGGACCATATTGCGCTGAGTCCTATATGTGCCCCTAATGGTAGAAATTTTGGTGTTCACATCTTGGATGGTTGCTGTGGGGATCTGTGTCTTGACAAATTCAAGCAGGCTCTCCAGTGCTGCCTTCCTGGCCGCTTTATTTTTATTTTTAGATGTTTTGGTTTGCCAGAGAACAGGAAGTTCCTTCCATATGTCCAGGAACTCCCCCATAAATTCTGGACTTTTGAAAGCCTGCATGTTTTCTGAAAGTCAAAAACAAGACAAAAATACTAGTGTCAGTCAAGACTCTTCAAATAATCTTTATCACCATATATTTGCTCTGCCAAAGCAAATAGAGGAAATCAATATGAACATTATACAATTGCCAACATTTTTGCTGGTCCCGATCACCATCGACACCACCAAAAACATAATCAGAAGCCTCAGAGCCAGCACATCTCCAAATGACATAATTTCTACAAAACTCCTGAAAGAATGTACCGACATTTTAGCACCCACCATAACACACCTCGTAAAGCAATCATTCAAAGAAGGTATTGTTCTGACCTCTCTCAAGCAAGGCATAATCAAACCCCTCCTAAAGAAACCCAACCTCGACCCCAAAGACCCAAACTACCGCAGACCGGTAACAAGCCTCAGCACCATCTCCAAGATTATGGAGAAAGGAGTAGTACAACAGCTACAACTCCATTTGGACACTTACAAACTCTTGGATCCACTACAATCAGGCTTCCGCCCAGGCCATGGCACAGAAACAGCACTTCTTAAAATATGGGACGATGCCCTTGAAGCAGCAGATGACGGAGAATCATGTCTCTTGGTGCTGCTGGGCCTCAGTGCAGCATTCGACACAGTAGACCACAAAATGCTACTCATTTGCCTTAAAGAAGCAGGAGTCGCAGACCCTGACCTACCCTGGTTCGCATCCTTCCTAGAAAATCGCTCCCAGACAGTGAAACTAGGAGTCTTCACCTCTGAAACTCGTGCAATTTCTTGTGGAGGCCCTCAAGGATCACCCCTGTCACCCGTGCTCTTTAACATCTACCTCCGCCCACTCCTCAAAATCATCAGCAAACAGGACCTGTGCTACCACTCATACGCTGACGACACCCAACTCTACTTTCGTCTCACCGGGAAAAAAGACCAATATCACGGATTGGAAAATTGCCTCACATTGATCAATGATTTGATGACTGATAGTTTCCTCAAACTCAACGGACCAAAAACAGAACTCCTTCTCCTCCACGCAAACCGAAAGACAAAAACTAAAACGTCTTGGACACTCCCCACCATCCTTGGACAGACCATTACCCCAAGCACCAAAGTCAAAAGTCTCAGAGTCATCTTTGACTCGGAGATGTCGATGGATGCACAAATTGGATCAGTAGTCAGTGGATCTCACCATCTCCTCCGCCTGCTGCGTAGACTCATCCCCTTCATCCCAGAAGAGGACACAACAGTAGTAGTTGGAACAATTATCAACTCCCGACTCGACTACGAAAACACCCTCTACCTCGGACTACCCAAATACCAGATTTCGCGCCTACAAGTCGTCCAGAACACGGCTGCCAGGCTGGTAATGGGAAAAAAACATTGTGAATCCATCACCCCATCACTGAGGACCCTTCATTGGCTAACCATAAAGGATCGGATCACATTCAAGACCCTCTGTCTCACCCACAAGTGCACACAAGGAAACGCTCCTCAATATCTATGCGAGAAAATAAAACACTACACCCCCAATCGCACTCTCCGATCAACCAACCAAAACCTCCTTCACAACCTACAAATCAAAGGGAGAACGAAGATTTGCAGTCCAAGGACCACGGCTTTGGAACGCTCTACCCATGGATATCCACTTGGAAGAAAACCATCGGGCCTTCAGGAAAAAACTTAAGACCCACCTATTCTGATGGATCAGGACGTCACTGGATGCAAAGCGCCTTGATGCGATTCAGTTCGCATTTGTAGCGCTAAACAAGTTATTCACTCACTCACTCACTCATATAGGCCACAATCTCATCCACTGATGAATCAAAATTCAGAAAAATGTTACGTACCTTCGTTATCACATTCGTTGCTTACTCCTTCTTCCGCCCAATGAACGTAGTTACGACACATGTGTATTAGCTTTATATACACTGCGCATGCGGGAAAACTCTGCACGTTTTCCCCGCCCCTGACGTTCAATATGGTACTTTCCCCGCCCCTTCTCGCTCGTCGTAGTGCTACACAACATGGCGGAGACACAGGTGTCTGAGATTACCTCAACAGAGGATGAAATTCCGGAGGAACCAAAGACCCGATCCCGGAGATATAAGGCATCCAACATGACATTCGAGGAAATGGTGGAGATGGTCGCCATTTTGAGGAGGGAGGATTATGATGCCAAGCATGGGCCGTATAAAAAGCCTAATCTTGTCAAGGCCAAAATTATAGGGAAAGTGGTTAAAACTCTTCACCATAAATTTGGGGTGTGCAGAACTAAGGAACAGCTCAGAAAACAGTGGTCTGACCTCAAGTTGCGGGAGCCCGACCAATACAAAAGAATAAAGAAAGTCATTGGAAAAAGTAAGTATTTTTCATGTCTTTGAACTTCTGATTATTATTACTTGCATGTTGCTGCATGTGCTTTTCTTTAATGTAGTACAGTTAAAGATAGCAACTTTCATGTTCGTGGGCACAGTAATCGGTCGTAGTAAACCTCTTTCGTACGTTCACTTAATAATACAATGTTTTTGGCTGATAGAGCGTTTAAATAAATGTTACCATGCCTATTTTGGTGAGATGATTTTTTTGACATGGTTGAATAGATTTTTTGGTAACTATATTTAAAAAATATAACTGGATGCATTGTAATGTAAGGAGAGAATGCTCAACAGCTGGTTAAACATCTGGACTCGGTAGCACAAGTGTGGGCCAACAGAACAACTTTTTTAGGGTGTCACACACAGCTGAACCAGTGTATATACTTAGGGGTGTTTACATGTGTGAAACTTGATAAATATATATACCGTATTTATCGCCGTATAACACGCACCGGCGTATAACACGCACCCCAAGTTTAGGAGGAAATTTTAGGGAAAAAAACTTTTAGGAGGGAAGTTTAAGGAAAAATAACTTACATTTAAATGCAGCCTTGTCAGTGTCCATTGCAGCCTTGTCACAGTGCAGCCTTGTCAGTGTCCATTGCAGCCTTGTCACAGTGCAGCCTTGTCAGTGTCCATTGCAGCCTTGTCACAGTGCAGCCTTGTCAGTGTCCATTGCAGCCTTGTCACAGTGCAGCCTGGTCACAGTGCAGCCTTGTCAGTGTCCATTGCAGCCTTGCCCCACAGTCGCCGTGCAGCCTTGCCCCAGAGTTGCCGTGCAGCCTTGCCCCAGAGTCGCCGTGCAGCCTTGCCCCAGAGTCGCCGTGCAGCATTTTAAAATTGGCGCCGAGACTGTGCAGACGCCGCCGAGAACGCCGAGAACGCCGGGGACGCAGGGACGCAGGGACTGGGGGGAGCCGCCGCCGAGATACACATTTATACTCGGCTTTTCTCGGCTCCGCTCACAGTCACGCCGAGTCCCGCCCTATGATGGACATAACACAGGTCCAATGGCGGGACTGGGCGTGACTGTGAGCGGAGCCGAGAAAATCCGAGTATATCCGAGTACATTCGGCTATGTGTATCTCGCTCCGCTCCGCTCCCAGTCAGCGGAGACAGCTCAGGGATGTGGATATCAGCGTATAACACGCACCCACGATTTTCCCCTGATAAATACGGTATATGTTCCTGTTTTGGTAAGGGATACAATCATGTGTTCAGCTTGGAATTTTGCCAAAACAGACAATTGTACCACACTTCCAAAGAATGTTTTCCTCTTTCAGGCCTCAATTTTTTTGTAAATTATTATTTATTAACTAAAGTATACCTTTTCTTGCAATCTCAATAGGGCTTCAAACAGGTTCTAGACATGAGCCTAGGAACCCCACACCTCCAACAAGAGACCCACAACCACATGATGTAGAGGAACGATAAGTGGAGGAAGTGGAAACTGGCACCACAACAGGTCAGTGTCATACACCACAGATTCAAGTAATAGATGTAGGCCTGCATATTTATAATACATGTTGTTTTTTACAATTATAGGTGCTGTTCTGCCTGTAGAGCAAGACAATTTCACAAGTCACAGTGCCCAGATCCTGATACAATACCGAATGGTCTGCTGTCGTGACCTTGAAAAAATAAAGGGAGACTTGATACAGATCAGGCAAAATACCAAGCGGGTGGAGCAAACTCTCGAAAATATTATGGCTGTGCTTGGGCGGGTTTAATTAAAAAAAAAATAACTTTGAAATTGCTTTTGTTTGTAATGTTATTTTTTTGTTTACTATTTTAATAATTGTACATGTTGAACTTTAAAAGTTCCAGTTTAGAAAATGTTTTTAAGCATGCCTGTTCATGCGTTTTACCCAAAATAATATTTTGTAACACTCAAAATTTTTGACATACTTTTCCAAAAAAAATAAAATATAAAAAAATTATAATGTGCAAAATGCAAATATTAAAAAGCTTTTAAACTCAACAATGTGTGGCTTCTTATATCAATGTCTTATATCAATGTTGGCCAAAGTAAGGAAAATTATTTTTTGTGTTTACACTGACAATGATGGGTATTTACTAATGGAAAATACACATGGCACTACAAGTGCACTAGGAGAACCTAGGAGAAAGAAAAGAAACACAACCAAAAAGAAAAGAAAATATGTTTTCAGCTGAAATTTTTTTTTTATTCAAGTTCAAAGTTAAGGTTCATCAGGCATATCAATGGCCCCCCTACCCACAAAATATTCAAGGTATTGTTGCCGCACATCACGGCCGCTTTGGGGGCCAAGCCTGGATGGCCAGCTTCCAGGGCTAACAAAGGATTTGGGTCCTGTATTGTGGCCTCAGGCCCAACAAAAGTCAGATAATTCTGCTCTGGCCAGCCTATAATTAAACACCCTCCTCTCAGGGGTGAGGCTCCTTTGAGGAAATGGCCTCATAAGATGGGGACCCAGGGCAAACGCCTCATCCGTGACAAAAACGAATGGGAGTGCCTCCACATTCTGTGCCAATGGTGGCAATGCCAGCTCATCAGATAGGAGCCGTTGGGCAAACTCAGTCTGAGCAAATACTCCACCATCAGACATCCATCCATTTTTCCCCACATCCACGTATAGAAACTCGTAGTTGGCGACACCACCGCCATCATGACAATACTGTGGAACCCCTTGTAATTATAATAATAGGATCCCGAATGGGGTGGTGGCATGACCCGGACGTGCTTGCTGTCGATGGCCCCTCCACAGTTTGGAAAGTTCCACCGCTGGGCAAACTGAGATGCCACATTCTGCCATTCCTGTGGAGTAGAAGGGAACTGTGGAGTTACAAAAAAAATAAATAATACTTTCATACATGAACATTGCAAGCAGATTAGACAAAATCATTCTTGGCCAACATCAGGATAAACTTTTTTTTTAGAGGATTTGAATACAAAAAAAACTCCTTTCAATTATCAGATTATCACTGTCAATTATCAGATTCATCACCCCCTCTGATGGGCCATTTAATACATTTTATGGGGGGGTTGAAGATGAGTTGGGGACCTCACAAATCAAGGCTGTAGCACTCTGTCTGAATTTAAAGAAAAAATAACAATCAGCACAAATTTTTAGGGGGCGTTTAGGGTAAAGAACTACAATGGAGCAGACAAAATACATTGGGAAGTGACTAGGCTAGGTGTGTATGGGCCCAGGATAGTATGCTGGAGAGGTTAGTTAGGGGAAATATGCATGTAGGCCAAAAAAGGAGAATTAAAAGCTTAGAGCATGCATGGGGACAAAGGGGACATTCACAGCATATTACAATCATGGTAATTAGGGACTGATGAAAGAAATATAATACATTATTAAGAATTAAATACATAGAATGTAATGTTAAAGTAGAAAACTTTTACCTTAATATAGTCCTCCTGCAAAACTTGAATGATGGCAGAACAGGTCTCTAGTATAATGATCCCCAGAGCCTGGGGGGAGATGCCTGTTGAGAACTTGAGGTCCTGCAGGCTTCTCCCACTCACCAGGTATCGCAACGTGGCGATGAGCCTCTGCTCAGCAGTGATGGCTTCCCGCATAACGGTGTCCTGCCTGGTGATATAGGGGGACACCAAAGCCAACAGATGCTGAAAAACGGGGTCCGACATCCGGAGAAAATTCCTGTAGTCCTCAGGATTATTCTCCCGGATCTCCCGCAACAAAGGCATGTGACAGAATTGGTGCCGCTGGAGCAACCAATTCTTGGTCCATGAACTCCTCCTCACCCTGTTCATGGACTGGAGTTGGGATAAAGCAAGAACCCCAGTACCAACCTCAGCATGAACTCTACGACGAGTACGTAGCCGCAACATGGCTAGAAAATGGTCGGCTGGTCAGAACAAACTAAAAGAACGCACGGAAGAACAGTAAGGCCTATGAAGAACGACCTGAAAAACAGTAACGAGCAGACAAGAACGCACTGAATAAACATATAAGAACTGACTACAAGCACTGAAAGACAGATACAAACCCACAAGCACAAACTGAACTCCACAAAACGATCTTAAAAGCACGAAGACTGAAAAGCGCAAATCGTCTCTCACCAAACTTTTACTAACACGCGTTAACACGAAATTAGCAAAAGCTGCCCAAAGGGTGGCGCCATTCGAACGGAACTTCCCCTTTATAGTGCCGTTGTACATGTTGTCGTACGTGTTGTACGTCACTGCGCTTTGCTTGAGCGTTTTTTTTCATGAACGTGTGTATGCAAGGCAGGCTTGAGAGGAAACAAGAAAAATCACGTCGAGAAAAACATTGTTTTTTTCAATGACATTAAAAACGGCTGTGTGTACGCGGCATAACTCTCATTCTGCACTCTAAAGGAATCTTCACATCTACATTTTCCTCTCTCGGCCAACACCACTTGTAAACCTCAGAGTGGTCTTCTGGGAATCAAAATTACAGATCTCCCTTTCTTCCGAGGTTTGGTACCGCACCCTCAAACTCCCTGTTACCTTCTCCAGAAATGTATCCCATTGGAAAACCCTCATGAAAATCTTTCATAAATGGTACTATATAGACATGTGCATTCGTTTTCGTCCGAATGCATTTTCGTCCGAATTTCAGGCATTTTCGTTATCGTTTTAACAAAGATCCGACATAAACAAATGCTTTATTTTCGTTTTCGTTGTGACAACAGTTCGATATAGATAGGAGATTCGACGTGACGCTGACAATAACAATCTGTGTCTATCGAACCTGTGGTCGAATGTGCCTAACCTTAACTCTATTAGTCCAAGATTATTCTACATAGAGAGAAAAGATTTGACATAGAGAGAAAAGATTTGACATTATAGAGAGAAAAGATTCGACATTATAGAGAAAAAAGATTTGACATAGAGAGAAAAGATCGCTGCTGGAATTGGGTGGGGGAAGTAAAATAAAAATAATGATGATGATGAATGTTATTGGCTGATTGTAACCAAAGAGGAGGAGCAGTAAAATAGCTAGAACTAACTTGACAATTCAACATGAACAACGAAGATTCAACAAAGCATCGAAAAACATACAAACGTTGAATCTGTCATTGAAGGCTTATGGTGTCTGTCAAAAGTTAAAAAATTTGACGGTGCAGCTAAACTGTACGACACTGCAATCGTACATTTCCGGTCAAATGCATCCGCCCATAGGCTATAGAAGAATTTTAATGTTGGTTGACTAGTAATAGTACTTAATAAATATAATTATTACTAGTCATACAACATTAGAATTCTACTATAGCTTGTAGGCGGAACATTCGACCGTAAATGTATGATTGCAGCGTCGTACAGTTTCGCTGCTCCGTCGAATCTTCTTTGAACATTCGACAGATACCATAAGCCTTCAATGACAGATTAGACCTTAATTAATTCAGATTTTCGGACGAATGCAATTTCTAACGAAAAACAAAATTAAAAAAAAAACGAATTTCGGGAGTAACTAAATAAATTTATTTTTCGGACGAAAACGAAATCCCGAAACGAAATATTTCAGTGTGCACATGTCTAGTACTATACGCCTGATAAACTTGCCCGTATTTTTCCATCCCAATCATCAAACTGTTGGAGGAATTGTGATACTACTGGTGACATTTTTCATATTTGGTGGGGTTGTCCCATCATAGCCTCCTTCTGGAAGGACATTTCCACCTTAATTGCTGACATCACCCACACTCAACAAAAATTGATTCCGCAAATGGCTCCCTTTGGTCTAGCGTGTGGCAATCCTTCCCACTATAACACATATCTTGATAGCAGCATGTATAACCCTAGCGCGTGCATGGAAAGATCCACAACCACCATATTTCTCCTCCCTCATTTCTACCATTAATGACCATTGCCACATCAAATTTCTCTTTGCCAAAGATCATTTGCAAAGTGACAAATTTCTCCAACACTGGTCTCCCTGGCTAGCCAATCCTATAAATATTAAACTACCATAACTCAACATTATATGATACGTACTGGACCCACTCACAGCAACACTCTCTCTATCCTATAAGCACAGGACCAAAGAGAGCCAAAAGTGAACCTCTTCAATCTTTAAGTTTTCCTTCTTCTCTTTTACCTACCCCCCTTAAAGTTTTTTTTTTTTTCTCATCACCTCAACATCCCCCGCGGGGGGGTCTGGTGTTGAGGTAACATAACAACTCAAGTATGTACACCCCTGACATATTCATGTTGCAACTTGCTAGATGTCAATTGACTGTCCTATGTAGTAATTCACTGTGTTTCCAATGCATTTACCTTCTTTGTATTTGCTTTTATTACATCAATAAAATCTTTAAACGCAAAAAAAAATTAAAAAATGGTGTTTGTCCCTTCAGGTAATTTTGAATGAACTGTCATAATTGGCTCTCAAAAGCTGTATACTAACTATCAGATTATCGTATAATCGCTTTTTTTCCTTCTGATTTTCTGATTGTGTGTACTAGGCTTAAGGATTTATGCTTTAAAGTATACAGTATGTTAACCCTTAAAACAAAAATCAACATTCTGTTTCCACTTCTGTCCTCAAACTTTAGTTGACATTTTCTTTTTTGCTTAGCCTTCTGCTGTCTATTACAATGTACCTTATCGTTCATGTGATCCTGCTGTGAGATTTAAATTCTCTGTTCCAAAGTGGCAAAGTCCACCCACTAGCTTACAATTCAGCAATGTCTCTAAGTATTTTCGTTTGCAGGCCATATCACCCAGCCCAGGACATGTATCCATAAAACTAGGGATGAGCCGAACACCCCCGGGTTCAGTTCGCACCAGAACCTTCGAACGGACCGAAAGTTTGCGCGAATTTTCGAACCCTATTCGTTATAATGGACGCGAACGTTCGAAATCAAAATTGCTAATTACAACGGCCAATATGCATGTTAATGTCATAAAAGAGGTTTGGGGACCCGGGTCCTGCCCCAGGGGACATATATCAATGCAAAAAGAAATTTTAAAAACTAACGTTTTTTCGGGAGCAGTCATTTTAATGATGCATAAAGTGAAAAAAAAAAAGTGAAATTTTCCTTTAAATATGGTACCTGGGGGGTGTCTAAAGTATGCCTGTGAAGTGGCATGTGTTTCCCGTGTTTAGAACTGTCCTTGCACAAAATGACATTTGTAAAGGAAAAAAAGAAGCCATTTAAAACCACTTGCGGCTTTAATGTCATGTCTTGTCCTGGCCGCCATATGGCTGAAAATCCTTGAGAAAAATGGCATGGCTACCCCATCACCCCCCCCCCCCACCCCAGCCCCTTTGGGTCTTGTATGGATATTAAGGGGGACCCCGCACCCAAAATAAAACCCTATACCTACAACCCTATATACTCTGAACAGCAGTATATAGGTGGTGCAAACAAGACACGGACTGCAGGTTTGTTCTTAAGTAGAATCTGAACAGGTACATTATGAAGTGTAGCTCCATCCCAAAAAAATCTATTTTTAAGCTTTTTGGAGAACATAGGGAGGGGTTATCACCCCTGTAACATTTGCTGTCTTTGCACATCTGTTCAGAACATGTCACCTCACTTTCCGTCCCAATGACAAATGTTTTTGGAAAAGTGGGGTTTTAATTGAAACAAGGATTGGTGATAAAGCATCAGTAGAGAGGAGATACCTTTTTCCCAAATTAAATCTAACAGGATAGAATTTCCCTTCCTAGGGGTAGATTTCCTCTCACTTCCTGTTTTCTCTTGCCGTTTGCAAGTAGGAGTCGTTTGTAAGTTGGATGTTTGAAAGTAGGGGCCTGCCGTATATACTCTGCAGAAATTTGCCCTATTAGATGTTGGTGTAGCCACAAGACTGGTGGGCACAGGAATGGGCCCTGCTGTAAGTTAATAGATCAAGATTTGTACTTGCATGCACCTGTTGAACCGGGCAGAAAAATTGGGCCTTTGGTGGTGGTGGTGGTGGTGGTGGACGGTGTTGCCACAAGACTGTAAGCCCTCACAGTTACTCTTGGTGGGTGCAGGAATGGGCCCTGCTGTGAGTTATTAGATCAAGATTTGTAATTGCATGCACCTGTTGAACAGGGCAGAAAAATTGGGCCTTTGGTGGTGGTGGTGGTGGTGGTGGTGGTGGACGGTGTTGCCACAAGACTGTAAGCCCTCACAGTTACTCTTGGTGGGCGCAGGAATGGGCCCTGCTGTGAGTTATTAGATCAAGATTTGTAATTGCATGCACCTGTTGAACAGGGCAGAAAAATTGGGCCTTTGGTGGTGGTGGTGGTGGTGGACGGTGTTGCCACAAGACTGTAGGCCCTCATAGTTACTCTTGGTGGGCGCAGGAATGGGCCCTGCTGTGAACTATTAGATCAAGATTTGTAATTACACGCCCCTGTTAAACAGGGGCTGAAAAATTGTGCCTTAGGCATTGGTGCTGGTGCCACAACACTGCAACCCCTCACAGATACTGTACTTGGAGCACAGCAGTCACACCTGTTGCGAAGCATCTTTTTAAAAAATTGTAATTACACGCCCCTGTTA
This sequence comes from Rana muscosa, assembly GCA_029206835.1. Classification (NCBI taxonomy): domain Eukaryota; kingdom Metazoa; phylum Chordata; class Amphibia; order Anura; family Ranidae; genus Rana; species Rana muscosa. The sequence goes on from CM055116.1 coordinate 288,332,584, forward strand.
TACAGGGGCTGAAAAATTGTGCCTTAGGCATTGGTGCTGGTGCCACAACACTGCAACCCCTCACAGATACTGTACTCTGAGCACAGCAATGAGAACTGTTGCAAAGCATTGCCTAAAAATTGTAATTACACGCCCCAACAGGGGCTGAAAAATTGTGCCTTAGGCACTGGTGCTGGTGCCACAACACTGCAACCCCTCACAGATACTGTACTTGGAGCACAGCAGTCACACCTGTTGCGAAGCATCTTTTTAAAAAATTGTAATTACACGCCCCTGTTATACAGGGGCTGAAAAATTGTGCCTTAGGCACTGGTGCTGGTGCCACAACACTGCAACCCCTCACAGATACTGTACTCTGAGCACAGCAATGAGACCTGTTGCAAAGCATTGCCTAAAAATTGTAATTACACGCCCCAACAGGGGATGAAAAATTGTGCCTTAGGCACTGGTGCTGATGCCACAACACTGCAACCCCTCACAGATACTGTACTTGGAGCACAGCAGTCACACCTGTTGCGAAACATCTTTTTAAAAAATTGTAATTACACGCCCCTGTTATACAGGGGCTGAAAAATTGTGCCTTAGGCACTGGTGTGGTGGCATGGATCATTGAGGAGGAGGAAGAGGATAGTCAGTGAACATAACAGGACAGTCACTCAGCATCAGCATAGGCAGTCTTGAAGGGATGTGACATTATAAATTATTCCGTTATATCCGCTTCAGGTGTCTGGTAGCTGGTGGTGATCCAAGACTGATTCATTTTTATGAAGGTCAGTCGATCAACCGAGTCGGTGGACAGGCGCACCCTATGATCGGTGACAAATCCTCCAGCAGCACTGAATGTGCGTTCGGAAAGAACGCTGGATGCAGGACAGGCCAGTAGCTCAATTGCATACTGTGCAAGCTCTGGCCAGTGATCCATCCTCAGGACCCAGTAAGCCAGAGGATTTTCGGTGGGAAAGGTGTCCAAGTCTGACCTTGCCCCTAGGTATTCCTGCACCATGTATATCAGACGCTGGCGATGGTTGCTGGAACCGATCATACCTTGGGGCTGCGGACTAAAAAATTGTCTGAACGCATCGGTCAGACGTCCACCTTCCCCACCGCTCCTTCTGTTACTGACCGAAGTATCAGCAACTCGTCGTCCAGGACCAGGAGTTTGTAACCTCCCAGTTTCTGGGAACGCGTTGCACAGACCTTTCTGCAAGGCCTCCCTGAGATGTCTCATCCTCTGCTCCCTCTGCGACGGCAAGATAAGGTCCGCAACCTTACCCTTGTACCGTGGATCAAGGAGAGTGGCCAGCCAGTAATGGTCCCTCTCCTTGATCCGAAGAACACGAGGATCCTTCCGCAGGCTTTGCAGGATCAGGGAGGCCATGCAGCGTAGGTTAGCTGAGGCATTCGGTCCGGAGTCTTCTGGGTCACTGAGGATGACATGATCGCCAGTTACCTCCTCCCAGCCACGTACAAGTCCACTGGTTTGTTGGGACTGTACATCATCCCTAAAAGACTGCTGCTGCTGATGCTGAGTGCCAGGCTCCACCTCCATGCTCACACAATCCTCCTCCTCCTCCTCCTCATCCTCATCCTCTTCCTGTGTGATGGGTGGGACAGAAGGAACACTGTCTGGATAAAGGGGGCCTTGAGAGGCAAGGAAGTCCTCCTCTTCCTGCCTCTGTTCTGCCTCAAGTGCCCTGTCCATTATCCCATGCAGCGTATGCTCCAACAGGTGGACAAGAGGTACAGTGTCACTGATGCATGCACTGTCACTGCTCACCATCCTCGTGGCCTCCTCAAATGGTGAGAGGACAGTGCATGCATCCCTGATCATGCTCCACTGGCGTGGGGAAAAAAAGCCAAGCTCCCCTGACCCTGTCCTGGTGCCGTAGTCGTAAAGGTACTCATTGATGGCCCTCTGCTGCGTGTGCAGTCGCTGCAGCATGGCCAACGTTGAGTTCCACCTGGTGGGCATGTCACATATTCGGCGGTTCTTGGGCAGGTTCAGCTCCTTTTGCAGCTCAGTCAGCCGAGCACTGGCATTATAAGATCGGCGGAAATGCACACAGACTTTCCTGGCCTGCCTCAGGACATCCTGTAAGCCTGGGAACCTGCCCAAGAACCGCTGCACCACCAGGTTGAGGATGTGAGCCATACAGGGCACATGGGTGAGCTGCCCCTGTCGCAGGGTGGAGAGGAGGTTGGTGCCATTGTCAGAAACGACCATTCCTGGCCTAAGCTGGCGTGGCGTCAACCACCTCTCGGCCTGCCCCTGCAGAGCTGCCAGAATCTCTGGCCCAGTGTGGCTCCTGTCCCCCAAACACACCAGCGCAAGCACGGCATGGCATCTTTTTGCCTGCGTACTCGCGTAGCCCCTTGTACGCCTACGGAGCACCGCTGGTTCCGAGGACAGAGCACTCGAAGAGGACATGGAGGAAGAAGAAGAGGAGGGGGTGGAGGAGAGAGGTGTGTCACAACCAGTAGTAGCATTTTGGAGGTGTGGTGGCGGAACAACCTCCAACACTACTGCACCTTGTCCTGCATCCCTCCCAGCTGCCAATAGAGTGACCCAATGGGCCGTGAAATAAAGATAACGTCCCTGTCCATGCCTGCTGGACCATGAGTCAGCGGTAATATGCACCTTACCGCTGACTGCCCTGTCCAGTGAGGCATGGACATTGCCTTCCACATGCCGGTAGAGAGACGGAATCGCCTTCCGTGAGAAAAAGTGGCGTTTGGGAACCTGCCACTGAGGAACCGCACATTGAACAAACTCACGGAAGGGGGCCGAGTCTACCAACTGAAAAGGCAGCAGTTGAAGTGCTAGCAATTTAGCCAAGCTAGCATTCAACCGCTGGGCATGTGGATGGCTGGGAGTATACTTCTTTCGATGGTCCAGCAGCTGGGGCAGGGAAATTTGCCTGCTACAATCGGACGTCGGTGTACTGCAAGTACTTGGTTGTGACACACCTATATCTACACCTTCAGTCCTCTCAGAGCAGCTTTCAGAGAGGACTGAAGATATAGTGGGGATGGAGATCCCAGCTGATGAGGAGCAAGGAGAGGTCCGCTTTGTTCTTTGGTGTGGGTCTTTTATGTGTGCTTGCCAACGAGCTGCATGGCAGGTCGACATATGTCTGCTCATGCTTGTGGTGCCCAAGCGGCTGATGTTTTGGCCACGCGAGATACGCTTGAGACAAATATTGCAAATAGCAGTGGTGCGATCTGATGCACTCGTCTCAAAAAAGGCCCACACTAAAGAACTTTTGTGATAACGTGCAGAGGCAGCGCCCTGCACAGGCGGAGCTCTGCGGTGTGGTACAGTTGCTGTGCTGGCCTCTAGCTGGCCTCCAGGGGGCATCCTGCCTCGTTGGACATGTGACGCCGCATCCTCCTCCTCCTCCTCCTCCTCCTCCTCTCTCCCTTCAGGCACCCACGTGGAGTCAGTGACCTCATCATCCCCTCCCTCTTCACCACTAGAGCAAACCTGGCAGTAAGCTGCAGCTGGTGGAGCAGTACTGCCAGATTGCTGTCCCACAAAAGGCCCACACCAAAGAACTTTTTGAATGACGGGCAGAGGCAGCGCCCTGCACAGGCGGAGCTCTGCGGTGTGATTCCGTCGGTGTACTGCCCTTACGCTGGCCACCAAAGGGCATCCTGCCTCGTTGGAGATGTGCCTCCTCCTCATCCTCCTCCTCCTCCTCTCTCCTATTAGGCACCCACGTGGAGTCAGTGACCTCATCATCACCTCCCTCCTCATCACTGGAGCCAATCTGGCAGTATGCTGCAGCTGCTGGAACATGACTGCCAGATTGGTGTCCTTCTTGAGCATCCCCTCTGTCTGCTCTCACGCTACTGACTTCCTCAAGCTGGGTATCATCATCCGAGCCTTCGAATCGTTGGGCATCCTCCTGGAGCATTTACCCAACACTGTGCTCAAACAGTTCGGGGGACTCCTCAGGAGGACATGGTGGGTCTAGGGAAGGGGTGGCTGATGATGCCATTGAGTACGCGTTGGCAGCTGCTCTGCCAGTACCCTGAGCCTGGGTGAGAGAGGATGAGGAGGATGAGGAGGGCTTGGTCATCCATTCTACCAAGCCTTCGGCATGATGTGGCTCCACATGTCCAGCTGCCGAAAACAAAGACAAGCGTGTCCTATGGCCACGTGCTGATGACGATGCACGACCACGTCCACGGCCAGCACTGTTGTCTCTAGAAACAGAGCCTGCCTGCCCTGTGTTCTTGCCTCGGCACGCTCTGCCTCTCCTTGGCGGTCTTCCAGCCATTGTAGTCGGTAGTGTATATAGTATAAAAAATAGAGCTCCTATGTGTGCTCACAACACACTGTAGGTACTATGGGTGCTGACACTAACACACTATAGGTACTATGTGTGCTGCTGACAAGAAAATATAGGAGCTCTGTTTGCTGCCACTAACACACTAGAAGTCCTATGGGTGCTGCTGAGAAGAAAATATAGGAGCTCTGTTTGATGCCACTAACACACTAGAAGTCCTATGGGTGCTGCTGAGAAGAAAATATAGGAGCTCTGTGTGATGCCACTAACACACTAGAAGTCCTATGGGTGCTTCTGAGAAGAAAATATAGGAGCTCTGTGTGATGCCACTAACACACTAGAAGTCCTATGGGTGCTGCGGAGAAGAAAATATAGGAGCTCTGTGTGATGCCACTAACACACTAGAAGTCCTATGGGTGCTTCTGAGATGAAAATATAGGAGCTCTGTGTGATGCCACTAACACACTAGAAGTCCTATGGGTGCTTCTGAGATGAAAATATAGGAGCTCTGTTTGCTGCCACTAACACACTAGAAGTCCTATGGGTGCTGCTGAGAAGAAAATATAGGAACTCTGTGTGATGCCACTAACACACTAGAAGTCCTATGGGTGCTGCTGAGAAGAAAATATAGGAGCTCTGTGTGATGCCACTAACACACTAGAAGTCCTATGGGTGCTTCTGAGATGAAAATATAGGAGCTCTGTTTGCTGCCACTAACACACTAGAAGTCCTATGGGTGCTGCTGAGAAGAAAATATAGGAGCTCTGTTTGCTGCCACTAACACACTAGAAGTCCTATGGGTGCTGCTGAGAAGAAAATATAGGAGCTCTGTGTGATGCCACTAACACACTAGAAGTCCTATGGATGCTTCTGAGATGAAAATATAGGAGCTCTGTGTGATGCCACTAACACACTAGAAGTCCTATGGGTGCTTCTGAGATGAAAATATAGGAGCTCTGTTTGCTGCCACTAACACACTAGAAGTCCTATGGGTGCTGCTGAGAAGAAAATATAGGAGCTCTGTGTGATGCCACTAACACACTAGAAGTCCTATGGGTGCTGCTGAGAAGAAAATATAGGAGCTCTGTGTGATGCCACTAACACACTAGAAGTCCTATGGGTGCTTCTGAGATGAAAATATAGGAGCTCTGTTTGCTGCCACTAACACACTAGAAGTCCTATGGGTGCTGCTGAGAAGAAAATATAGGAGCTCTGTTTGCTGCCACTAACACACTAGAAGTCCTATGGGTGCTGCTGAGAAGAAAATATAGGAGCTCTGTGTGATGCCACTAACACACTAGAAGTCCTATGGGTGCTTCTGAGATGAAAATATAGGAGCTCTGTGTGATGCCACTAACACACTAGAAGTCCTATGGGTGCTTCTGAGAAGAAAATATAGGAGCTCTGTGTGATGCCACTAACACACTAGAAGTCCTATGGGTGCTGCTGAGAAGAAAATATAGGAGCTCTGTGTGATGCCACTAACACACTAGAAGTCCTATGGGTGCTTCTGAGATGAAAATATAGGAGCTCTGTGTGATGCCACTAACACACTAGAAGTCCTATGGGTGCTTCTGAGATGAAAATATAGGAGCTCTGTTTGCTGCCACTAACACACTAGAAGTCCTATGGGTGCTTCTGAGATGAAAATATAGGAGCTCTGTGTGATGCCACTAGCACACTAGAAGTCCAATGGGTGCTTCTGAGATGAAAATATAGGAGCTCTGTTTGCTGCCACTAACACACTAGAAGTCTTATGGGTGCTGCTGAGAAGAAAATAGAGGAGCTCTGTGTGATGCCACTAACACACTAGAAGTCCTATGGGTGCTTCTGAGAAGAAAATATAGGAGCTCTGTGTGATGCCACTAACACACTAGAAGTCCTATGGGTGCTGCTGAGTAGGGATGAGCTTCGTGTTCGAGTCGAACATACGTTCGACTCGAACATCGGCTGTTCGATCGTTCGACAAAGATCGAACGATTTGGGCCGTTCGCGCCAAATTCGAGTGACGCGAACGGCCCACAATGCACTACGCCATCGCAGTGTCATCCAGGCGCTGTGATTGGCCAAGCATGCACTGTGACCCCGCATGCTTGGCCAATCACAGCGCCGGCAGCGAGGAGAGCAATGATTGGCCACAGGCAGGATGCCTGTGGCCAATTATTGCTGAGGGTGTTTAGTACACGCCCCACACTATAAAAGGCCGCCAGCACGGCGGCCTAGTGTAGTGTGTTCCGGAGCAGGGAAAGAGAAGCATAGGCAGGGACAGTGACATTTATTTTTTTCTTGCTTAAGCTGGCCTCCAGGGGGCATCCTGCCTCGTTGGACATGTGACGCCGCATCCTCCTCCTCCTCCTCCTCCTCCTCCTCTCTCCCTTCAGGCACCCACGTGGAGTCAGTGACCTCATCATCCCCTCCCTCTTCACCACTAGAGCAAACCTGGCAGTAAGCTGCAGCTGGTGGAGCAGTACTGCCAGATTGCTGTCCCACAAAAGGCCCACACCAAAGAACTTTTTGAATGACGGGCAGAGGCAGCGCCCTGCACAGGCGGAGCTCTGCGGTGTGATTCCGTCGGTGTACTGCCCTTACGCTGGCCACCAAAGGGCATCCTGCCTCGTTGGAGATGTGCCTCCTCCTCATCCTCCTCCTCCTCCTCTCTCCTATTAGGCACCCACGTGGAGTCAGTGACCTCATCATCACCTCCCTCCTCATCACTGGAGCCAATCTGGCAGTATGCTGCAGCTGCTGGAACATGACTGCCAGATTGGTGTCCTTCTTGAGCATCCCCTCTGTCTGCTCTCACGCTACTGACTTCCTCAAGCTGGGTATCATCATCCGAGCCTTCGAATCGTTGGGCATCCTCCTGGAGCATTTACCCAACACTGTGCTCAAACAGTTCGGGGGACTCCTCAGGAGGACATGGTGGGTCTAGGGAAGGGGTGGCTGATGATGCCATTGAGTACGCGTTGGCAGCTGCTCTGCCAGTACCCTGAGCCTGGGTGAGAGAGGATGAGGAGGATGAGGAGGGCTTGGTCATCCATTCTACCAAGCCTTCGGCATGATGTGGCTCCACATGTCCAGCTGCCGAAAACAAAGACAAGCGTGTCCTATGGCCACGTGCTGATGACGATGCACGACCACGTCCACGGCCAGCACTGTTGTCTCTAGAAACAGAGCCTGCCTGCCCTGTGTTCTTGCCTCGGCACGCTCTGCCTCTCCTTGGCGGTCTTCCAGCCATTGTAGTCGGTAGTGTATATAGTATAAAAAATAGAGCTCCTATGTGTGCTCACAACACACTGTAGGTACTATGGGTGCTGACACTAACACACTATAGGTACTATGTGTGCTGCTGGCAAGAAAATATAGGAGCTCTGTTTGCTGCCACTAACACACTAGAAGTCCTATGGGTGCTACTGAGAAGAAAATATAGGAGCTCTGTTTGATGCCACTAACACACTAGAAGTCCTATGGGTGCTGCTGAGAAGAAAATATAGGAGCTCTGTGTGATGCCACTAACACACTAGAAGTCCTATGGGTGCTTCTGAGAAGAAAATATAGGAGCTCTGTGTGATGCCACTAACACACTAGAAGTCCTATGGGTGCTGCGGAGAAGAAAATATAGGAGCTCTGTGTGATGCCACTAACACACTAGAAGTCCTATGGGTGCTTCTGAGATGAAAATATAGGAGCTCTGTGTGATGCCACTAACACACTAGAAGTCCTATGGGTGCTGCTGAGAAGAAAATATAGGAGCTCTGTTTGCTGCCACTAACACACTAGAAGTCCTATGGGTGCTGCTGAGAAGAAAATATAGGAGCTCTGTGTGATGCCACTAACACACTAGAAGTCCTATGGGTGCTTCTGAGATGAAAATATAGGAGCTCTGTGTGATGCCACTAACACACTAGAAGTCCTATGGGTGCTTCTGAGATGAAAATATAGGAGCTCTGTTTGCTGCCACTAACACACTAGAAGTCCTATGGGTGCTGCTGAGAAGAAAATATAGGAACTCTGTGTGATGCCACTAACACACTAGAAGTCCTATGGGTGCTGCTGAGAAGAAAATATAGGAGCTCTGTGTGATGCCACTAACACACTAGAAGTCCTATGGGTGCTTCTGAGATGAAAATATAGGAGCTCTGTTTGCTGCCACTAACACACTAGAAGTCCTATGGGTGCTGCTGAGAAGAAAATATAGGAGCTCTGTTTGCTGCCACTAACACACTAGAAGTCCTATGGGTGCTGCTGAGAAGAAAATATAGGAGCTCTGTGTGATGCCACTAACACACTAGAAGTCCTATGGGTGCTTCTGAGATGAAAATATAGGAGCTCTGTGTGATGCCACTAACACACTAGAAGTCCTATGGGTGCTTCTGAGATGAAAATATAGGAGCTCTGTTTGCTGCCACTAACACACTAGAAGTCCTATGGGTGCTGCTGAGAAGAAAATATAGGAGCTCTGTGTGATGCCACTAACACACTAGAAGTCCTATGGGTGCTGCTGAGAAGAAAATATAGGAGCTCTGTGTGATGCCACTAACACACTAGAAGTCCTATGGGTGCTTCTGAGATGAAAATATAGGAGCTCTGTTTGCTGCCACTAACACACTAGAAGTCCTATGGGTGCTGCTGAGAAGAAAATATAGGAGCTCTGTTTGCTGCCACTAACACACTAGAAGTCCTATGGGTGCTGCTGAGAAGAAAATATAGGAGCTCTGTGTGATGCCACTAACACACTAGAAGTCCTATGGGTGCTTCTGAGATGAAAATATAGGAGCTCTGTGTGATGCCACTAACACACTAGAAGTCCTATGGGTGCTTCTGAGAAGAAAATATAGGAGCTCTGTGTGATGCCACTAACACACTAGAAGTCCTATGGGTGCTGCTGAGAAGAAAATATAGGAGCTCTGTGTGATGCCACTAACACACTAGAAGTCCTATGGGTGCTTCTGAGATGAAAATATAGGAGCTCTGTGTGATGCCACTAACACACTAGAAGTCCTATGGGTGCTTCTGAGATGAAAATATAGGAGCTCTGTTTGCTGCCACTAACACACTAGAAGTCCTATGGGTGCTTCTGAGATGAAAATATAGGAGCTCTGTGTGATGCCACTAGCACACTAGAAGTCCAATGGGTGCTTCTGAGATGAAAATATAGGAGCTCTGTTTGCTGCCACTAACACACTAGAAGTCTTATGGGTGCTGCTGAGAAGAAAATAGAGGAGCTCTGTGTGATGCCACTAACACACTAGAAGTCCTATGGGTGCTTCTGAGAAGAAAATATAGGAGCTCTGTGTGATGCCACTAACACACTAGAAGTCCTATGGGTGCTGCTGAGTAGGGATGAGCTTCGTGTTCGAGTCGAACATACGTTCGACTCGAACATCGGCTGTTCGATCGTTCGACAAAGATCGAACGATTTGGGCCGTTCGCGCCAAATTCGAGTGACGCGAACGGCCCACAATGCACTACGCCATCGCAGTGTCATCCAGGCGCTGTGATTGGCCAAGCATGCACTGTGACCCCGCATGCTTGGCCAATCACAGCGCCGGCAGCGAGTAGAGCAATGATTGGCCACAGGCAGGATGCCTGTGGCCAATTATTGCTGAGGGTGTTTAGTACACGCCCCACACTATAAAAGGCCGCCAGCACGGCGGCCTAGTGTAGTGTGTTCCGGAGCAGGGAAAGAGAAGCATAGGCAGGGACAGTGACATTTATTTTTTTCTTGCTTAACCTGGATTCCTTTAGTTTAGGGAAAGAGAAGGATAGGTAGGGAGAGTGTCAGTGTGTTTTACTGTGCGAATCCTTGTTCTAGGGACAGGGAAGGACAGTGAGGGAATTCTCCTTGTGCTATAGTGTGCTTTAAAAAAACATTTTTTCTAGGGACAGAAAACTATAGGTAGGGAGAGTGTCAGTGTCTTTTACTGTGCGAATCCTTGTTTCTAGGGACAGGGAAGGACAGTGAGGGAATTCTCCTTGTGCTATAGTGTGCTTTAAAAAAAAAATTTTCTAGGGACAGAAAACTATAGGAAGGAAGAGTGTCAGTTTCTTTCACTGTGATAATCCTTGTTTCTAGGGACAAAGAAGGAAAGTGAGTGAAATTCTCCTTGTGCTATAGTGTGCTTTAAAAAAACATTTTTTCTAGGGACAGAAAACTATAGGTAGGGAGAGTGTCAGTGTGTTTTACTGTGCGAATCCTTGTTTCTAGGGACAGGGAAGGACAGTGAGGGAATTCTCCTTGTGCTATAGTGTGCTTTAAAAAAACATTGTTTCTAGGGACAGAAAACTATAGGAAGGAAGAGTGTCAGTTTCTTTCACTGTGATAATCCTTGTTTCTAGGGACAAAGAAGGAAAGTGAGTGAAATTCTCCTTGTGCTATAGTGTGCTTTAAAAAAACATTTTTTCTAGGGACAGAAAACTATAGGTAGGGAGAGTGTCAGTGTGTTTTACTGTGCGAATCCTTGTTTCTAGGGATAGGGAAGGACAGTGAGGGAATTCTCCTTGTGCTATAGTGTGCTTTAAAAAAACATTTTTTCTAGGGACAGAAAACTATAGGTAGGGAGAGTGTCAGTGTGTTTTACTGTGCGAATCCTTGTTTCTAGGGACAGGGAAGGACAGTGAGGGAATTCTCCTTGTGCTATAGTGTGCTTTAAAAAAACATTTTTTCTAGGGACAGAAAACTATAGGTAGGAAGAGTGTCAGTTTCTTTCACTGTGATAATCCTTGTTTCTAGGGACAAAGAAGGAAAGTGAGGGAAATTCTCCTTGTGCTATAGTGTGCTTTAAAAAAACATTTTTTCTAGGGACAGAAAACTATAGGTAGGGAGAGTGTCAGTGTCTTTTACTGTGCGAATCCTTGTTTCTAGGGACAGGGAAGGACAGTGAGGGAATTCTCCTTGTGCTATAGTGTGCTTTAAAAAAATTTTTTTCTAGGGACAGAAAACTATAGGAAGGAAGAGTGTCAGTTTCTTTCACTGTGATAATCCTTGTTTCTAGGGACAAAGAAGGAAAGTGAGTGAAATTCTCCTTGTGCTATAGTGTGCTTTAAAAAAACATTTTTTCTAGGGACAGAAAACTATAGGTAGGGAGAGTGTCAGTGTGTTTTACTGTGCGAATCCTTGTTTCTAGGGACAGGGAAGGACAGTGAGGGAATTCTCCTTGTGCTATAGTGTGCTTTAAAAAAACATTTTTTCTAGGGACAGAAAACTATAGGAAGGAAGAGTGTCAGTTTCTTTCACTGTGATAATCCTTGTTTCTAGGGACAAAGAAGGAAAGTGAGTGAAATTCTCCTTGTGCTATAGTGTGCTTTAAAAAAACATTTTTTCTAGGGACAGAAAACTATAGGTAGGGAGAGTGTCAGTGTGTTTTACTGTGCGAATCCTTGTTTCTAGGGACAGGGAAGGACAGTGAGGGAATTCTCCTTGTGCTATAGTGTGCTTTAAAAAAACATTTTTTCTAGGGACAGAAAACTATAGGAAGGAAGAGTGTCAGTTTCTTTCACTGTGATAATCCTTGTTTCTAGGGACAAAGAAGGAAAGTGAGTGAAATTCTCCTTGTGCTATAGTGTGCTTTAAAAAAACATTTTTTCTAGGGACAGAAAACTATAGGTAGGGAGAGTGTCAGTGTGTTTTACTGTGTGAATCCTTGTTTCTAGGGACAGGGAAGGACAGTGAGGGAATTCTCCTTGTGCTATAGTGTGCTTTAAAAAAACATTTTTTCTAGGGACAGAAAACTATAGGTAGGGAGAGTGTCAGTGTGTTTTACTGTGCGAATCCTTGTTTCTAGGGACAGGGAAGGACAGTGAGGGAATTCTCCTTGTGCTATAGTGTGCTTTAAAAAAACATTTTTTCTAGGGACAGAAAACTATAGGTAGGAAGAGTGTCAGTTTCTTTCACTGTGATAATCCTTGTTTCTAGGGACAAAGAAGGAAAGTGAGGGAAATTCTCCTTGTGCTATAGTGTGCTTTAAAAAAACATTTTTTCTAGGGACAGAAAACTATAGGTAGGGAGAGTGTCAGTGTCTTTTACTGTGCGAATCCTTGTTTCTAGGGACAGGGAAGGACAGTGAGGGAATTCTCCTTGTGCTATAGTGTGCTTTAAAAAAACATTTTTTCTAGGGACAGAAAACTATAGGAAGGAAGAGTGTCAGTTTCTTTCACTGTGATAATCCTTGTTTCTAGGGACAAAGAAGGAAAGTGAGTGAAATTCTCCTTGTGCTATAGTGTGCTTTAAAAAAACATTTTTTCTAGGGACAGAAAACTATAGGTAGGGAGAGTGTCAGTGTGTTTTACTGTGCGAATCCTTGTTTCTAGGGACAGGGAAGGACAGTGAGGGAATTCTCCTTGTGCTATAGTGTGCTTTAAAAAAACATTTTTTCTAGGGACAGAAAACTATAGGAAGGAAGAGTGTCAGTTTCTTTCACTGTGATAATCCTTGTTTCTAGGGACAAAGAAGGAAAGTGAGTGAAATTCTCCTTGTGCTATAGTGTGCTTTAAAAAAACATTTTTTCTAGGGACAGAAAACTATAGGTAGGGAGAGTGTCAGTGTGTTTTACTGTGCGAATCCTTGTTTCTAGGGACAGGGAAGGACAGTGAGGGAATTCTCCTTGTGCTATAGTGTGCTTTAAAAAAACATTTTTTCTAGGGACAGAAAACTATAGGTAGGAAGAGTGTCAGTTTCTTTCACTGTGATAATCCTTGTTTCTAGGGACAAATAAGGAAAGTGAGGGAAATTCTCCTTGTGCTATAGTGTGCTTTAAAAAAACATTTTTTCTAGGGACAGAAAACTATAGGTAGGGAGAGTGTCAGTGTCTTTTACTGTGTGAATCCTTGTTTCTAGGGACAGGGAAGGACAGTGAGGGAATTCTCCTTGTGCTATAGTGTGCTTTAAAAAAACATTTTTTCTAGGGACAGAAAACTATAGGAAGGAAGAGTGTCAGTTTCTTTCACTGTGATAATCCTTGTTTCTAGGGACAAAGAAGGAAAGTGAGTGAAATTCTCCTTGTGCTATAGTGTGCTTTAAAAAAACATTTTTTCTAGGGACAGAAAACTATAGGTAGGGAGAGTGTCAGTGTCTTTTACTGTGCAAAATCCTTGTTTCTAGGGACAGGGAAGGACAGTGAGGGAATTCTCCTTGTGCTATAGTGTGCTTTAAAAAAACATTTTTTCTAGGGACAGAAAACTATAGGAAGGAAGAGTGTCAGTTTCTTTCACTGTGATAATCCTTGTTTCTAGGGACAAAGAAGGAAAGTGAGTGAAATTCTCCTTGTGCTATAGTGTGCTTTAAAAAAACATTTTTTCTAGGGACAGAAAACTATAGGTAGGGAGAGTGTCAGTGTCTTTTACTGTGCGAATCCTTGTTTCTAGGGACAGGGAAGGACAGTGAGGGAATTCTCAATGTGCTATAGTGTGCTTTAAAAAAACATTTTTTCTAGGGACAGAAAACTATAGGAAGGAAGAGTGTCAGTTTCTTTCACTGTGATAATCCTTGTTTCTAGGGACAAAGAAGGAAAGTGAGTGAAATTCTCCTTGTGCTATAGTGTGCTTTAAAAAAACATTTTTTCTAGGGACAGAAAACTATAGGTAGGGAGAGTGTCAGTGTGTTTTACTGTGTGAATCCTTGTTTCTAGGGACAGGGAAGGACAGTGAGAGAATTCTCCTTGTGCTATAGTGTGCTTTAAAAAAACATTTTTTCTAGGGACAGAAAACTATAGATAGGGAGAGTGTCAGTGTGTTTTACTGTGCGAATCCTTGTTTCTAGGGACAGGGAAGGACAGTGAGGGAATTCTCCTTGTGCTATAGTGTGCTTTAAAAAAACATTTTTTCTAGGGACAGAAAACTATAGGAAGGAAGAGTGTCAGTTTCTTTCACTGTGATAATCCTTGTTTCTAGGGAAAAAGAAGGAAAGTGAGTGAAATTCTCCTTGTGCTATAGTGTGCTTTAAAAAAACATTTTTTCTAGGGACAGAAAACTATAGGTAGGGAGAGTGTCAGTGTGTTTTACTGTGCGAATCCTTGTTTCTAGGGACAGGGAAGGACAGTGAGGGAATTCTCCTTGTGCTATAGTGTGCTTTAAAAAAACATTTTTTCTAGGGACAGAAAACTATAGGAAGGAAGAGTGTCAGTTTCTTTCACTGTGATAATCCTTGTTTCTAGGGACAAAGAAGGAAAGTGAGTGAAATTCTCCTTGTGCTATAGTGTGCTTTAAAAAAACATTTTTTCTAGGGACAGAAAACTATAGGTAGGGAGAGTGTCAGTGTGTTTTACTGTGCGAATCCTTGTTTCTAGGGACAGGGAAGGACAGTGAGGGAATTCTCCTTGTGCTATAGTGTGCTTTAAAAAAAAATTTTTCTAGGGACAGAAAACTATAGGAAGGAAGAGTGTCAGTTTCTTTCACTGTGATAATCCTTGTTTCTAGGGACAAAGAAGGAAAGTGAGTGAAATTCTCCTTGTGCTATAGTGTGCTTTAAAAAAACATTTTTTCTAGGGACAGAAAACTATAGGTAGGGAGAGTGTCAGTGTGTTTTACTGTGTGAATCCTTGTTTCTAGGGACAGGGAAGGACAGTGAGGGAATTCTCCTTGTGCTATAGTGTGCTTTAAAAAAACATTTTTTCTAGGGACAGAAAACTATAGGTAGGGAGAGTGTCAGTGTGTTTTACTGTGCGAATCCTTGTTTCTAGGGACAGGGAAGGACAGTGAGGGAATTCTCCTTGTGCTATAGTGTGCTTTAAAAAAACATTTTTTCTAGGGACAGAAAACTATAGGTAGGAAGAGTGTCAGTTTCTTTCACTGTGATAATCCTTGTTTCTAGGGACAAAGAAGGAAAGTGAGGGAAATTCTCCTTGTGCTATAGTGTGCTTTAAAAAAACATTTTTTCTAGGGACAGAAAACTATAGGTAGGGAGAGTGTCAGTGTCTTTTACTGTGCGAATCCTTGTTTCTAGGGACAGGGAAGGACAGTGAGGGAATTCTCCTTGTGCTATAGTGTGCTTTAAAAAAACATTTTTTCTAGGGACAGAAAACTATAGGAAGGAAGAGTGTCAGTTTCTTTCACTGTGATAATCCTTGTTTCTAGGGACAAAGAAGGAAAGTGAGTGAAATTCTCCTTGTGCTATAGTGTGCTTTAAAAAAACATTTTTTCTAGGGACAGAAAACTATAGGTAGGGAGAGTGTCAGTGTGTTTTACTGTGCGAATCCTTGTTTCTAGGGACAGGGAAGGACAGTGAGGGAATTCTCCTTGTGCTATAGTGTGCTTTAAAAAAACATTTTTTCTAGGGACAGAAAACTATAGGAAGGAAGAGTGTCAGTTTCTTTCACTGTGATAATCCTTGTTTCTAGGGACAAAGAAGGAAAGTGAGTGAAATTCTCCTTGTGCTATAGTGTGCTTTAAAAAAACATTTTTTCTAGGGACAGAAAACTATAGGTAGGGAGAGTGTCAGTGTGTTTTACTGTGTGAATCCTTGTTTCTAGGGACAGGGAAGGACAGTGAGGGAATTCTCCTTGTGCTATAGTGTGCTTTAAAAAAACATTTTTTCTAGGGACAGAAAACTATAGGTAGGGAGAGTGTCAGTGTGTTTTACTGTGCGAATCCTTGTTTCTAGGGACAGGGAAGGACAGTGAGGGAATTCTCCTTGTGCTATAGTGTGCTTTAAAAAAACATTTTTTCTAGGGACAGAAAACTATAGGTAGGAAGAGTGTCAGTTTCTTTCACTGTGATAATCCTTGTTTCTAGGGACAAAGAAGGAAAGTGAGGGAAATTCTCCTTGTGCTATAGTGTGCTTTAAAAAAACATTTTTTCTAGGGACAGAAAACTATAGGTAGGGAGAGTGTCAGTGTCTTTTACTGTGCGAATCCTTGTTTCTAGGGACAGGGAAGGACAGTGAGGGAATTCTCCTTGTGCTATAGTGTGCTTTAAAAAAACATTTTTTCTAGGGACAGAAAACAATAGGAAGGAAGAGTGTCAGTTTCTTTCACTGTGATAATCCTTGTTTCTAGGGACAAAGAAGGAAAGTGAGTGAAATTCTCCTTGTGCTATAGTGTGCTTTAAAAAAACATTTTTTCTAGGGACAGAAAACTATAGGTAGGGAGAGTGTCAGTGTGTTTTACTGTGCGAATCCTTGTTTCTAGGGACAGGGAAGGACAGTGAGGGAATTCTCCTTGTGCTATAGTGTGCTTTAAAAAAACATTTTTTCTAGGGACAGAAAACTATAGGAAGGAAGAGTGTCAGTTTCTTTCACTGTGATAATCCTTGTTTCTAGGGACAAAGAAGGAAAGTGAGTGAAATTCTCCTTGTGCTATAGTGTGCTTTAAAAAAACATTTTTTCTAGGGACAGAAAACTATAGGTAGGGAGAGTGTCAGTGTGTTTTACTGTGCGAATCCTTGTTTCTAGGGACAGGGAAGGACAGTGAGGGAATTCTCCTTGTGCTATAGTGTGCTTTAAAAAAAACATTTTTTCTAGGGACAGAAAACTATAGGTAGGAAGAGTGTCAGTTTCTTTCACTGTGATAATCCTTGTTTCTAGGGACAAATAAGGAAAGTGAGGGAAATTCTCCTTGTGCTATAGTGTGCTTTAAAAAAACATTTTTTCTAGGGACAGAAAACTATAGGTAGGGAGAGTGTCAGTGTCTTTTACTGTGCGAATCCTTGTTTCTAGGGACAGGGAAGGACAGTGAGGGAATTCTCCTTGTGCTATAGTGTGCTTTAAAAAAACATTTTTTCTAGGGACAGAAAACTATAGGAAGGAAGAGTGTCAGTTTCTTTCACTGTGATAATCCTTGTTTCTAGGGACAAAGAAGGAAAGTGAGTGAAATTCTCCTTGTGCTATAGTGTGCTTTAAAAAAACATTTTTTCTAGGGACAGAAAACTATAGGTAGGGAGAGTGTCAGTGTGTTTTACTGTGTGAATCCTTGTTTCTAGGGACAGGGAAGGACAGTGAGGGAATTCTCCTTGTGCTATAGTGTGCTTTAAAAAAACATTTTTTCTAGGGACAGAAAACTATAGGTAGGGAGAGTGTCAGTGTGTTTTACTGTGCGAATCCTTGTTTCTAGGGACAGGGAAGGACAGTGAGGGAATTCTCCTTGTGCTATAGTGTGCTTTAAAAAAACATTTTTTCTAGGGACAGAAAACTATAGGTAGGAAGAGTGTCAGTTTCTTTCACTGTGATAATCCTTGTTTCTAGGGACAAAGAAGGAAAGTGAGGGAAATTCTCCTTGTGCTATAGTGTGCTTTAAAAAAACATTTTTTCTAGGGACAGAAAACTATAGGTAGGGAGAGTGTCAGTGTCTTTTACTGTGCGAATCCTTGTTTCTAGGGACAGGGAAGGACAGTGAGGGAATTCTCCTTGTGCTATAGTGTGCTTTAAAAAAACATTTTTTCTAGGGACAGAAAACTATAGGAAGGAAGAGTGTCAGTTTCTTTCACTGTGATAATCCTTGTTTCTAGGGACAAAGAAGGAAAGTGAGTGAAATTCTCCTTGTGCTATAGTGTGCTTTAAAAAAAACATTTTTTCTAGGGACAGAAAACTATAGGTAGGGAGAGTGTCAGTGTGTTTTACTGTGCGAATCCTTGTTTCTAGGGACAGGGAAGGACAGTGAGGGAATTCTCCTTGTGCTATAGTGTGCTTTAAAAAAACATTTTTTCTAGGGACAGAAAACTATAGGAAGGAAGAGTGTCAGTTTCTTTCACTGTGATAATCCTTGTTTCTAGGGACAAAGAAGGAAAGTGAGTGAAATTCTCCTTGTGCTATAGTGTGCTTTAAAAAAACATTTTTTCTAGGGACAGAAAACTATAGGTAGGGAGAGTGTCAGTGTGTTTTACTGTGTGAATCCTTGTTTCTAGGGACAGGGAAGGACAGTGAGGGAATTCTCCTTGTGCTATAGTGTGCTTTAAAAAAACATTTTTTCTAGGGACAGAAAACTATAGGTAGGGAGAGTGTCAGTGTGTTTTACTGTGCGAATCCTTGTTTCTAGGGACAGGGAAGGACAGTGAGGGAATTCTCCTTGTGCTATAGTGTGCTTTAAAAAAACATTTTTTCTAGGGACAGAAAACTATAGGTAGGAAGAGTGTCAGTTTCTTTCACTGTGATAATCCTTGTTTCTAGGGACAAAGAAGGAAAGTGAGGGAAATTCTCCTTGTGCTATAGTGTGCTTTAAAAAAACATTTTTTCTAGGGACAGAAAACTATAGGTAGGGAGAGTGTCAGTGTCTTTTACTGTGCGAATCCTTGTTTCTAGGGACAGGGAAGGACAGTGAGGGAATTCTCCTTGTGCTATAGTGTGCTTTAAAAAAACATTTTTTCTAGGGACAGAAAACAATAGGAAGGAAGAGTGTCAGTTTCTTTCACTGTGATAATCCTTGTTTCTAGGGACAAAGAAGGAAAGTGAGTGAAATTCTCCTTGTGCTATAGTGTGCTTTAAAAAAACATTTTTTCTAGGGACAGAAAACTATAGGTAGGGAGAGTGTCAGTGTGTTTTACTGTGCGAATCCTTGTTTCTAGGGACAGGGAAGGACAGTGAGGGAATTCTCCTTGTGCTATAGTGTGCTTTAAAAAAACATTTTTTCTAGGGACAGAAAACTATAGGAAGGAAGAGTGTCAGTTTCTTTCACTGTGATAATCCTTGTTTCTAGGGACAAAGAAGGAAAGTGAGTGAAATTCTCCTTGTGCTATAGTGTGCTTTAAAAAAACATTTTTTCTAGGGACAGAAAACTATAGGTAGGGAGAGTGTCAGTGTGTTTTACTGTGCGAATCCTTGTTTCTAGGGACAGGGAAGGACAGTGAGGGAATTCTCCTTGTGCTATAGTGTGCTTTAAAAAAACATTTTTTCTAGGGACAGAAAACTATAGGTAGGAAGAGTGTCAGTTTCTTTCACTGTGATAATCCTTGTTTCTAGGGACAAATAAGGAAAGTGAGGGAAATTCTCCTTGTGCTATAGTGTGCTTTAAAAAAACATTTTTTCTAGGGACAGAAAACTATAGGTAGGGAGAGTGTCAGTGTCTTTTACTGTGCGAATCCTTGTTTCTAGGGACAGGGAAGGACAGTGAGGGAATTCTCCTTGTGCTATAGTGTGCTTTAAAAAAACATTTTTTCTAGGGACAGAAAACTATAGGAAGGAAGAGTGTCAGTTTCTTTCACTGTGATAATCCTTGTTTCTAGGGACAAAGAAGGAAAGTGAGTGAAATTCTCCTTGTGCTATAGTGTGCTTTAAAAAAACATTTTTTCTAGGGACAGAAAACTATAGGTAGGGAGAGTGTCAGTGTCTTTTACTGTGCAAAATCCTTGTTTCTAGGGACAGGGAAGGACAGTGAGGGAATTCTCCTTGTGCTATAGTGTGCTTTAAAAAAACATTTTTTCTAGGGACAGAAAACTATAGGAAGGAAGAGTGTCAGTTTCTTTCACTGTGATAATCCTTGTTTCTAGGGACAAAGAAGGAAAGTGAGTGAAATTCTCCTTGTGCTATAGTGTGCTTTAAAAAAACATTTTTTCTAGGGACAGAAAACTATAGGTAGGGAGAGTGTCAGTGTCTTTTACTGTGCGAATCCTTGTTTCTAGGGACAGGGAAGGACAGTGAGGGAATTCTCAATGTGCTATAGTGTGCTTTAAAAAAACATTTTTTCTAGGGACAGAAAACTATAGGAAGGAAGAGTGTCAGTTTCTTTCACTGTGATAATCCTTGTTTCTAGGGACAAAGAAGGAAAGTGAGTGAAATTCTCCTTGTGCTATAGTGTGCTTTAAAAAAACATTTTTTCTAGGGACAGAAAACTATAGGTAGGGAGAGTGTCAGTGTGTTTTACTGTGTGAATCCTTGTTTCTAGGGACAGGGAAGGACAGTGAGAGAATTCTCCTTGTGCTATAGTGTGCTTTAAAAAAACATTTTTTCTAGGGACAGAAAACTATAGATAGGGAGAGTGTCAGTGTGTTTTACTGTGCGAATCCTTGTTTCTAGGGACAGGGAAGGACAGTGAGGGAATTCTCCTTGTGCTATAGTGTGCTTTAAAAAAACATTTTTTCTAGGGACAGAAAACTATAGGAAGGAAGAGTGTCAGTTTCTTTCACTGTGATAATCCTTGTTTCTAGGGAAAAAGAAGGAAAGTGAGTGAAATTCTCCTTGTGCTATAGTGTGCTTTAAAAAAACATTTTTTCTAGGGACAGAAAACTATAGGTAGGGAGAGTGTCAGTGTGTTTTACTGTGCGAATCCTTGTTTCTAGGGACAGGGAAGGACAGTGAGGGAATTCTCCTTGTGCTATAGTGTGCTTTAAAAAAACATTTTTTCTAGGGACAGAAAACTATAGGAAGGAAGAGTGTCAGTTTCTTTCACTGTGATAATCCTTGTTTCTAGGGACAAAGAAGGAAAGTGAGTGAAATTCTCCTTGTGCTATAGTGTGCTTTAAAAAAACATTTTTTCTAGGGACAGAAAACTATAGGTAGGGAGAGTGTCAGTGTGTTTTACTGTGCGAATCCTTGTTTCTAGGGACAGGGAAGGACAGTGAGGGAATTCTCCTTGTGCTATAGTGTGCTTTAAAAAAAAAATTTTCTAGGGACAGAAAACTATAGGAAGGAAGAGTGTCAGTTTCTTTCACTGTGATAATCCTTGTTTCTAGGGACAAAGAAGGAAAGTGAGTGAAATTCTCCTTGTGCTATAGTGTGCTTTAAAAAAACATTTTTTCTAGGGACAGAAAACTATAGGTAGGGAGAGTGTCAGTGTGTTTTACTGTGTGAATCCTTGTTTCTAGGGACAGGGAAGGACAGTGAGGGAATTCTCCTTGTGCTATAGTGTGCTTTAAAAAAACATTTTTTCTAGGGACAGAAAACTATAGGTAGGGAGAGTGTCAGTGTGTTTTACTGTGCGAATCCTTGTTTCTAGGGACAGGGAAGGACAGTGAGGGAATTCTCCTTGTGCTATAGTGTGCTTTAAAAAAACATTTTTTCTAGGGACAGAAAACTATAGGTAGGAAGAGTGTCAGTTTCTTTCACTGTGATAATCCTTGTTTCTAGGGACAAAGAAGGAAAGTGAGGGAAATTCTCCTTGTGCTATAGTGTGCTTTAAAAAAACATTTTTTCTAGGGACAGAAAACTATAGGTAGGGAGAGTGTCAGTGTCTTTTACTGTGCAAATCCTTGTTTCTAGGGACAGGGAAGGACAGTGAGGGAATTCTCCTTGTGCTATAGTGTGCTTTAAAAAAACATTTTTTCTAGGGACAGAAAACTATAGGAAGGAAGAGTGTCAGTTTCTTTCACTGTGATAATCCTTGTTTCTAGGGACAAAGAAGGAAAGTGAGTGAAATTCTCCTTGTGCTATAGTGTGCTTTAAAAAAACATTTTTTCTAGGGACAGAAAACTATAGGTAGGGAGAGTGTCAGTGTGTTTTACTGTGCGAATCCTTGTTTCTAGGGACAGGGAAGGACAGTGAGGGAATTCTCCTTGTGCTATAGTGTGCTTTAAAAAAACATTTTTTCTAGGGACAGAAAACTATAGGAAGGAAGAGTGTCAGTTTCTTTCACTGTGATAATCCTTGTTTCTAGGGACAAAGAAGGAAAGTGAGTGAAATTCTCCTTGTGCTATAGTGTGCTTTAAAAAAACATTTTTTCTAGGGACAGAAAACTATAGGTAGGGAGAGTGTCAGTGTGTTTTACTGTGCGAATCCTTGTTTCTAGGGACAGGGAAGGACAGTGAGGGAATTCTCCTTATGCTATAGTGTGCTTTAAAAAAACATTTTTTCTAGGGACAGAAAACTATAGGTAGGAAGAGTGTCAGTTTCTTTCACTGTGATAATCCTTGTTTCTAGGGACAAAGAAGGAAAGTGAGGGAAATTCTCCTTGTGCTATAGTGTGCTTTAAAAAAACATTTTTTCTAGGGACAGAAAACTATAGGTAGGGAGAGTGTCAGTGTCTTTTACTGTGCGAATCCTTGTTTCTAGGGACAGGGAAGGACAGTGAGGGAATTCTCCTTGTGCTATAGTGTGCTTTAAAAAAACATTTTTTCTAGGGACAGAAAACTATAGGAAGGAAGAGTGTCAGTTTCTTTCACTGTGATAATCCTTGTTTCTAGGGACAAAGAAGGAAAGTGAGTGAAATTCTCCTTGTGCTATAGTGTGCTTTAAAAAAACATTTTTTCTAGGGACAGAAAACTATAGGTAGGGAGAGTGTCAGTGTCTTTTACTGTGCGAATCCTTGTTTCTAGGGACAGGGAAGGACAGTGAGGGAATTCTCCTTGTGCTATAGTGTGCTTTAAAAAAACATTTTTTCTAGGGACAGAAAACTATAGGAAGGAAGACTGTCAGTTTCTTTCACTGTGATAATCCTTGTTTCTAGGGACAAAGAAGGAAAGTGAGTGAAATTCTCCTTGTGCTATAGTGTGCTTTAAAAAAACATTTTTTCTAGGGACAGAAAACTATAGGTAGGGAGAGTGTCAGTGTGTTTTACTGTGTGAATCCTTGTTTCTAGGGACAGGGAAGGACAGTGAGGGAATTCTCCTTGTGCTATAGTGTGCTTTAAAAAAACATTTTTTCTAGGGACAGAAAACTATAGGTAGGGAGAGTGTCAGTGTGTTTTACTGTGCGAATCCTTGTTTCTAGGGACAGGGAAGGACAGTGAGGGAATTCTCCTTGTGCTATAGTGTGCTTTAAAAAAACATTTTTTCTAGGGACAGAAAACTATAGGAAGGAAGAGTGTCAGTTTCTTTCACTGTGATAATCCTTGTTTCTAGGGACAAAGAAGGAAAGTGAGTGAAATTCTCCTTGTGCTATAGTGTGCTTTAAAAAAACATTTTTTCTAGGGACAGAAAACTATAGGTAGGGAGAGTGTCAGTGTGTTTTACTGTGCGAATCCTTGTTTCTAGGGACAGGGAAGGACAGTGAGGGAATTCTCCTTGTGCTATAGTGTGCTTTAAAAAAACATTTTTTCTAGGGACAGAAAACTATAGGAAGGAAGAGTGTCAGTTTCTTTCACTGTGATAATCCTTGTTTCTAGGGACAAAGAAGGAAAGTGAGTGAAATTCTCCTTGTGCTATAGTGTGCTTTAAAAAAACATTTTTTCTAGGGACAGAAAACTATAGGTAGGGAGAGTGTCAGTGTGTTTTACTGTGCGAATCCTTGTTTCTAGGGACAGGGAAGGACAGTGAGGGAATTCTCCTTGTGCTATAGTGTGCTTTAAAAAAACATTTTTTCTAGGGACAGAAAACTATAGGAAGGAAGAGTGTCAGTTTCTTTCACTGTGATAATCCTTGTTTCTAGGGACAAAGAAGGAAAGTGAGTGAAATTCTCCTTGTGCTATAGTGTGCTTTAAAAAACATTTTTTCTAGGGACAGAAAACTATAGGTAGGGAGAGTGTCAGTGTGTTTTACTGTGTGAATCCTTGTTTCTAGGGACAGGGAAGGACAGTGAGGGAATTCTCCTTGTGCTATAGTGTGCTTTAAAAAAACATTTTTTCTAGGGACAGAAAACTATAGGTAGGGAGAGTGTCAGTGTGTTTTACTGTGCGAATCCTTGTTTCTAGGGACAGGGAAGGACAGTGAGGGAATTCTCCTTGTGCTATAGTGTGCTTTAAAAAAACATTTTTTCTAGGGACAGAAAACTATAGGTAGGAAGAGTGTCAGTTTCTTTCACTGTGATAATCCTTGTTTCTAGGGACAAAGAAGGAAAGTGAGGGAAATTCTCCTTGTGCTATAGTGTGCTTTAAAAAAACATTTTTTCTAGGGACAGAAAACTATAGGTAGGGAGAGTGTCAGTGTCTTTTACTGTGCGAATCCTTGTTTCTAGGGACAGGGAAGGACAGTGAGGGAATTCTCCTTGTGCTATAGTGTGCTTTAAAAAAACATTTTTTCTAGGGACAGAAAACTATAGGAAGGAAGAGTGTCAGTTTCTTTCACTGTGATAATCCTTGTTTCTAGGGACAAAGAAGGAAAGTGAGTGAAATTCTCCTTGTGCTATAGTGTGCTTTAAAAAAACATTTTTTCTAGGGACAGAAAACTATAGGTAGGGAGAGTGTCAGTGTGTTTTACTGTGCGAATCCTTGTTTCTAGGGACAGGGAAGGACAGTGAGGGAATTCTCCTTGTGCTATAGTGTGCTTTAAAAAAAACATTTTTTCTAGGGACAGAAAACTATAGGTAGGAAGAGTGTCAGTTTCTTTCACTGTGATAATCCTTGTTTCTAGGGACAAAGAAGGAAAGTGAGGGAAATTCTCCTTGTGCTATAGTGTGCTTTAAAAAAACATTTTTTCTAGGGACAGAAAACTATAGGTAGGGAGAGTGTCAGTGTCTTTTACTGTGTGAATCCTTGTTTCTAGGGACAGGGAAGGACAGTGAGGGAATTCTCCTTGTGCTATAGTGTGCTTTAAAAAAACATTTTTTCTAGGGACAGAAAACTATAGGAAGGAAGAGTGTCAGTTTCTTTCACTGTGATAATCCTTGTTTCTAGGGACAAAGAAGGAAAGTGAGTGAAATTCTCCTTGTGCTATAGTGTGCTTTAAAAAAACATTTTTTCTAGGGACAGAAAACTATAGGTAGGGAGAGTGTCAGTGTGTTTTACTGTGCGAATCCTTGTTTCTAGGGACAGGGAAGGACAGTGAGGGAATTCTCCTTGTGCTATAGTGTGCTTTAAAAAAACATTTTTTCTAGGGACAGAAAACTATAGGAAGGAAGAGTGTCAGTTTCTTTCACTGTGATAATCCTTGTTTCTAGGGACAAAGAAGGAAAGTGAGTGAAATTCTCCTTGTGCTATAGTGTGCTTTAAAAAAACATTTTTTCTAGGGACAGAAAACTATAGGTAGGGAGAGTGTCAGTGTCTTTTACTGTGCGAATCCTTGTTTCTAGGGACAGGGAAGGACAGTGAGGGAATTCTCCTTGTGCTATAGTGTGCTTTAAAAAAACATTTTTTCTAGGGACAGAAAACTATAGGAAGGAAGAGTGTCAGTTTCTTTCACTGTGATAATCCTTGTTTCTAGGGACAAAGAAGGAAAGTGAGTGAAATTCTCCTTGTGCTATAGTGTGCTTTAAAAAAACATTTTTTCTAGGGACAGAAAACTATAGGTAGGGAGAGTGTCAGTGTGTTTTACTGTGTGAATCCTTGTTTCTAGGGACAGGGAAGGACAGTGAGGGAATTCTCCTTGTGCTATAGTGTGCTTTAAAAAAACATTTTTTCTAGGGACAGAAAACTATAGGTAGGGAGAGTGTCAGTGTGTTTTACTGTGCGAATCCTTGTTTCTAGGGACAGGGAAGGACAGTGAGGGAATTCTCCTTGTGCTATAGTGTGCTTTAAAAAAACATTTTTTCTAGGGACAGAAAACTATAGGAAGGAAGAGTGTCAGTTTCTTTCACTGTGATAATCCTTGTTTCTAGGGACAAAGAAGGAAAGTGAGTGAAATTCTCCTTGTGCTATAGTGTGCTTTAAAAAAACATTTTTTCTAGGGACAGAAAACTATAGGTAGGGAGAGTGTCAGTGTGTTTTACTGTGCGAATCCTTGTTTCTAGGGACAGGGAAGGACAGTGAGGGAATTCTCCTTGTGCTATAGTGTGCTTTAAAAAAACATTTTTTTCTAGGGACAGAAAACTATAGGAAGGAAGAGTGTCAGTTTCTTTCACTGTGATAATCCTTGTTTCTAGGGACAAAGAAGGAAAGTGAGTGAAATTCTCCTTGTGCTATAGTGTGCTTTAAAAAAACATTTTTTCTAGGGACAGAAAACTATAGGTAGGGAGAGTGTCAGTGTGTTTTACTGTGCGAATCCTTGTTTCTAGGGACAGGGAAGGACAGTGAGGGAATTCTCCTTGTGCTATAGTGTGCTTTAAAAAAACATTTTTTCTAGGGACAGAAAACTATAGGTAGGAAGAGTGTCAGTTTCTTTCACTGTGATAATCCTTGTTTCTAGGGACAAAGAAGGAAAGTGAGGGAAATTCTCCTTGTGCTATAGTGTGCTTTAAAAAAACATTTTTTCTAGGGACAGAAAACTATAGGTAGGGAGAGTGTCAGTGTCTTTTACTGTGCGAATCCTTGTTTCTAGGGACAGGGAAGGACAGTGAGGGAATTCTCCTTGTGCTATAGTGTGCTTTAAAAAAACATTTTTTCTAGGGACAGAAAACTATAGGAAGGAAGAGTGTCAGTTTCTTTCACTGTGATAATCCTTGTTTCTAGGGACAAAGAAGGAAAGTGAGTGAAATTCTCCTTGTGCTATAGTGTGCTTTAAAAAAACATTTTTTCTATGGACAGAAAACTATAGGTAGGGAGAGTGTCAGTGTGTTTTACTGTGCGAATCCTTGTTTCTAGGGACAGGGAAGGACAGTGAGGGAATTCTCCTTGTGCTATAGTGTGCTTTAAAAAAACATTTTTTCTAGGGACAGAAAACTATAGGAAGGAAGAGTGTCAGTTTCTTTCACTGTGATAATCCTTGTTTCTAGGGACAAAGAAGGAAAGTGAGTGAAATTCTCCTTGTGCTATAGTGTGCTTTAAAAAAACATTTTTTCTAGGGACAGAAAACTATAGGTAGGGAGAGTGTCAGTGTCTTTTACTGTGCGAATCCTTGTTTCTAGGGACAGGGAAGGACAGTGAGGGAATTCTCCTTGTGCTATAGTGTGCTTTAAAAAAACATTTTTTCTAGGGACAGAAAACTATAGGAAGGAAGAGTGTCAGTTTCTTTCACTGTGATAATCCTTGTTTCTAGGGACAAAGAAGGAAAGTGAGTGAAATTCTCCTTGTGCTATAGTGTGCTTTAAAAAAACATTTTTTCTAGGGACAGAAAACTATAGGTAGGGAGAGTGTCAGTGTGTTTTACTGTGCGAATCCTTGTTTCTAGGGACAGGGAAGGACAGTGAGGAAATTCTCCTTGTGCTATAGTGTGCTTTAAAAAAACATTTTTTCTAGGGACAGAAAACTATAGGTAGGGAGAGTGTCAGTGTCTTTTACTGTGCGAATCCTTGTTTCTAGGGACAGGGAAGGACAGTGAGGGAATTCTCCTTGTGCTATAGTGTGCTTTAAAAAAACATTTTTTCTAGGGACAGAAAACTATAGGTAGGGAGAGTGTCAGTGTCTTTTACTGTGCGAATCCTTGTTTCTAGGGACAGGGAAGGACAGTGAGGGAATTCTCCTTGTGCTATAGTGTGCTTTAAAAAAACATTTTTTCTAGGGACAGAAAACTATAGGTAGGGAGAGTGTCAGTGTCTTTTACTGTGCGAATCCTTGTTTCTAGGGACATGGAAGCACAGTGAGGGAATTCTCCTTGTGCTATAGTGTGCTTTAAAAAAACATTTTTTCTAGGGACAGAAAACTATAGGAAGGAAGAGTGTCAGTTTCTTTCACTGTGATAATCCTTGTTTCTAGGGACAAAGAAGGAAAGTGAGTGAAATTCTCCTTGTGCTATAGTGTGCTTTAAAAAAACATTTTTTCTAGGGACAGAAAACTATAGGTAGGGAGAGTGTCAGTGTGTTTTACTGTGCGAATCCTTGTTTCTAGGGACAGGGAAGGACAGTGAGGGAATTCTCCTTGTGCTATAGTGTGCTTTAAAAAAACATTTTTTCTAGGGACAGAAAACTATAGGTAGGAAGAGTGTCAGTTTATTTCACTGTGATAATCCTTGTTTCTAGGGACAAAGAAGGAAAGTGAGTGAAATTCCCCTTGTGCTATAGTGTGCTTTAAAAAAACATTTTTTCTAGGGACAGAAAACTATAGGTAGGGAGAGTGTCAGTGTGTTTTACTGTGCGAATCCTTGTTTCTAGGGACAGGGAAGGACAGTGAGGGAATTCTCCTTGTGCTATAGTGTGCTTTAAAAAAACATTTTTTCTAGGGACAGAAAACTATAGGAAGGAAGAGTGTCAGTTTCTTTCACTGTGATAATCCTTGTTTCTAGGGACAAAGAAGGAAAGTGAGTGAAATTCTCCTTGTGCTATAGTGTGCTTTAAAAAAACATTTTTTCTAGGGACAGAAAACTATAGGTAGGGAGAGTGTCAGTGTGTTTTACTGTGCGAATCCTTGTTTCTAGGGACAGGGAAGGACAGTGAGGGAATTCTCCTTGTGCTATAGTGTGCTTTAAAAAAACATTTTTTCTAGGGACAGAAAACTATAGGTAGGAAGAGTGTCAGTTTCTTTCACTGTGATAATCCTTGTTTCTAGGGACAAAGAAGGAAAGTGAGGGAAATTCTCCTTGTGCTATAGTGTGCTTTAAAAAAACATTTTTTCTAGGGACAGAAAACTATAGGTAGGGAGAGTGTCAGTGTCTTTTACTGTGCGAATCCTTGTTTCTAGGGACAGGGAAGGACAGTGAGGGAATTCTCCTTGTGCTATAGTGTGCTTTAAAAAAACATTTTTTCTAGGGACAGAAAACTATAGGAAGGAAGAGTGTCAGTTTCTTTCACTGTGATAATCCTTGTTTCTAGGGACAAAGAAGGAAAGTGAGTGAAATTCTCCTTGTGCTATAGTGTGCTTTAAAAAAACATTTTTTCTATGGACAGAAAACTATAGGTAGGGAGAGTGTCAGTGTGTTTTACTGTGCGAATCCTTGTTTCTAGGGACAGGGAAGGACAGTGAGGGAATTCTCCTTGTGCTATAGTGTGCTTTAAAAAAACATTTTTTCTAGGGACAGAAAACTATAGGAAGGAAGAGTGTCAGTTTCTTTCACTGTGATAATCCTTGTTTCTAGGGACAAAGAAGGAAAGTGAGTGAAATTCTCCTTGTGCTATAGTGTGCTTTAAAAAAACATTTTTTCTAGGGACAGAAAACTATAGGTAGGGAGAGTGTCAGTGTCTTTTACTGTGCGAATCCTTGTTTCTAGGGACAGGGAAGGACAGTGAGGGAATTCTCCTTGTGCTATAGTGTGCTTTAAAAAAACATTTTTTCTAGGGACAGAAAACTATAGGAAGGAAGAGTGTCAGTTTCTTTCACTGTGATAATCCTTGTTTCTAGGGACAAAGAAGGAAAGTGAGTGAAATTCTCCTTGTGCTATAGTGTGCTTTAAAAAAACATTTTTTCTAGGGACAGAAAACTATAGGTAGGGAGAGTGTCAGTGTGTTTTACTGTGCGAATCCTTGTTTCTAGGGACAGGGAAGGACAGTGAGGAAATTCTCCTTGTGCTATAGTGTGCTTTAAAAAAACATTTTTTCTAGGGACAGAAAACTATAGGTAGGGAGAGTGTCAGTGTCTTTTACTGTGCGAATCCTTGTTTCTAGGGACAGGGAAGGACAGTGAGGGAATTCTCCTTGTGCTATAGTGTGCTTTAAAAAAACATTTTTTCTAGGGACAGAAAACTATAGGTAGGGAGAGTGTCAGTGTCTTTTACTGTGCGAATCCTTGTTTCTAGGGACAGGGAAGGACAGTGAGGGAATTCTCCTTGTGCTATAGTGTGCTTTAAAAAAACATTTTTTCTAGGGACAGAAAACTATAGGTAGGGAGAGTGTCAGTGTCTTTTACTGTGCGAATCCTTGTTTCTAGGGACATGGAAGGACAGTGAGGGAATTCTCCTTGTGCTATAGTGTGCTTTAAAAAAAATTTTTTCTAGGGACAGAAAACTATAGGAAGGAAGAGTGTCAGTTTCTTTCACTGTGATAATCCTTGTTTCTAGGGACAAAGAAGGAAAGTGAGTGAAATTCTCCTTGTGCTATAGTGTGCTTTAAAAAAACATTTTTTCTAGGGACAGAAAACTATAGGTAGGGAGAGTGTCAGTGTGTTTTACTGTGTGAATCCTTGTTTCTAGGGACAGGGAAGGACAGTGAGGGAATTCTCCTTGTGCTATAGTGTGCTTTAAAAAAACATTTTTTCTAGGGACAGAAAACTATAGGTAGGAAGAGTGTCAGTTTATTTCACTGTGATAATCCTTGTTTCTAGGGACAAAGAAGGAAAGTGAGGGAAATTCTCCTTGTGCTATAGTGTGCTTTAAAAAAACATTTTTTCTAGGGACAGAAAACTATAGGAAGGAAGAGTGTCAGTTTCTTTCACTGTGATAATCCTTGTTTCTAGGGACAAAGAAGGAAAGTGAGTGAAATTCTCCTTGTGCTATAGTGTGCTTTAAAAAAAAAAAATTCTAGGGACAGAAAACTATAGGTAGGGAGAGTGTCAGTGTGTTTTACTGTGCGAATCCTTGTTTCTAGGGACAGGGAAGGACAGTGAGGGAATTCTCCTTGTGCTATAGTGTGCTTTAAAAAATCATTTTTTCTAGGGACAGAAAACTATAGGAAGGAAGAGTGTCAGTTTCTTTCACTGTGATAATCCTTGTTTCTAGGGACAAAGAAGGAAAGTGAGTGAAATTCTCCTTGTGCTATAGTGTGCTTTAAAAAAACATTTTTTCTAGGGACAGAAAACTATAGGTAGGGAGAGTGTCAGTGTCTTTTACTGTGCGAATCCTTGTTTCTAGGGACAGGGAAGGACAGTGAGGGAATTCTCCTTGTGCTATAGTGTGCTTTAAAAAAACATTTTTTCTAGGGACAGAAAACTATAGGTAGGAAGAGTGTCAGTTTCTTTCACTGTGATAATCCTTGTTTCTAGGGACAAAGAAGGAAAGTGAGGGAAATTCTCCTTGTGCTATAGTGTGCTTTAAAAAAACATTTTTTCTAGGGACAGAAAACTATAGGTAGGGAGAGTGTCAGTGTCTTTTACTGTGCGAATCCTTGTTTCTAGGGACAGGGAAGGACAGTGAGGGAATTCTCCTTGTGCTATAGTGTGCTTTAAAAAAAAATTTTTTCTAGGGACAGAAAACTATAGGTAGGGAGAGTGTCAGTGTCTTTTACTGTGCGAATCCTTGTTTCTAGGGACAGGGAAGGACAGTGAGGGAATTCTCCTTGTGCTATAGTGTGCTAAAGCATTCCTCATCAACCATCTTTGAAATCCTTGTTTTTTTGGACAGTCAGGGAAATTGTCGTTGTCCTATTCTGTGCAAAAGCAATCATCCTCAACCATATTTAGAAATCCTTAAGTAAAGGGACAGAGAAGGACACCTGAAGGTAGCCCTTATTGCTTTTTTCCCATCTCCCTGCAGGCCATCTATTAGAATGTCTGGAAGGCAAACAAGGAGAGGCAGACAGTCAGGAGGCAATAAAAGAGGGCAAGCAGGCTCTGTGTCTGGGGGCAACAGTGCTGGTCGTGAACGCGGTGCATTGTCATCAGCACATGGCCATGGGACACGCTTGTCCTTCTTTTCGGCAGCTGGACATGTTGAGCCACATCATGCCGAAGACTTGGT
Source organism: Rana muscosa (assembly GCA_029206835.1). NCBI lineage: Eukaryota > Metazoa > Chordata > Amphibia > Anura > Ranidae > Rana > Rana muscosa. The sequence continues at coordinate 288,364,020 of CM055116.1, forward strand.
AGAGTGGATGACCAAGCCCTCCTCCTCCTCCTCATCCTCTCTCACCCAGGCTCAGGGTACTGGAAAAGCAGCTGCCAAAGCGTCCTCTTCCCTGGTATCAATGTCAGACTCATCATCAGTCACTCCTTCCCTAGACCCACCATGTCCTCCTCCTGAGGAGTCCCCCGAACTGTTTGAGCACAGTGTTGGGTACATGCTCCAGGAGGATGCCCAGCGTTTCGAAGGGTCTGATGATGAAACCCAGCTACAGGAAGGCAGTAGCGTGAGAGCAGACAGAGGGGATGCTCAAGAAGGACACCAATCTGGCAGTCATGTTCCAGCAGCTGCAGCATACTGCCAGATTGGATCCAGTGATGAGGAGGGAGGTGATGATGAGGTCACTGACTCCACGTGGGTGCCTAATAGGAGAGAGGAGGAGGAGGAGGATGAGGAGGAGGCACATCTCCAACGAGGCAGGATGCCCTTTGGTGGCCAGCGTAAGGGCAGTACACCGACGGAATCACACCGCAGAGCTCCGCCTGTGCAGGGCGCTGCCTCTGCCCGTCATTCAAAAAGTTCTTTGGTGTGGGCCTTTTTTGAGGCTAGTGCATCAGATCGCACAGCTGCTGTTTGCAACATATGTCTCAAGCGTATATCGCGTGGCCAAAACATCAGCCGCTTGGGTACCACATGCCTGACCAGACATATGTTGACCTGCCATGCAGCTCGTTGGCAAGCCTACCTCAAAGACCCACACCAAAGAACAAAGCGGACCTCTCCTTGCACCGCATCAGCTGGGATCTCCAACCCCACTATAACTTCAGTCCTCTCTGAAACATGCACTGAGAGGAATGAAGGTGTAGAATTAGGTGTGTCACAGCCAAGTACTTGCGGCCACTCTGCTAGCAGTACACCGACGTCCGATTCTAGCAGGCAAATTTCCCTGCCCCAGCTGCTGGACCGTCGAAAGAAGTTCACTCCCAGCCATCCACATGCCCAGCGGTTGAATGCTAGCTTGGCTAAATTGCTAGCGCTTCAACTGTTGCCTTTTCAGTTGGTAGACTCGGCCCCCTTCCGTGAGTTTGTGCAATGTGCGGTTCCTCAGTGGCAGGTTCCCAAACGCCACTTTTTCTCACGGAAGGCTATTCCGGCTCTCTACCGGCATGTGGAAGGCAATGTCTTGGCCTCGCTGGACAGGGCGGTCAGCGGTAAGGTGCATATTACCGCTGACTCATGGTCCAGCAGGCATGGACAGGGACGTTACCTTTCTTTCACGGCCCATTGGGTCACTCTTTTGGCAGCTGGGAAGGATGCAGGACAAGGTGCAGTAGTGTTGGAGGTTGTTCCACCACCACGCCTCCAAAATGCTACTACTGGTTGTGACACACCTCTCTCCTCCACCCCCTCCTCTTCTTCTTCCTCCATGGCCTCTTCCTGTGGTTTGTCCTCGGAACCAGCGGTGCTCCGTAGGCGTTCAAGGGGCTACGCAAGTACGCAGGCAAAAAGATGCCATGCCGTGCTTGCGCTGGTGTGTTTGGGGGACAGAAGCCACACTGGGGCAGAGGTTCTGTCTGCTCTGCAGGGCCAGGCCGAGAGGTGGTTGACGCCACGCCAGCTTAAGCCAGGAATGGTGGTTTGCGACAATGGCACCAACCTCCTCTCCGCCCTCCGACAGGGACAACTGACCCATGTGCCCTGTGTGGCTCACGTCCTTAACCTGGTGGTGCAGCGGTTCTTGGGCAGGTACCCGGGCTTACAGGATGTCCTGAGGCAGGCCAGGAAAGTCTGTGTGCATTTCCGCAGATCTTATAATGCCAGTGCTCGCCTGGCTGAGCTGCAAAAGGAGTTGAACCTGCCCAAGAACCGCCTTATATGTGACATGCCCACCAGGTGGAACTCAACGTTGGCCATGCTGCAGCGGCTGCACACGCAGCAGAGGGCCATCAATGAGTACCTGTGCGACTACGGCACCAGGACAGGGTCAGGGGAGCTTGTTTTTTTTTCTCCACGCCAGTGGGGCATGATCAGGGATGCATGCACTGTCCTGGCACCATTTGAGGAGGCCACGAGGATGGTGAGCAGTGACAGTGCATGCATCAGTGACACTGTACCTCTTGTCCACCTGTTGGAGCACACGCTGCGTGGAATAATGGACAGGGCACTTGAGGCAGAACAGAGGCAGGAAGAGGAGGACTTTACCCAGACAGTGTTCCTTCTGTCCCACCCATCGCACAGGAAGAGGAGGAGGAGGAGGAGGAGGAGGATTGTGTCAGCATGGAGGTGGAGGCTGGCACTCAGCATCATCAGCAGCAGTCTTTTAGGGATGATTTACAGTCCCAAGAAACCAGTGGACTTGTACGTGGCTGGGAGGAGGTGGCTGCGGATCATGTCGTCCTTAGTGACCCAGAGGACTCCGGAGCGAATGCCTCAGCAAACCTACGCTGCATGGCCTCCCTGATCCTGCAAAGTCTGCGGAAGGATCCTCGTATTCTTCGGATCAAGGAGAGGGACCATTACTGGCTGGCCACTCTCCTTGATCCACGGTACAAGGGTAAGGTTGCGGACCTTATGTTACCGTCGCAGAGGGAGCAGAGGATGAGACAACTCCGGGAGGCCTTGCAGAAAGGTCTGTGCAACGCGTTCCCAGAGACTGGGAGGTTACAAACTCCTGGTCCTGGACAACGAGTTGCTGAGGCTTCGGCCAGTCAAAGAAGGAGCGGTGGGGAAGGTGGCCGTCTGACCGATGCGTTCAGACAATTCTTTAGTCCGCAGCCCCAAAGTATGATCGGTTCCAGCAACCATCGCCAGCGTCTGATAAACATGGTGCAGGAATATCTAGGGGCAAGGTCAGACTTGGACACCTTCCCCACCGAAAATCCTCTGGCTTACTGGGTCTTGAGGATGGATCACTGGCCAGAGCTTGCACAGTATGCAATTGAGCTACTGGCCTGTCCTGCATCCAGCGTTCTTTCGGAACGCACATTCAGTGCTGCTGGAGGATTTGTCACGGATCACAGGGTGCGCCTGTCCACCGACTCGGTTGATCGACTGACTTTCATCAAGATGAACCAGTCTTGGATCACCACCAGCTACCACACACCTGATGCTGATATAACAGACTAATTGATTTTAACATGTCACATCCCTTCAAGACTGATGCTGATGCTGAGTGCCTGTGCTGTTATGTTGACTGGCTATCCTCCTCCTCCGAGTCCTCAATGATACGATTGATGATGATAGCTTGGAAGATCATTTTTGTTTATGGGTGCCGCCACCAGTGGCTAATAATTTGCCATAGGGCTCATTGCTGTGCTCCAAGTACAGTATCTGTGAGGGGTTGGAGTGTTGTGGCACCAGTGCCTAAGGCCCAATTTTTCAGCCCCTGTTTAACAGGGGCGTGTCATTACAATTTTTGAAGCAATACTTTGCAACAGGGCTCATTGCTGTGCTCCAAGTACAGTATCTGTGAGGGGTTGTAGTGTTGTGCCACCAGTGCCTAAGGCCCAATTTTTCAGCCCCTGTTCAACAGGGGCATGCAATTACAATTCTTGATCTAATAATTCACAGCAGGGCCCATTGCTGCACCCACCAAGAGTAACTCTGAGGGCTTACAGTGTTGTGGCAACGCCACCACCACCACCACCACGAAAGGCCCAATTTTTCAGCCCCTGTTCAAAAGGGGCATGTAATTACAATTCTTGATCTAATAATTCACAGCAGGGCCCATTCCTGCACCCACCAAGAGTAACTCTGAGGGCTTACAGTGTTGTGGCAACACCACCACCACCACCACCACCACGAAAGGCCCAGTTTTTCAGCCCCTGTTCAACAGGGGCATGCAATTACAATTCTTGATCTAATAATTCACAGCAGGGCCCATTCCTGCACCCACCAAGAGTAACTCTGAGGGCTTACAGTGTTGTGGCAACACCACCACCACCACCACCACCACGAAAGGCCCAATTTTTCAGCCCCTGTTCAACAGGGGCATGCAATTACAATTCTTGATCTAATAATTCACAGCAGGGCCCATTCCTGCACCCACCAAGAGTAACTCTGAGGGCTTACAGTGTTGTGGCAACACCACCACCACCACCACCACCACGAAAGGCCCAATTTTTCAGCCCCTGTTCAACAGGGGCATGCAATTACAATTCTTGATCTAATAATTCACAGCAGGGCCCATTGCTGCACCCACCAAGAGTAACTCTGAGGGCTTACAGTGTTGTGGCAACACCACCACCACCACCACCACCACGAAAGGCCCAATTTTTCAGCCCCTGTTCAACAGGGGCATGCAATTACAATTCTTGATCTAATAATTCACAGCAGGGCCCATTCCTGCACCCACCAAGAGTAACTCTGAGGGCTTACAGTGTTGTGGCAACACCACCACCACCACCACCACCACGAAAGGCCCAATTTTTCAGCCCCTGTTCAACAGGGGCATGCAATTACAATTCTTGATCTAATAATTCACAGCAGGGCCCATTGCTGCACCCACCAAGAGTAACTGTCAGGGCTTACAGTGTTGTGGCACCAGCACCACCATCAAAGGCCCAATTTTTACTACCACTGTTCAACAATTATATGTAATTAAAATTCCTGATATAATAGTTGACAGCAGGGCGTTCCAGCACCAACCAAGAGTAACTGTGAGTGCTTACAGTGTTGTGCCAACACCAACAACTAAGGGGCCTATTTCTGCAGAGTATATACGGCAGGTCCCTACTTTCAAACATCCAACTTACAAACGACTCCTACTTGCAAACGCAAGAAGACAACAGGAAGTGAGAGGAAATCTACCACTAGGAAGGAAAATTCTCTCCTGTAAGAATAAATATGGGAGAAAGGTGTCTCCTCTGTACTGATGCTTTATCACCAATCCTTGTTTCAAGAAAAACACCACATTTCAAAAACAGTTGTCATTGGGACGGAAAGTGAGGTGAAATGTTCTGAACAGGGGCACAGACAGCAAAACAAATGTTACAGGGGTGATAACCCTTACCTATGTTTTCCAAAAAGTTTAAAAATAGATTTTTGGGCTGGAGCTACACTTCAACAATGTACCTGTTCAAAATTACAAACAGATTCTACATAAGAACAAACCTACAGTCCCTGTCTTGTATGCACCGCCTGTATACGGCTGTTCAGAGTATATAGGACCTTTTTTATTTTATGTGCGGGGTTCCCCTTAATATCCATACAAGACCCAAAGGGGCTGGTAATGGGCTGGGGTGGGGGGGGGGGGGGGTCATGGGGTAGCTATGCCATTTTTCTTAAAGATTTTCATCCATATTACCGGGACCAGACATTACATTAAAGCCGCAAGCAGTTTTAAATGGCTTTTTTTTCCTTTAGAAGTGTCATTTTGTGCAGGGACAGTTCTAAACACGGGAAACACGTGGCACTTCACAGGCATACTTTAGACACCCCCCAGGTATGATATTTAAAGGAATATTTGACTTTTTTTTTCACTTTATGCATCATTAAAATGACTGCTCCAGAAAAACGACCGTTTTTAAAACTTCTTTTTGCATTGATACATGTCCCCTGGTGCACAACCCGGGTTCCCAAACCCTTTTTAGGACAATAACATGCATAATAGTTGTTATAATTAGCACTTTAGAATTCGAACTTTCGCATCCATTGTATTTAATAGGGTTCTAATGTTCGTACGAACTTTCGGTCCGTTCGCGGGTTCTGGTGCGAACTGAACCCGGGGGTGTTCGGCTCATCACTACTGCTGAGAAGAAAATATAGGAGCTCTGTGTGATGCCACTAACACACTAGAAGTCCTATGGGTGCTTCTGAGATGAAAATATAGGAGCTCTGTGTGATGCCACTAACACACTAGAAGTCCTATGGGTGCTTCTGAGATGAAAATATAGGAGCTCTGTTTGCTGCCACTAACACACTAGAAGTCCTATGGGTGCTGCTGAGAAGAAAATATAGGAGCTCTGTGTGATGCCACTAACACACTAGAAGTCCTATGGGTGCTTCTGAGAAGAAAATATAGGAGCTCTGTGTGATGCCACTAACACACTAGAAGTCCTATGGGTGCTGCTGAGAAGAAAATATAGGAGCTCTGTGTGATGCCACTAACACACTAGAAGTCCTATGGGTGCTTCTGAGATGAAAATATAGGAACTCTGTGTGATGCCACTAACACACTAGAAGTCCTATGGGTGCTGCTGAGAAGAAAATATAGGAGCTCTGTGTGATGCCACTAACACACTAGAAGTCCTATGGGTGCTTCTGAGAAGAAAATATAGGAGCTCTGTGTGATGCCACTAACACACTAGAAGTCATATGGGTGCTGCTGAGAAGAAAATATAGGAGCTCTGTGTGATGCCACTAACACACTAGAAGTCCTATGGGTGCTTCTGAGATGAAAATATAGGATCTCTGTGTGATGCCACTAACACACTAGAAGTCCTATGGGTGCTGCTGAGAAGAAAATATAGGAGCTCTGTTTGCTGCCACTAACACACTAGAAGTCCTATGGGTGCTGCTGAGAAGAAAATATAGGAGCTCTGTGTGATGCCACTAACACACTGGAAGTCCTATAGGTGCTTCTGAGATGAAAATATAGGAGCTCTGTGTGATGCCACTAACACACTAGAAGTCCTATGGGTGCTTCTGAGATGAAAATATAGGAGCTCTGTTTGCTGCCACTAACACACTAGAAGTCCTATGGGTGCTGCTGAGAAGAAAATATAGGAGCTCTGTGTGATGCCACTAACACACTAGAAGTCCTATGGGTGCTTCTGAGAAGAAAATATAGGAGCTCTGTGTGATGCCACTAACACACTAGAAGTCCTATGGGTGCTTCTGAGATGAAAATATAGGAGCTCTGTTTGCTGCCACTAACACACTAGAAGTCCTATGGGTGCTGCTGAGAAGAAAATATAGGAGCTCTGTTTGCTGCCACTAACACACTAGAAGTCCTATGGGTGCTGCTGAGAAGAAAATATAGGAGCTCTGTGTGATGCCACTAACACACTAGAAGTCCTATGGGTGCTTCTGAGAAGAAAATATAGGAGCTCTGTGTGATGCCACTAACACACTAGAAGTCCTATGGGTGCTTCTGAGATGAAAATATAGGAACTCTGTGTGATGCCACTAACACACTAGAAGTCCTATGGGTGCTGCTGAGAAGAAAATATAGGAGCTCTGTTTGCTGCCACTAACACACTAGAAGTCCTAAGGGTGCTGCTGAGAAGAAAATATAGGAGCTCTGTGTGATGCCACTAACACACTAGAAGTCCTATGGGTGCTTCTGAGATGAAAATATAGGAACTCTGTGTGATGCCACTAACACACTAGAAGTCCTATGGGTGCTGCTGAGAAGAAAATATAGGAGCTCTGTGTGATGCCACTAACACACTAGAAGTCCTATGGGTGCTTCTGAGAAGAAAATATAGGAGCTCTGTGTGATGCCACTAACACACTAGAAGTCCTATGGGTGCTGCTGAGAAGAAAATATAGGAGCTCTGTGTGATGCCACTAACACACTAGAAGTCCTATGGGTGCTTCTGAGATGAAAATATAGGAGCTCTGTGTGATGCCACTAACACACTAGAAGTCCTATGGGTGCTGCTGAGAAGAAAATATAGGAGCTCTGTTTGCTGCCACTAACACACTAGAAGTCCTATGGGTGCTGCTGAGAAGAAAATATAGGAGCTCTGTGTGATGCCACTAACACACTAGAAGTCCTATGGGTGCTTCTGAGATGAAAATATAGGAGCTCTGTGTGATGCCACTAACACACTAGAAGTCCTATGGGTGCTTCTGAGATGAAAATATAGGAGCTCTGTTTGCTGCCACTAACACACTAGAAGTCCTATGGGTGCTGCTGAGAAGAAAATATAGGAGCTCTGTGTGATGCCACTAACACACAAGAAGTCCTATGGGTGCTTCTGAGAAGAAAATATAGGAGCTCTGTGTGATGCCACTAACACACTAGAAGTTCTATGGGTGCTTCTGAGATGAAAATATAGGAGCTCTGTTTGCTGCCACTAACACACTAGAAGTCCTATGGGTGCTGCTGAGAAGAAAATATAGGAGCTCTGTTTGCTGCCACTAACACACTAGAAGTCCTATGGGTGCTGCTGAGAAGAAAATATAGGAGCTCTGTGTGATGCCACTAACACACTAGAAGTCCTATGGGTGCTTCTGAGATGAAAATATAGGAACTCTGTGTGATGCCACTAACACACTAGAAGTCCTATGGGTGCTGCTGAGAAGAAAATATAGGAGCTCTGTTTGCTGCCACTAACACACTAGAAGTCCTATGGGTGCTGCTGAGAAGAAAATATAGGAGCTCTGTGTGATGCCACTAACACACTAGAAGTCCTATGGGTGCTTCTGAGTAGGGATGAGCTTCGTGTTCGAGTCGAACATACGTTCGACTCGAACATCGGCTGTTCGATCGTTCGTCGAAGATCGAACGATTTGGGCCGTTCGCGCCAAATTCGAGTGACGCGAACGGCCCACAATGCACTACGCCATCGCAGTGTCATCCAGGCGCTGTGATTGGCCAAGCATGCACTGTGACCCCGCATGCTTGGCCAATCACAGCGCCGGCAGCGAGGAGAGCAATGATTGGCCACAGGCAGGATGCCTGTGGCCAATTATTGCTGATGGGGTTTAGTACACGCCCCACACTATAAAAGGCCGCCAGCGCGGCGGCCTTGTGTAGTGTGTTCCGGAGTAGGGAAAGAGAAGCATAGGCAGGGACAGTGTCATTTTTTTTCCTTTACTAATCCTGGATTCCTTGTGTTTAGGGACAAATAAGGATAGGTAGGGAGAGTGTCAGTGACAGTGTGCTATTCTGTGCTAATCCTTGTTTGTAGGGACAGAGAGGTACAGTGAGGGAAACTGACAGTGTGCTATTGTGTTCTAAAACTATTTTGCTGAACCATATTTTCAATCCTTGAGTTGAGGGACAGAGAGCTACAGTGAGGGAAAGTGTCAGTGTGCTATTGTGTTCTAAAACTATTTTGCTGAACCATATTTTCAATCCTTGAGTTGAGGGACAGAGAGCTACAGTGAGGGAAAGTGTCAGTGTGCTATTGTGTTCTAAAACTATTTTGCTGAACCATATTTTCAATCCTTGAGTTGAGGGACAGAGAGCTACAGTGAGGGAAAGTGTCAGTGTGCTATTGTGTTCTAAAACTATTTTGCTGAACCATATTTTCAATCCTTGAGTTGAGGGACAGAGAGCTACAATGAGGGAAAGTGTCAGTGTGCTATTGTGTTCTAAAACTATTTTGCTGAACCATATTTTCAATCCTTGAGTTGATGGACAGAGAGGTACAGTGAGTGAAACTGACAGTGTGCTATTCTGTTCTAAATCAATTTTGCTGTTCCATATTTTCAATCCTTGAGTTGAGGGACAGAGAGGTACAGTGAGGGAAACTGACAGTGTGCTATTCTGTTCTAAAACTATTTTGCTGAACCATATTTTCAATCCTTGAGTTGAGGGACAGAGAGCTACAGTGAGGGAAAGTGTCAGTGTGCTATTGTGTTCTAAAACTATTTTGCTGAACCATATTTTCAATCCTTGAGTTGAGGGACAGAGAGCTACAGTGAGGGAAAGTGTCAGTGTGCTATTGTGTTCTAAAACTATTTTGCTGAACCATATTTTCAATCCTTGAGTTGAGGGACAGAGAGCTACAGTGAGGGAAAGTGTCAGTGTGCTATTGTGTTCTAAAACTATTTTGCTGAACCATATTTTCAATCCTTGAGTTGAGGGACAGAGAGCTACAGTGAGGGAAAGTGTCAGTGTGCTATTGTGTTCTAAAACTATTTTGCTGAACCATATTTTCAATCCTTGAGTTGAGGGACAGAGAGCTACAGTGAGGGAAAGTGTCAGTGTGCTATTGTGTTCTAAAACTATTTTGCTGGACCATATTTTCAATCCTTGAGTTGAGGGACAGAGAGCTACAGTGAGTGAAACTGACAGTGTGCTATTCTGTTCTAAATCAATTTTGCTGTTCCATATTTTCAATCCTTGAGTTGAGGGACAGAGAGCTACAGTGAGGGAAAGTGTCAGTGTGCTATTGTGTTCTAAAACTATTTTGCTGAACCATATTTTCAATCCTTGAGTTGAGGGACAGAGAGGTACAGTGAGTGAAACTGACAGTGTGCTATTCTGTTCTAAATCAATTTTGCTGTTCCATATTTTCAATCCTTGAGTTGAGGGACAGAGAGGTACAGTGAGGGAAACTGACAGTGTGCTATTCTGTTCTAAAACTATTTTGCTGAACCATATTTTCATTCCTTGAGTTGAGGGACAGAGAGGTACAGTGAGGGAAAGTGTCAGTGTGCTATTGTGTTCTAAAACTATTTTGCTGAACCATATTTTCAATCCTTGAGTTGAGGGACAGAGAGGTACAGTGAGTGAAACTGACAGTGTGCTATTCTGTTCTAAATCAATTTTGCTGTTCCATATTTTCAATCCTTGAGTTGAGGGACAGAGAGGTACAGTGAGGGAAACTGACAGTGTGCTATTCTGTTCTAAAACTATTTTGCTGAACCATATTTTCAATCCTTGAGTTGAGGGACAGAGAGCTACAGTGAGGGAAAGTGTCAGTGTGCTATTGTGTTCTAAAACTATTTTGCTGAACCATATTTTCAATCCTTGAGTTGAGGGACAGAGAGCTACAATGAGGGAAAGTGTCAGTGTGCTATTGTGTTCTAAAACTATTTTGCTGAACCATATTTTCAATCCTTGAGTTGAGGGACAGAGAGGTACAGTGAGTGAAACTGACAGTGTGCTATTCTGTTCTAAATCAATTTTGCTGTTCCATATTTTCAATCCTTGAGTTGAGGGACAGAGAGGTACAGTGAGGGAAACTGACAGTGTGCTATTCTGTTCTAAAACTATTTTGCTGAACCATATTTTCAATCCTTGAGTTGAGGGACAGAGAGCTACAGTGAGGGAAAGTGTCAGTGTGCTATTGTGTTCTAAAACTATTTTGCTGAACCATATTTTCAATCCTTGAGTTGAGGGACAGAGAGCTACAGTGAGGGAAAGTGTCAGTGTGCTATTGTGTTCTAAAACTATTTTGCTGAACCATATTTTCAATCCTTGAGTTGAGGGACAGAGAGCTACAGTGAGGGAAAGTGTCAGTGTGCTATTGTGTTCTAAAACTATTTTGCTGAACCATATTTTCAATCCTTGAGTTGAGGGACAGAGAGCTACAGTGAGGGAAAGTGTCAGTGTGCTATTGTGTTCTAAAACTATTTTGCTGAACCATATTTTCAATCCTTGAGTTGAGGGACAGAGAGCTACAGTGAGGGAAAGTGTCAGTGTGCTATTGTGTTCTAAAACTATTTTGCTGGACCATATTTTCAATCCTTGAGTTGAGGGACAGAGAGCTACAGTGAGTGAAACTGACAGTGTGCTATTCTGTTCTAAATCAATTTTGCTGTTCCATATTTTCAATCCTTGAGTTGAGGGACAGAGAGCTACAGTGAGGGAAAGTGTCAGTGTGCTATTGTGTTCTAAAACAATTTTGCTGAACCATATTTTCAATCCTTGAGTTGAGGGACAGAGAGCTACAGTGAGTGAAACTGACAGTGTGCTATTCTGTTCTAAATCAATTTTGCTGTTCCATATTTTCAATCCTTGAGTTGAGGGACAGAGAGCTACAGTGAGGGAAAGTGTCAGTGTGCTATTGTGTTCTAAAACTATTTTGCTGAACCATATTTTCAATCCTTGAGTTGAGGGACAGAGAGGTACAGTGAGTGAAACTGACAGTGTGCTATTCTGTTCTAAATCAATTTTGCTGTTCCATATTTTCAATCCTTGAGTTGAGGGACAGAGAGGTACAGTGAGGGAAACTGACAGTGTGCTATTCTGTTCTAAAACTATTTTGCTGAACCATATTTTCAATCCTTGAGTTGAGGGACAGAGAGCTACAGTGAGGGAAAGTGTCAGTGTGCTATTGTGTTCTAAAACAATTTTGCTGAACCATATTTTCAATCCTTGAGTTGAGGGACAGAGAGCTACAGTGAGTGAAACTGACAGTGTGCTATTCTGTTCTAAATCAATTTTGCTGTTCCATATTTTCAATCCTTGAGTTGAGGGACAGAGAGCTACAGTGAGGGAAAGTGTCAGTGTGCTATTGTGTTCTAAAACTATTTTGCTGAACCATATTTTCAATCCTTGAGTTGAGGGACAGAGAGGTACAGTGAGTGAAACTGACAGTGTGCTATTCTGTTCTAAATCAATTTTGCTGTTCCATATTTTCAATCCTTGAGTTGAGGGACAGAGAGCTACAGTGAGGGAAAGTGTCAGTGTGCTATTGTGTTCTAAAACAATTTTGCTGAACCATATTTTCAATCCTTGAGTTGAGGGACAGAGAGCTACAGTGAGTGAAACTGACAGTGTGCTATTCTGTTCTAAATCAATTTTGCTGTTCCATATTTTCAATCCTTGAGTTGAGGGACAGAGAGCTACAGTGAGGGAAAGTTTCAGTGTGCTATTGTGTTCTAAAACTATTTTGCTGAACCATATTTTCAATCCTTGAGTTGAGGGACAGAGAGGTACAGTGAGTGAAACTGACAGTGTGCTATTCTGTTCTAAATCAATTTTGCTGTTCCATATTTTCAATCCTTGAGTTGAGGGACAGAGAGGTACAGTGAGGGAAACTGACAGTGTGCTATTCTGTTCTAAAACTATTTTGCTGAACCATATTTTCAATCCTTGAGTTGAGGGACAGAGAGCTACAGTGAGGGAAAGTGTCAGTGTGCTATTGTGTTCTAAAACTATTTTGCTGAACCATATTTTCAATCCTTGAGTTGAGGGACAGAGAGCTACAGTGAGTGAAACTGACAGTGTGCTATTCTGTTCTAAATCAATTTTGCTGTTCCATATTTTCAATCCTTGAGTTGAGGGACAGAGAGGTACAGTGAGGGAAAGTGTCAGTGTGCTATTGTGTTCTAAAACTATTTTGCTGAACCATATTTTCAATCCTTGAGTTGAGGGACAGAGAGCTACAGTGAGTGAAACTGACATTGTGCTATTCTGTTCTAAATCAATTTTGCTGTTCCATATTTTCAATCCTTGAGTTGAGGGACAGAGAGGTACAGTGAGGGAAACTGACAGTGTGCTATTCTGTTCTAAAACTATTTTGCTGTTCCATATTTTCAATCCCTGAGTTGAGGGACAGAGAAGGACACTCGTAGAAATTATCAGTGTGCTATTCTGTGCTAAATCTTGTTTGTAGGGAGGGACAGAGCAGGACAGTGAGGGAAAGTGTCAGTGTGCTATTCTGTTCTAAAACTTTTTTGCTGAACCATATTTTCAATCCTTGTGTTTAGGGAAAGAGAAGGATAGGCAGGGGACAGTGTCAGTGTCATTGTTGCTAAGCCTCCTGCACAATATACACCTGAAGGTAGCCCTTATTGCTGTTTTTCCCATCTCCCTGCAGGCCATCCATTAAAATGTCTGGAAGGCAACCAAGGAGAGGCAGACAGTCAGGAGGCAAAAAAGAGGGCAAGCAGGCTCTGTGTCTGGGGGCAACAGTGCTGGTCGTGTATGCGGTGCATTGTTATCAGCACATGGCCATGGGACACGCTTGTCCTTGTTTTCGGCAGCTGGACATGTTGAGCCACATCATGCCGAAGACTTGGTAGAGTGGATGACCAAGCCCACCTCATCCTCCTCATCCTCTCTCACCCAGGCTCAGGGTAGTGGCAAAGCAGCTGCCAAAGCGTCCTCTTCTCTGGTATCATTATCTTCATTAGTCAATCCTTCCCTAGACCCACCATGCCCTCCTCCTGAGGAGTCCCCCGAACTGTTTGAGCACAGTGTTGGGTACATGCTCCAGGAGGATGCCCAGCGTTTGGAAGGATCTGATGATGATACCCAGCTAGAGGAAGGCAGCAGCGTGAGAGCAGAGAGAGGGGATGCTCAAGAAGGACACCAATCTGGCAGTCATGTTCCAGCAGCTGCAGCATACTGCCAGATTGGCTCCAGTGATGAGGAGGGAGGGGATGATGAGGTCACTGACTCCACGTGGGTGCCTAGCAGGCAAATTTCCCTGCCCCAGCTGCTGGACCGTCAAAAGAAGTTCACTCCCAGCCATCCACATGCCCAGCGGTTGAATGCTAGCTTGGCTAAATTGCTAGCGCTTCAACTGCTGCCTTTTCAGTTGGTAGACTCGGCCCCCTTCCGTGAGTTTGTGCAATGTGCGGTTCCTCAGTGGCAGGTTCCCAAACGACACTTTTTCGCACGGAAGGCTATTCCGGCTCTCTACAGGCATGTGGAAGGCAATGTCTTGGCCTCGCTGGACAGGGCGGTCAGTGGTAAGGTGCATATTACCGCTGACTCATGGTCCAGCAGGCATGGACAGGGACGTTACCTTTCTTTCACGGCCCATTGGGTCACTCTTTTGGCAGCTGGGAAGGATGCAGGACAAGGTGCAGTAGTGTTGGAGGTTGTTCCACCCCCACGCCTCCAAAATGCTACTACTGGTTGTGACACACCTCTCTCATCCACCCCCTCCTCTTCTTCTTCCTCCATGGCCTCTTCCTGTGGTTTGTCCTCGGAACCAGCGGTGCTCCGTAGGCGTTCAAGGGGCTACGCAAGTACGCAGGCAAAAAGATGCCATGCCGTGCTTGCGCTGGTGTGTTTGGGGGACAGGAGCCACACTGGGGCAGAGGTCCTGTCTGCTCTGCAGGGGCAGGCAGAGAGGTGGTTGACGCCATGCCAGCTTAAGCCAGGAATGGTGGTTTGCGACAATGGCACCAACCTCCTCTCCGCCCTCCGACAGGGACAACTGACCCATGTGCCCTGTATGGCTCACGTCCTTAACCTGGTGGTGCAGCGGTTCTTGGGCAGGTACCTGGGCTTACAGGATGTCCTGAGGCAGGCCAGGAAAGTCTGTGTGCATTTCCGCAGATCTTATAATGCCAGTGCTCGCCTGGCTGAGCTTCAAAAGGAGTTGAACCTGCCCAAGAACCGCCTTATATGTGACATGCCCACCAGGTGGAACTCAACGTTGGCCATGCTGCAGCGGCTGCACACGCAGCAGAGGGCCATCAATGAGTACCTGTGCGACTACGGCACCAGGACATGGTCAGGGGAGCTCGGGTTTTTTTCACCACGCCAGTGGGGCATGATCAGGGATGCATGCACTGTCCTGGCACCATTTGAGGAGGCCACGAGGATGGTGAGCAGTGACAGTGCATGCATCAGTGACACTGTACCTCTTGTCCACCTGTTGGAGCACACGCTGCGTGGAATAATGGACAGGGCACTTGAGGCAGAACAGAGGCAGGAAGAGGAGGACTTCCTTGCCTCTCAAGGCCCCCTTTACCCAGACAGTGTTCCTTCTGTCCCACCCATCGCACAGGAAGAGGAGGAGGAGGAGGAGGAGGAGGAGGAGGAGGAGGATTGTGTCAGCATGGAGGTGGAGGCTGGCACTCAGCATCATCAGCAGCAGTCTTTTAGGGATGATTTACAGTCCCAAGAAACCAGTGGACTTGTACGTGGCTGGGAGGAGGTGGCTGCGGATCATGTCGTCCTTAGTGACCCAGAGGACTCCGGACTGAATGCCTCAGCTAACCTACGCTGCATGGCCTCCCTGATCCTGCAAAGTCTGCGGAAGGATCCTCGTATTCTTCGGATCAAGGAGAGGGACCATTACTGGCTGGCCACTCTCCTTGATCCACGGTACAAGGGTAAGGTTGCGGACCTTATCGTACCGTCGCAGAGGGAGCAGAGGATGAGACAACTCCGGGAGGCCTTGCAGAAAGGTCTGTGCAACGCGTTCCCAGAGACTGGGAGGTTACAAACTCCTGGTCCTGGACAACGAGTTGCTGAGGCTTCGGGCAGTCAAAGAAGGAGCGGTGGGGAAGGTGGCCGTCTGACCGATGCGTTCAGACAATTCTTTAGTCCGCAGCCCCAAAGTATGATCGGTTCCAGCAACCATCGCCAGCGTCTGATATACATGGTGCAGGAATACCTAAGGTCAAGGTCAGACTTGGACACCTTCCCCACCGAAAATCCTCTGGCTTACTGGGTCTTGAGGATGGATCACTGGCCAGAGCTTGCACAGTATGCAATTGAGCTACTGGCCTGTCCTGCATCCAGCGTTCTTTCAGAACGCACATTTAGTGCTGCTGGAGGATTTGTCACGGATCACAGGGTGCGCCTGTCCACCGACTCGGTTGATCGACTGACTTTCATCAAGATGAACCAGTCTTGGATCACCACCAGCTACCACACACCAGATGCTGATATAACAGACTAATTGATTTTAAAATGTCACATCCCTTCAAGACTGATGCTGATGCTGAGTGCCTGTGCTGTTATGTTGTCTGGCTATCCTCCTCCTCCTCCTCAATGATACGATTAACGATGATAGCTTGGAAGATCATTTTGGTTTATGGGTGACGCCACCAGTGGCTAAGGCCCAATTTTTCAGCCCCTGTTTAACAGGGGCGTGTAATCAAAATTTTTGATGCAATACTTTGCAACAGGCCTCATTGCTGTGCTCCAAGTACAGTATCTGTGAGGGGTTGCAGTGTTGTGCCACCAGTGCCTAAGGCCCAATTTTTCAGCCCCTGTTCAACAGGGGCATGCAATTATAATTATTGATCTAATAATTCACAGCAGGGCCCATTGCTGCGCCCACCAAGAGTAACTGTCAGGCCTTACAGTGTTGTGCCACTAGCAACACCATCACCACCACCACCACCACCAAAGGCCCAGTTTTTCAGCCCCTGTTCAACAGGGGCATGCAATTATAATTATTGATCTAATAATTCACAGCAGGGACCATTGCTGCGCCCACCAAGAGTAACTGTCAGGCCTTACAGTGTTGTGGCACCAGCACCACCATCAAAGGCCCAATTTTTACTACCACTGATCAACAATTATATGTTATTACAATTCCTGATATTATACTTGACAGCAGGGCGTTCCAGCACCCACCAAGAATAACTGTGAGTGCTTTCAGTGTTGTGCCAACACCAACACCTAAGGGGCCAATTTCTGCAGAGTATATACGGAAGGTCCCTACTTTCAAACATCCAACTTACAAACTACTACTACTTGCAAACGGAAGAAGACAACAGGAAGTGAGAGGAAATCTACCCCTTGGAAGGAAAATTCTCTCCTGTAAGAATTAATATGGGAGAAATGTGTCTCCTCTCTACTGATGCTTTATCACCAATCCTTGTTTCAATACAAACACCACATTTCAAAAACAGTTGTCATTGGGACGCAAAGTGAGGTGAAATGTTCTGAACAGGGGCACAGACAGCAAAAAAAATGTGACAGGGGTGATAACCGTTCCCTATGTTTTCCAAAAAGCTAAAAAAAAGGAATTTGGGGGCGTGGCTTGGCACGCAACGGGTATGGACGCTTACTGAGTGAGCTCTGAGACACACACGGCCTGCACCTGCTTAAACATCCGACTCAGCGATCTCAGATGCCGGGCAAGCGGCTATATAACACCCCACACCCGCGTACGAGGAGAGGATCCACTGCTGCCTCCTCGGGGAATATAGCTGACCTCTTTAATCCTAAATCCGGAAGCCGCGGTAGCGGGGAGAAATCCAAGATGGCGCCGTTACACCATGAGGAGGAATACAGTGAGGACTCCCAGTCTGCCCCGGAGGACTCAGGTAAGGGGAAAGACAGAGCTGACCATCCCCTTACATTTGCGGACATGTCGGTGATGGCGGCGGACATTAAATCCACGTTTTCCACCGCCATTACGGACCTAAAATCTAATCTGCTGGCCCTTAATGACAAGATGGCGGTGACAGAGGCAGCGGGCAGGAATAGGGATAAAGCCATCCGCAGACTAGAGACTGCTAGTATGTCGCATAACAGCCACTTTATTGAAGTGAATCGACGTCTGGAAGATTTGGATAACAGGGGGAGGAGGAATAATATACGTGTGAGGGGTATCCCTGAGTCGGTCGAGCCCATCCAGATCATCCCGGCCCTGAGGAGGCTGTTTAATACCCTGCTTGAGAGACAGGAGGATATGGAGATAGAATTCGTCAGGGCTCACAGAGCACTCAGACCGAAGGGACCCGACAATGCACCCCCACGGGACATTATATGCTGCCTTCAGAGCTTCCCTCTCAAGGAAGACATTATGCGCAGAGCAAGGGGAAACGATCAGATTGTTTTCAATGGAGCTATCATTATGCTCTTTCAGGATCTCTCCCAAATTACTTTGAAGAATCGCAGAGCCTTGCGCCCCTTGCTGGACAAACTAAGGGAAAGGGAGCTGCAATACACCTGGAGATTTCCCTTTGCGCTGACAGTGACACACAATGGACGCCAGCATGTACTGCGTGAACCTGATGATCTTCCAGACTTCTGTGATGCCCTAGACCTTGAGCGTGTTCTTGTCCCGGATTGGTACGCAGAATTCCAAGACCCACCGAGAGATGGATCACCTCCGAATTCCCCTTTCTCCACTCCTGATAAACGACCCTCCAAGAAGCAAAAGCCATACCGCGCAGGAGGTTCAAAAGTGGGAACACCACGATCCGCCAGAGATGACCACAGAGGATCAGCTGCAGATTGACATGGATCTAAATAGACCGGCTAAGTTGCTGACTTAACTGTTGCATTAATTTTTTTTTTTTTTTTTTTTTTTTTTTTTTTTTTTTTTTTTTTTTTATTTTTTTTTTTTTTTCCTGTTGGGTCCGATCAGTTTCGGTCTGGCTATGCGATAGGTTTGACAGGATCTTTGGGGCCATATCGCTCCAACTCTGATGTGAACCGGGGTTATCCATGTTCGCTGCTACACAACCCCCCCTTCCCCCCCTTCCACACCCCTTCCCCCTACTCCCCCAATCCCCTACCTTTTCTCTCCCCCCCCTACTTTCATGTACTCCCCTCCACCTTTCCCATTCCACCTCCCTATCCTCTCTCATCCCCCCCACCTTCTTGTCTTGCCTCCCCCCTCCCTTCCCACTCCCCCCCTTCCTTTTCCCGACTCCCTTTCTCCCCCCCGCCCTAATGATCTAAAGGAGGCTTCTATGACCCTAGATGAGAGATCCACTCTCCTCAGCTCTCCTCCACATCCTTCCACTTTTTTTTTTTTTTTTTTTTTTTTTTGTGGTTGATTAACTTTTCAAAATGTGCCTCTTAGCTCTCAACAGCATTGGACAGTGGAAGCATTGGGGAACGTGAACGGAAGTGGGCTACAAATCCCACCATGAGAATGGACTCTAAATGAGAGACATGCTATCATGAGATGTTAATATGAGAGGCTGGGAACATGCGCTGGTTGGAGGATGTTCCTCCCGTACCTCCTAAACAGGGATCTGTAAGGGAAGGGGGATACCCTTCCTGTAGAAGAAAAGGTCATGTCTATCATAGTAATTGTACATCAGGGGCCTACTTACGAGTTAATATGAGTTAGGATGTTTATCTGTTCAGATTACATAAGCTTCCGAGTGCAGGCTGTGTGTGTGTTGTGTTGCACTTCACTACTAATTACATTTGGAAGAGGCTAGTGACTATCTGTTTATCGGTTGTTAGTCGCCTCCCTCTACCCCCACAGATTAGTGCATCTGTCCCTGTTCATTGGGGGTGGATGCACGGAACTACTCCTTAACCAGGATACATAGTTGTACCTGGTGAGGGATTTCTATTGTTGTCTCCGATATCTTTTCCTCTTTATCTTTACCTATCCTTTTCTCTTTATAATCTCGAGTGCCCTCCTGTGGTTGTAAACGATTTGATTCTCACGTCCTTTGCACAGTTTTGTTTTATAGGTGCCCTCTGGATCATCTCGCTCTGGGTCCTTATCGTGGCTTATTCAGACCTCGGCCGGGGTCCCTCCGTGATCTCCCATAATGTCAGGGGTTTGAACGTACCTGAAAGACGCTCAACGTTGTTGAGAGAATTAAAAAAAGGTAGGCCGCACTTTGTGTTCCTACAGGAAACCCACTTTAAGACACACCATGTGCCTAAGCTGACAGACGCCTTCTTTACAGAGGCCCATCATGCAACCTGTGATGATTCCAGAGCTAGGGGGGTGTCCACTTTAATCAGCAAAGAAGCTCCTTTTGCTCTGCAGGAGAAACTTTTAGATCCTAAAGGCAGATTTGTTTTTCTGAAAGGCATCTACCATAATACCCCACTGACAGTGGCCAACGTCTACTTTCCCAATAGAGCCCACATATCTTTCTGCCAACGTATGACGCAGGAATTAATGGGTTTCACGTCAGGTTGCCTGATCCTTGGGGGGACTTCAACGTACCCCTAAACCCCATAGCTGATACGTCTAATGGGAAGACTTGCCTGTCATATAGGATACTGAAAAAACTTAAATCCATGTTCCACTCCCTGCAAGTGATAGATACATGGCGGTTCAAACATCCTGAGGACCGAGACTATACTTTCTTCTCACCTCCACATAATAGGCACTCCCGCATTGACTATCTATTTATCTCGCAACGAGACCTGACGTTTGTTACTGAGGCTCACATAGGCATACAATCCTTCTCGGACCACGCCCCGATCTCCCTATCCCTGAAGGTTGCCCCTCCTAGATCTTACACTGGATCATGGAGACTGAATGCGTCACTCCTGACTGATCCCCTGCTGTTGCCCACCTTGACCTCCTCCCTGACCGATTTCTTTCATCGTAACACGACCCCAGATGTAGACCCTATGGCAATTTGGGAGGCGCATAAATGTACATTGAGGGGAGAACTTATCAGAATGGGTGCCCATCGCAAGAGGGAAAGGAACAAAAATATTAAAAACCTCTCGGAACGAATAAGATACCTAGAAAACCTACATAAACAATCCCTCAGCGTTCAAACGGCAACCGAACTTATAGAAAAAAGGAAGGCCCTTCAACAGCTCTTTGAGGATAAATCAAGGAGGCTTTTGTTTTTTAAGAAAAGGATTTATTATGAATCCGGCAATAAGACTGGTAAACTACTAGCCAGGGCCCTGAAGGAACAGTCGGCAAAAATTTTTATTCATGGCGTCAGGGGGGCGGATGGCAAAATGGAGGTCTCGGTAGAGGCAATTTCTAAACATTTCCATGAATTTTACACAAAACTCTATAACCTTCCACCCCGTCACAAGTTGGCGGATATGGGAGGTGAGAGGTCACAGATCATACGGGACTACCTTAACAGAAGCGGCTTGCCTGCCCTGCTGGACTCAGACGCTTCGCTTCTGGAGGAACCGTTGACTAGTGCAGAAATTAAATTGGCCATTAAACAACTTAAACCTGGGAAGAGTCCAGGCCCCGATGGGTATACCTCTATCTATTATAAGACATTTGCCCACATTCTGGCAGACCCCCTCAGAGCTGCATTGGATTCCATGTCAGTACCCAGGAAGGTCACCCCAGACTTTCTGTCTGCTCATATTACAGTAATACACAAAGCGGGAAAAGACCCCGCTGATTGCGCCAGTTATCGCCCCATCTCCCTATTGAACCTGGACGCCAAGATCTATGCTAAGATACTGGCGTCCAGATTGAGTCCCTTGTTGTCGGCCCTGATCGGACCAGACCAGGTAGGTTTTATGCCGGGTCGTGAAGCTAAGGATAATGTCATAAAGGCCTTGTTACTGACTCAGGCGGCTAGTGTGGGGAACTTGGAAGGCCTTCTCCTCTCCACGGATGCGGAGAAGGCCTTCGACAGGGTGGCATGGGACTACATGATGGCTGTCTGCGCTAAGGTGGGATTGGGGCCGCACATGTTGGCCAGGATATCCGCACTATACCAGTCACCCACAGCGAACCTTAAGATTAATGGTACGCTATCGGAAAAGGTCCTGATAGCCAATGGCACGAGACAGGGATGTCCACTGTCCCCCCTCCTGTTCATCCTGTCCCTAGAGCCCTTCATTAGGATTGTCAAGGCGAACACGGACATTCGGGGCTTCATGGTTTCAAACAAGGAATACAAAGTTGCTGCTTATGCAGATGACTTACTCTTTTTCCTGACTAACCCAATTATCTCATTACCCAACCTGATGAGGGAATTTGACCTTTATGGTTATATGTCTAACCTAAAGATAAACTACACCAAGTCGGAAGCCCTGAATGTCTCTTTGCCGGAGACACTTCTTGACCAGGTCAAGGTGACCACTTCATTTAGATGGGAGCCTAAGGCCTTAACGTACCTGGGAGTTTGGCTCACACCGAGACTTTCAGATATATTCGCTTGCAACTTTCCCAGATTCCTCGCGACTGCCAGGGAGGACCTGGCCAGATGGCGTTCAGGCTATTTTTCCTGGTTTGGTCGAGCAGCCATAATCAAAATGACACTTCTACCTAGATTGCTCTATCTACTACATGCTCTTCCCATTAAAATCCCTGCATCCTTTTTCACTACGCTCAAATCAATCCTACTTAAGTTCCTTTGGAACGAACAAAAACCCAGGATTAGATATTCCCTCTTGATGAAGCCCAAGGAACTAGGAGGTATGGGGATACCAGACTTTAAAGCCTATTATCAAGCTACCCACCTGACCAGAATAGTGGACTGGCACTGCCATGGCACAGCGAAAGACTGGGTCTTTCTAGAGGAAGCTTTGAGCCCAATCCCCCTGAGGTTTACCCCCTGGATTCCGTGGGGGAGTCACCCATCCAGTCTTAGATGGCAACTCATAACTGGGTGTACGCTAGAAATCTTCCGCAAACTCTCAAGGTCCACAAATATCTCTTCCCAACCAGGCCCTCTGACGCCATTGAGGGACAACCCGGACTTTACACCCGGTATGCGTAATCGTAGCCTTCAATCTGGGAATCACCCGGGCCCGCTTCTGGTGAGAGACTGTTTCTCTGATGGGAGGGTAATGGAATGGTCTACTCTCAGGAACCAAATTAACGATTTACACTTACCCTTTTGGACCTACTTCCAAATACGCAGTTATCTGGGGAGACAGACTGATAGGAACAACCTTCACAGACCCCTCACGGCTCTGGAATCTATTTGTTTGGAGGGCACGCGTTGTCTTAAAACCACCTCCTTGGCTTATGGGTGGCTGCAGGGCTCTGGGGGTCGGGAATCGGATGGACTCAGAGTGAGGTGGTCGGAGGGGCTACAGATGGAGATCACCACTAAACAATGGAGACAGGCATGTATCCTGGCACATAAATGCTCTATAAGCACTAAAACTCAGGAAACGGCCTACAAACTCATGACACATTGGTACAATACCCCGGCCAAGATACACGGATGGAACCCCTCGATACCTGACACTTGCTGGCGATGCCAGGGAGATGGGGGCACTCTACTCCACATTTGGTGGCAGTGCCCACTAATTATTGGATTTTGGGACAAAGTGGTCTCTCTGATTAAGCACATCACTGACACCAGAATCACCCTGAATGCTGCTGCCTGCCTGCTCCACATCACTGATGTCTCGATGGGGACCTATAAGGGATCCTTGACGAGACATCTACTGAATGTGGCCAAGTCCCTTATCCCGCTACACTGGAGGTCCCAGAGGGTTCCGTCCGTGGCGGATTGGCTGAACAGGGTCTCAGAAATGCATAAAATGGAAGAGACCTTGACTCAAACGAATGACATAGTGGACAAATTCCACAAAACATGGCAACCTTGGATACTTTTTAAGTACTCAGCTGCCTATACAGACATAGTACCTTAGAGATCATCCTTCGATATAATGGGAGGCTAGGGTGCGAGCAGCCACGGATTGGGCACCTTCTATTGCTGCTTTCTCTTCTCTTTTCTCTTTTCTTTAGAACTTCACTCTAATTTTCCAGATATCTAGACTGTTCTTTTTCTTTGTCATTATCTATATTCTACTTATTCTTCACAGTTCTATTTACAGTTGCAAGTCGCCACTATGTATTTAGTAATTTCACGTAGCGGGTCACCCTTAGGGGGATGACAGTAAAGAATTGATGTAATCAATGTGTACTACCACAGGGCAGAAAAGAACTTCCAGCGGAATAGACTGCACCGTTTATATATTTTTTTTTATTTTTATTTTTTTTTTGTGCGGTTGGAAGCTGATGGCCCGATTTAAACGTTCTAGTTTGCTAAAATACCTGTTATGTGATACTTTGTATGAGTTACTATGTTACTTACATCTGCAGTTGCACCTGCATATGATGGCTCACACTTGTCAACTTTATGCTGTGTTTCAATAAACGTGAAATGTTAAAAAAAAAAAAAAAAAAAAAAAGGAATTTGGCATGGAGCTACACTTAAACAATGCAGCTGTTCAAAATTACAAACAGATTCTACATAAGAACAAACCTACAGTCCCTGTCTTGTATGCACCGCCTGTATACGGCTGTTCAGAGTATATAGGGGCTTTTTTATTTTGTGTGCGGGGTTCCCCTTAATATCCATACAAGACCCAAAGGGGCTGGTAATGGGCTGGGGTAGGGGGGGGGTTGATGGGGTAGCTATGTCATTTTTCCTAAAGATTTTCATCCATATTACCGGGACCAGACATTGCATTAAAGCCGCAAGCAGTTTTAAATGGCTTTTTTTCCTTTAGAAATGTTATTTTGTGCAGGGACAGTTCTAAACACGGGAAACACGTGGCACTTCACAGGCATACTTTAGACACCCCCCAGGTACAATATTTAAAGGAATATTTGACTTTTTTTTTTTCACTTTATGCATCATTAAAATGACTGCTCCCGGAAAACGTCCGTTTTTAAAACTTCTTTTTGCATTGATACATGTCCCCTGGTGCAGAACCCGGGTTCCCAAACTCTGTTTCGGACAATAACATGGATAATAGTCGTTATAATTAGCACTTTAGAATCCGAACGTTCGCATCCATTGTATTTAATAGGGTTCTAATGTTCGCGCGAACTTTCGGTCCGTTCGCGGGTTCTGGTGCGAACCGAACCCGGGGGTGTTCGGCTCATCACTACTTCTGAGATGAAAATATAGGAGCTCTGTGTGAAGCCACTAACACACTAGAAGTCCTATGGGTGCTGCTGAGAAGAAAATATAGGAGCTCTGTTTGCTGCCACTAACACACTAGAAGTCCTATGGGTGCTGTTGGGGTGCAATGCTGTGCTAACAGCACTGCGGTTGGTACTACTGCAATACTGTACTAACAGTAAGCACGCACCAGACTAATCCCCAGCAGCAGCTAATAACACACTAACTGTGCAATCAGCAGCAATGAACGATCAATGACTTAGGTAGCAATGGTTTAGCAAAGAAATAGCCAATGGTTTAGCAAAGAAGAGCAAATCTTTCAGTATCAAGCAAAGACAGAATCAGCAGACTGATCTCTCCTAAAGCCGGAACTCATGTGACCGGGGCCGACGGCGTGGCGGCCTTTTAAATGGTGGGGCGTGTACTAAAGCCCCTGAGCTGTAATTGGCTACAGGCGTCCTGCCTGTAGCCAATTATTGCTCTCCGAGTTTCGGGCGCTGTGATTGGCCAAGCATGCGGGGTCACAGTGCATGCTTGGCCAATCATCAGCCAGCAATGCACTGCGCCGGCCGCGCCGGCCGCAATGCATTGCGGGGCCGCTCGCATCACACGAATGTGATGCGAACGGCCCAAATAGTTCTGGGCTCGCCGAGCGAGCGAACGCCCGGTGCTCGATTCGAACGTGGATTCGAATCGAGCACCGGGCCCATCCCTACATAAAACAGCAGCTATGGTTTCTAGTAACTGAAGTTCAGGAAAACATAAAGCAGTCACAGGAAGCCGCTCACATCTGCAGGTTCTCACCACCCACTGACCTAGCCCTTCAAAGATGTGCACAAGCGTTCATTTGACCTGTATAAACATTATCTAGAAAGATATTTTGCTAAATTTCATTGGAAGATGAAAATTGTGTAACATTGTCCTCTGCATGCCGTTCAACTTATATTTTTAAAGCCCAAGTTTACATTTATAAAACACACTGATTAGTCAATTTGTTACAGAACTATTACTTTCCACTCCCTTGTATAGCTTTAACAAAATGAACATCGTATACAATATAATTTGTATTTATTGAGACGTTATCTTTTTTTAAAACAATGCAACCTGTATTGTGTATTTCAAATGTCAAATCTAGTCTTTGGATAGAAGTCAATTTTTTTCCCTCAAATGTCTCATAGAGGTAACACAAGGGTTACATGTGATATTATTTCTTGTTAGCAAGACATTTTACCCCTTGTTGGCAGGCACAGCAACTGAAATCAATACTGTATTGCAAATAAAACAACTGACAGGAATGAGTAAAATTGCTTACTGAAAACCAATATAATTCTCAAGTTTAATAGAAGTTAAATTGAATCTGTACTTAGAGAAATACATAGGCTATCACTACTGACCCAAAATAAGGATGAACTGAGTGATTTTTTTCAAAACGAATTAAAATACAAAATTACTGATTTTACCATCAATGAAATTTCACCATAACAGAAACTCTCAGTTTCACTCATAAGTAATATTTGGTTGAAAAAAATCATATATTATTTGTATTTAATTACAGGGTGTTTTTCTTAGTATAGTTCAGTTTATTTCACATATTGTTCTATATATATTTTTTTTTTCCTTTTTTTTTTTTTTTGTGTATTTCACTACTATTTGTGTAGTGTCCCTTTAAATATTTTATTTAACTTATTTTGCTGTTTTCTCTTTTTGTGAAAAAAATAATGTGAAACAATTAGGCTAACGAGGAGCCAATATTCTGACACTGGAGCAGGTCAAGGATAGTTGAAAGGGGTTTTGCTAATTCTAATAAACCATTTAACACTCATTGCACCCTTGCAACCCACCAAAAAAATCTGAATGTCTCCTTTTCCATTGACATCAATATATTTTACAAAATTTTACTAACATATCATGATTTTCACAGAAATTTCTGGGGATCACTGCTGGGGTTTTTTGCTAAAAAAAAAACGGAAAAATACCAAAAGTTTGAAAAAAACGAAGTCTTAGTTTCTGTTCGAACATTTTGAAAATAAGAAATGATTTCTCCCTCACTGATGTGTGCTGATGAGGCTGCACTGATGAGCGCTCATAGGCTGCACTGATGGGGACTGATGAGGCAGCACTGATGGGCATTGATGAGGGGGTGGCACTGAAGGGCATTGATGGGGTGGCACTGATGAGGAGGCACCAATATGCAGCACTGATGGGCACTAATAGGTGGCACTGATAAGCAGCACTGATGGGCACTGATAGGTGGCATTTATGGGCAATGATATAAAGCACGGATAGGCAGCACTGATGGGCACTGATGGGTAGCACTGATGAGCAGGCACTGATGGGCACTGAAAGACAGAACTGATTCGCTTTACTAATGGGCACAGATTGGCCCCACTAATGGGCACAGACTGGTGTCACTGATGGGTACAGGTTGGCATCACAGATGGGCACAGAGTTACATCATTGATGGGCACTGCTGGGGCTGCACTGTAATCAGGGTACTGACGATCAGTGTCCTGATTACCTATACCGGTCTCCCCTGTGAGGAGATGCCGCTAATCAGTTCTCATCTCCTCACACTCTGTCAGTGTGAGGTGAGGAGAGCCAATAAACGGACACAGCTGATCACATGGGTAAAGAGCCATTGCTCTTTACTGAGAATGGGGTCGCATAGTTTCCTAGGGACACAGTGTGCCCACGATCACTGCACTGCTCACCCCCGCAGGCGCGCGATCGCGGCAAGACTGGGTGACATCATATGACGTTGGCCCAGAACAAGAGAGCATCCTGCCCACTGTCATTTGCCTATACGGCAGGCAGGAGGCGGTTAAACAAAATTCGATCTAATAGGGACATCCATGGTGTTACAGTGCAGGTCACAATTTACAAAGTTGCGCTTTTGCAGATGATATTTTTTTTTGATCTAATCTGGTTGCCTCTTGGAATGTGCCCTGCATGTGCCCAGGTCCCCAGTTCCTGTACTCAAACCCTTCTCATAGATACTTGTCAATGGCCTGCTGCTTCTGGTGCAGCCACTGCATCATGACCAACATTGAGTTCCAGTGGAATAGAAGGTAGCCGCTCCAGGTAGAAAACTTGGTGGTAATCCGCCCCACAGAGATCTCAGGTGCAGACAATGCAATCAGCAAAGCAGGAATAGCAAGGATGTATTTTTGGACAGCCACACTCTGAATAATAGTTGCCTTTATTAAAATTAGGACAGCATTAGATATAGTGTGAAACGCGTTAGTTGTCCAAGTTTTTGTTTGCTGTGGCTTGTAGTGCTGTCCTAATTTTAATAAAGGCAACTATTGTTCAGAGTGCGGCTTTCCAGGAATACATCCTTGCTATTCCTATTGAGTTCCAGTGCATTGGTGTACCCCATGTCAGGCAGTTGACAGATAGCTAGTGTAGCCACTGGATTTTTGGTATGAACACCTAAGATTTCTACTTTCTTCTGGCCAGCTGCTGGATATCCAGGAATCCAATTATACCTAACTAGGAACTTAGGACATATGCCAGGGAAGGCATGTGCTTGAACTTTCACTGCTGAAGGGCAGACAGCAGGGTAGTGCCATTGTCACACATGACCTTGCCTGGCAGAAGATAACATGGGGCTAGCCCCCTGTCGACCTGCCCCTGAAAAGCCAGACTCCCAGCATGCCAGCTGCAATAAAGCATGAAAGAATTGTGTCTGAAGCCTTGCAAAGGCTCTGGGGTGTTTCAGGGGGACTAGTTTTTCTGAGGAGTCAAGTTTTGTGCACAATGTCACGCCCTACCCAGTCACCAGGAAATGTATCCAAGGGGTCATAAAGGAGATGTAACCTCCCTGCTAATGTCCTGGAAACATCAAACAAGTGTACATATTTGCCATCACACCGTGGATCGACAATTTTCGTCCAAAAAGTTTTGATGAAAGAGATCACATCACAAAGAAAAGTGCAACGTTTCGGAGCCGCGCAGGACCCCTTTTGATCACATGCCTGATGAAGGGGTCATACGCGGCTCCGAAACGTTGCACTTTCCTTTGTGATGTGATCTCTTTCATTAAAACTTTTTGGATGAAAATTGTCAATCCATGGTGTGCTGGCGAATATGTACGCTTGAAATCATGCTGACCCTGCCACAGACTCTGTGGTGCAGTGAAATTTCCTATCACATGCTGGTGAAGTAAAGGGATGGTTTTCTAGACAAAAAAATTCAACTTGTTACCTTCCAATGTGGTGCAGCACAGGCCATGAAATCATGGAAGGGGAGGGTGACTCCACCAGCTGAAATGAGAGCACATGTACCGTCAGAAGTTTTGCCAAAATGGCATATAAACACCAGTCATGAGAGAGTTTCTACCTCTGTCTGAAATTCCTACATCTCTGACTATCTAAATTGAAATCTGCTTCCAAGAACATTTAATACCAGGGATGGCACCTGTGAATATCTGGTGATGCCTCTGCAACATCACAGCTGTCTTTTGCGACCTTCTCTATATACTAATTCTGTAGCAGGTGACTTTTCCAGCGGTGTCTTCCCCAGAGCTAATTTTTAACTGGGCTTCAGCTCCCTGGCACCGCTGTTTTGAGTATCAAAGCTGGCCGTGACTTCCTGAAGTCTTACAGCTAGCTCCCCATTGCACATTTGTGAGGCGCAGCAGTGGTAAGAGACTGGTCTGGCAGCCTCTTGGGACATGTGAGAAAGGGGCTAAGCTGATGAAATTCCTGTCTTGGAAAGAAATGAGGAAGGGGAGTAGGAAGTAGGAAGGAGTAGTAGCAGGTAGTGGATTAAGACTAAAAGCAATCAGTCCCTCAATTGCACCCACAACCCAAACAACCTAGGGCAATAGGGCAGAATCCTGCCTAGGGGGGCACGCAGGGCGCATCAGTCATTTGCCCTGTGTGTCCCCCTAGGCAGGATTCTGCCCTATTGCCCTAAGTTGTTTGGGTTGTGGGTGCAGCTGCGGGACTGATGGCTTTTTGTCTGAAGCCACTCCCTGCTTAGGGCAGATTTTCCATCATGGCACCATTGGCTCATCGCACCTAGTCGTAACGTCACTTCCGGCGCGGTTCGTGCATGCGCAGTGGCTTTTTTGGCGTCCGTGCTTCCACCGGTGCCATTGGACACTGGCGGAAGTGGTGGAGGTATAAAAGGACCTCCTGGCCTGTCTTTGTTTTCAGCGGCCGATACCGGAGTGAAGAGATATGTGAGGTACTGTCCTATGAAGGTAAAGAAAAGTTTGGTTTTGTTCTAATCCTGATTGAAATCCTGATTGTATATCACTGAATTATCCCTTCTCTCATCTGTTGTCAGCCTGTGAATTTCCCTTTAGAAGATTCATCTCTTGATTATGAAACAACTTTTCTTTTTTTTTTTCTTTTCTTTTTTGAATAATAACTTTGAAACTTTGAATTTACCGGTAGGTTTTACTTATTGGCTATTTCATACATATATGTTTTTCATATACATTTTTGGTAGCCTTTTAAAATATCCTCCTACTCAACAGGCCTATTGCCATTAGAGTTCCTATATCCTCCTGTGTGGTGCACCAAATATCTCCTATTGTCAATATCCTCCTGACATCTGAGCCGCTAATTTGATGTGTATAGGATATACATTGTTACCAGGTGGGGATTTTTTGAATTCAGCTCTTTGGACCTATGCTTTTGTGAGTTTTTTTGATGTGTTTATATTTTTCATTATGATGTTATATCTTGTAATGATCCTAATATATTGTTCTCAACTTGTAGTGACAATACATGCAGTACTTATCTCCTGAGGAAGCCATCGTATGGCGAAACATGTAGAGCAAGAAATTACTGCTGTCCATCTACTATATGGTTATTGTATGATGATATCCTGATGATTTTATCTATGTATAATAAATTTGATAATTTTATATTTTTATATATCGATTTATATATTGATTTGTTTATGGCACCCTAAAAATCCCACTATCTTTTTCCTATCACAATATTTACAATATAGGGATGTGGTGCCCTTGATTATCCAACATCCAGCAATTATTAATACCATATTTCCAGATGTTTCCATTTGTAATCTCTTTCTTCCTGATCAGACTTTAGGTCATGACACAGGAAGGAGTTGACCAGCTTACCTCATTAGCACACACCCTGCATCATCCACCCACCCATTCCCAGGTGCAAGTTTTTTTAATGAAATGCAATCAATCAGTTTCTTCTTAATAGACATCTACTGTGAGGCAGTAGGGGCCCCTACTGCCTCACAGAACACGTCTATTCAGATGAAATGTATGTCAGGCAAGGCAAGGAAATATCGGTGACGTTGTGACGCCCATGGAGGGTGTGGGACAAATATTTGTTTTTTCCAATGCCTCTTTTAACTTTGCTGCTGTAAGTAGAATCTTTTATTAAACTCCTATGCTTTCATTGGATGCTGCGCAATGAGTTTTTCTCTTCTCATTGGTAGACTGTATGACCGGGTCAGAGTATTCCTTAAGGATATTTGTCTGTGGTGACTTCCATCATTGGTATCCACAAGGCAGCTGAAAAGCATAGGTTGCCTATACCTAGTGTGAGAGGTAAAGATCACTAAGCTGAATACAGACCTTGATAGGTCTAATGATCTAGTAACAGGATATATTTGCCCTGGTATCCTATGGGGAGCACTGGGTGTTGCACCTAATATAAACCAGAGGATACTTGCACATTTCTGTTTATCACTTTATGGACTTTTTGGGTTTCTAGACACTAAACAAATCAATTAACTTGTTTGTACTTTAAATTTACTAAATAGCACTATTTGTGAAGATTATTGCACCGTGTGTGCAGTTTAGAATTAAGCATTATATCAATTGTGGAACTAATTATATTGTATATTTAAACGTTTGTATATCATGCCACTTACAGTATGTTGGCTGTACAATCCGGCCGTTAAGAACCTGAATCGGGGAATATTTTTGTGACTCCAGTAACCCAAATATTACATTTATTTTAAATGCTTCTAGGCATTTTAACCATCTGCCTACCTGGCAGGAAACCCCCTTCCTGCCCAAGCCATTTTTCAGCTTTCAGCGCTGTCACACTTTGAATGACAATTGCACGGTCGTGCGATGTGGCTCCCAAACGAAATTTGTGTTCTTTTTTTTCCCACAAATAGAGCTTTATTTTGGTGGTATTTGATCACCTCTGCGGTTTTTATTTTTTGCGCTATAAACAAAAGAAGAGCGTCAAGTTTGAAAAAAAAACACAATATTTTTTACTTTTTGCTATAATAAATATCCATTTTTTTAAAATATTTTTTACATTTTCCTCAGTTTAGGCTGATACGTATTCTTCTACATATTTTTGGTTGAAAAAAATCGCAATACGCGTATATTGATTGGTTTGCGCAAAAGTTATAGCAAATACAAAATAGGGGATAGATTTATAGCATTTTTTTATTTTTTTTTTACTAGTAATGGCGGCGATCTGCAATTTTTATCATGACTGCGATATTGCGGCGGACACATCGGACACTTTTGACACATTTTTAGGACCATTCACATTTATACAGCGATCCCTGCTATAAAAATGCATTGATTACTGTATAAATGTGACTGGCAGGGAAGGGGTTAACACTAGGGGGCGAGGAAGGGGTTAAATGTGTTTCCTAGATGTGTTCTAAGTGTGGGGGGGAGGGGACTGACTGGGGGAGGTGACCGATGGTTGTCCCTATGTACAAGGGACACACCATCGGTCTCCTCTCCCTAATAGGACGTGGATCTGTGTGTTTACACACACAGATCCACGGTCCTGCTCGGTTACTGGGCAATCGCGGGTGCCTGGTGGCCATCGCGGCCACCGGGCACGCGCTTCGGGTGCCCAACGACGCGGCGTGCGCACGCCCCCCCTAGTGGACTTTAAAGGCGCGACGTCATATGACGTCCACCGAGGACAACAGTGTCTTCCTGCTGCCGTCAATTGACGGTGGCCGGTTGACAACTGGTTAAAGAGAAACATGGAGGGGATACCTCCTCTTTTAGATTTTGTGGAATTGAGCGAGTGGTCCCAGTCCCCAGAAGGGAGATCCTCATAGTAAATTGTTGGGATGGGAGGCAATGTGGATACATTGATTGCATACTAGAATCCCACAGGAGTTAAATCTCAGGTGGGACTTGGATCTGCATCTTCGTTTACTCCCTCTCATTAATGTTGTATCTATCACATTTTCGTTATTGTTCTCTCTCCCTTGCCTTTCCAATCCCACTTGTTGCATTCTACTTTTGAGATTATGGTTATTTTTGTGTAGCTTTGTTTATTTTTTGCTTGTTTTAAAATGTTTGTTGTAGTGATTAATGTAATATTGTAATGACCCTTTTCCTCTCCCTGGATACTTCATTGGAGGATAGATAATATTGTGGAAGGGGTTGATGTTTACCCTCCTTGTGAATACGCAGAGAGAGTTTTATTTAATGTGCTATTGTCTGTTTTTAGTTAGCTACTACTAAGGCCCATAAGGGCAGAAACGCATCACCATCTTTTGTGTATTGGATCCCTTTTCTTTTTTTTTTTTTTTTTCAATTTCTTTATTTATCTATTTTATCCAACATACAGGGGAAGTAATCAAATAGCACATTTTTCTGTTTCAGTTTAAACCAATAAATGCCCCACGGGCCCAAACCATATAACACATTCTTATGATCTTAAATAGAGCATAAATCTAATTCCATTGGAATATTCCTGTTCCTTTGATTCTTCCCCTCCTATTACCCACCACCTTCTAAAAAACTTTAGTTACCTCCCCTTAACCAAAAAACAAAACAAAACAAAAAAAAAACAACAAAAAAAAAATATAATAATTTCTCTCGGGTCGGACAGGGAGGTAGATGAGCTCTAGCTCCCCCCACCTCTTCTTGGGTTACAAAAAAGGGTCTTCCCTTCTTCCGGTTATTTAAATATGTTCCATTGTGCCCAGGTTTTGGAATAAGTCTCATGACGGTCTTGACGTGAGAGTGTCAAGTCCTCCATCTTGTTTACTTCTTCAATTCTATTAAACCATAGAAAGATTGTTGAGGGATTCGTATCTCTCCACTGCCGGGCAATACATGCTCTAGCACCGTTAATAAGATGACGTACAATTGATCTACTGTATATTTCCCCTGGTATTTCAGAAACATGCAGCAAGAATAAAGCCGGGTCTTCTGGTATATTATAATCAGTAAATTTTTGTGCTATCTGACGTACCTCCCTCCAGAAATGTGCTAACTTCGAGCATGACCAAAACACGTGGAGCAATGTCCCTCTTTCCTCTTGGCATCTCCAACATTTATCTGAGGTCACCGGAAAATATTTATTAAGCAGTGATGGTGTTTGATACCATCTCGTCATGATTTTAAAGTTCGTTTCTTGGGCCCTCGTACATATAGATGATTTTAGCGCCCACTTTATAATCTGCTTATGTTGTACCTGCGTAAATGTCCTGTCTAATATTGTTTCCCACTTCCTTATATATGGGGGAACATAATCTTCTGGGGGGGGCAATCAATAATCCATATATTTTTGAAAGTGTATGGTAACAAGGGCCTGTTTCTTCACACAACTTTTCTAACGGAGTCAATGGTCTTAGGAAACCCTCCAGGGGTGGTAGGGTATTAAAAAAATGTCTCAGTTGGACTCCACTCCAGAAATCGAGGCCAAAGCGATCGTTAGGTGAAGTTAATTCCATAAGTGAGGGCCAATTAATCGTCCTTCCTTGTGCGAAATGCGAAGCCTGAAATATCTGTAAGTCTAAGAGTCTTCTCCATGGTCCCTCCTGTAATCCCATAGGGAAGCGTGGGTTCCCCACGATGGGGTACAGGGGGGAGTTGACTGATGATAGTCCGGCGTTGGTGCATATTTGAGAGCAAATCCGCAGGGTAGGGCCCAAGGTTGGGTGCTTTTTGAGGTCAGAACTAAGGTCTCCAAAGCACCAAACCGCTCGACGCAATGGGACTCTGCACTGTGATTGCTCAACCTTTGACCATATTTTAGAACTTGTATGCCTACACCAGTCTATTACTCTCACCATGTGGGCCGCTTGATAGTATTTCTGAATGTCAGGAACTGCTACCCCCCCAAATTGTTTAGGCATAGTCAGTATTCGACGTTGTAATCTTGGCCTCTTATGACCCCAGACAAAATCTACTATCAGTGCATTCGTCCGTTTAAAAAATTCTACAGGTACATGGATTGGCAGTGTTTGAAATAAGTATATTAATTTAGGCATGATTGACATTTTAATTATGTTACATCTGCCAAACCACAAAAAGGTACCCTTGTCCCATTTAGCCAATAGGGTTTTGATTTTACTTAATAGGGGTAAAAAATTCAATTCAAAAATTTGATCTAATTTGGGTGGCATATAGGTGCCCAGATATTTAATGGCCGTCGAGGACCATCTAAATTAAAAATTTGTTTTCAAGGTACTAGTTTGTAATACTGACATAGATACCCCCATTGCTTCTGATTTTATCATATTAATTTTGAAGTTAGATATGGTACCATATCGATCCAATTCTCCCATCAAATTCGGCATTGATATTGTTGGTTTCGTCAAAGAAAACAAAAGGTCATCCGCATAAGCGGAGACCTTATAGTCCGTATCTCCAGTTCTTACCCCCGATATATCGGGGTTTTGCCTTACTGTACAAAGTAGGGGTTCAAGCGATAGCGCGAAAAGAAGGGGTGATAAGGGGCATCCCTGTCGGGTGCCATTAGAAATAGAAAAAGGATCAGATATGAATCCATTTACTTTAATTTGTGCCTCTAATCTTGTATATACACTCGATATCCATCCAACCATCCTCTCCCCCATCCCAACATATCGTAGCACTGAGAACACAAAAGGCCAACTAACCCGATCAAATGCCTTTTCAGCATCTGTTCCTAAGAACACAGTGGGCATGTTTGAGAGGTTGGCTACATGGATAAGGTTCAGGATTTTAATAGTATTATCTCGAGCCTCTCGACTTGGTATAAAACCTACCTGATCTAGATGTATTAAATCTGTTAGGTGTGGTTGGATACGCATGGCCAGTATTTTAGTGAAAATTTTTAGGTCTACATTAAGTAGAGAGATAGGGCGGTAACTGCCACATGCTGATGGATCCTTGTCCTCCTTCGGTATAAGAGTGATATGTGATTTCAGCGTTTCTGGTGTAAACCTTGTCCCTTGTCCTATTGCATTAAATATTTGTACCATCTGCTTACCTAGGAGTGGAAAAAATTTCTGATAGTATTTATATGTAAATCCATCTGGACCTGGGGCTTTACCTGGTTTAGCTGACTTAATGGCCTCCTGTAGTTCCTCTAATGTAATAGGCGCTTCCATGTCCTCTCTAGTCTGTTCTAATAATTGGGGGATACCTGACGATGCTATATATTCCTCTATCTTGTTTTTATTATTTTGGGGTTGCATTGTAGTAGGCAGATTATATAGAGTCTGATAAAACTTACGAAAAGTCATAGCTATCTGAGTGTGGAGATATATCTTGTTCCCCTTCGAATCCACCAAATAAGGGATATATGATTGGGTTTTCTGTTCTTGTATAGCCCTAGCCAATGTTCTACCACATTTGTCTCCTGATTCATAATAATATCTCCGGCATCTCTGTACTGCTGCCTTAGCTCTATAATGCAATAGATCTGTCACTTGTCTACGTAGGGCTAAAAGTTCCCTCTCTCCTGTTCCTCTCGGGTCTTGTTTGTGTTTGGTCTCCAATACTTGTATGTCTGTAAGTAATTTATTCAGTTGCTTTTCCCTATCCTTCTTTATCCTAGAGCCATGTTTAATAAGAATCCCTCTTATTACAGTTTTATGCGCCTCCCATGTTATCCCTGCATCTATCTCTGGTATAAGATTATATTGAAAATAGTATTCAATTTCTCTCATTACCTCTTGAACCGTTACCTCATCCTCAAGCAGGTTCTCATTCAGTCGCCACTGTCTCATCTTTCCCTCCGACTGTTTATTCAAACTCATTGTCATGGTAATCGGAGCATGGTCAGACCATGTGATACTCCCTATCTCTATTTCTTTGATCTCCATTAGGGATGAGCTTCGTGTTCGAGTCGAACATACGTTCGACTCGAACATTGGCTGTTCGATCGTTCGACGAAGATCGAACGATTTGGGCCGTTCGCGCCAAATTCGAGTGACGCGAACGGCCCACAATGCACTACGCCATCGCAGTGTCATCCAGGCGCTGTGATTGGCCAAGCATGCACTGTGACCCCGCATGCTTGGCCAATCACAGCGCCGGCAGCGAGGAGAGCAATGATTGGCCACAGGCAGGATGCCTGTGGCCAATTATTGCTGAGGGTGTTTAGTACACGCCCCACACTATAAAAGGCCGCCAGCACGGCGGCCTAGTGTAGTGTGTTCCGGAGCAGGGATAGAGTAGCATAGGCAGGGACAGTGACTGTTATTTCTTTCTTGCTTAACCTGGATTCCTTTAGTTTAGGGAAAGAGAAGGATAGGTAGGGAGAGTGTCAGTGTGTTTTGTGCTTCTGCTATAGTGTGCTTAAAAAAAACATTTATTCTAGGGACAGAAAACTCTAGGTAGGGACAGTGTCAGTTTCTTTCACTCTGCAAGTCCTTGTTTCCAGGGACCTGTAAGGACAGTGAGTTAATTGTCCTTGTGCTATATTGTGCTTAAAAAAAACATTTATTCTAGGGACAGAAAACTCTAGGTAGGGACAGTGTCAGTTTCTTTCACTCTGCAAGTCCTTGTTTCCAGGGACCTGTAAGGACAGTGAGTTAATTGTCCTTGTGCTATATTGTGATTAAAAAAAACATTTATTCTAGGGACAGAAAACTCTAGGTAGGGACAGTGTCAGTTTCTTTCACTCTGCAAGTCCTTGTTTCCAGGGACCTGTAAGGACAGTGAGTTAATTTTCCTTGTGCTATATTGTGATTAAAAAAAACATTTTTTCTAGGGACAGAAAACTGTAGGTAGGGAGAGTGTTTTTTTTCTTTCACTCTGCAAGTCCTTGTTTCCAGGGACCTGTAAGGACAGTGAGTTAATTGTCCTTGTGCTATATTGTGCTTAAAAAAAACATTTATTCTAGGGACAGAAAACTCTAGGTAGGGACAGTGTCAGTTTCTTTCACTCTGCAAGTCCTTGTTTCCAGGGACCTGTAAGGACAGTGAGTTAATTGTCCTTGTGCTATATTGTGATTAAAAAAAACATTTATTCTAGGGACAGAAAACTCTAGGTAGGGACAGTGTCAGTTTCTTTCACTCTGCAAGTCCTTGTTTCCAGGGACCTGTAAGGACAGTGAGTTAATTTTCCTTGTGCTATATTGTGATTAAAAAAAACATTTTTTCTAGGGACAGAAAACTGTAGGTAGGGAGAGTGTTTTTTTTCTTTCACTCTGCAAGTCCTTGTTTCCAGGGACCTGTAAGGACAGTGAGTTAATTGTCCTTGTGCTATATTGTGCTTAAAAAAAACATTTATTCTAGGGACAGAAAACTCTAGGTAGGGACAGTGTCAGTTTCTTTCACTCTGCAAGTCCTTGTTTCCAGGGACCTGTAAGGACAGTGAGTTAATTTTCCTTGTGCTATATTGTGATTAAAAAAAACATTTATTCTAGGGACAGAAAACTCTAGGTAGGGACAGTGTCAGTTTCTTTCACTCTGCAAGTCCTTGTTTCCAGGGACCTGTAAGGACAGTGAGTTAATTTTCCTTGTGCTATATTGTGATTAAAAAAAACATTTTTTCTAGGGACAGAAAACTGTAGGTAGGGAGAGTGTTTTTTTTCTTTCACTCTGCAAGTCCTTGTTTCCAGGGACCTGTAAGGACAGTGAGTTAATTTTCCTTGTGCTATATTGTGATTAAAAAAAACATTTTTTCTAGGGACAGAAAACTCTAGGTAGGGAGAGTGTTTTTTTTCTTTCACTCTGCAAGTCCTTGTTTCCAGGGACCTGTAAGGACAGTGAGTTAATTGTCCTTGTGCTATATTGTGCTTAAAAAAAACATTTTTTCTAGGGACAGAAAACTCTAGGTAGGGAGAGTGTTTTTTTTTTTCACTCTGCAAGTCCTTGTTTCCAGGGACCTGTAAGGACAGTGAGTTAATTGTCCTTGTGCTATATTGTGCTTAAAAAAAACATTTATTCTAGGGACAGAAAACTCTAGGTAGGGACAGTGTCAGTTTCTTTCACTCTGCAAGTCCTTGTTTCCAGGGACCTGTAAGGACAGTGAGTTAATTTTCCTTGTGCTATATTGTGATTAAAAAAAACATTTATTCTAGGGACAGAAAACTCTAGGTAGGGACAGTGTCAGTTTCTTTCACTCTGCAAGTCCTTGTTTCCAGGGACCTGTAAGGACAGTGAGTTAATTTTCCTTGTGCTATATTGTGATTAAAAAAAACATTTTTTCTAGGGACAGAAAACTGTAGGTAGGGAGAGTGTTTTTTTTCTTTCACTCTGCAAGTCCTTGTTTCCAGGGACCTGTAAGGACAGTGAGTTAATTGTCCTTGTGCTATATTGTGCTTAAAAAAAACATTTATTCTAGGGACAGAAAACTCTAGGTAGGGACAGTGTCAGTTTCTTTCACTCTGCAAGTCCTTGTTTCCAGGGACCTGTAAGGACAGTGAGTTAATTTTCCTTGTGCTATATTGTGATTAAAAAAAACATTTATTCTAGGGACAGAAAACTCTAGGTAGGGACAGTGTCAGTTTCTTTCACTCTGCAAGTCCTTGTTTCCAGGGACCTGTAAGGACAGTGAGTTAATTTTCCTTGTGCTATATTGTGATTAAAAAAAACATTTTTTCTAGGGACAGAAAACTGTAGGTAGGGAGAGTGTTTTTTTTCTTTCACTCTGCAAGTCCTTGTTTCCAGGGACCTGTAAGGACAGTGAGTTAATTTTACTTGTGCTATATTGTGCTTAAAAAAAACATTTTTTCTAGGGACAGAAAACTGTAGGTAGGGAGAGTGTTTTTTTTCTTTCACTCTGCAAGTCCTTGTTTCCAGGGACCTGTAAGGACAGTGAGTTAATTGTCCTTGTGCTATATTGTGCTTAAAAAAAACATTTATTCTAGGGACAGAAAACTCTAGGTAGGGACAGTGTCAGTTTCTTTCACTCTGCAAGTCCTTGTTTCCAGGGACCTGTAAGGACAGTGAGTTAATTTTCCTTGTGCTATATTGTGATTAAAAAAAACATTTATTCTAGGGACAGAAAACTCTAGGTAGGGACAGTGTCAGTTTCTTTCACTCTGCAAGTCCTTGTTTCCAGGGACCTGTAAGGACAGTGAGTTAATTTTCCTTGTGCTATATTGTGATTAAAAAAAACATTTTTTCTAGGGACAGAAAACTGTAGGTAGGGAGAGTGTTTTTTTTCTTTCACTCTGCAAGTCCTTGTTTCCAGGGACCTGTAAGGACAGTGAGTTAATTTTACTTGTGCTATATTGTGCTTAAAAAAAACATTTTTTCTAGGGACAGAAAACTGTAGGTAGGGAGAGTGTTTTTTTTCTTTCACTCTGCAAGTCCTTGTTTCCAGGGACCTGTAAGGACAGTGAGTTAATTGTCCTTGTGCTATATTGTGCTTAAAAAAAACATTTATTCTAGGGACAGAAAACTCTAGGTAGGGACAGTGTCAGTTTCTTTCACTCTGCAAGTCCTTGTTTCCAGGGACCTGTAAGGACAGTGAGTTAATTTTCCTTGTGCTATATTGTGATTAAAAAAAACATTTATTCTAGGGACAGAAAACTCTAGGTAGGGACAGTGTCAGTTTCTTTCACTCTGCAAGTCCTTGTTTCCAGGGACCTGTAAGGACAGTGAGTTAATTTTCCTTGTGCTATATTGTGATTAAAAAAAACATTTTTTCTAGGGACAGAAAACTGTAGGTAGGGAGAGTGTTTTTTTTCTTTCACTCTGCAAGTCCTTGTTTCCAGGGACCTGTAAGGACAGTGAGTTAATTTTACTTGTGCTATATTGTGCTTAAAAAAAACATTTTTTCTAGGGACAGAAAACTGTAGGTAGGGAGAGTGTTTTTTTTCTTTCACTCTGCAAGTCCTTGTTTCCAGGGACCTGTAAGGACAGTGAGTTAATTGTCCTTGTGCTATATTGTGCTTAAAAAAAACATTTATTCTAGGGACAGAAAACTCTAGGTAGGGACAGTGTCAGTTTCTTTCACTCTGCAAGTCCTTGTTTCCAGGGACCTGTAAGGACAGTGAGTTAATTTTCCTTGTGCTATATTGTGATTAAAAAAAACATTTATTCTAGGGACAGAAAACTCTAGGTAGGGACAGTGTCAGTTTCTTTCACTCTGCAAGTCCTTGTTTCCAGGGACCTGTAAGGACAGTGAGTTAATTTTCCTTGTGCTATATTGTGATTAAAAAAAACATTTTTTCTAGGGACAGAAAACTGTAGGTAGGGAGAGTGTTTTTTTTCTTTCACTCTGCAAGTCCTTGTTTCCAGGGACCTGTAAGGACAGTGAGTTAATTTTACTTGTGCTATATTGTGCTTAAAAAAAACATTTTTTCTAGGGACAGAAAACTGTAGGTAGGGAGAGTGTTTTTTTTCTTTCACTCTGCAAGTCCTTGTTTCCAGGGACCTGTAAGGACAGTGAGTTAATTGTCCTTGTGCTATATTGTGCTTAAAAAAACATTTATTCTAGGGACAGAAAACTCTAGGTAGGGACAGTGTCAGTTTCTTTCACTCTGCAAGTCCTTGTTTCCAGGGACCTGTAAGGACAGTGAGTTAATTTTCCTTGTGCTATATTGTGATTAAAAAAAACATTTTTTCTAGGGACAGAAAACTGTAGGTAGGGAGAGTGTTTTTTTTCTTTCACTCTGCAAGTCCTTGTTTCCAGGGACCTGTAAGGACAGTGAGTTAATTTTCCTTGTGCTATATTGTGATTAAAAAAAACATTTTTTCTAGGGACAGAAAACTGTAGGTAGGGAGAGTGTTTTTTTTCTTTCACTCTGCAAGTCCTTGTTTCCAGGGACCTGTAAGGACAGTGAGTTAATTGTCCTTGTGCTATATTGTGCTTAAAAAAAACATTTTTTCTAGGGACAGAAAACTGTAGGTAGGGAGAGTGTTTTTTTTTTTTCACTCTGCAAGTCCTTGTTTCCAGGGACCTGTAAGGACAGTGAGTTAATTGTCCTTGTGCTATATTGTGCTTAAAAAAAACATTTATTCTAGGGACAGAAAACTCTAGGTAGGGACAGTGTCAGTTTCTTTCACTCTGCAAGTCCTTGTTTCCAGGGACCTGGAGAGACATTGAGTGAATTGTCCTTGTGCTATATTGTGATTAAAAAAAACATTTATTCTAGGGACAGAAAACTCTAGGTAGGGACAGTGTCAGTTTCTTTCACTGTGAAAGTCCTTGTTTCAAGGGACAGAGAAGGACACCTGAAGGTAGCCCTTATTGCTTTTTTCCCATCTCCCTGCAGGCCATCTATTAGAATGTCTGGAAGGCAAACAAGGAGAGGCAGACAGTCAGGAGGCAATAAAAGAGGGCAAGCAGGCTCTGTGTCTGGGGGCAACAGTGCTGGTCGTGGACGCGGTGCATTGTCATCAGCACATGGCCATGGGACACGCTTGTCCTTCTTTTCGGCAGCTGGACATGTTGAGCCACATCATGCCGAAGACTTGGTAGAGTGGATGACCAAGCCCTCCTCCTCCTCCTCATCCTCTCTCACCCAGGCTCAGGGTACTGGAAAAGCAGCTGCCAAAGCGTCGTCTTCCCTGGTATCAATGTCAGACAAATCATCAGTCACTCCTTCCCTAGACCCACCATGTCCTCCTCCTGAGGAGTCCCCCGAACTGTTTCAGCACAGTGTTGGGTACATGCTCCAGGAGGATGCCCAGCGTTTCGAAGGGTCTGATGATGAAACCCAGCTAGAGGAAGGCAGTAGCGTGAGAGCAGACAGAGGGGATGCTCAAGAAGGACACCAATCTGGCAGTCATGTTCCAGCAGCTGCAGCATACTGCCAGATTGGCTCCAGTGATGAGGAGGGAGGGGATGATGAGGTCAATGACTCCACGTGGGTGCCTAATAGGAGAGAGGAGGAGGAGGAGGATGAGGAGGAGGCACATCTCCAACGAGGCAGGATGCCCTTTGGTGGCCAGCGTAAGGGCAGTACACCGACGGAATCACACCGCAGAGCTCCGCCTGTGCAGGGCGCTGCCTCTGCCCGTCATTCAAAAAGTTCTTTGGTGTGGGCCTTTTTTGAGGCTAGTGCATCAGATCGCACAGCTGCTGTTTGCAACATATGTCTCAAGCGTATATCGCGTGGCCAAAACATCAGCCGCTTGGGTACCACATGCCTGACCAGACATATGTTGACCTGCCATGCAGCTCGTTGGCAAGCCTACCTCAAAGACCCACACCAAAGAACAAAGCGGACCTCTCCTTGCACCGCATCAGCTGGGATCTCCAACCCCACTATAACTTCAGTCCTCTCTGAAACATGCACTGAGAGGAATGAAGGTGTAGAATTAGGTGTGTCACAGCCAAGTACTTGCGCCCACTCTGCTAGCAGTACACCGACGTCCGATTCTAGCAGGCAAATTTCCCTGCCCCAGCTGCTGGACCGTCGAAAGAAGTTCACTCCCAGCCATCCACATGCCCAGCGGTTGAATGCTAGCTTGGCTAAATTGCTAGCGCTTCAACTGCTGCCTTTTCAGTTGGTAGACTCGGCCCCCTTCCGTGAGTTTGTGCAATGTGCGGTTCCTCAGTGGCAGGTTCCCAAACGCCACTTTTTCTCACGGAAGGCTATTCCGGCTCTCTACCGGCATGTGGAAGGCAATGTCTTGGCCTCGCTGGACAGGGCGGTCAGCGGTAAGGTGCATATTACCGCTGACTCATGGTCCAGCAGGCATGGACAGGGACGTTACCTTTCTTTCACGGCCCATTGGGTCACTCTTTTGGCAGCTGGGAAGGATTCAGGACAAGGTGCAGTAGTGTTGGAGGTTGTCCCACCGCCACGCCTCCAAAATGCTACTACTGGTTGTGACACACCTCTCTCCTCCACCCCCTCCTCTTCTTCTTCCTCCATGGCCTCTTCCTGTGGTTTGTCCTATGAACCAGCGGTGCTCCGTAGCCGTTCACGGGGCTACGCAAGTACGCAGGCAAAAAGATGCCATGCCGTGCTTGCGCTGGTGTGTTTGGGGGACAGAAGCCACACTGGGGCAGAGGTCCTGTCTGCTCTGCAGGGCCAGGCCGAGAGGTGGTTGACGCCACGCCAGCTTAAGCCAGGAATGGTGGTTTGCGACAATGGCACCAACCTCCTCTCCGCCCTCCGACAGGGACAACTGACCCATGTGCCCTGTGTGGCTCACGTCCTTAACCTGGTGGTGCAGCGCTTCTTGGGCAGGTACCCGGGCTTACAGGATGTCCTGAGGCAGGCCAGGAAAGTCTGTGTGCATTTCCGCAGATCTTATAATGCCAGTGCTCGCCTGGCTGAGCTGCAAAAGGAGTTGAACCTGCCCAAGAACCGCCTTATATGTGACATGCCCACCAGGTGGAACTCAACGTTGGCCATGCTGCAGCGGCTGCACACGCAGCAGAGGGCCATCAATGAGTACCTGTGCGACTACGGCACCAGGACAGGGTCAGGGGAGCTTGGTTTTTTTTCTCCACGCCAGTGGGGCATGATCAGGGATGCATGCACTGTCCTGGCACCATTTGAGGAGGCCACGAGGATGGTGAGCAGTGACAGTGCATGCATCAGTGACACTGTACCTCTTGTCCACCTGTTGGAGCACACGCTGCGTGGAATAATGGACAGGGCACTTGAGGCAGAACAGAGGCAGGAAGAGGAGGACTTCCTTGCCTCTCAAGGCCCCCTTTACCCAGACAGTGTTCCTTCTGTCCCACCCATCGCACAGGAAGAGGAGGAGGAGGAGGAGGAGGAGGAGGAGGATTGTGTCAGCATGGAGGTGGAGGCTGGCACTCAGCATCATCAGCAGCAGTCTTTTAGGGATGATTTACAGTCCCAAGAAACCAGTGGACTTGTACGTGGCTGGGAGGAGGTGGCTGCGGATCATGTCGTCCTTAGTGACCCAGAGGACTCCGGAGCGAATGCCTCAGCAAACCTACGCTGCATGGCCTCCCTGATCCTGCAAAGTCTGCGGAAGGATCCTCGTATTCTTCGGAT
Organism: Rana muscosa; assembly: GCA_029206835.1. Classification (NCBI taxonomy): domain Eukaryota; kingdom Metazoa; phylum Chordata; class Amphibia; order Anura; family Ranidae; genus Rana; species Rana muscosa. Next base: position 288,408,983 of record CM055116.1, read on the forward strand.
CAAGGAGAGGGACCATTACTGGCTGGCCACTCTCCTTGATCCACGGTACAAGGGTAAGGTTGCGGACCTTATGTTACCGTCGCAGAGGGAGCAGAGGATGAGACAACTCCGGGAGGCCTTGCAGAAAGGTCTGTGCAACGCGTTCCCAGAGACTGGGAGGTTGCAAACTCCTGGTCCTGGACAACGAGTTGCTGAGGCTTCGGCCAGTCAAAGAAGGAGCGGTGGGGAAGGTGGCCGTCTGACCGATGCGTTCAGACAATTCTTTAGTCCGCAGCCCCAAAGTATGATCGGTTCCAGCAACCATCGCCAGCGTCTGATAAACATGGTGCAGGAATATCTAGGGGCAAGGTCAGACTTGGACACCTTCCCCACCGAAAATCCTCTGGCTTACTGGGTCTTGAGGATGGATCACTGGCCAGAGCTTGCACAGTATGCAATTGAGCTACTGGCCTGTCCTGCATCCAGCGTTCTTTCGGAACGCACATTCAGTGCTGCTGGAGGATTTGTCACGGATCACAGGGTGCGCCTGTCCACCGACTCGGTTGATCGACTGACTTTCATCAAGATGAACCAGTCTTGGATCACCACCAGCTACCACACACCTGATGCTGATATAACAGACTAATTGATTTTAAAATGTCACATCCCTTCAAGACTGATGCTGATGCTGAGTGCCTGTGCTGTTATGTTGACTGGCTATCCTCCTCCTCCGAGTCCTCAATGATACGATTGATGATGATAGCTTGGAAGATCATTTTTGTTTATGGGTGCCGCCACCAGTGCCTAACGCCCAATTTTTCAGCCCCTGTTTAACAGGGGCGTGTAATTACAATTTTTGAAGCAATACTTTGCAACAGGGCTCATTGCTGTGCTCCAAGTACAGTATCTGTGAGGAGTTGCAGTGTTGTGCCACCAGTGCCTAAGGCCCAATTTTTCAGTCCCTGTTTAACAGGGGCGTGTCATTACAATTTTTGAAGCAATACTTTGCAACAGGGCTCATTGCTGTGCTCCAAGTACAGTATCTGTGAAGGGTTGCAGTGTTGTGCCACCAGTGCCTAAGGCCCAATTTTTCAGCCCCTGTTCAACAGGGGCATGTAATTACAATTCTTGATCTAATAATTCACAGCAGGGCCCATTGCTGCACCCACCAAGAGTAACTGTCAGGGCTTACAGTGTTGTGGCACCAGCACCACCATCAAAGGCCCAATTTTTACTACCACTGTTCAACAATTATATGTAATTAAAATTCCTGATATAATAGTTGACAGCAGGGCGTTCCAGCACCAACCAAGAGTAACTGTGAGTGCTTACAGTGTTGTGCCAACACCAACAACTAAGGGGCCTATTTCTGCAGAGTATATACGGCAGGTCCCTACTTTCAAACATCCAACTTACAAACGACTCCTACTTGCAAACGCAAGAAGACAACAGGAAGTGAGAGGAAATCTACCACTAGGAAGGAAAATTCTCTCCTGTAAGAATAAATATGGGAGAAAGGTGTCTCCTCTGTACTGATGCTTTATCAGCAATCCTTGTTTCAAGAAAAACACCACATTTCAAAAACAGTTGTCATTAGGACGGAAAGTGAGGTGAAATGTTCTGAACAGGGGCACAGACAGCAAAACAAATGTTACAGGGGTGATAACCCTTACCTATGTTTTCCAAAAAGTTTAAAAATAGATTTTTGGTCTGGAGCTACACTTCAACAATGTACCTGTTCAAAATTACAAACAGATTCTACATAAGAACAAACCTACAGTCCCTGTCTTGTATGCACCGCCTGTATACGGCTGTTCAGAGTATATAGGGCCTTTTTTATTTTATGTGCGGGGTTCCCCTTAATATCCATACAAGACCCAAAGGGGCTGGTAATGGGCTGGGGTAGGGGGGGGGGGTCATGGGGTAGCTATGCCATTTTTCTTAAAGATTTTCATCCATATTACCGGGACCAGACATTACATTAAAGCCGCAAGCAGTTTTAAATGGCTTTTTTTTCCTTTAGAAGTGTCATTTTGTGCAGGGACAGTTCTAAACACGGGAAACACGTGGCACTTCACAGGCATACTTTAGACACCCCCCAGGTACGATATTTAAAGGAATATTTGACTTTTTTTTTTCACTTTATGCATCATTAAAATGACTGCTCCCGGAAAACGACCGTTTTTAAAACTTATTTTTGCATTGATACATGTCCCCTGGTGCAGAACCCGGGTTCCCAAACCCTTTTTAGGACAATAACATGCATAATAGTTTTTATAATTAGCACTTTAGAATTCGAACGTTCGCATCCATTGTATTTAATAGGGTTCTAATGTTCGTTCGAACTTTCGGTCCGTTCGCGGGTTCTGGTGCGAACCGAACCCGGGGGTGTTCGGCTCATCACTAATCTCCATTACCATATTGTGTGGGACTATAAATAAATCGATCCGAGAGTAACCCTTATGTGGAGTTGAATAGAAGGTATAGTCCTTTTCATCTGGGTGATACGCTCTCCAGGCATCGGTGAGTTGAAAATTATGGAAGGTCTGTAAGACCCTCTTACGAAGGCCTTTAGTTACCGAGGATCTTCCTGCTGAGGTATCCATTTTAGGATCTAGGGGGAGATTAAAGTCTCCTCCCAGGAGTAGTTTCCCTTCTGTGAATTTCATAAGTTTATTAAGGGTGGCGCAAATGAATTGGTCTTGATTAGTATTAGTTGCATATATCGTCGTAGCCAAAGTCACTTTATTACCCTCAATCATGCCTTTAAGAAACAAGAATCTGCCCTCTGTGTCTATTCTTTGATCTATTAATTTCCAATGTACTTGTCTTGCTATTAATATAGATACCCCTCGAGATTTACTTGCCCTATTAAAGGCGTGGTATACCAATGGAAAAAGATTATTTTTCAGAATTGGTGCTCTGCCTTCTCTAAAATGTGTTTCTTGAATATATGCCACATCCGATTTTAATCGTTTCAAGTCTTGAAGGAGCATCCTCCTTTTTTCTGGGGTATTAAGCCCCTTAGAGTTTAGAGAGATAACTCTCAGCTCCTCCATCTCCCCTACCGAGCCGAGAAAGGAAAAAAAAAAAAAAAGGCAAAAGGGTTCTAACAACCCTAATGTGTTACGGTGGGTAAGAGCACCCCCGTATCCCCCTTTAAGAAGTAGAGGGATTCAAATTAAAAGTTACTTTTTTGTACTCACTTTGGGTTTACCGCTTAAGTGAGTACTTACCTAGGTGGGGGTTCAGTCAAGAATATGCGGTTGAGGTCCCTCCCCCCTCCCTTCCCCTTCCCTCCCCGCCGATCGCATCAACATTATTCTTATTGAATGCCCTATTACAAACAGCTTATATTCCGGTATATATATACATCAGTACTATTAGACTTTTTTCAGTTTCCCCTCTGCATCCGATATTAACCATATATTAACCAAATTGTAACCAAATTGTAACCATATTATGTCCCCTAAGGTAAGGGGAAATATATATATATATATATTTTGAGTCATAAACATAAACAAAAGTTTCACTCCCTCCTTTCCCCCCTCCCCCCTCCTCCCTCCCTCCTCTCCCCTCCCCTCCTCTCCATCCTCTCCCTCTCCCTTCCTTCAACATAAAATATATTATAAAAAAAATAAAAAAAAAAATAAGATCCAATCCATTCAATTCCCACGACCATTGCCATGGTTAAAAGCACAAACCCTAACGCTAAGATTGCTTATCTAATTGATAATTTAAATCCCGGATTAGGGAATTCTTAAGGGGGAACAGGGAGTGAGCGGGGGCTAAGCTTCTGTATGTCTCTCTAATTAGGTTACTGGGAGTTCCGGAGGACCCTTTATGTGATTCCTCCTCCCTACATACAAAGAAAAAACCACAAAGCAAAGAAAACAAAAAAAAACAACCCCCACCCCTTCCCCTCCCCCCCCACCCCCCCTCCCCTTTAATAGTGAGTTCTAAGTGACCCCCCTTACTTTCTCTTACTATCCTCCCCTCATCCTACTCCCAAAAAAAAAAAAAAAAACAAACCCAACTGTGATTACGAGTACCGTACCCCTTTACCGTACATTAATTACATATCTCTGTGGTGCTTACCTCTCTCTTGTACCCTCTATTAGAAATGATATTCCCCCCAAACATTCCCCTTTTTATATAAACTGTTGCAAAAATGTGTTTCACAATGTGTTTTACAACCCCCCTCCCTACCCAATACCCCATACCCCCCTCCAAATCTCATATACCATCCCACCCCCCCCTTTTCACCCCCCCCTTTCCTCCCTTTTTCACCCTAGAGGTCCCCCTTCCCTCCCCCCAAAGCATAACCAAATATAATCACCATAGCCCCAAAACCCAAACCCAACTGTGATTACGAGTACCGTACCCCTTTACCGTACATTAATTACATATCTCTGTAGTGCTTACCTCTCTCTTGTACCCTCTATTAGAAATGATATTCCCCCCAAACATTCCCCTTTTTATATAAACTGTTGCAAAAATGTGTTTCACAATGTGTTTTACAACCCCCCCCCTCCCTACCCAATACCCCATACCCCTCCCTCCAAATCTCATATACCATCCCACCCCCCCTTTTCACCCCCCCCCCCTTTCCTCCCTTTTTCACCCTAGAGGTCCCCCTTCCCTCCCCCCAAAGCATAACCAAATATAATCACCATAGCCCCAAAACCCAAACCCAACTGTGATTACGAGTACCGCTCCCCTTTACTGTACATTAATTACATATCTCTGTAGTGCTTACCTCTCTCTTGTACCCTCTATTAGAAATGATATTCCCCCAAACATTCCCCTTTTTATATAAACTGTTGCAAAAATGTGTTTCACAATGTGTTTTACAACCCCCCCTCCCTACCCAATACCCCATACCCCCCCTCCAAATCTCATATACCATCCCACCCCCCCTTTTCACCCCCCCCCCTTTCCTCCCTTTTTCACCCTAGAGGTCCCCCTTCCCTCCCCCCAAAGCATAACCAAATATAATCACCATAGCCCCAACGCTCCACCCCCAGATTATATTAGGCATTACCCATCTCATTATCATTATCAACCTCCCTCCCCCTTATTTCAGTCTATTTCAGTCTATTATATTTGTCTATTCCAGGGTATCATCCGCATCAAAAGGAAAAAAAAAATATTTATATATGCTTTTAAAACATAACACACAACCACCAAGGAGAGGAAGTCTTCCCCAAACAATGGGGGGAGGGGAAAAAAGGGAAAAAACAAAAACAAAAAATGACATGAAGGATCTTCTCTTCCTCCTATCTCTTCTTTATATATCCTTTATATACCCTTATGCAGGGTTTTCCCATTCCTCCTCAACACGAGAGAAAAAAGGGGGGGAAAAAAACGGGAAGAAACGGGAAAGGAGGTGAGAGTACCTGGAATTAGTCTATGTCCATGTCCATGTCCATGTCCCTTTTCAGTCTCCTTCTTCTTTCCATGGGTGCCACAGGGGCGTCTCATGGGCACCTCGAGAATGCAGAGGAGGAACAGCAAAAAAAAAAAAAAAAAAAAGGGGAAAGTACTGTGAAAAGTGCTGTAAGTAATACGGTAAGCTGTGCAACTCTATCCCTGCTTAGCCTCCTGCTCTATATTTTCCTGTGTCCTTTGCCTCCATCTATTAGTCCGGGGCTGCTCCCCTGTCTGTTGGGGCTGGTTCCCCCGTTGTCCGGGGAATTGTAATGGTCTCAGCCAGTTTGGTAATGGGAAGGTAGGGATCCCCAGAAATACAAAGAGATCGGCGGAGTCCATCATCCTATTCAGAGTAAAAGAAGTCTCCTCTTTCCGTATAGTCAATGCGAACGGAAATCTCCACCTATATGTTAAACCCATCTTCCTCAACTGGTCTAGTAGAGGTCTTAGTATAGCTCGACGCTGTAAGGTCGCATAGGAAAGATCTGGTAATATCTTAACATTGGCTCCATTAACATCTAAGACCCCCACACTCCATGCCTTCCGTACAATGTCCTCTTTATATGCATATCTATGTATTCGACAGATAATGTCGCGAGGCGTGTCCTCTTCCCTCCGTTTGGGACCCAGAGCTCTGTGCACCCGGTCTATTTCAAATATTTCTGGTGGGTTAGGCTCCAATATCTTTTTAAATATAGCGACCACCGTTTCTCTGAGATTTTCATGACCCACAGATTCAGGGATACCTCGTAACCTCACATTCCCTCGTCTGCCTCGGTCCTCCGTTTCCTCTATGTGTAATTGCAAATTCAATGCATGTTCCTTATAACTAGCCAGCTCCTGTTCCATCTTTACCAGCCTCCCCTCTACTCCGTCAGCTGAAGCTTCCCTCTCTGCAACCCGCACACTCAGCTGTTGCACGTCCGACCGCACCTCCTGTATTTCCCGCTGATGGATCTCAGACACCCGGGAGATCATTACCTCTATGTCCTTCCTAGTAGGTAACGCTTCTATGTCAGCCCTGGTCGGCATCGCCCGCAGCAGGTCCCTAATCTTGCTGAACTCACTGAGCTCGCTTGTACCTGTATCTTCACATCCAGCTGCAGTGCATCCCGTCTGGGTCTCCACTCCTGCCCCGCTCGGCGTCAAAGGTAAGGGAGGTGCGGTATTCACAAGCTCGCTACCCTGGAGCTCAGACTGTCCCCCCGTGCTCATCCTTTCCGCTTGCCGTGAGGTCTCCCTGCCTCTTGAGTTAACGTTATCTATTCGGGCGCTGCGGGTCTGGACGCCAGTAAAGTAGTCCTTTATCTCCGTCCGTCCTGTCTTCTCTGTCTTCTCCAGGTTGAGAACAGAGGCCTGTGTTTTCCTTAGCTTAGCCGGGCTCATACCTAGCTATAGGGCAATCGTAACGCTACATCCAGCAGGGAGGACTGGGCATTCAGGGAGAGCAGCTCCTTACACCGCCATTCTCAGACCACGCCCCTGGATCCCTTTTCACTTCGCACACCTTGTTGCTGACATTTTTCTACAGAGAGGAGCATCAACCCTGGACGAAAATTGTATATCTTGATCTTGTCAGAAACATTGACACATCTCAGCATAGTGCCTACAATATGTCAGAATGTTTATTCTGAAATATAAAAAATATTATTGTACTTATGGAAATAGGTAAATCTTAATTTTGGAGATTCCCCATTTTCTACAATATTAAACAAGAAATTCTAAGTTCTTTTATCCATGCTAGTTTGAAGACAAGTAACACAAATGAATATTGCTTAAAATATTATATATATTTATTAACTAAAGTACAGTGCAAATTAATATCAGGTATAAGTTGTGATAAAACAAATAAATGGATATACTTCTACAATCAGAGATAAATGATGATTAAGGTTCAGATAATATTTACATACATTTCTATGCCAGCTCTATATGACAAGGTATATTCACAATTCAATACTCAAATGATACTTGTACATCTAACACTTGGTAGCTCTTGAAATGTCTTTCCGTTACTTCACGGAAGGTTTAAACACTCTTTTGTTCTCTTTAACACTTTCTTTCTCAAACCAACAGATCTCCTGATTACACTTCTTAAACGTGTCCAGACCCAGTGTCATATAAGGAACACGGCTTTGATAAAACATCAAGTCTTATATTAAATTTAGAGAGGATTCATTTTTACACCTATATCATAATAAAACCATTGTACCACTTGGCTCTAGCTTTTTAAAGACAACCAAATTAGGGTATGTGCCTTAATATTTGGAATAATATTTCATTCATACTGCAGTTAAAATATGATACCATTCCAAATTGCTTTGCCATATATATTTAAATGGGTTTAGTTATGTGTATGCAAAAACAACTCCATTACCAAAGCAGGTAAATAAACAAAATTAATATGTTACCAGGTTAAAGTTCTGTCTGTTTGAGAAGCTTCCATTATGAGGCAATGATGAGTCCCATAGGACTCCTTCCAATATTGCTACATGTTGGCGTTCTAAGATCTGCTTCCAGCTTCAGAGAGTCAGTGCCTTCAGAGATCAACTCTTCTTCAGCTCCCTCCGATCTCCAGGTCTATTTGCGATCTCCTCTCTCTGCGATCTCCTCTCTCTGCGATCTCCTCTCTCTGCGATCTCCATCTGTTATCTCAGCTGCTACTTTTATCTCACTCCCAGAAGTGGGTGTGTACCTTACATTACTACGTAAATGGGACGTCAAATGATGATGTGATTGGGTAGGTTGTCACAGTAACCAAACATCACATCATCTTGAACGATTAAGTGTTTTTACCACCAGAGGGCAGTAGCGTATTACAGATGATTTCTAATGTTATTTTCATATAGGCAAAAATAATTTACGACTACCTTTTGACCTAGCTTAGTAAAACACACTTAATTGTCTAAGGGTGTCAAAACACATGTCCTGTATCCCTGCTATCTTGGCGTCACTTCAGATTTACAGGTGTGAATGTTTATTATCAACAACACTGACTCTGGACATTTGTTAATGTTTTGTGAAGTTCCTGAAGCTAACCACTGGAATGTATGTTTAAGCAGTTTCTAATGCTACCCCACTAATTTAGTAGCATGTATACAA